>CM066319.1:81205408-82422673 GCA_033807775.1 Saussurea involucrata
ATCTCAAATCCATGTTCCTTTTAGTTTTCTTTGTTAATTTCCATTATTTAATTAATAGTTATTATCCTTTAGTTATTTATATTAGATTAGGATTAAGTATTAAGTTTCTTATTTATCTTTAATAGTTTAGTAGTTATCGTTTTATTGTTTTAGATTATAAATAGGGTATTAGGGTTCATTGTTAATCAGTTGATAAATTAATAAAGTTCTTATTTTTAGAGTGGATTCTCTAGTTTTTCGTGTTTTACGTTTCGTAATTCTCGTTATCAAAAGGGATTTAGACGCTTGTCGATCCTTCCGCAAACCTACGCTGCGTCATTAATAAATACAAGTGGTGAATTATCTGAGTCTGGTACTCAGAATTCTGAACAGGGTACTCAGAATTCTGAACAAGATACTCAGAATTCTGAACAAGTTACTCAGAATTATGACTCTACTACTCAGAAGTTGGACTTAGATGCTACACCTCAACAATTTTCATAGCAAAGAGGAAGTTCAGGATTACAAGCTGTTATGGATGAGAATGATACAAACAATAATTTTTTCAGATATTGATGTGCTTCCAAGTTCAAATAAATGGACAAAAGACCATCCTATACATCAAGTGATAGGAGATCCATCAATTGGAGTGCAAACTAGATCAGCAACAGCAAATGAGGCTATGTTTGCAGGATTCCTAAGCATGATTGAACCTAAGAAAGCCACTGAAGCCCTAGAGGATCTAGACGGGATTTTAGCAATGCAAGATGAGTTGCTACAGTTTACAAGAAATAAAGTTTGGAGACTAATTCCAAGGCTTGAAGGTAAATCAATCATTGGAACAAAATGGGTCTTCAGAAATAAGAAAGATGAGGCAGGTATTGTTGTTAGAAATAAGGCTATGTTGGTTGCAAAGGGATACTCACAACAAGAAGGCATTGATTATGATGAGACATTTGCCCCAGTTGCAAGAATTGAAGCAATCAGAATATTCTTGGCATATGCTGCACACAAGAATTTCAAGGTGTACCAAATGGATGTCAAATCAGAATTTTTGAATGGTATACTTAATGAAGAAGTCTATGTCTATCAACCAGAAGGATTTGTTGACCCTGAGTATCCATACCATGTGTATGTATTAGACAAATCTTTATATGGTCTGAAACAAGCACCAAGAGCCTGATATGACACTCTAACTCAGTATTTGTTAGAATATGGCTTCAAGAAAGGTAAAATTGATACAACTTTATTTTTGAAGAAGGAAGGTGAGGATTTGATCTTAATTCAGATATATGTAGATGATATCATATTTGGTTCTATAAATGCAGAATTATGTGAAGAATTTTCAGACATCATGAAATCCAAATTTGAAATGAGTATGATGGGAGAATTAAACTTCTTCCTTGGTCTTCAGGTTAAACAATTACCAAATGGGATTTTCATTAATCAAGGAAAATATGTAAAAGATATTTTAAAGAAGTTTAAGATGTCTGATTGTGCTGCTATGAGAACCCCAATGGCTACTAATATTAAGTTAGATGCTGATATCTCTGGAGTGTCAGTAGATAACAAGGTATATAGGGGCATGATTGGTTCTCTATTTTATCTGACTGCAAGTAGGCCAGATATAATGTTTGCTACATGCTTTTGTGCTAGATTTAAATATAATCCTAGGGAATCTCATCTATTAGCTGTTAAAAGAATCTTAAGATACCTTAAAGGATCACCTGAATTGGGCCTTTGGTATCCAAAAGAAACTAATTTTAACCTAACAGCTTTTACTGATGCAGATCATGCTGGAAGCAGACTGGACAGGAAAAGCACTTCAGGTGCATGTCACTTTTTGGGAGACAAGATAGTCAGTTGGGCTTCATATAGGCAAAATTGTGTGCCCACATCCACTGCTGAGGCAGAATATGTAGCTGTTGCTGCTTGCTGTTCTCAAACCTTATGGATGAAAACACAACTCATGGATTATGGCTATCAGATAAACAAGATTCCCATTTATTGTGATTCAGAAAGTGCTATTGCTATAACTCAGAATCCTGTTCAGCACTCAAAGACAAAACATATTGATGTAAGATATCACTTCATTAAGGATCATGTGGAAAAAGGAACCATAGAGATACACTTTGTACATATAGAGTATCATTTGGCGGACTTGTTCATAAAGGCTCTTGATCACAAAAGGTTCAACTTTCTCATTTGAAAGATTGGTATGCTTAATCTGACTAATTGACTATGTTTGTTATTCTTCAGAAATGAATTTTTATTCTAAGTAAGTTTTTCTGAGTAGTGTTCTCAGAATTCTGATTCTCTTACTCAGATGTTCTGAGTCTTGGTTCAAAACTTCTGAGACAATACTTCAGAACTCTGACTTAATTTTTTTTTAATTCTGATAAGGTTAGTCAGATCTTCTGAATATACCTTTCATAACATATTCATTTCTGGAAATTACAAGTGTTTCAATTAGTTGTTAAGTTCTTTCTGTTTTATCTTTTCCATATGATTCATTTACTTCTAATATGTGGTTGAGTGTATGCTTTATTCAAGGGGGAGCATTGATATTGTTCAATAATCATTCTATTTTGTTTACAAGGTTGGTATTATGTTCTCATCTCAAATCATTTTAAGAGGGACAAGCTTTTAATGATTTGACATCACAGGGAATTCATTTTCCTGTAACAACATCCATAGACATACCTAATATTGGGTGTCAAGGATTGGATGGAAGACTTGGGGAAGTGAACATCTCAAAAGCTTCTTTACAAAGTGCATTTGTTTCACTAGGTGACTGTTGGTCCCATTTAGGACAAGCAAACAATAGAAGAACAATCCATATTTAAGTAGAGATAAGATGAACAATAAGAGCAATCATAAAGAAACTCATCTCATATTCATTGAATCACAATATGGAGGAGAAGATATGATGAACACCACACTTTACATTTTGGATGACTCTCATAAGAATAGTCTTGTGTGTGTTACTTCTAAAACCTTTCTCTCAATTGACAAATGAAACCCTAAACTTCTATTTAAAGGGGTCCATTTACAATAAAAAGGCTCAAGCCCATAAAGCTAACTAAAAAGCTAACTAAAAAGCCCATACACTTTTTCTTTATAAAACATTTAATTAAATTAGGAGCTAATTTAAACTAACAATCTCCCCCTAATGTTTTATAAAGAAAGCATCATCTTATAGTCTCCCCCTTGCTTTCTTTAGAAACTTTGACGTTCTGTTCTTCGAGTCTTCAAAGCATCACGAGCTCCCCCTCAAATGTAGGCTCATCTTCTTGAAAAACCGAGACAATTAACCCCATTTTGTCCAGTTTTCATGACTCAACTTCATTGTTGAGTAAGCATTCAGCACCGAGCATTAAACATAAATAGCAGCATGAAACCGTGAAGAAACGTCGAGAGAACACCGTTCTTGAAAGCGAAAAGAGCACGAGTGAAATGCAATGCTTTCGGTCCAACAAGAATCCATTGACTTTGACACATATTTGGACTCATGTGAATCGGAGCACCGAGTAAAAAGTTGTACGCGTGTTTCTGAAACAGCGCAAAGCTGTCAGTAAAATCTGAAAATTTCGGGCTTCGAGCTTTTAGCTTATTTTGACTTCTGGACCATCGACCATAAACATGATTGGGTCTACCTCTGGCCCTTTCCTCTTGTTTCTCTTTAAAAATTATTTTGGTCCGCAGAGGTGTATGCTTCTGTACGGCTAACAGAGGCTCTGTGCATACGTCTTGTGCGTACCTTTCGATCATCTTACAGAGGCTCTGTACGTCCCTCTGGATATCCTCTGTTACACCTTCTGAGCTTCTGAACATGCATAGAGGTTATATGTATTACCTCCGTATGAATTAAGCACAATTAAGCTCTGTCCAGTAGTGGCTTAATCTGGACAACCACATCTTAACAGCCTATAGAGACTCTAGATAGCCTCACAGAGCTTATGTTCACTTCTTGCACAATATTTATGTACCAATTAAGCATTTGACAGCTTAAAGCATCAACACCAGCTTAGTAGCTTAATGGCAGCGGCTTAATCATCAATTCTGTACTATCTGGACCAAGCTCTGTCGATAATCCGTCTACAGAAGCTCTGATCATCCTCTGGACATCTGCTGTAAGTGCACAACTTCTTGAGTCACAGAAGCCCTGTGCAAGTTCGCAGAGGCTCTGGACATCCTCACAGAGCTTCTGTGGTTAAGCTTTGTGAACATCTTCTATTTATATGTGCAACCTCTATACTTGGACAACTCTATATTCTGCCCCAAATCAGAGGCTTTTCTGGACTGAACATCTCTGTGTGTACAATTCTTTCCATTGTATCTTTCAAGTCTGTCTTAGTCTGCTCTCTGTCAAATTCTCTGAACAAGTCTGGATTGAAACTTCTAGACACCATGGACAGCATGAGAGCATCTTGGTAGAGGACTAGGATCACGACAACGTTCTGCAGCTGCAACTTCTTCGAGTTTTGCACGAAAGCAGATTGCAGAACCGTTCAGACCCACACTTTACAAAGTGTACAGAATAAAATCTTGGCACAGCTGCTGTCCGATTTTCTACTTCCATGATTCTGCTTATGCAGAGATTAACCTGGAAAACAACGTCTTAACATCAGTAGTGGCTTAATCAGCTGCTTAACAACAACTTAATCAAGCTCTCGTAATAGCTTAACGTGGACAGTAGCTCTGTATAATCTGCTTCTGGAAAACTTTGAACCATCCTCTGTCAATGATCAGAGCTCTGGAAATTTTCCACAGAGGCTCTGATAAGCTCTGTTGATGATCAGAGATCTGATAAGCTCTGATAAACTCTGGAAGAACATGAAAGACAACAGAGCCTTCATTGGTTCACAGAGCTTTCGTGGGCAAGCTCTAAGTGATCTGTATGAAGCTTCTGAAGTTGCACTTCTGTGATTGTTCTGAACCTCTGCGGTTAACCTCTGAAGTATGTACAAAAACATTTAAGTGTATAAAAGCCTCTGGAGCTCGTTAATAAGCTCACAGAGCTCTTTTGTAGCACAACTCAAGTTCTAACAGCAACATATTTAAGAATAGGAATTCTGGACAGATCATAATTTGCTCATTAAGCTGTTGAATTTCAACTCAGAATTAACACAACAACTCAGGTGATCTGCTTCTACACATATTTTAAATCAACAGCTCTGCACATGTGATCACTTCATAACCCACGAGCTCTGCACATTTCTATGTGATCTTAAACCTCTGAACGATCTTCTGATAAGATCTGTACCTGCTTCTGCCATAAACATGACCATCAAACAGCAGCAAAGAATAAAATAGCTGCAGCTTTTTCATACACGTTTCATTTGAGCAAGTGCTGCTGTTAATCAGGTGCTTAAACTGGACAACAGCCTTGGTTCAGTACCTCATTCGACTCTACAAATCCATCTCTGGATGGCATTGGACAGCAACAACTTTTCATCATGAACCTGTTGTATTTCTCTAGAACCTAATAGAGATTCAAATGGAAAACTTATGCGTGATCACAAAAGCTTTTGTGATATGCTTCTGTATAGAAGCATCTCTGCACACAACTATCGGCAGCTTCACGTGTGATCTTCTCTGTGCATAACTTCTGTCAATGCCTCTTCGACAACATCAGTTTGCTCTGTAGCAAGCAAGCAAAACCACATGCAGAATCATCCTCTGCATAAATGTGCTCTGCACACAGTCTGGATCAAGTTCTCTAGACTGAAACTGGAAATGCACTTCTCTTATAACAGTTCTGGAATCTGAAAGTTTGCACAACATTCCAGGATCTGCAATCTCTTCTGTGCAAATTCTGGACATTTAAGCTCCGCGCGATTGAGGACAGCAGCACTCTGTTTTGATCTGCTTCTGTGCATTGATTTTGTGTGTGTGCCTCTGCGCGTGCTTCTGCGCAGATTTTGATTAAATTCTGATGCACTGCACTTTCGACAGCAAAAGAGAAACGATTACAGCAGCAACAATCTTATTTTTGGTGCACAAAACAGCAGCCAAACAGCAGCCAAACTACAGCCAAACAACAACTTAATCGGCAGCCAAACAGCAGCTTAACCAGCAGCCAAATAGCAGCCAAACAGCAAGCAAACAGTAGCCAATCAGCAGTCAAACAGAAGCTTAATTAGCAGCCAAACAACAGCCAAATAGCAACCAAACAGCAGCCAAATAGCAGCCAAACAGCAAGCAAACATCAGCCAATCAGCAGCCAAACAGCAGCTTAATCAGCAGCAGGTTTGATCTGCTATGTATGATCATGGACAAAATTCGGATTGATCTTTGAATCAGCTTCAGTTACCATGTTTCCATTATTCCGTCCACATAACGAATGCAAAGCACTAACAATGGCCACAATTGACCTGGTCTTCGATTTACATTTAAGAACAGTACCAACAACAGCTGTTAACCTGTCCTGATCAAATTCAGATTATCAAGTACACTATGCCTTGATTAGATTCACCGTGAGAGCATCATATTTGCATATTTCAAAGCTGAATATCCCGAATTTGATCAATCCCACAGATCTGCAGTAGATAAACTGAAAAACACTACAGTTCATAATCTGTTGAGCAAATTCTATTTACGAGGTCACACATCTGTATTATATTCCGTTAGCTTGGTGAGTTGTGGACAACCTTTGATCAATTACAGAACATGAACATGTTTTTAATTTTGTTGTCATAAGGTCACATTAGCAGTAACAATCAGCCTTGGATCAACATTTGTTAGAACTGTGAAACCAAACAGGTGGATCGTACAAATCGACTGATCTTTGCAAATTCAGACAAATCATAATGACATATTTGCTAAATTTCCTTGTAGTTGTCCACCTTACATCAACAATCTGTGTAAACAAAGATTGCAATCTGTCAATATTCAGAACATGGATTTCTGAAACAGAAAGCTAAGGCTGATGTGGTCTAGTATATGGCAGTGTACTGCTAAAACTGAAATCATCTCCCTTATCTCTCCAAAAACAAATTGGATCAAATTCTCATCAAAAACCGATTTGATGCAGAAAATAAGACGATCTCCATAACACTTTTAGAACGACGAGTGCAAATGCTCAGATCTCTAATTGATCAGGTCAGAAAACTGATTAGAAGCACTCAAAGTCATAAAAACTTTTCAGATCATACTTTGAATATGTTGCACATCATCAAATCTTTCTCAATCAACAATTTCCAAGACCCAAATGATTTTGTTTTTCACTTAAATGATTATGAGCAGCGGAAGACAAACAAAATCTGAGTAAAAGAGAGTCCAATCTTGAATTTAAATAAAGGTCAGATCAAAGATCAACAACCTTACTACCAAGATGCCAAAAAAAATGCTATGGACTTAAGCACACACAAGGATGAGATCATAGATCAACCATCTACTTAGTGCTATCAAATATTAGACCAATGAATGAGAAAGAATCAAAACACACACATGTAATAAATCAGATCAGATTTAACCCAAATAGAATAAAATCTTCACTTAGACATTTCATCAAACATGTGGTGTGCAGAATCAGATTTTGTGAAGAAACAATGATATTTTCTATGAAAGATCATCCAAATCTCATCTAAATGAAGAAATGGGTTTCTAATAAGCACAAAAACAGAAAATAAACCATTAGAATGATATTTGTGTTTAGGCTCATGTGATTGAATCAATCTAAGCACCAAAACAACAAATAAATCATCTAATAACTTCTATTGTTGCCATAGATGATCGCTTTTGAAGAAAAGGTTCTTCAATCGGCTCTGATACCAATTGTTGGTCCCATTTAGGACAAGCAAACAATAGAAGAACAATCCATATTTAAGTAGAGATAAGATGAACAATAAGAGCAATCATAAAGAAACTCATCTCATATTCATTGAATCACAATATGGAGGAGAAGATATGATGAACACCACACTTTACATTTTGGATGACTCTCATAAGAATAGTCTTGTGTGTGTTACTTCTAAAACCTTTCTCTCAATTGACAAATGAAACCCTAAACTTCTATTTAAAGGGGTCCATTTACAATAAAAAGGCTCAAGCCCATAAAGCTAACTAAAAAGCTAACTAAAAAGCCCATACACTTTTTCTTTATAAAACATTTAATTAAATTAGGAGCTAATTTAAACTAACAGTGACTCAGTGACACCTACATGCCATATGTTCTCTGAAAATATGAAAATTGGATCATCTGTTGCTCCAGGGTTACCACTGTTCACTTCTAAATTTGCAAAGATTCAGAATAATTATCATGGCTTGGAAAATAAAGTTCAGAACTTGGAGAATGAGGTGACTTCCTTGAAAACTGAAGTCAAGGATCTCAGAACTTTGTTGGAGAATAAAGCAAAATTTGTTGAAGAAAAGGTAGATGCTGTTAAAATCTCTTTGGAATCTCATCAAAAGGAGATCAAAGAGGATTTCTCAAAGTTTCCACAAGATATTTTAAAAAGCATGGATGATATGAAGTCTTCTCTACTTCAAGCTTTAGTTCACATTTGGCTGCTGTGTCAAAGCCATTGGAGGTTATGCGTGTGGCTGCTGCTGTGCCAGAGTCATATTCAACTCAGTCCTTTAAGAGGAAGTTTGATGATGATGATTCTCATGATCATCAAAAGGGGGAGAAAAGGCAAAAGGCAAGTACTGAGTATAGGGTTGTTCCAAGCACCAGTTCTGAGAAACAAAGTTCTGAAAATATGATAGAATCAGAAGAATTGGTAATGGAAAATACTTGTTCTGATATTGTTCTCTACACTGGAGACAATTTAGCTTCTGAATTTGAGCAAAGGAGGATGCAAAATATATTGGCAAGGACAAGAAGGATGCACAGTTGAAATGATGATAAGTGTTCTGAATTGTCAAAATGTTCCCAGATGTCTGAGAAGTGTAACTCCAATTGAAATGATGGGTGATAAAGATTGCACAGTTGAGTATTTATTGAAATTTGAAGATGATGTTTCAGAACATTTCATTGATGACTTGTTAGAAGAAGAGTATGAAAGAGTTGCTAACTACTTTATGCCTTCAGAGTTTATGTATAGAAGCCCAATCATCATTCCAAGACTTGAAATGCCTATCTTGGAAGAACCAATCTGTGACTTCATTGTGAAACAAAAGTATGTTCCTTTGGCCAGAAATTATCACTATGACATCTTTCCTGAAGACAACTATTCGTCACTGTATTGCAAAGAGGATGAATTTGTTGAAGTTGAACACTTTATTGATGGGTACATGGATCAAAAGCTGCAAATGGTCTACTTTGAAGCTTCTAACAGATTCAGAAAACCAGATGAAAGACTGTTCTTAAGGAAAAAGATTGTTAATGTTCTGGAGTTCCAAATAGAAGACTTTGTTGACCTCAAGTAAGTCAGCATTGAAGTTCTGAAAGAAGGAAATATTAAAGTCAACTTTACAAGCTTTGACTTTCACAGGCTGTTTTTGGATGCTCAGATATTCTTGGTGAAATTCTCTGCAAGTACTGAAGAAACATGGGTTGAGCTTGATTTCAGAAGGCTCTTGGGGATTTATGTCAGAAATCTGCACATGTATGATTTTCAACTGGCGATTGAAGCAAGAAAGGTCAAGTGCAATCTGACCTGCCCAAACAGAAGTCCAAAGCATGACTTTAGCATTGTTGGGTTTGTTGGTGAGGGAATTGGTAATGAAGGCTTCATTTATGCAAATTCCATCAAACTTATTATGTTCAGATTGAATGATCTAGTGAAATATAGTGATGCTACTTTGGAATTGATTTTGATGAAAATGAAAGCAAAGGTTGAAGGTGTTAGAGCTTCTGTGAAAGAAAAGTGTATAAGACATGTAAATGAGAGATTGAAGCTCAGAACCAAAGTCAGAATCTGTTATGATTTGTTGATATCATAAGAGAATCCTAAGAAAATTCATCACTTTGATTTTGTGTTCCCTTCAGAATATCAAGTAAATGCTGTGTATGATGATATTATTGAAGAAATCATTCCAGAAGTTGTACCTGTTCAAGAAGATGTTCAAATGCATGATGTTGAACAAAATCCTGAGAATTCTGAAGCTGGTTCAGAGCAAGTGCCACTTGATCTGAATGCATTGTGCTTAGAATTTGAGTTACCAAACTTCTTTGAAAACAGAGTTGTCTAATTTACTGATGTATTTCATGACAAGTCTCAAGACTCTTAGAGGTATTATGCAGAACTGATCAGATGCATAGGAAAGCAAAGAAATTATGTGTATTCTGACTTCATGATCATTGGTCTCAGAGAAATCTGTGTAAAGAAATTTAGGAAGAATGATTATTATGGATTTGAAGTTTTTAGAAAAGATGGAAAGGTCGACTACTTCTCTGAAGCTTATTTTGGGAAGATTTCAGTGTTTGATTTCTATGGTTTGTATTGTCTTTTTGGAAACAAAGAAGATAGCAGATACAAGAAGGAAAGAGTGGCATTGGCCATTGTAAAGGAAGGAATGTTTCATGCTTTAAGATGGGCTGCTTATAATGATTTCCAGATTGCTCTATCTGTAGGTAGACCATGTGTTTATCTGTCAAGACCAAATATTGATCACAATCATCTGAATGTATTGAAAAGAGGATATGTATGTACATGGCCAGAACTGGGAGTCATTATGTCCAATAATCACAGTGAAAAGATGTTCTTCAGAGCTAGTGAAGTTGCCAAGTATAGTTCTGGATCACTCAGATTCATAAAGAGTAATATGGAAAGAAAGTTGACAAAGGGAGCTAATGTCAAAGAAATAAAGGAGATTATTGAGAAGTTTGACAGAAGACTAGCCCTGAGAAACTTGATTCTTCTAAAGTTCGATTTTGCTTTGAAAGAAGACAATTTGGACAAGTACAAGGTTGTTTGACAAAAGGGGGAGATTGTTAGATATGATGTTTGTCAAAAACCTAAGTGTTAAAGTCTGAAGAGAAGACTCAGACTTCTGAGAAGGAGAACTCAGAAGTTCTGGATGAAAAGTATTTGTCAAGTGCTGTGTTCATATCTGATGAGAAGACTCAGAATTCTGAGAAGGAGAACTCAGAAGTTCTGAATAAGAAGAAAATGTTCTTGCGCTCAAGTGTTAGTTCTGAGTATGCTTAGTCAGAATAAGAAGTTTTGATTTATAGAGTCAAAGTCAATGTATTTAGTCATGTGTAGAAAGTCAAAGCTAGCTTATTTCCTTAATAAGTCTTAGGGTATATAAGGCTTTGTTTAGACTTTCTTTAAAAAGCTTTTGGTCATAATTCACATCTTGTAACATTGAGAGACGACATAATAGATCTACTTTCTCTCTCTACTCTCTCTCTCTAGAATTTCTATCTAATCTTGATAGATCTTGGATTAACAATTGGTATCAGAGCTGGAACAAGATTGAGAGATGGAATTCTACTGATCAAACATACGAATTTGATGATTTCATAAGCAAATTTGATTGATTTTCTTGATTTTTCAAGAAAATCTCATTTTCTTGAGATTTTATCAAATTTTGGTGATTTTTGATCGAATTTGTTCAAATCTTAGCTCGTTGGATTCGTTTTTGATAGAGGAACATTTCTAGTTCAAGGATCGGGAGCTAATTTCAAAGATTTGGAGATCAATTTTGAGGTTTTCAAGAAATTTGGTATGTGCGTTTTTGTTCTCTAGTCGATCTGTTCAGACTCAAATTCAGAGGTTTTCAGAGGTTCATTATTGAAGAAAAAGTGTTAGGATTTGGATTTCGAACCTGTTTACACAAGATTGTCTCAGAAATTTTGGATTTCAGAGGTTTTTAGACGTTTTTGAAATATCTCGCTAGATCTGGACTTTTCGCAACATTCAACTTCTTTTCGCAACATTCATCTTCAGTTTTCGCAACCTTCAGTTTTTCTGATTACAAGTATACTGTTCGCTTAGCTTCTCGCTACCTTCTGTTGCGAAAACCTTACTTTTCGCAACCCTCTGACCCGAAAACCTTACTTTCGCAACCTTCTTTTGCGAAAAGTGTTCTTTCAGCTTTTAAGTTTCTGCCCAAGTCTACTTTTCGCAACCATTGCTTGCGAAATCCTCACTTCTCGCTTCCTTTACTTGCGAATTTCTTATTTCTCGCAACCCCTGCTTGCGAGTTTCTGACTTGGTTATTTTTAGACAATAAAAAAAATGTGTATTTCATACACTTTAAGAGTTTTTGAGAAAAAAATTTATACTGAAATTTTTTCTATAGTGTATTTCATACACTTTAAGAGTTTTTCAAGAAAAAGTTTTATATAATTTTTTTTAATTCTTCAAACATGAAGAGGCTTCCAGTGTTGTTCAAAGATTCTGATTTTGAACTATGGAGAGTCTCGTTCATCGATTTTATTGCAAGTAGAGAAAATGGTGAAAATATGATAAAATCTTTCACTGAAGGCCCAATGATCAGAACTGACAAAGATTATACAGAAGAAGAGATTAAAAGCTGACAAAGAAGCTTCATCCAACTTGATCTTTGCACTTTACAAACTTTCGCAACATATCTTCAAACGCGTTGAATGTTTCAAAAACAACCCAATGCAGATGTGGAACGAGTTAACAAAGCAAATGCTTGGATCTGAAGTTGCTTTTAAGAGAAAGGAAGAAGAAAAGAAAGCTGAAAAAGAGGATGCGGAACAGAAATCATCAAATGCTGAAACTGAAGAGCTCAAGGAAAAGGTTGTTGAACTTACAAAGAGACTTTCTGACACAGAAAAGTTGCTAAAAGAGGAAAGAGAAAATTTCAGAAAAGAAATAGTTGCTCGTTCAGATGACAAAAAGCAAATTCTTTCTCTTTCCCAGAAAGTTTATGAACTTGAACAAGCTTCAAAGACGGAGAAGAAAGAAAGTGAAGAAAAGAAAGCTCTTGAACTCAGATGCAGAAAACTTTCCAAACAAAATTCAGATTTTGAGAAAGTATTATTTCTTGAAAAAGAAAAACTGGAAAAGGAAAGGGTTGAATTTGAAGATAAAAGGAAAGAGTTTGAAGCAAAGAATGGGAAATTGTCAGAGAAAATATCTGAGCTTCAAAAGGAATTGGATATAGAAAGACATGAACTGGAAAAGAGAAAGAAAGTTGACTTTCAGGCCAGGAGCGTCAAAGATGAATTTTCTGTTGAAAGGAAGATATTTCAGCAAGAAATACGAAAGCTCACAAAGAATTTGGCCGTGTTATCGACTGATATTATGAAAGAGAAGAGGGTTAATTGTGACATTCAGAAGAAGCTTGATTTGATGACCAAGAAACGGAATGATTTATCTGACAAAATGAAGTATCTCAACAAATCCAAAAGCTATTCAGAAAGTCCGATTCGACCGTCTAATCTTTTCTATGATCATTCAGTGGATAATTCTTCCAAGTATAAATATGATGATCTTCCTTCATACAAGAAAGTCAACATGCAATGGAGAGTCAAAGGTACAATTCCTGAAAAAGATTTACCAAAATCATCGGTTTCTAACAAGAACACTAACCTGAAAGGTAAATCTTTTGCTAAACCTGATTCATTATATTCTGCAAATCATTTAATCAGGTTAGCACAAAAGAATTTTTGTTGTTCTTATTGTGGTACTAATGAATTTATTAAAAATGATAGTATTCAATATTGGTATGGTACTTATCATTTTCCTTCCTATAGAGCTCCGCTTAACAAGCCAGGACCCAAGACACGTTGGGTACCAAAATCTACTTAATCTGTTTTTGCAGATTTAGAAGCAAAGCGTTGAACTCTCGGAAGAAGATTATTTGTGCCATTAAGGGGGAGTAAAGAGATTGGTTTCTAAACACATCAGTTTAGAGCCCGGATTTCACAGTTAATGGCTTCTAAACAATTCAGTTCAGGACCCGTACTTCAAAGACTAAGACTCATACTTATCAGGTGATATCCTTAACTGTCACATCTTTCAATTCAAGGAACAAGTGGTGAAAGGTAACATTGCATTATGTTTCATTTCTACTGCTTTGAAAATTTGAATCTCTACAAATTTAATTCAATGAGATGATTTTTTTCAATTTTCATTCAATGAATTAAATGTGTGCTAAAAGATGATTTTACAAGTTTTGTTGTATTATCTGAGTTTTATTTGCTTCAACTTTCGCTTCTGAAATAAATCGAAAGGTCAGCAAAACATGAATGGAAGTTTGATACATGCACAAAACTGTGGAAATCTAGACTTATATAGAATATGATGCTCACAAAGCCTATTTGTCAGGATGAAGAATGGAAATGAAAATATGAGGGAAGCACAAACTTTTATAACCAAGTGATTGAGATGCAATAAAAAAAATCATTAAGTTTGAAAGTCTGTGCCTGTGGCCTATCTAGTTTGGGAGATTAAGTCCTAAGGGGTACTTGATACCTAGCCCCTAAGATCATTAACTGGTCTGGGATTGGCTGACCCAAATCCTGCTATAGAATCAGATAGAAAGCCATGTTCTACTAGTACAGATGGGATTAGGATATATCGATGTAGCCTTTCTGGTTTGGGAGAGTAAATTCCAAGGGGTGCTCGACACCTAGCCCCTAAGGCCAACTGGTCTGGGATTGGCTGATCCAAATCCTGCTATAGAACCAGATAGAAAGTTACGTTTACGGTGTATCTTAGTCTTAATAAACTTTTTGACAAAAAGATGCCAATGTGCACAAAATAAAAGATGCCAATGAGCACAATATGAAAAGATGCCAATGAGCACACGTCTCTTATATCTTGGAGAAATAACAATGTCGCGATAAACTTATAAATTTGTGGAAATTCTGATTTAAGTCATATAGTGTGAGTAAGAGCAAAGTATTCTTATAGGTTTCAAAAGTACATTTGATTGTTGCAAATCATATTTCGCATGCTAGCACACCAAATAGATTTAATAAAGGGGTTGAAACTGAACATTTTTAACTTGATATGCAATGATGTCTTGTATTTGAATCCAAACACATGCATTTGATTTCATTTGATTAAAAAAAATCTGTTAAATTTCATTAAGTTGGATTTCTTTTGTAAAGCTTTCAAATGATCAAATGGTAGTAGTTATAAAATGTAGTTCAATGAATTTTATTTTCCTTGTATAAAATTTCAACTACTGTGCCTAAATGAAATATATGCATACTTTCAGGGGGAGAAAACAAATTGCTCCAGAATTCATATTTTGAGGGGGAGCAAGGTTATTCATTAAAGAGGAGATTGTTAGTGAGAATCAGATACGCGACTGAAATTGAAGAAGGTTTTCGATGATCATGATGCACACTTTCATCGAAAAAGGGGGAGAAATGTTCAATTTCAAGTCAAAGCTTTCAAGTCAAAGATTCGATTTCATGACAAGGGGAGAAATGTTTAAAGAAGACTTCGTCTCAAGAAAGGAAAGGGGGAGATTTCTTTTTCAAGAGTTTAAGAGAAATTGATTGATCATCTTGTGATCTATTTTTCTTAAACTTATGCTATATGGTGATTATCCTTACTGAATGTTGAAGTTCTTAAGTCAAAGAAAGAAAAGGGGGAGAATTCTTCAAGAGTTTAGAAAAAAAATCGATTGATCATCTTGGTTTCTCAAGAAGATCTATTTTTCTTAGATTTGCGCTACATTGTATCAAAATGCCTTGTGTGAAGAAACAAATTATCCATATCAAAGAAAGAAAATCTCCGTCAGTTCCCCGTCTGAAGATTTTGTGACGATTTGACTTTGACAAACCTTGATAAAGACCGAAGATTTTGAAGATTCAAGAAGCCGAAGACTGCTGTTCTCAAATGTTTAAATCTTGAATCCAAGGGGGAGATTGTTAGGACAAATATGTCTTCAAGATTTAATATTGATTTATAGAGTCAAAGTCAATGTATTTAGTCATGTGTAGAAAGTCAAAGCTAGCTTATTTCCTTAATAAGTCTTAGGGTATATAAGGCTTTGTTTAGACTTTCTTTAAAAAGCTTTTGGTCATAATTCACATCTTGTAACATTGAGAGCCGACATAATAGATCTACTTTCTCTCTCTACTCTCTCTCTCTCTCTAGAATTTCTCTCTAATCTTGATAGATCTTGGATTAACATAGTGGTTCAGAACTTATGACTTAGACATATTCTATCCATGTAATTCAGTTGATAGCTAACATATTAGAACATGTGTCATTGTTCTAATGGTCTGTTTTGTATATGTACTGTAGCTTTAGTATTTCCATACAGTATAAATAGTTGTTAGCAAACTGTAAGCTAACTAACTTTCGTATTCAGTCTTGTAATCTTTGAGAGATTTCTCTCTCTAGATCTGTACTTTGTTCTCTAATGAATACAAAGCATTTGGCATCAAGTTTCTCTATATTTCAATGATTTGATTGTGTTCTTGATTGTTAATTTGATTGTAAGATCAATCCTGGTTCCTACAAATATAATATTGGTGGAATTTCCTCTGTCGATCAGTACCCTCTAAGTCGAATAATTTCCGACCGTGAGTTGAATGATCAACCCATCGTGATGCTTCTGCCAAGGGTCGCAAAGATCGTCAAGATCGAACAATATCAGCATTGCTTCCAATTCCAAATCCACTTTTGGTCTGTGTGACCTGAAGATTGGGGACTCATCTGGTCGTTGGCCGGCATGCCTCTTGGCCACAGAATACGTGAGTCCACACATATCAGAACCTCTTGTAATACAGTTCAATACCTTCACGTTTATTGGCGATGGAGGTCGCACATCATTTATTTTTATGACGTCTTTATTTATTAGGTCCCGCAGATGACCTTTCTTCACTAACTAAGCCACCTCCTTGGACAAGGCTAAACAATCGTCCGTTAGATGAACATAATCTTCAAAGAAAACGCACCATTTATCATTTTTGTTTGGCTATCGTATGGTTGACTGTACATTTTTAAGGCGTTCACCAGATCCTTCGACGATCCTCTAAACCCATAGGTCGAAACCTTCGGATGTTGAGGAAATTTAGACGTCATCGAAACGTTCTTCTTTTTGTCAAATCAAACATTCAATATCTGACGCAACTATTCTTGCTTTGGAACCATCTTGACTTCGAATTTAGGTGTCTTCATGCCGAGGGATCGGTTGTCGCTCGAATGCTTTGGTCGGAAGGCAACATCGTCTTTGACTCGCATGTGAGCTAACATCCTTTCCCTGATGTCTTCAAAAGTCTTAAGAGGAAATTTGGTCAAGTCGAGATATTGCTCTGAATTGTCCTCTAGACTGCACTTATAGGCTACGATCGCAGTTTTGATATCACAACTTCGAACGCTAATCATTTCATAATTGAAACGATTGAAATAACTGCGAACGGACTCCCTAACTTTTTGAGTGATATATAGTGATTGTTAATGCCAAAAAACACCTCACAAGATAACTTAAGGGTGGTGTGGACTTTAACAACTAAAGAATAGCAACCTTTCAACAAATCGTAAGACAAATAACAAAAATGGAAAAGAGACAATAGATTTGGTTACGCCAAAAACCCATCGAGGGTAAAAACCGTGGATGATAATTAGGTCGTCAGTGCACTATAGACGTCAATAAGGGACGTCGTCCTCGTGTAACAAGTGTCGAGAGAACAAACGATTACAATAAGATAAAAAGCAAACTTAATCATAAGATTCTAGTGTGCGTCGTGAGTGAAAACACTTCGTCTTGAGTTTGAGTGCGAATGACTGTTTGAGTGCTTCAGGAATACTTCTGAGAATTGCTTTTTTGCTCTGAGAGTGCTTGATATCCGAAATGAGACCTTGGCATTCGTTTATATAGTCTTGGTCGTCATAAATGCACCTCTTAATGATAAGTAACGGTTGTCGCATTGAATGGTCTTGATGGTCGTCTTCCGTTATGACCTTTGGAACATCAATGCTTTGAGATCTGCAAATAATAAACACAGAAGAAACACTCGTCATACGTTAGTAAGTTAGTATCGTCATGGAACTTATGATGATCATACGATACCTTCGACGGAAGGTCTGAAGCTGTTCGGTCGTTAGTCGTGATGAACTTACGACCACCACTATAAGTGACGACTATAGTTCCGAACATACGTAGTCGTCAGGACCATATCTTAATACAAGATTTGTCTTAAGTTACTATTGTTGGTTTTTAACTTCGGTCGTGACTTGTAAACTTTTACCCAAACAGTTTGCCCCCAAGATCTAAATTTACTTAATAAATTCAAATTTTCGAACTTAAATGTAACTGCATGACACGTGCTGATGAAGAAACTGAATCGGTTCGTTTTCAACCGAATCGTTTTGCACGGGGAACTGTTGAGATGATAAGATTGTGACCTAATGGGGACGTGTGCATGTGGATGACAGTTGGGTGGACAGGTGTCTCGTACATCCGATGAGGCATGCGAATAGGCGATGGACAGGTGTCGACCATCTGTCGACTCGAATTTACACGATGAACCGTATAAATAGTGATCCTCGCCGGATCCTTTCCTTTTCATGTTTTCGAACAAATTTTAGAGAGAGAAAGGCTTTCAAATCCTTGTCTTTTCCTGCAAAAACAGATCCTTGCCAAATCTTTCGAGGTTTAGATCTCTATTTAAGGTACGATCTTTCTCCTTTTATGCGCTTGATAACTGTTGCTAGGAAGAACTGGGATATACTCGACCTCTCCAAAGCAAAATTCTTCTTCCTAAACTAGATATGGCCGTCGATCTTCCAAACTCTTTGGAAGATTTCAAGAATACGGCGGCAATGCCGTCTGAAATACATGTGAATACTCTAGGACATCTGGCGTCCTGAGATGTGTTCGAAGGGATACTTCGTTCTATACGAGTATCCTTTCAAAATAAGGTTCACCTGGCCTTTTTCTTCTTTGTCCCGATTTTTTTTGATAACTTTTGAGTTGTCACCAGGGAAGAAGATGCCTCAATTTTGGCGTATTGTTCCAATGATTGAGGGGGCGTTTGGTTAATTTTAAGGAATGAGAATGAAAATGAAAATGGGAATGCAGGAGAATGGGAATAGGAATGAGCATTCCATTGATGTTGTTTGGTTAAACCAATATAATTAATAAAAAAAATTATATAAACTTTTTAATACAAATATGTGACTTCCAACGTGAAAATAAAAAATATTTTTCATTCAACATCGAGAAATGAAGGGGACGTATGAGAAAAAATGACTAAGCGGGAATAAAACTTTCATTCCCCCCAATTTGGTCAGGAATGAAAAATAATGGGTTTGGGGTAATGATTCCATTATATTATATCAAACCAAACAGCAGTTTTCATCATCATTCCCATTCCTTACCCCTCAATACCCCTAACCAAACACCCCTGAATGTCTAACACCCAAATGAGAGTCGCCATTCAATGTCGCTGACGTCCTTACCGCCTATCTGGTTAAAGGCGACCAATACAACCTTTTTTCTAAGTTTAGAGGGACACGTACTCTAGTCCAGGCCACCGCGGTTAACGGACGTAGGTGGAAGACCAAGTATGTTTTTGGCCGTCTCGGATCCCTTACTGATGACAGTGATTGGCTCCGATCGGGCTGGAACGATCAAGGTGAGGTTTTTTATTTTTGAGTAAACTACAAATTTCCTCCCTGGTGTTTACCAAAACCTTTGAAAGTGGTGCCTAAACTTTAAAAACTGCAAATTTCGTCCTTGGTCTATTGAAATCGCTTTGAAAGTGGTCCCTGCTCACTAATCCGTTAAAAACTCAGTTAAGTGAAGGGCACTTTTGTCTTTTTACATTTTTTTTTGTCTTCTTCTATTAAAATAAAATAAAAATAAAAGATTTTATATATTATAATATATTTATATATTATATTATATTTATATATTATATTGTATATATATTAGAGTAAACTTCAAAGAAGACAAACTGGTGGTCTTCTTTTGGCAACCACCTATATAGTGCATCGTTTGGCAACCACCATAACAGGTGCTTCTCCACCACCATCATCACCATAACTGGTGGTCTTCTCCGGTGGTCTTCACCACCACCATCACCGCCATAACCACCACCACCATCACTGCCATAACCACCAGATATTTCTCTTCTCTGGTGGTCTTCTCCACCGCCATAACCACAACCACACCCAGATCTTTCTCTTCTCCGGTGGTCTTCTAGAATCCAAACCCTAAATACCCAAAAAGGGACCAGATTTAGCTTGTCAAAATCATCCATGCCCTAATATTCTTCTATGAACTGTGACCCAAAATTACAAACACAAAAAAGTAATTAAAGAACATGAAATCTTCAATTTTTCCAAACAAAAGAATTGACAGGCAAATAAACATATGAACAGTTTCAAACCTGCAAGAAATTTAGGTGAGTAAGAAATCAAGGAATCAAAGGAATCAAACCTGCAAGAAATTTAGGTGAGCAAGAATGTGTCTGTGTGAAATGACAAGAATGCTACTGGTTCATGGGGAGTTCCCGAACGCCGTACCATCACCGGAGATGGTGACCGGAGTAGGTCGGAGGGCTGACGGCGTTGGTTCAGGGAGAGTTCCCGATCACTATGTATATATGTGTATATGTATATGTATATGTATATATAATATAAATATATAAAATAATTTTTTTTATTTTATTATAACAGAAGAAGACAAAAAATGTAAAAAGACAAAAGTGCCCTTCACTTAACTGAGTTTTTTAACGGAGTTAGTGAGCAGGGACCATTTTCAAAGCGATTTCAATAGACCAAGGACGAAATTTGCTGTTTTTGAAGTTTAGGGACCACTTTCAAAGGTTTTGGTAAACACCAGGGACGAAATTTGTAGTTTACTCTTTATTTTTTCAGTCGAGTGTCTTTGCTGTATTTTACTTTTGTTCTAATCATCTTCTTTACTGTTGACAGCTATCAACTCTCGAGAATCAAACCCAACGAGGACTCTCAGGCCAAGATCGAGAAGTTCTTGGAGCATAACGTCGAGGATCGATCCTTTTCACTTGGTCGCTAGCGGACGAGAAGGACGATGACATGACCATCTTGGAAGCGCCTGAGACGTCCGTCGAAAGGGAGTATAGTCCAGGGGAAGAGGAGGAGAAAAGAAAGGATGAGAGAGAGGAGGAGAAGAAAGAGAAAGAGAAGGGAAAGGAAGAAATGGCGGGTAAGTTCCTTTTTTAGTCGTGCGATTCACTACCTTCGTCTTTTCTTTATGGTTGTACTACTTTCTCTTTCCTTGACTTCTGATTGTTTGTTTCTGTCCGGCTAGAAGGTTCCTCTGCAAAGTCGACCGCAGGTCTGTCGAAGAGGGAAGCACAACTACTCCTTGCCCAAAAGGGCATGGATTTGAAAAGAAAGCCCCCCCTCCGACTGTTGGGTCGGGGGCAAAGAAGAGTATGACGGTTCTCCAAAGAGAACCGTCGTCGATGGCTGGCGACCCATCGAGGGTCGCTACGCCCGAGAAGACGAAAATGTCTCCAGGCGTGACGGCGGCAATTCCCTTCCAGTCGATCCCCTTGTAGGAGGGATCCTCGTCGAAGAAAAAGGGAAAAGGTCCTCAGGTCTAGGGAAGGAACGACGTCACGACGGTTAACTTCACGTTATCGTTGGACTTTTTGGCGGAAGACGTCCTAGATAGGGTAAAGATCTTCGCACATTTGGAGAAGTATCTGTTTGGGTAAAAAATCACACCTCTTGACTGACGCAAGAAAACAAAGGACTTGCTTCACGCGACCATTCTTGTATTAAGATAAATTCCTGAAAATTAAGCACGACCTAATCACACCTCTTGACCGTCGCACGTGTCGTGATAATGACCTAATTCCGGAAAACGCCAAGCTATAGAATTGATTCAGAGAGTTACGCTGTTTATCCCGCGGCTTGCAAGCCACGGGGAAAACCGCGCGTGTTTATGAAGCCTTCGGGTCAGGTCTGGGTCGGGTTTGGTTCGCGGTTCTTGGGCTTGGTTCTTGGGCTTTCCATTAGGCTCTCTTTTGGGTCTTTTTCGCCTCTTTTCTCGATGTCTGTCTTATTTCGGATAACCTGCACATTTCACTAGATAAACCATGAAATCCCGCCTTTTCACTTAAACACAAGCCAATCTCGTTGGTTTATGGACTGAAAATAACGCCCAAAATTGGCGTTATCACCCAGAAAACTGGAGAGCCAATCCAAAGTTACTTCAATCGTTTTAATGCAGAAATGATCAGCGTCCGCAAATGCGACGTCAAGATTGCAATCGAAGCTTACAAACGAGGTCTGGCCGACTCTTTCGGATTATACACAGATCTCACGAAATATCCCCCATAAAACTTCGATAACGTTCGGGCAAGAACATTGGCCTACATGAGAGTCGAAGATGATGCGACTTTTTGTCGAAAGCATTCAGGAGACAAGAAGTCATTAAGCGTGAAGAAGCCAGACTTCAAAGCCAAACCCGTTTCCAAGACGGAACCTGCCCGAAAAACTTCGAACGTCAGATTCGAGAAAAAGAAAAATGCACCTACTCAGAAATTTCCCCAACATCCTAAGATCTCATCTTATGGATTCAAGGGAACTGCCATGGACCTGGTCGAGGCTTTGAAGACCATTGAGTCGACTATCCGTTGGCCTATGAAATGTGACAAAGACGACGACAAGTAAGATAAGTCTAAGTGGTGTGACTTCCATAATGATCATGGACACACGACGGAAGACTGCCTCGCGTTATGGAAAAAAAACTCGCATATCACGTCTCGAAGGGACATCTCAAGGGATTTATTGATAATGACGCGACAGAAATACAGAACACACGGCCATCATCCCCAGTCCATGCAAAAGTCGTAAATTGCATAACTGGAGGATCGGACGTATGTGGCTAACCTATTCCGCAACGAAGCGACACACCAACAGAGATTTTGACGATCAACCTGTCCCACGATCGCTAAAATCTAAGTATGAGTTAGAATTGGAAGCTATGCCGGTAACGTTCGATCAAAGTGATCTTCAAGAATCGTGGCAAAAACACCACGACCGATTGATAATCCAGCTAACGGTCGGTAATTGCTTGACCAAAAGAGTCTTGGTCGACGGAGGAAGTTCAACAAATGTCATATTCCTCAGCACGATCAAGGCAATGGGGATCGACACGACAGAGATCACGAGACGATCAATAATCTTGGTAGGGTTCAATGGAGACTCGACTAGTACCGTCGGAGAAATTACTTTTCCTGTGTACGCCAAAGGAGTCAACAAGCAAACCAAGTTCAGTATGATCGATTTCTCTTCAGCTTACAATATCATTCTGGGTCGATCGTGGATCCATGATATGAAAGTTGTACCTTCGACGTTTCACCAGACGATAAAATTCCTTACGCCGTGGGGAGTACAGGAGATCAGAAGATAACAGAAGGTCACCCGTGAATGTTACAAGACAATGATGAAACCCCCGAAAAAATACATCTAGCAATTATAGGTCCAGGATGTCCCTGAGTCCGTCGACGACTATCGATGGAAGAAGTCGTCTTCGACAAGGACAAGCCCGACCAAGTCGTCTTCGTTGGATCATCGCTCGATCCAGCCCAAAGATAAACTGATCTCTTTTTTGCAGGAACATGCCGATTGCTTCGCTTGGATGCACGAGGACATGATCGGCATTGATCCTGATTTTATTTCCCACAAGTTGGACGTCGACCCATCGTTTAAACCTATAAAACAGAAGCGACGAAAATTTGCCCCGGAGAGATATAGAGTTATAAACGAAGAGGTCGACAACTTGCTAAAGACATCGAAAATCAGAGAAGTAAAGTATCCTGATTGATTGGCCAAAGTCTTGGTCGTACAAAAGAAAAATGGAAAGTGGAGGGTATGCATCGACTTCACAGACCTCAATAAAGCCTGTCCCAAAGATCCCTTCCCACTACCACACACCGATGCGATGGTTGACGCAACCGCTGGTCATGAACTGCTTACGTTAATGGACGCCTATTCTGGTTACAACTAGATACTGATGCATACTTCCGAAACAAAAACCCGCCTTTATGACGGATAAAAGTATTTATTGATATAAAGTTATGCCTTTTGCTTTGAAAAATGCAGGGTCGACGTACCAGCGATTCGTCACAAAGTGTTGAAAGATTATCTTGGCGACACGATCGAAGTATACATCGATGACATGCTCGTCAAGTAAAAAAAAAAAGCAGCCGACCATATTGATCACCTGAGGAAGTCGTTCGACGTACTCAGGAAGTATCAAATGAAGTTAAACCCGACGAAATGTTCTTTCGGTGTCAGCGATGGGAAATTTCTAGGTTATATGGTGACACAACGAGGGATCGAAGCCAACCCAGATCAAATAAAGGCGATCGTCGACATTAAGTCTCCTTGAAACTTTAAAGAGGTCCAACGACTTACCGGTCGGATAGTTGCGTTAAACAACTTTATCTCTCGATCATACGATAAATGTCACTTGTTTTACAATGTATTAAGGAAAAACAGGGGCTTTGAGTGGACGGACGACCAAGAATAAGCACTACAAAAGCTGAAAGAATACATGGCATCGCCACCCCTGTTATCAAAACCTAAGGACAATGAAGTCCTACAGTTGTACCTGGCAGTCGGTTCAAACTCGGTAAGTGTTGTTCTAACACGAGAACACGACAAACGCCAACTCCCGATATATTACATCAGTAAGTCTTTGCTAGACGCTGAAACCAGGTATTCGTCTATGGAAAATTATTGTTGGCACTAATTACTGCTGCTAAGAAGCTACGACACTACTTCAAATCTCATCCTATAACTGTCGTTACTAACTACCCTATTAAGTCTGTTTTAAGAAAACCAAAATTGATAGATCCACTAGCGAAGTGGAGTGTCTATCTCAGTAGCTACGACATAGACTTCAAACCAAGGATGGGGATCAAATCGCAGGTCATCGCATATTTTGTTGCTGATTTTAGTTCATAACTGGAAGCAAATGTACACGCAGATAATGTGGCGACGCTCGACTGGGCATCGTCTTACAGTCGCCGAAGGGGGCAAGATGGTGTACTCCATACGATGTGATTTCAAAGCCACAAACAATGAAGCTGAGTACGAAACATTGATCGTAGGTATGGAAATGGCATGAGACTTGGGGGTAACTGGATTACACGTCAGAAGCGATTCTCCCCTTGTCGTGAATAAGATGAACGGGGAATTCGTGGCAAAAGATTCCAAAATGATGGCATACCTCAAGACAGCTGTTTGGGTAAAAATCCACACCTCACGACCGACGAAGAAAAATAAACTTGACATTTATGTAAGACAATTCTTGTATTAAGATAAGGTCCTACAAGTTACTTATGACTGCCGCCTCTGTCGTACATTCTTACAATGGTCGTAAGATTCCTACGATCAACAACCGTGATTTAAGACGGTCGTACGACAATACTAACCGTTAACAGTCAAACATCCGTTCTCTTTGTTTCATTAATGTAGGTCTAAGTGCAATCATTGCCCAACGGTCATTGTAAGTCCCATAGTTGAAGCAACAATCAAGAATACTACATAAAGATTGAATAGAAATAGGCAAGAAGAACAATTTGTTGAATGATCTCTATTCATATGCTTTACAATACAATGGAGGGAGAATTGAAAGTATACGACTCTCAAAGTATATTGATCTCTCAAATAACTCTCAAAGTCTCCAATGACAATGTAAGCCCAAGACACTTATTTATAGTGTCTAATTACATGACATGGGCCCAAGCCCATTTAACTCCCATTAAACTCCCAAAGCCCAAAAGACTAATAAAGCTAATTACATTATATTTGACTTTCATTGACTTTACATGGACTTTATAAAACTTTCTATATAATTGGGGCTTTCTAGACCCAACAATCTCCCCCTAAAGTTTTATAAAGAAAGCATCTTCAAATGATCTCCCCCTTGATTTCTTTGAAAACTTTAGTGTTGCATATCTTCACGCCTTGCAAATCTATCAAAGCTCCCCCTCAAAATTTGCTCTTCTTCTTCACAAATTACAACTTTAAAATCGAATCCAATGTGCAATAAGCTCGACTGAAACCACCTCAGTTTATAATTAAGAATTCGTCCTTGAAATTCGAGTTGTATGACCATTAAGATCAAGAGCTTAATCCATTAAGATCAGAGGAGGGAGTGTCTTAACATACTTCAATAACTCAGCTTGGATCCACAAAAAATAGAAGATAGAACATCTTTCTGAAAGTTGGGAGAAATATCGTGAAAAACATTGCTTCGGTCCAGCAGCTATACACCGACTTCGACACAGAATCTGACCAATAAGCACATCGATTCAGAACAAACTCAAAACATGAAAAATGTTCATCTGTGTCTTAGGAATCCAGCGCATCTGAAATCGTCAAATTTGGAGCTTCGAGGAGGGAGTTCTGATCAAAATGTGACAGGTGCGCAAAGCTATCGAACAATTCTGAAATTGCACCTTTACCTCGAAATAAACCAAGTAAAAGTTCTGAGAAGACCACTCAGAATTCTGAGTAAGTCAATCAGAATTCTGAACATGAAGAACTTCTGAAAAAATTCTAACTCTAAAGTTCTGACTATTGAAGTCAGAGTTCTGATTAAGCTTTGAAAATTTAGTTCTGAACCATCATTTGACTTCTGAATTCAATGACAAACTTCTGAATGGCCTAAATCATAAGTCTGAATATGCTTGATTGCATCTAAAAGAGACTAAGTGTAAATCTGATCCCTCTTGATCAGAAATCTGAATAGCCACAACCACAACTCTCGTACATCTTTGAATAGTTTCTGAACTCGAAATCAGAATTCTGAGTATTGAAGTCAGATTTCTGAATACACACGATCAATTCTGAACAAATTCAATTCTGATTACATTGTATCCGACTCTTGAACCGATTTGTTAGTTTTGTTTACCATCAAACTAAATCTGAACTTGCAGCTTTCTCTTTCTGTTACAATTTAACAACATCAACTGCGACTTTCTGTTAAAACATAACAAACAGCAAATTTCAACTTTCTGTTATGAACTCAGCAGCTGTAATTTTCTGTTTAACAGCAACAAAACAGCAGCAAATTTTCTGGACAGTTCCAACAGCAAAGAACTTGCTGTTTTGACAGCAAACATCATCAATTTTCTGTTAACAACAGCTTGATTAAGTTCTAGACAGCACCAACAACTTCATTGAAACAACAGCAGCTTATTTGGACAGCACTAAGCTGTTTTTACAGCTGATTTTTGGCAGCAAGCAAACAACCCTATAATCAATTTTGTTTAAACCACACAGCAGCAAAATCTGCTTTAACTTCTCAACAGCGATTTTCTGTTTTAGTAAAGTTTGACAGCAACTTTCTGTTATGAACCGATCACACTAAACAGCAGCGACAACTCAGATTCTGTTTTATCAATCGAATTTGATGTAGAACGATAAGCCGATCTCCATAATTATCTTCTTAGAACAAAGATTGCAAAGAGTCAAGTTTCTGATTGATCAATTCAGAAAGTTGAATTTAAGCAATCAAAGATCTAAAAACTCGTTTTAGATCTGACTTTGAACATGAAATTCAGTACCAAATCTCTTGTAGACATTTCATCGAGCAATTTGAGTGCAAAAATTGATTAAGAAGTAGATCTAGAACATCATACCTCTTGTTTTGTCCAAGATCCATCAAGATCACAAAAATCTTCCAGAGAACAAAAAAAATCTTCAAGATGAAAGAAATCTCAGAAAATTTACCTCCAATTATAGCACACGATTAAGAACGATCTTGAATCACCAAATCTTGAAATTAGATCTTGAAATCTTGAATTGTTGCAAAGATAATCGTATCGAATGAAAATTGATTCGATGTGGCTCTGATACCAATTGTAAGTCCCATAGTTGAAGCAACAATCAAGAATATTCCATAAAGATTGAATAGAAATAGGCAAGAAGAACAATTTGTTGAATGATCTCTATTCATATGCTTTACAATACAATGGAGGGAGAATTGAAAGTATACGACTCTCTCAAAGTATACTGATCTCTCAAATAACTCTCAAAGTCTGCAATGACAATGTAAGCCCAAGACACTTATTTATAGTGTCTAATTACATGACATGGGCCCAAGCCCATTTAACTCCCATTAAACTCCCAAAGCCCAAAAGACTAATAAAGCTAATTACAATACATTTGACTTTCATTGACTTTACATGGACTTTATAAAACTTTCTATATAATTGGGGCTTTCTAGACCCAACGGTCATATTGGACGAGCCATTAATGACAATTAAAGACCAAGCAGCTGTTACGACAATCATCAAGACACATTAATTGCTACCAAAATCTATATAAAGGCCTGCGCCACACTTCAAGAAAAAACAACCTCTTCGCATTCAACACTTTTTACACGATTTAGAGCATACAACAGAGATCATCAAAGTATTAGAACAATATCACTTACGAAAGCTACGCACGGCAACAGTTTATTCCGCACGATCCAACGCAATTACGTATGACGCACGATATTAGCTTACGACTAAGTTTACTTTTATTCTTATTGTAATCTATTGTACTCACGACACTTGTTACTAAAGGACATCGCCCCTGTTTGGCGATCATAGTGCACCGTCGACTTCTATAGTCGACCACGGTTTTTACCCTTGACGGGGGTTTCCGTGTCACCAAATTCCTCTGTCTTATTTACTTTCTGTCGACGATTGTGTTGTTTGTCTTGAGATCCTTTTCTTTAGTTGTTAAAGCTCCACATCGACCTTAAGTTATCCTTTGGGTGATATTTGGCATTAACAGTTTGGTGCCCACCGTGGGGCCCCATCAATAGAAAATCTCAAGCCAAGCATACATCGTTCTAACGATCTTGTGAAGTTTTTTTGTTTCCAGGAAAATGGCAGCTCAACAAGATCCAATCGCTCAGCTACACATGGAACTGATGGTTGCACGGAGCCAGATTCAAGCTTTAAACGAGCAAAACCAAAAGGCAGCCGCAGAAATTGCTTCACTAACGGTTCGTCGTACAGGAACGATTTCTATACGACCGTCAGCATGACGTCTCAAGATTCTGGATTGATCCCCCCAACTGCCACATTGCCGAATTCAGACGACCAGTCACCCGACGCTTGAGGCTTTTGGAAGATCAAAATGAAAAGATGCTATCTTTACTCTCAAAACGGCCTGGTGCTACCGTCCCCATTGATGTTGAGCCCCGCTCAGGATTCCAGGCATCACCTTTCGTCGATGAAGTACAGTATTTCTGCCTTTACACCCATGTATTCAGGAATAACTGACCCGATAGAGCACATTGCCCAGTACAAACAATTGATGTGGACCGCGTCTATCCCACATCAATACCAAGAAGTATGCATGTGCAAACGTTTTCGTGTGACCCTTACAGGTGCTGCTCTCCAATGGTTGATCAACCTCAAACCCAAGTCCATCAGCAACTTCGTGGAGTTGGTCAACCAGTTTTCACAACAATTCGCAAGTAGTCGCAAGATGGAGAAGCAGACCAGGGACCTGTACTACGTCACCCAAAAAACTGTAGAATCCATCCGCAGTTACTTCAATCGTTTCAATACAGCAATGATTAGTGTCCAAAACTGTGATGTCAAAACTGCGATCGAAGCCTACAAGCAGGATCTCGACGAGGACAGCTCAGGATTATATGTCAATCTTACGAAGTACCCGCCAGAAAACTTTGAAGACGTCCGAGCTAGAACATTGGCATACATGAGAGTGGTAGGCGACGTGGCTTTCCGTGGAAAGCATTCAAGCGACAAAAAATCACTTAGAGTGAAGAAACCTGATTTCAAATCCAAGACAAATGTCAAGGCGGAGCCCGCACGCCAGATATCGAACGTTCGGCTTGAAAAGAAAAGGAACAATCCTACGTCAAAGTTTCCTCAATATCCTAAGATTTCTTCTTATGGATTCAAAGGAACCTCGAAAGACTTGGTCGAAGCTCTCAAGAACGTTCAGTCAACCATTCGATGGCCCAAGAAGAGTGACCAAGATGACGCCAAGAAAGACAAGACCAAATGGTGCGACTTCCACAGCGACCATGGTCATACGACAGATGACTGCTTAGCATTGTAGAAAGAGTTGGATTGGCTCGTTCCCAAGGGGCACCTCCAAGGCTTGATCGACAAAGAACCTCACTGTTCGCTCAATAAGGAATGATCATGGGACTGAATTCAAAAACAGTTCCCTTGATAACTCTTTTGAGAGTAAGGGTATTTCTCATAACTTTTCCTCAGTGAGAACTCCACAACAAAATGGTGTCGCTGAAAGAAGAAACCGAACGATCATCGAAGATGCTCGTTCAATGCTCAACGATTCACATCTTCCAACTCAATTTTGGGCAGAAGCTGTCAACACTGCATGTTTCTCGCAGAACAGATCGCTTATTGTCAAAAGATTCAACAAGACTGCCTATGAACTTTTTCATGGAAGAAAACCATCTATAAGCTTTCTTCACATCTTTGGTTGTCAATGTTTTATCTTAAACAACAGAGATTCTCTTGGAAAGTTTGATCCCAATCTGATGATGAAATATTTCTTAGATATTCCTCTATATCCAAAACCTTCAGAGTCTTCAATAGGCGAAGACAAACTGTAGAAGAAACTATTCATGTCACCTTTGACGAATCCCGTTCAGCGAACTCAAGACCCTCCGTTGATAATGAAGAACTTAATCAGTGGATGTTTTCTCATTTTGGGGATTCAGAAGCTAATGTTAACCTGATCCTCAGGTCAATAATCCTACCGCTGATGATGATCCTATCATCATTCCCAGCATGCAGACAAGTGAAGCTGATTCCACATCTTGGGTTTCAGCTGTTCCCATCAACACTATGCCTGCTCCTGAACCATCAACCTCTGATATTCCATCTACTTCTCAACCAGTGAATGAATTCTCATCTGCACCTCTACCAATCTTTCCTGAATTATCTGAAATTGCTGAAGCCTCTTCTTCAGCACGTCCAATAGTTCACTCTGATTCAGTGGCTCACACTCCTGCTCAGCGATGGACTGTAAATCACCCAATTGATCAAATTCTTGGTGGTCCAAACGCAAGTGTTCAGACTTGACGTAGTGTAGGTAACATTTGTTTATATGTTAATTTTATTTCACTAATTGAACCAAAGAAGGTTGATGATTGCCCTTAGAGATCCGAATTGGGTCATCGCTATGCATAAAGAGCTGACTGAATTCGAAAGAAACAAAGTTTGGAATCTTATTCCTAGACCATCTAACAAGTCAGTGATAGGCACTAAGTGGGTCTATCAAAACAAGTTAGATGAACATGGAACTGTAACCCGCAACAAAGCTCGTCTAGTTTCTCAGGGATACAGACAAGAGGAAGGCATAGATTACAACGAAACATTTGCCCCAGTGGAAAGACTCGAAGCTATTCGTCTATTTCTAGCATATGCTATTCACATATACTTCAAGGTTTATCAGATGGATGTTAAGTCAGCGTTCCTAAATGGAAGGCTGAATGAAGAAGTCTATGTCGAACAACTCCAAGATTCTAGGATCCTAAGCATCCATGTGGATCCCAAATTAGTGCAATAGATATGAAATCAGTAAACAATAGCAATAAGAACGGTTGATTTCAATACGTCATCCATCTATTTCATAAACCATTCAGAGAGTAGTGCTCTGATACCAATTGTGGATCCCAAATTAGTGCAATAGAGTAGAAATCAATGAACAATAGCAATAAGAACGGTTGATTTCAATACGTCATCCATCTATTTCATAATCCATTCAGAGAGTTTTTCACTATACGGTTACAATGGTTTGAGGATGATTCTTTCTTCTAAGCTCTCTCTTGCCTAAACTAGGTTTAAAGCAAACCTTATATACCTTGGGCTTAAGTTTCAAGTCCATGGCCCATTAAGCTAAACTAAGCCCATTAAACATTTAAAGGCTTTTACAATTAAATAACTAAACTCTATAATTCTTTATATAACTTTCTAATGTGTAGGACATTTATGGTCCTAAAAATCTCCCCCTAAAGTTATATAAAGAAAAAAATGGTCTTGAAACCTTCAGGTCTTGATCTGCTCTTCCTCTTGAATCTTTGAAACACTTTGGTGATGCTTGACTTCATGTCTTTTCAAGCTCCCCCTTGAATAAAGCTCTTATCTTAGTATCTTCAACTTTATCACCAGATTCAATGAACAATTACCTCAACTGAGTGCACTAAAATCAACTTTCAACTGTAACTTCAAAAACAATACTGGAGTAGCAAAATATCAGATAAAACAATTTGGTAACCAAGATGGGGTAAATATCTAACACAGAAACACAATAGTAATTGTCATCACATAAATTAAATTAGTTGTGTGGCCTATATTCAGAGTTGGCATTGAGGTATCTCTGATAGGATTTCCAGTTATCACAGAAGTAAAATTTTAAAAATTACACCTCAAACTGTTCCGAAAATATCACAAAGATATGCGATTGGAATCACCAAGACTCGTGCATGTGTGAAAGAAATAATTTATATCTGTTTGGCTCAAAATGTTGATTTAACCTGGGACACAAGTTAAAAATCAATAGACACAGAGATAAGAATATGAAGTTCAAAGACCAGAGCTGATGTCTTCCTTTTTCATCATCTAAGACCTCCGAGTGAGGAATAGATAGATTATGTGCTAAATCTTTGTGAATATATGAAACAAGCATCTTTTGTGAGATACTTGAGTGGCTAGGTGGGGTGACACAAGTTATCGACACTGGGTCCATGTCTGTTTCAATATTCATCTCCAAAGAACGAGAATGAATAGATTGTGTGGTTACCCGGATAACTGACTCGGTTTGGTAAGGACCAATAACTCTTTTAAGTCCTGTCACATCCTCACCATATTTTTTCTCTCCAAACTCATCTATCAAGCTAGACCCTACACTGATATCTATAAATGGATGTGTTTCTTGGGTAGGTCCTTCCGGTTTCGGATAAACCATAGAAACAGTATAAGTCCTAACACTCCTTTCATGCATTGATTAGAACAGTTTAGTAAACAGTGAAGTACGAGTTCTAAATTGAAATGTTTAGAAGTCAAAGCTTTTAAGAACGAGTCCTGATCTGAGTTGATCAGAAGTCATTAAAAAATTAATTTGAAATATATAATTTCAAGAGAAACAGGATCAAGTGCTAAACAGAATGACTCAGTAAGCACAATATGTTCAAGAATGAAAGAATGATCAGAAAGTTTAATTGTGAAGAACAAGTCACAATTATTATATCAGACATGAAGTGAATCATTAGCAAGAAATGACGAAGTTTGAGAACAAATAGGAATTCAAACGAGTGTATTTCCATTGAAAAATCAACAAAATATATAAGACATGGAAATAACTAAGTCAAGAAAATATAACACGTGGCAATCATGGAAGTTAAAATTGGAGAAAACAAATACAAGTAAGTTATTCGGAATGAATTACCACGGTCTTTGACTTCACAAAAAAATGCATTTATGTGACAAATACCTGATACTCCCCCTCAAATGTGGCATAACCTTTGAATGTTCGTCATGTGATGTGAATAATATGAGTTAAAACGCACATGGCATTCCTGCAAAATAGATTAGAAGGATTATGGTATCCATCCTTTGATGGATCCTTGAGGGTTAGATGCCTTAACTTTAAAATGAGGACCGGGGATACTATAACAAAATCATTCATACCACATTCAGAACAACAAATACAATCATGAGAAAGTTGAAGCAACTGTTGAGTTGAGTACACTCTTAAACGAAACATCACATTTTGTTCAACAGAAGTATGAGAATTAAAAGCATCATGATTATGATTGTATGTTCTTACATGCGAAACAAAATTTGTATTCGTTGTGCTTTCATTAGATTTCTTCACTACCCACACTCGTTTGAACCTTTTTCTCCGACCATTAATATCTGAAATATCCTTAAAGTCATGGTCAGTAGACTTTGAGTAGGAAGGATGTCTATCATTTGGTCGACCGGTCTGTTGCCGCGTCTGTGAACGCTTTTGGAATTTGAAATTGGTTTAGGAAACATCGTTCACAGATCGGGTTTTAAGATTTGAAGAGCATTCTCCCTTAAGAAATTTGACCGGACGATTTACTGCTTTTGCAAAAAAATCGGTGTGATTTGGGAGAGGTTTATCGAATTCAAACTTAGGAAATTCCTCATATAAACTTACATCGGAATTCATAAAAGATGAAAAATCAATTTCAGTCACAGATGGAACAGTAGTGGTTGAGGGAGGTGAGGAACACTTTGAGTGTGTGTTTTTGGAAGTGTTGTTCCTGAAGGGTTATACAAGTTTGTAGAATGGGGGGGGGGGGGGGGGCTTGAATACAAACACAAATTTTTATCTTTAAATTTTTTTATTGATATATATATCAAACAACTTACAGTTTGTTGCGGAATAAGATCAATTTAAGAACCTAATCTAAACAAACTATTAGAATCGCACGTAATTCTTGCACTAAGAAAAGATAGAGGATAAGAAAACTAGAGAGAGTTTTCTTGCATAAAGTATTTCAGCAAAGGAAGCAACCCACTTTAAGATGAAGTAGGGTTTCCTATTTATACTGCATGCATTTAATGCAATTCAGTACAACTTTACACGTGGCAGCGTCTGGTTGGTTGCATGAATTTGACATTAGCAAACATCTCTTTTGGCCGCATGATGAACAGTGTAGTTGCAGAGTGGTTTGTACGATCATAGACAAGGGATATCCTTCTGACAAATCGTACGGGGCGTGCAAGGAGATAAGACAAAAGTTGCTTGTAGAACAGGCCTCATGATCTGCGAACGCTGAATGTATCTTTATCAGCGAATGATAAAGTTCAACTCTCATCGAAGGCTTCTACTTGAAACTTCGCGTGAAATGGACAAGTTATGTATTCGCTGATATCCGCATCAGGTCACTAGTAGACCTAGTCACTCGTTCTTCAGCTTGGTATTCGATTTTAGCTTTGAACTCAGTTGTCGCGAATCTTGTCTTCATGGATCATAAGCAAACAATTACAAGATGAACTTTAAGCGATCGTCAGTGAGGCTGAACAAACTCAGGGCTCACTGATGTACGGGTATCGCTAAAGTATAAATTAAAGCCTGTGTTTTCCATCAGCGATACTAAACAGACTTAGTATATTTTCTTAGATGGTAAAACACTGATACATATTGTTTAATTACAATTCACTAAGTAGTTTTCAGAGTCATTATCAAATCACTGAAGGGTTTGGATCAACAATCTCCCCCTATTTGAGGATGACATAGCAATAAAAGAAAATTGCTAAGTTAAAAACGTAAGGATAAAAAAAGGACTCATAAATATGTGTCCCATTTATTGTTTTCATGGATCTTTTCTAGTAGTGATGGAGTAAAGTACTTCACTGAAATTTTTCATTAACTTCGTAAACAAGATTACAAGGGAAGTGGAAAATTATAAGTACAATGAAAATAATTACAAATACTAAAAGTTACAAGCTGATAAAATATAAGAATACAAAAGGTGATTCTATCAGCTATTCAGGTTCTCCCTTGAAGAGAAGTTCATCAAGGGTGTCAGTCTGTGGGATCATCCAATCAGGGACCGTTACTCCCCGATCCCGTCTTCGTTTGGCTTCACGGTAGATCTGGGGCTTGATGAATCTTCCATGGAATGAGCGATCACACCAATACAAGAGGTCTCTGAGTTGTTCGATAGGAGCGATGGATAACTCATATATTCTTTGAAAGCATCGGAGACCATAGTTGTCAAGAAAGAATATGCCATAAGGTTTACTGGTGTAACATCCTGAATTTTCAATATTAGTGATTTAATGAGAATTGGGATCTAATTGTATTTTGGTTTAAAACCTTGAATTATGTTGTAATTTTATAATTCAATGGGGTTAAAATGCAAGTGTTTATGTTTGGTGCTACTTTTGGAAATAATAAAACTTGGAGGGGTTATTGGTCATGTTGGAAGGTAAGTATGGATAAAATAGATAAAAATCAGATATTTTATCCCATTCTTGTGGTTTGGGTCGGTCAAGAGGCAGAGAGAAAGAAAGAAATAGGGAGAAAAGAGAAAGAAAGGAAGAAAGCTAGAATTGTCTTCTAACTGGTAAGGAAATTGGTCATAATTTCTGGTAAGATTGTTGTTGTTGATAGATTATGAACGAATATATGTTTTGGATTGAATTACAGAATCAGTAACAACAGATTTGGAGTAGCAGATTGTGCAGGAATTGGGTTTTGCAAACATAAGGTGAGTTCATTTGTTGTTTGCTTAAATCAGTGTTTTCATGTTAAATTAAACCTTGAAATAGCTGTATAAATTGGTTATGAACTGTATGGGATGGTTTAGAATGAGCTTAATAGAACAGGAATGAATCTGGATCGAATTTTAGGCTGCAGAACCGAGTTTTCCGGATAAATCGTCGTATCCGGATACCTCTGATGATGAAGGTTTCCGGACGCAATAGAATCCGGGTAAAGTATTATTTTATTGTAAGAATCCGGATGAATATAGTTACCGGATGGTATCCGGATGGTTTTAGTATCCGGATGTCGTTCGGATTAGGAAAGTATCCGGAAAGTTTAGTTGTCCGGAAAATCCAAGTTACCCGGAAAACCCCTGTTGTCCGGACACTTTTGTGAAATTGAGAATGTTAGGTTCTGATGTCTGGATACAGATTCTAGATGTTTTGTCTGGTTAAGTTTTCTAACCCGTTCTGATGTCTGGATACAGATTCTAGCGGAATCCCCGTGCTAAGTCGCCGAAGGGGGGCATTTTAGGATGAATATACGATAGGTTATCTAGTATTCTTAGATTTGAGAATACGATATGAGCTGTAATATGTTGTTATGTATATACGCTAGTAAAGTGTAATGGATCCATAGGCACTAGTGTTTGGTAATCACATGGAATAGGCGTGTGGTAATAATCGTTATTCCATTGTGTGTGTTTAGTAATCACCTGGAATAGGCGTGTGGTAATAATCGTTATTCCAGTGTGTGTGTAGAAATTGTGGAATAGGCGTGTGGTAATAATCGTTATTCCCCATTTCTAAGGAAGAAAATGGGATTGACATAAGTGCTTGTAATCTCTACTTCCTTTCCGATAAATGGTCATGTGTAATTGCGATTTATTGGATAAGAGCATTAATCTAGAATCATTGAAGATTCGTAGTGTGGCTTTGAGGCATGATATGCTGATAGAATTATGGTCAGTCTTATTCATGGTATTGGATGAAATAGTGTAATGGAATAGAGTTACACGTGCGGTAAGAAAATGAGTAATCAGGTTTGTTGTAACTTGTTTACATTGATTTTGCAAATGTTATTATTGAAACGAATTTTCTCACTAGGCGTTGGCCTAATAGTTTCATATGATATTTTCTTACCAGGTACCAGCTCGGGGAAATAAAGGGTTGTGAGACGAGCGTTTTGGAATAGCAAGAGGTGTTAATTAACAAAAAGAGATTTTGATGGATTGCTTAGATAACTTAGTTAATCTGATTATAGTGATATAATTAGATTGATAGGTTATTTGAAGAATCCTGTATTGTAAATATACTCTTGATGGTTAATTTCCTTGCTATAGTTATATAAGTTGAAGTTTAGTTTATCATAACTTGTGGAAATTTGAGGTTCAAAATGGCCCGGATTTTTGGGGCGTTACAACTGACTACCTTTCCAGCTTTAAAATCTTTAGCGGGAGGCAGAGAGATGTCAAGTCCTGAAAGATCAGCATTTGGACCAAGTACAGGTTCACGAGAAAAGTCAACACCAGTCTCGTTCCTTATGACAGGGCCTTAAGATGGTGGAGGATTTTTCTTTGGAGCGGGTCGTTTTGGTTTGATGGCTAGAATAGGCAGATCAACAGCTGAGGAGACTTGGTCGATTAGCCTGTTAATAGCGTCTTCAACACAAGACTTGTAGCTTGATCGAGATCACTGAATTGTGACCCAAATTTCCAACCAGTCCATGCTTATCCAACTCTGAGATATAGTAGGTTCTTGACACTCTGTTTTCCCTGATCATCTGGACATCTACGATAGCAACACCTCTGACAGTTTTCCCCTTCAGGTTTACCTGTTTTATTCTTGCTGGTAACACTCTGAAGTGGAGTTTCTTCTTGCACCAGGCAAGGGTGTTATCGCTGACATTCCTTTTCTCTTCTTTCTTCTTACCAGCATCTTTAAGCAGTTTTTTCTGGTTTCCAGGTTTGGAATGCAGGATGTAGCCAGAATTACAAAGTCCGCTGTCATCCCCAGTAGTTTTCGATCATTCGGAGAGAAGTGAGAGACAGGGACTGTTGGAGCATCCATCCTCTCTAGGATCTTGGTGAGCAAAGAATTGTTGGTAGCGACTAGAGTCGAGAGGGTGCTCACCTCACCTTGAAGCCCATTGAGGCTGGTCTTCAGCGTTCCAACCTCGCTGCTGAGCTTGGAGTACTTGGTGGAGAGTTCAGCGATGGAGGTCTGAATATTGTTGAGAGAGGTGGTGTTGTTGGTAACTGAGGTAGTCAATTCTTTTACTCCCCCTTACAGAGAGGAAATATCAGCGGATGTGGCCTTGTCTGCAAGGGAGTTTGAGACTTCTTTCAGTGAAGCACCAGCATCAGTGATGGCAGAGGTGTTTGCTTTCAAGTTGGTGGAGAAAGAATCCACGCTAGCAGCGACGTATTGGAGGGACTTCTCGATGTCTCCCAAATTAGGACCTGTAAAAGATGAAAACTTATGAGCAAAGAAAAGCTCAAGAGTCTTAGGTTCAGAGAGGTATGAAGAAGTATTTTGGATACCTGTTGGGTTAGAGAATTGAAGGATGTCCTGAGTACCAGTCCAGTACTCCATGTCATTTTCCATCTCAGAGATGGTAGTGATAGGAATACTCGACCCAACAGGTCCTGAAGTATTATTTTGCATCAGTCCTCGCAGCATTGCAGCGTATGTGTCCGTTAGTGTAAACGGCATAACCGATTGGGGAATGTTGAAGGTGGGAAAGACAAAAGGATGAGAAGGAATGGCTGAGATGGGGGTGGTTGCAGGTTCAGCGCAGGTTACGCTGGAAACGACCTCCACAGCGTTTTGAGGCACTAAGGATATTGGGTTCTCATCCATGAAAGTTTCAGAGAACGTAGTCTCTGGAACGGTTGTGGAAGGGATGGCTTCAGCAGATGTGGTGGAGTATACCACGAAATCTTCCATCGTTGCCTGTAAAGAGGCCAACATGGAGTCTTGAGCCTGGGAAAGCTGAGGTTGCTCCGTTAAGGTATTCTTAGACTTATGGGTGCCAAGTGGGGAGTAAGAGGGTTTCCTTTTTTTTCAGAGAGGTGGTTGTTCCAGCCTGGGTCGCAGCGAGGGGTTGCACCGCTGCAGGAATAGCCGCAGAAGAAGAAGAACTGGGGCGGAGAAAAGAGAGAAGAGTAGAAAGACTTACCTCGCCTTCGATGGGTTTGAAGTCGAGTACCTTGGGCCTACCTGGGAGAGCCTGTAGTCTCCCTGAGTGGGGTAGTGGCTGCCCAGAGCCATTTGCAGAACGGCTTAGATGAACCTCGGGTAGGGAACTGTTGATGAGCGTTCAGGTTGCTCTACCCGATCCATCATGTCTTCAAAAATAAAGCGAGCATAGTCAACATGCAGGCCTTTGAGGAGTGCATAGGCCATTGTGAGTTGGGATTTGCTTGCTTGATCAGTGGAGCCAATCTTTGCTGTCATGCAGCTTATGATGTGTGCAAAGATGAAGTAGAGTTCAGATGGCATTTTGTTCTTTAGAACCGTTGTTATCTTCTTCTCAGGTTCCTTATTGCGGTTGGTATTCTAGAGATAGTTCATTTGATCAAAGAAGTTGATCAAGATTTGCTTATCCCTAGGGGTTGTTAAAGATGATCAGGGATTAAAACGAGTGCTATAATGCCAAGAATTGATCAAAAAGATCAAAAATGATAGAAAGTGATGAATTTCAGATGAACAGTAATCGACAAAGGGTTAGGAATCTTGATGAACAGTAACTGATGTATCATCTGAATCCTTCAATTCAGTGTAAAATTTCTTCAATTTGCTTCTTAATCTGCTTGAATCTTCTGTTTAGCTCTGATACCAATTGTGAGTCCATGATCTTCAACACTTCAAGTAATTGTAACAAGATATGGAAGGAGAGAACTATTTATTATTGAAATGTAAACCTAATCTAGAGAGAGAACTCAAGAATGTTTAAGAGCTACATTTGGTATTAATGAACTTGTTATTACAAACATACATGAAATGTCGTATTTATAGCCCTTCCCCTTGTTACAACAAGTAAGCCCAAGCCCATTAGGCCCAAATCTATTACTTTACAAAACTTTCTAATTATTTAGGACAACTTAAATGTCCTAACAGAAAGGAACGAAGGGGTTAACCTTGGAACTGTCAAGTAAGTTCAGTGTTGATCTGAGTGCAGCAGGGGAAATGGTTCCACGATCCAGCTCGGTTTGGAAACCGATAACTTTGTATTCTTTGCCAATCTTTTTGGAGACATCAGTGGTGCGGTGTGTAGTATACCAGAACTGCTGTAGAAGATGACGATGAGCAAGGGGTTATGGTCATGGCTGTTGAGAGTGGGCAGGTTTTTATAAAATTTACAGCGACAGTAAGATGAGGGGCTTGTTTCTTTTTGGGAAACTCCAACAAGGCATAGGAGTTGTTGGAGGCAAAGGTGATTTGGTTCAGCTCATGTTTCATGTTGTCAGCCTTGGTTATGGTGGAAGAAACAGCAATGGTAGCAGGAATGTTGGAAGATGCCATGTCTGTTAGAACACAAATATATAGAAGAAGACAAATCTTAAAGTGGAAATAGTTATCCAAAATAAGGGTTTTTGAGGTTTTAGGGTTTTACAGTTTCTTTTTAAGGAAGAAACAGTAAAGAAAATGGGTTTTCTCGTTTTAGAAAGGTAAAAAACTAGTAAGAAACAATGGTTTCCAGTTTCCTTTTAAGGAAAGGGATTCTGGAAAAACATATGTATGTTTAAATTTAAGATTTTTATTTTAAACTCAAAAGAAAAACTGTATTTCAAGTTTTGTCCATAAGATCATGAAGAAGATGATTTTATGTTTGAAAAACGTTTGTTTTGATCCAATGTATCAAGAAATGAGATCAAAACAAGATATTTAAAAGTTTTAAGATAAGAAGATATTAACCTATATGAGTGAAGGTTGAAGATTCGATCAACATGTTTTTAATATCACTGATTCAAGAACACAATGCTTGAAAATCTTCTTGCTTGAGAGAGTTTGTGCGCGTAAAAGGTAAAAATATAAACATGAAGAGTTTATATAGTGAGTATAGAGAGAGTCAACGATGTGCGGGAAAAGTTACTCATCATGACACGGACACGTCCCATGAAGCTTATTGGACAAGAATTCGAAACGGGCGAACGTGTAAGACAAAAAGTCGTGCCAGGGGTTATCCGTTTGTTGACGTCATGGGGAGAAACGTCTTTTCATTTTCAAAGCACCTCCCTGAATGGTTCAGGGGCAATTTTAAACGAAGAAACACTGAAAAAGAAAGTTTCATTGATGGATGTGTATTTCAAAAGATCACTGAATAAATATCAGCGAACACATTTATTTGAAAAACAACATACTGAGGTAAACTTCAGCGAAAGGAATAGAAAAACATACCTTAGTATCAGCGAATTATTTTGTTCAGAGATTAGAGGATGAATAAAGTGATAGAATTTCCTTTATCACTGATCTAATGAGTTACCACTGAAGAATTATTCTTCAAGGTTCAGTACGCCAAGCTCGTTGATGAGAAAGTTGAATCTTGTCTCATCAAGAGGTTTGGTGAAAAGATCAGCTAACTGAAAGTCAGTAGGGATAAAGTGAAGTTCTATGACACCATTCATCACATGATCTCTGATAAAATGATACCTGATCTCGATGTGTTTGGTCTTTGAGTGTAGCACTGGATTATTTGCTATAACGATGGCACTTGTGATGTCGCAAAAGATTGGAATTTTGGAGAGCTGAAGGTCATAGTCTAATAGCTGATTTTTTATCCATAAGACCTGACCACAACAGCTTCCAGCAGCTACATACTCAGCTTCAGGTGTAGAGGTGGACACTGAACTTTGTTTCTTACTTGTCCAACTCACCAGCTTTCCACCCAGGAGCTGACAGCCTCCTGTGGTGCTTTTTCTATCCAGTTTGCAACCTGCAAAATCACTATCTAAATAGGCAGTTAGATCAAACCCTGAATCTTTGGAATACCAAAGACCTAGGTTAGGAGTACCCTTAAGATATTTGAAAATTCGCTTTACAGCGATCAGATGAGATTCTTTGGGTTCAGATTGATATCGTGCACACAAACAAGATGCATACATAATACCAGGTCGGCTAGCTGTAAGATAAAGAAGAGAGCCGATCATCCTTCGGTACGCACTGACATTAACAGGCTTCCCTGAAGGATCTTAGTTAAGTGTCAGTGGCGGTGCCATATGGGTTTTCATAGCTGAGCTATGAGTTAAATCAAAAAATTTCAGCATATCTTTGACATACTTACCTTGGTGGATAAATGTACCCTTATCATTTTGCTTGATTTGGAGTCCAAGAAAATAAGTCAGCTCACCCATCACACTCATTTTATATTCAGATTTCATTCTCTCAGCGGAACGAATACATAGAGATGGGTTAGTAGAACCAAATATAATGTCATCAACATATATTTGAACAAATATAATATGACCTTTTGCTTTTCTGAAAAATAGAGTGTTATCAAATTTTACCACGCTCAAATTTTTCATTAAGGAGAAAAGAGGATAGAGTGTCATACCATGCACGTGGAGCTTGTTTCAGTCCATAGAGTGCCTTATCCAGCTTGTAGACATAACCTGGATGCTTAGGATCCGAGAATCCTGGAGGTTGTTCGACATAGACTTCTTCATTCAGCCTTCCATTAAGAAATGTTGACTTAACATCCATCTGATAAACTTTGAAGTCTCTGTGAACAGTGTATGCTAGAAATAGATGAATAGCTTCTAGTCTTGCCACTGGGGCAAAGTTTTCGTCGTAATCTATACCTTCCTCCTGTCTGTATCCCTGAGCAACTAGACGAGCTTTGTTGCAGGTTACAGTTCCATTTTCATCCAACTTGTTTCGATAGACCCACTTAGTGCCTATCACTGATTTGTTAGATGGTCTTGGAACAAGATTCAAAACCTTGTTTCTTTCGAATTCAGTCAGCTCTTCTTAGATAGCGCTGACCCAGTTTCGATCTCTGAGGGCATCGTCAAACTTCTTTGGTTCAATCAGTGAAATAAAATTAACATATAAACAAATGTTACCTGCACTGCGTCGAGTCTGAACACCTGCGTTTGGATCACCAAGAATTTGATCTATGGGGTGATTTATAGTCCATCGTTGAGCAGGAGCATGAGCCGCTGACTCAAAGTGAACTTCTGGAATCACTGAAGAGGAAGCATCAGCAATGTCATGTAATAGAGGCACGATAGGCAGAACAGATGAAACTTCATTTACTGATTGCTGAGAGGTTGATGAATTATCAAATGATGGTTCAGAAACAGGCATAGTGTTGATTGGAACAGCTGAGACCCAAGATGAGGAATCAGCTTCACTTATCTGCATGTTGGGAATGATGATCATCATCAACAGTTGGTGTGTTGACCTGAGGGTCATGGTTAGGAATAGTTTTTGAATCCCCAAAATGATAAAACATCCACTGATTAAGTTCTTCGTTATCAGCAGAGGGTCTTGAGTTCGCTAAACGGGATTCGTCAAAGGTGACATGAATAGTTTCTTCTACAGTTTATCTTCTCTTGTTGAAGACTCTGAAGGCTTTGGATATGGAAGAATATCCAAGAAATATTCCGTCGTCAACTTTGGGATCAAACTTTCCAAGTATATCTCGGTTGTTTAAGATGAAGCACTGACAACCAAAGATATGAAGAAAAAGCTGATAGATGGCTTTCTTCCATGGAAAGGTTCGTAGGCAGTCTTGTTGAACCTTTTGACGATCAACGATCTATTCTGCGTAATACATGCAGTGTTGACAGCTTCTGCCCAGAATTGAGTAGGAAGACGAGAATCGCTGAGCATTGAACGTGCAACTTCGATAATCGTTCGTTTTCTTCTTTCAGTGACTCCATTTTGTTGTGGTGTTCTCACTGAGGAAAAGTTGTGAGAAATACCCTTACTTTCAAAGAAGTTATCAAGGGAACTATTTTTGAATTCAGTTCCATGATCACTCCTTATTGAGCGAACAGTAAGATTGTTCAGGACTTCCATTTTCCTGACAAAGGACATACGTTCTTCTGAGGTGTCGCTCTTAGCACGGAGAAACATTACCCAGGTGTAGCGAGAGAATTCGTCCACAATAACCAGTGTATATTTCTTTCCGGCGATGGTTGAATGTTGACAGGGCCAAACAAATCCATGTGGAGAAGTTGAAGAAGAGAGGTTACTGAAGAAACTTGCGTTGACGTGAAGCTTGCTTTAGTTAGTTTCCCTTTTTCACACGCTGAACGGAGAGATTCCTTAGCATATGAGTGTTGAGGAAGACCAGTGACTAACTCTTTTGAAGAAAGAGTATTCAGCGTCTTGAAATTAAGATGAGAAAGCCATTTATGCAATACCGAGTTGACATCAGTAGAGGCTTTGGAGAGAAAACAAGAGTTCTCAGTGGTTTTTGAGTCCATGTTTATTACATAAACATTTTCTAAATGATATCCGCTAAGAGCAACTTTCTCCTTCTTGTCAGTAACGAAACATGCTTCTTTAGTGAAGCAAACCTTGAAGTCCTTGACACACAGCTGACTGATGCTAAGAAGATTGTGCTTCAGCCCTTCAACGTATGCGACTCTTCTGAAGGTTGTTGTACCATTAGAGAGTACACCAAACCCTCGGGTATAGCCTTTTCCATTTCCACCAAAGGTCACTGAGGGACCTTTCTCTTCCTTGTATCAAGATACCAGATACCCTTCGAGACTTGCAAACAAAGGAATATTAGTTTGGAATGGGCACCCATTTTACGATGGGTCCACACTTGTCAGTGATGGTTAAAGAAGTGGAAGGTTTAGCGATCTTCGTAGCATCTGATGATTCAGCTTCAGTGGTAATCTTCACCTTAGTTAATTTCTTAACCTTGGTGGCATTTTTCACATTGGCCTGAATTGCACCAGGGGTGGTCTTCTTTTCCTTGGGGGCATTGATCTTCACCTTAGCTAATTTCTCAGCTTTGGTGGTTGTAGGGCACTTACTAGCAATGTGATCGGTAAGTCCATAGTGATAACATTTACTATAGCTAAAAGTAGCTTTATGACCATAGGCATGCTTATTAGATATTTTTAAATGAGCAGGGCCTGCACCGAGAATACCTTTGGCATTGGATATCGGAGGAACTATAAGTTCTTCAGATTTCTTACCAGTGACACCCACTCTTATTTTAGGAGTAGACTGTTGAACGAATTCAGGGATCTTATTCCTAGAAGTGGAGGGATGGCTCGCTGTTTTGAAACTTTTAGCTTAGGTACATTGATACCCTTCTGAGGTTTTTGAACAACAATTTTTTCTTTACCTTTAGAAATCAAGGTAGGTTTGTCCTCAGGGATGGGAATTTTAAAAGAAGAACACTGATATGAAGAGGTGTCAGGGATAGATGACACGAACATTCCAAACTTAAGCATGGAACGATTAGTGGTTGGTTCTTCAGCGTCAGCTTTGTAAACAAGACCACTTTTGTCACTAAGAGGGATCTGAGCACCGATTATTTCAGTGATCTTTGTTAAGGATATATACCATCCTTCAACAGTAGCCTTTTCAGCTTTCAGTTCAACGATAGCTTGTTCTCGCTCGATACTGATGACTTGATTCACGTAGACTTGGTCTTTCCAATTTTCTTCTATTTTTGAAAGCTCTTGTATTTTTAAATGACAATTTTTAAGTTGTTCAGTTAAATCTAAGTTTTGTTTTTCCGCTTTGTCTTGCCATTCATGGTATCGTATTAGTCAACAGTCTATATATCGATAGCTCGAAGTCTATTAGCTTCAGTTATAGCTGAAGTAGAGGTAGAAAAGATTGATACCTGAGAGTTAGAAGTATAGGGAATTTCAGTTTGTTCTTCCTCCTCTTCTATTTTTTCCTTGAGGCAGAGATTGGCCTCATCTTCTTCATCTGAATCTGATTCTTCATCAGACTCAGCCCAGTCATGATCTTCAGCGATCAGACCTTTTCCCTTCTTTTTGTATGCTTTCAACTTAGCATACTTTTCTTTAAGCTTTTGGTACTTGTCATCTCTAGCCGTTGGGTTAGAGGATTTCTTGAAGGATGAAGAAGGCTTGAAAACTTTCTTTGACCTACATTCACTTGCAAAGTGTCCTACTTTTTCATAGTTAAATCAGGTAGCAGTAGCCTTATCAACATGAGTAGCTTTAGGCTTATCAGTGAGTGAAAGAGGTTTACTTCTTCTGAAGTTACTCTTTCTAGCAAACCTCCTGAAGGAATTTGTCAGGAGTGCCAGAGATTCATCAAGTTCTGAAGGATCAGCGTCTGATGAATCATCAGAGTTAGATTCCATTTCAGTGATCGTGGTAGTGGATCGCTGAGCAGGTACTGACTCTGAGGTGAGTAAAGCAACATGTGTGCTTTTGGAATCTTTGACAAGATTCTTATTAAGTTAACACGACTGCTCATGATTGAGCATAGTGCCAAATAAGGTAGAGAGGGTCATAAATTTAAGATGCTTAGATAGCTTAAGACACATGGTATAGTTGTCCCAACTTTCAGGAAGACATTCCAAGAATTTTGTCAGATTCTCGGAGTTAGAGTAAATCTTACCAACAGTTTTTAAATCATTAATTAAACAATTGAAACGTTGGTGAACTTCAGAGAGATTTTCATTCTTACCACAGATGAAACTTTCATATTGTCTTACCAGGTTTATTCTCCTGGATTCTTGTACATCTTCAGTACCTTCATACTAAACGCAAATAGTGTCCCACATGTCTTTGGAATTTTTCAGGTTCATTATGGAATGGTAGACTTCATCAGGAAGTGCCATGGAGATGATGGATCTTGCCTTTGTGTCAATGGCCACTTTCTTTTTGTCATCGACAGTCCACTGAGAAACAACCTTAACGATAAGTCTGTCAGGGACGGCAGGTGTGGTAGTAGTGGCTGGAATAACAGGATCTATGATGAAAGGAACATAAGGTCCAATTTCAACATAGTAAGGTATAGTGGGATCTATATGTAATAACCAGGTACGTTATTGGTCTATTTAATTTTTATTATTTTTAGGGAGGTTTGGGTTAGTTATAAGTTAAGGGGTAAGCTTTAATTTTAATTTAGAAGTTTAAGGGTATGTTTTTTCATATAGGAGAAGTTTGGGGTTTGTTTGGTTGATGTGATTAAACAAATCACTTCCACCGCCCCATCTCTTTTTGAGGTAGTGAGGTGTCTCACTTAGAAGCAATTGACAAATAAAAGTGTGTGGGTTTCGTTCACGTCAAGAGAGAAGAGAGAAAAGAGAGAAAATTAAGAGAGAAAGGTTAAGAAGAAGAAGGAAGAAGCTGAGTTCTGGCAGCTAGAATTTTAGAAAAACAATTGAAGAAAACAAAGCCTTTTCAGCTTTCAGTTCAACGATAGCTTGTTCTCGCTCGATACTGATGACTTGATTCACGTAGTCTTGGTCTTTCCAATTTTCTTCTATTTTTGAAAGCTCTTGTATTTTTAAATGACAGTTTTTAAGCTGTTCAGTTAAATCTAAGTTTTGTTTTTCCGCTTTGTCTTGCCATTCATGGTATCGTATTAGTCAACAGTCTATATATCGATAGCTCGAAGTCTATTAGCTTCAGTTATAGCTGAAGTAGAGGTAGAAAAGATTGATACCTGAGAGTTAGAAGTATAGGGAATTTCAGTTTGTTCTTCCTCCTCTTCTATTTTTTCCTTGAGGCGGAGATTGGCCTCATCTTCTTCATCTGAATCTGATTCTTCATCAGACTCAGCCCAGTCATGATCTTCAGCGATCAGACCTTTTCCCTTCTTTTTGTATGCTTTCAACTTAGCATACTTTTCTTTAAGCTTTTGGTACTTGTCATCTCTAGCCGTTGGGTTAGAGGATTTCTTGAAGGATGAAGAAGGCTTGAAAACTTTCTTTGACCTACATTCACTTGCAAAGTGTCCTACTTTTTCATAGTTAAATCAGGTAGCAATAGCCTTATCAACATTAGTAGCTTTAGGCTTATCAGTGAGTGAAAGAGGTTTACTTCTTCTGAAGTTACTCTTTCTAGCAAACCTCCTGAAGGAATTTGTCAGGAGTGCCAGAGATTCATCAAGTTCTGAAGGATCAGCGTCTGATGAATCATCAGAGTTAGATTCCATTTCAGTGATCCTGACAGTGGATCGCTGAGCAGGTACTGACTCTGAGGTGAGTAAAGCAACATGTGTGCTTTTGGAATCTTTGACAAGATTCTTATTAAGTTAACACGACTGCTCATGATTGAGCATAGTGCCAAATAAGGTAGAGAGGGTCATAAATTTTAAGATGCTTAGATAGCTTAAGACACATGGTATAGTTGTCCCAGCTTTCAGGAAGACATTCCAAGAATTTTGTCAGATTCTCGGAGTTAGAGTAAATCTTACCAACGGTTTTTAAATCATTAATTAAACAATTGAAACGTTGGTGAACTTCAGAGAGATTTTCATTCTTACCACAGATGAAACTTTCATATTGTCTTACCAGGTTTATTCTCCTGGATTCTTGTACATATTCAGTACCTTCATACTAAACGCAGATAGTGTCCCACATGTCTTTGGAACTTTTCAGGTTCATTATGGAATGGTAGACTTCATCAGTAAGTGCCATGGAGATGATGGATCTGGCCTTTGTGTCAATGGCCACTTTCTTTTTGTCATCGACAGTCCACTGAGAAACAACCTTAACGATAAGTCTGTCAGGGACGACAGGTGTGGTAGTAGTGGCTGGAATAACAGGATCTATGATGAAAGGAACATAAGGTCCAATTTCAACATAGTAAGGTATAGTGGGATCTATATGTAATAACTAGGTACGTTATTGGTCTATTTAATTTTTATTATTTTTAGGGAGGTTTGGGTTAGTTATAAGTTAAGGGGCAAGCTTTAATTTTAATTTAGAAGTTTAAGGGTATGTTTTGCCATATAGGAGAAGTTTGGGGTTTGTTTGGTTGATGTGATTAAACAAATCACTTCCACCGCCCCATCTCTTTTTGAGGTAGTGAGGTGTCTCACTTAGAAGCAATTGACAAATAAAAGTGTGTGGGTTTCGTTCACGTCAAGAGAGAAGAGAGAAAAGAGAGAAAATTAAGAGAGAAAGGTTAAGAAGAAGAAGGAAGAAGCTAAGTTCTGGCAGCTAGAATTTTAGAAAAACAATTGAAGAAAACAAAGCCTTTTCAACTTTCAGTTCAACGATAGCTTGTTCTCGCTCGATACTGATGACTTGATTCACGTAGACTTGGTCTTTCCAATTTTCTTCTATTTTTGAAAGCTCTTGTATTTTTAAATGACAGTTTTTAAGCTGTTCAGTTAAATCTAAGTTTTGTTTTTCCGCTTTGTCTTGCCATTCATGGTATCGTATTAGTCAACAGTCTATATATCGATAGCTCGAAGTCTATTAGCTTCAGTTATAGCTGAAGTAGAGGTAGAAAAGATTGATACCTGAGAGTTAGAAGTATAGGGAATTTCAGTTTGTTCTTCCTCCTCTTCTATTTTTTCCTTGAGGCAGAGATTGGCCTCATCTTCTTCATCTGAATCTGATTCTTCATCAGACTCAGCCCAGTCATGATCTTCAGCGATCAGACCTTTTCCCTTCTTTTTGTATGCTTTCAACTTAGCATACTTTTCTTTAAGCTTTTGGTACTTGTCATCTCTAGCCGTTGGGTTAGAGGATTTCTTGAAGGATGAAGAAGGCTTGAAAACTTTCTTTGACCTACATTCACTTGCAAAGTGTCCTACTTTTTCATAGTTAAATCAGGTAGCAGTAGCCTTATCAACATGAGTAGCTTTAGGCTTATCAGTGAGTGAAAGAGGTTTACTTCTTCTGAAGTTACTCTTTCTAGCAAACCTCCTGAAGGAATTTGTCAGGAGTGCCAGAGATTCATCAAGTTCTGAAGGATCAGCGTCTGATGAATCATCAGAGTTAGATTCCATTTCAGTGATCGTGACAGTGGATCGCTGAGCAGGTACTGACTCTGAGGTGAGTAAAGCAACATGTGTGCTTTTGGAATCTTTGACAAGATTCTTATTAAGTTAACACGACTGCTCATGATTGAGCATAGTGCCAAATAAGGTAGAGAGGGTCATAAATTTAAGATGCTTAGATAGCTTAAGACACATGGTATAGTTGTCCCAGCTTTCAGGAAGACATTCCAAGAATTTTGTCAGATTCTCGGAGTTAGAGTAAATCTTACCAACGGTTTTTAAATCATTAATTAAACAATTGAAACGTTGGTGAACTTCAGAGAGATTTTCATTCTTACCACAGATGAAACTTTCATATTGTCTTACCAGGTTTATTCTCCTGGATTCTTGTACATATTCAGTACCTTCATACTAAACGCAGATAGTGTCCCACATGTCTTTGGAACTTTTCAGGTTCATTATGGAATGGTAGACTTCATCAGTAAGTGCCATGGAGATGATGGATCTGGCCTTTGTGTCAATGGCCACTTTCTTTTTGTCATCGACAGTCCACTGAGAAACAACCTTAACGATAAGTCTGTCAGGGACGACAGGTGTGGTAGTAGTGGCAGGAATAACAGGATCTATGATGAAAGGAACATAAGGTCCAATTTCAACATAGTAAGGTATAGTGGGATCTATATGTAATAACCAGGTACGTTATTGGTCTATTTAATTTTTATTATTTTTAGGGAGGTTTGGGTTAGTTATAAGTTAAGGGGCAAGCTTTAATTTTAATTTAGAAGTTTAAGGGTATGTTTTGCCATATAGGAGAAGTTTGGGGTTTGTTTGGTTGATGTGATTAAACAAATCACTTCCACCGCCCCATCTCTTTTTGAGGTAGTGAGGTGTCTCACTTAGAAGCAATTGAAATATAAAAGTGTGTGGGTTTCGTTCACGTCAAGAGAGAAGAGAGAAAAGAGAGAAAATTAAGAGAGAAAGGTTAAGAAGAAGAAGGAAGAAGCTGAGTTCTGGCAGCTAGAATTTTAGAAAAACAATTGAAGAAAACAAAGGTAACTAATCAATACAAATTCTTCCTTTTATGTTTATTAGTTTCTTAAAAAGTTTAGAAAGGGGTTTTGATGAATTGTGGAGGTTTTGGGAAATCTGAGTTTATGGATAGTTTCTATTTATAGTCTTAAGTATTTCTGCAAAATTACAGAAACATGCATGGTCTAAAACTATAAAAATCTGGGTTAAGTATGAACTTAGTTGACTGAGACAGTTATGAATGTCGCAGTAGTGGGTTGCGACAATTATGGTGATTGCGACAGTTATGAGTATCGCAACCTTGGGTTGCGACAAGCTCATTGGTATCGCAACGGTTAGTTGCGACAAGTAGTGTATCGCAACAGTTGGTTGCGACAAGAAGTGTATCGCAACAGTTGGTTGCGATAAGATACTGTGTCGCAGTAGTTAATTGCGACAAGTACTGTGTATTGCGACAAGGGGTTATCGCAGCTAGTTGGTTGCGATAAGAGTTGAGAATTTTGGATTATTTAAGATTCTTAGTCTTTAAGGGAATCATTTGAGGCTAAGAATTAGATAGGTTTATTTAGAGTTCTTAGCCTGCTGGTAAGTATTATGTGTTTGATTAGTAAAGAGATATTTGTATTTAAATTGTTTCAGATTCTGTGAACTTTGGGTGAAAGATTGGATTGCTTGAGGAAAGCTTGGAAGTGTTTTTGATAAGCAATCAAGTGAGTTTTACTTTAAACCATTTTCAAACTGGAATACATATACTGATTGGGAATGTGATATATAGTGATATTATGTGCTTATATTTGAAATATAATATATTGAGATGTATATTGTATTTATATGAGCATTACACTACACGAGTGCGCGTTGGCCGGACATAGGACCGGTGGAGTTTGGCTGTACGGAGGGACAGCAGAGTTGGCTGTATGTTAGTGCAGCGGAGTAAACTGATTAGTTGGCTTGCTACCAACTAATATGGCCATGAGGAAGAAATGTTCACAATGCATATGAGTCATGATTGGTATTCAAATATGTGTTATATATATATTGTGTGTTTTGCAAATGATTATACACTGACAGGGATTTTCTCACTTAGACCAATTGGTCTAACCCTCATTTTGTTTTCAAAAATATGTATTCCAGGTCGAGGATCTTTTAATAGCAAAGGAAAGGATAAGGTGTAGTATGCAGTAATAGCTGACGGAGATTTGGAAGTGCTTATGTTATGTTTTGTTTTGTACTGAAAAACTTATTATGGTTTGAAAGACTAAGGGACCGTAAGTGCTATATGATGTATCTTTTGTTATGAAACAATGTTATGTTTAATATGTTATTTGATGTATGTTTGGGATTTTGGGTCGTTACAGATGGTATCAGAGCACTAGTTTAATGGATTTAGGTATTCGGATCCATACCTAGACTTAAACTGCATGTGAAGTAGGATGTCCCTAATAATTTTAGAACCTTTGGGATGTTAAATATAAAAAGGTAGAAGGAACATCATGTAAGGTAATTTCAAATTACATTTGGCCAGTGTAATTGTGAACTTACAGGTACATGTTTGAACTGGAATACCTTATTATATGGGGTATGTGCTTACGTGTATATTAACCTTGTTGAAATCAACAGAATGGCGAGTGGTTCTGGAAATATGGATAGAGATGAAGAAGGAAATCCAAACAGGCCGAATCCAAGAATGAGAAATATCCAGGAAATGATGACCGGAACAGGAGGAAGAGGTGCAGGACGAGGTCGGGGTGAAACTGGAGGTAGGGGTCATCCCCACGACGCGGAATTTGTTACTAGAAATGATTTGATGGCAGAAATGGAAAGATTACAAACTAATATACAAGCTATGTTCGACCGTACTCGTCACAATGAAACTGTAATACCGGATCCTATTTTGGAAGAAGAGATACATGTTACACATACTGTTATACCAGTGCCCAAGAAGTGTGATTACAAGATGTTTTTAAGTTCAAACCTCCAACCTAATCAGGGGAAAGATATCCAGTGAAGGCTATGAGGTGGCTAAAAGAGATAGAAGCTATCTTCAAAACCAGCAAATGTGCTGATTAAGATAGAGTATTATATGGGACTGCAATCTTGAAGGCTGATGCGTTATATTGGTGGGAAGCTCTTATTACTTCTAAAGGACCGGACGTGTATTCTACTTTTTCCTGGGAAGAATTTGCAAGTGCAATTAAAAGGCAGTTTTGTCCTCAAGCTGCCGTACGACAATTAGAAGAAGAGTTCATGAATCTGCAACAGGGAAAGCTATTAGTTCGGGATTATACTACACGTTTTCTGGAGAAGTCCCGCTTTGCCGAATCTTATGTTTCCACTGAAGCACTTAAAATGGAAAGATTCATCTTTGGGTTAAATTCGGAAATCAGAGGACTAGTAATTGCAAAGGGAACCGATACTTTCTCAGCCGCAGTGGATGCCGCGGAAAATGTAGAAAGAGATAAAGGGAGGGATACTGGTGATAAAAGTATGGGAAAGAGGAAATGGGAAGGACCGCATTATGATCCAAAGAAGTCCAAATCTCCAAGATTCGATAGCCGTCCACCTTTCAGACCAGCTGAAAGACCATGTCCAAAATGCAACCGTATTCATCAGGGAAATTGTAATGTTGATTCCCAAATTTGTTATAAGTGTGGAAAGACTGGTCACATCGCTAAAGATTGTCGGGTAACTCGATTATGTTTTCCTTGACATTCCCCTGATCATATTCAGTCTGAGTGTCCACAATGGAAAGTACAGCAGGGTAGTATGACAGTGAGACCCACGGGTGTTAGGCCGGGAGGGATACAAAAGCCTGAAGTACCGAAAGCAAAGGGTCGAGCCTTCCAAATGACAGCACAAGAAGCAGAGAAAACTCCTGATGTGGTTACAGGTACATTTTTAATAAACTCTACACGTGCTAAAGTGTTATTTGACTCCGGTGTAAACCGATCATTTGTGTCTCCTTTTGTTGATTATATGCATTTAAAGCCTAAACTGTTAGAGCATGCGTTAATGGTAGATACTGCAAATGATAATCAAGTACCGGTTAAAGAGGTATTTGATAGTTGTGTTATACATATAGATGGGTGTGGAGTACCTATTCAGTTATTTCCTATAGCTTTAATAAAGTTTGATGCGGTAGTGGGAATGGATTGGTTAGCCGAGAATCAGGCTAGTATAGTTTGTGATAAGAAGTTGATTAATGTTGTCTTACCAGAGAAGGGACCGGTAGTGATTTATGGTGACCGTAGAAATCATCAGTCTTGCCTTATCTCTATGATGAAAGCTCGTAAGTGTATTAATAAAGGTTGCTCGAGTTATTTAGCTTATGTGATAGATACTAAGCTAGAACAGAATAAGCTGGAAGAAATTTCTGTTGTTCGTGAATTTCCGGAAGTTTTCCCAGAAGATTTGACTAATCTTCCGCCCGATAGACAAGTAGAGTTTGGTATAGATCTGATTCCTGGAGCCACTCCTGTTGCCCGTACACCGTATCGTTTGGCTCCTCCAGAGATGAAAGAAATGATGACACAACTGCAAGATCTTTCTGATAAAGGCTTCATCAGACGCAGTACTTCACCGTGGGGTGCACCAGTTCTGTTTGTGAAAAAGAAAGACGGGTCGATGAGAATGTGCATTGATTATCGAGAACTGAATAAGCGTACGATCAAGAACAAGTATTCGCTTCCCAGAATTGATGACCTCTTTGACCAATTAGTTGGAGCTTGCTATTTCTCCAAGATTGATCTTAGATCAGGTTATCATCAACTGAAGGTTAAATAAGAAGACGTTCTGAAAACTGCTTTCCTTACAAGGTATGGTCATTACGAATTCTTAGTGATGCCCTTCGGTCTGACTAACGCCCCAGCTGCTTTTATGGATTTAATGAATCGGGTATGTAAGCCATATCTCGATAAATTTGTTATTGTGTTTATCGATGATATCCTTATCTATTCCCGATCCAAAGAAGAGCACGCACAACATCTTCGTTTGATTCTTGAATTGTTGAAAAAGGAACATTTATATGCCAAATTTTCTAAATGTGAATTCTGGCTACGGGAAGTTCAATTTCTTGGGCATGTAGTTTCCGAGAAAGGCATTCAAGTTGATCCGATGAAAGTAGAGGCAATTGAAAAGTGGGAACCGCCGAGAACGCCAACAGAAGTACGAAGTTTTCTGGGTTTAGCCGGCTACAATCGAAAGTTTATACAAGACTTCTCTCGCATCGCTACGCCTCAAACCAAGCTGACCCGAAAGAATATGAAATTTGAGTGGAAAGAAGAGCAAGAAAAAGCATTCAGAATTTTGAAAGAAAAACTTTGTAGCGCACCGATTCTGTCACTACCTGAAGGTTCCAATGATTTTGTTGTTTATAGTGATGCTTCCAAACTGGGATTGGGATATGTATTAATGCAGCGTAGAAAAGTTATTGCGTATGCTTCTAGACAACTGAAGGATCATGAAAGACAGTATCCTACGCACGACATGGAACTTGCTGCAGTTGTTTTCGCGCTAAAGATTTGGAGACATTATCTATACGGTTCTAAATGCCAAATTTATACCGATCACAAGAGTCTCCAACATCTTTTCGATCAGCGAGAACTGAATATGAGACAAAGAAGATGGTTAGAATTGGTGAATGATTACGATTGTGAAATTCTCTATCATCCGGGGAAGGCAAATGTAGTAGTTGATGCACTAAGTCGTCAAGAAAGGAGCGGAACAATAAAGGCTATTGCACTACGAGCTGAACTTCTACCTAACATCTTTGACGAATTGAAGAAGTGTCAAGTAAAAGCCTCTCAAGAAGAACACTTGAAACCAGAACGGCTAGTGGGTATATCAGCATCACTTGTAAAAGATAATCGTGGGTTACTGTGTCTGGAAAACAGAATATGGGTGCCTCGTTTGGGTGGTTTACGTGATCGGGTACTACAAGAAGCTCATCAATCTCGTTTCTCTATTCATCCGGGCACGAATAAGATGTATAAGGATCTGCGACAATTTTACTGGTGGCCGGGAATGAAGAAAAATATTGCCCAGCATGTTGAAGGTTGTTCCACTTGTAAGAAATAAAGATTGAACATCAAAAGCCTTTTGGTCAGTTACAACGTTTAGAGATACCTATGTGGAAATGGGATCAGATTACTACAGATTTCATCATGAAGTTACCAAGGACTCCAAAAGGATTTGATGCCATTTGGGTGATCGTTGACAGATTGACAAAGTCTGCTCACTTTCTGCCAATAAAAGAAACTTATTCTTTAGAAAGGCTAGCCAAATTGTACATCGATGAAATAGTAACTCGACATGGAGTTCCAATATTGTAGATACCAGGATTCAATCTTACAATCAAATATGAACAATCAAACAGTAAATGATAGAGATTTGGATCAACGCACTTGTATTCAATTAAGAACAGATTACAGATCTAGAGAGAGAATCTCTCAAAGATTACAAAAGTTGAATACAAAGATATGCGGGAAAGTTAGTTAGCTAAACAGTTGCTAACAACTATATATACTGTAAGGAAAAGCTAAAGCTACAGTACATATACATGAAAGTCTAATAGGAATATTACACGTGTCCTAATGAACTAACAGAATTCAAAGGAAAGTATCCTGTAATAAGTTCTGAACATGTTGTTCAGAACTTCTGAACAATCTTCTGACTAAGCATATCAGAACTTCCTTTGAAGCACTTGGTCTTTTTAACTTCTTCAGAAGTTCTGAGTCTCCTACTCAGAACTCTGATCCTTCTGTTTAGACTTTCATACTTGTAATATTTTCAAGACTTCTCAGCCAGAGCTTCTGAGTCTTCTTACTCCAAACTCTGAGTCTTTTATCCAGAACTAATACTTGTAACTTTTGACAAAACTTCAGATCTAACAATCTCCCCCTTTTTGTTAAACAGTCATGTACTTATCAACATTGAACTCTTTCAAAGCAGGTACAATCTTTAAAAGAATTACATTTCTCAAATTAAGCCTTATTTCAATCTTTTCTATGATCTCTTGTATTTCTTCAACTTGAGATCCTCTTGTTAACTTTTTCTCCAAGCTATGTTTAATGAATCTCAGAGTTCCATAACAGTATTTTGCCACTTCATCTGGTCTGAAGAAAATCTTCTCTTTTCTGTCATTTCTCAAGAAAACTCCCAATTCTGGATATCTTACAACATTTCCACTCTTCAGAAGATTCAACTGTTCATGACCATTGTGTGGCTTTGAAAGATATACACATGGTCTTTGTATATACAAAGCAATCAAAAAATATGTATATGCATACCATCTCAGAAGGTAAAACATAGCATCTCTTACCACAGCCAATGCTCCTCTCTCCTTCGTATGTTTACTACAGTCTTTATTTGACAAAAGACTATACAGCCTGTAGAAATCTGTCACTGAGATCTTGTCAAAATCTGCCTCAGTAAAGTAGTATACTTTTCCATCTTCTCTCAATACTTCAAATGAATAATACTCATGTTTTCTGAACTTCTTAACACTCAATTCTCTTATTCCAGTGATTAAGAAATCTGAGTACACTGCTTCTTTTGGTTTTGCTAAGTATATTGCCATCTCTGCACGAAGCCATTTATGTACATCTGTTCTATCATGATACACACTTAGAAAGTTGACTTCTCTTGGCTGAAAGAAGTTAGGAAGATCATACTCCAGAAAGTAACTGTTAGCTTCAATCTTCCTAATCATAGAAGTATTTAGAAGTAGTGAAAAATAGGCTAAGTAAAGAAAGCCTCTTACAGAGGCTCTGTCGAACTTACCGAGAGATCAAGGTCAAGAAGCTACAGAAGCTAAAGAGGCGTCCTACAGAAGCTCTGTCATACGCACAAAGAAGACCAAAGACTCGGAATCCGGTGAAGACTGCTCTACAAAGGACCAGACCGCAGAACCTCTGTAACACTTACAGAGCCTCTGTGGTCCTCTCTAAAAGACATGAAGATATTTATAATATCTTGCTACTGTTACTGGACCTGTTCATCAACTTGCATGGTAGCATGCCCTGTCCATCTTCAACGTGTCAAACTCTGATTGGATTCAATAGGGCTTAGTACATAATAGACGTCTGCTGCATTAAATGCAATACAGCACGTCCAACTATTCATACCGTCCGTTCTGAATAGTAGCTTATGCTTTATGGTCCCCTTAGAGTAGTATATAAGGAAGACTCATATTGAGTTCTTCCTAAAAAGAGAATTAAGAGAAAAAAATATCAAGAACATATAGCTTATATACTTTGAGAGTCATATCTGTTTTAAAGCTTTGCTTACTCACTGTTCTTAAATCTGTTCTTAATATATATATATATATATATATATATATATATATATATATATATATATATATATATATATATTCAGTAAACTTTGAAATATTATTTCATGTTCACTGTTTATTTATATTGTGTTCTAAATCTATCAAACATATCTGTTAGTTCTTCAAATACGCTTCCGCATCAAAACATAAACTTGAACTAATAGATCTGATAATCTTGTTTAAACAAAAACGGGAACCAACAATTGGTATCAGAGCCTATCTTGATTTTCAATATCAAGTGATCCTCTTTGTTACAAGATTGGTGATAGACATCATTCCTTTTTAACCTATTCCTCATTTCTAGGTTAAAACTCCATTAAAGTGTACTCTGGGAACTGTTCAAACCCAGAAAACTTTCCAGATCATCAGACTCATACTCTTTAATCATACTATCTTTTCAGAACCTTTACAATGACAAATACAAATAACTTCTTTACTGCTGGTTCACTCACCAAGCCTCCTACTCTCCTTCGAGATGAGTATCCTCAATGGAAAATAAGAATGGTCCATTTCTTTGAGGGTACTGAAAAAAATCTAGTACAATATCTTTACAACCTTCCTCATGTTCCCATGATAGTAGTCCCCCGAGTACCAGCTACTGCTGAATCTCCTGAAATCCCTGAACATCAAAAACCGAAGCCAAAAGAAGAATGGTCAAATGAAGATAAGACAGAAGATGAAGTTGCACAGAAAACAAAAAGAATATTGATAATGGCTATCCCCAACGAACTTTTTCAATCCTTAGATGCATGCGAAACTGCGCACGATCTTTGGAAAGAATTAGAAAGACAGTTGGAAGGGGGTGCTAAAACGCAAAAGAACCGAAGGGCACAGTACATAAATGAATATCATGCATTCAGATCCTCTGCAACAGAATCTCTGCAAACGACGTACGACAGGTTCAACTCTCTCATAAACAAATGTAGAAAGTCTGCCATTCACAGAACCTCAGAAGAAAATAATGTCATGTTTCTAAAAAGCCTGAATGATGAATGGCTCCAGTTGTCTATGTCCTTACAAACAAACCAAGATCTAGACTCCTGGACTCTCTCTTATCTCTATGGAACACTAGCCGCACAAGAACCTCAAATAGCACAGGCTAAAACACTAACCATAGCACCATATGCATTGGTTAGTAAATATACAGAGGCTACAGAGAGACCAAGAAATGAGAAAGCAACAGAGGAGAAGAAAAAGGAAAAGAAGAAGATAGTGATGATTGATAGCGAAGAAGACGAGCTGATAGAAGAAGAGATAACTCTTGCGTCATTAGCTAAATCCTTAGCTCTGTTGACAAGAGAGTTCAGAGGAAACCAAAGAGGTTCAAGAAATGATCGATATGGCAGAGACAACCAAGGTGACAGTAGAGATAACGGAAGAAAAAAAGAATCAAGTGACCGACAGAGGTCAGATGATAGAAGTGACCGACAGAGGTCAAGAGACAGAAACTACAGAAGTAGTGACCGACAGAGGACAGATGACAAGATGAGCCACATACAACAAGAATGCTACAAATGTAGCAAGCCTGGTCATTACGCAAACGAATGCCGATCGGAGAAAGGTGGAGACCGACAAAAATCCGACGATCGTGCTGGAAACCCTTCCCAAGGCTGTTTCAACTGCGGGAAGCCATGCCATTTCGCTAATGAGTGCCGAAGAAGATCAAATCGCCCACAGAAGGACTTATCTTTTTACAAAAAGAAGGCTGAGTATTATGCACAAAAATCCCTAATGGCGAACAAAGGGCATTCTGAAGCGAACAAAGAGGACTTCGAATCAGACTCTACCTCTGACGAAGAATACACAACCAATGCCCTATTATGTGGCATGGCAGAAGTCGACTCCGGCACTAACACTGAGGTATCCACTTCAAACTCTACCTCTTGTACTAATTCTGTAGATGATGATTCACTTAAATTTATTGAACTGGTTGAACTAAAAGAATTAAATGTAGGCATTCAGAAAAGACTCACCTTTAATGAGAGAGAAGTACGGCTTCTCACTCAAGAAAAAGCCAAAATTTTTGAAGAAAAAGTGAGAATAGAAAAGAATTGGAACAAAAATCTAGATCCTTTAAAAAAACAAATTTCTGAATTATCCTCGGAGTTCAAAATCAAAACAAAAGAACTTTCAGTTTCCAGGAGTGAAACTACTGACATAAGAGCTCTCAAGGAATACTTTCAAAGAGAGAGAGAGAGGTACTTTGGCAAGATCTACTCAGAAGAGAAGTTTTACTCAAAAACTATAAAGATGCACAGAAGGTTTATGAAAAAGTAAACTCACAAATAGGAAGACGAGGTATAGGGTACGATGATATTACCCTAGGTGTTGAAGGCAAAAGAATTAAACCTCTGTCTTCTCTGTTTGTGTTGGGAAAAACAAACAAACCAGATTTTCCAAACTTACTCTCTGTAAGTAAAAGGGCTAAAATCTCTGTGGAACCTCACTTAAGGAAACATACGAAGATGATCAATGTGTGGTTTGAAAACACAGATTCATCATCTTCAACCTCTGTCAATAGAGGAATCAAACCAAAGAAATATCTGAAAACGCAAGATCAGATTGGTATCTTTAAGTTTGGTAAACCAGAGACTCAAACGCAGGTTGCTTTTGTCTGTATGATAAATGTTGAAAAGAAATTATCAGCAGAAGCTCCTGAGTTTACACCCACTTTTTCAGAAGAAAAACTTACAGAAACAATTGAAAAGGAAATTTTGGAAGTATGGAAAACAAACGTTGTAGAAAACTTATGTACATCTTCTGTAGATAAAATTCTCGCTGAAGAGATCTTATCAGAAACCTCTGCCATCTATGAAAATTATTTTACAGAGGAAGAAAGCTCGTATGATACATGCTCGGAAACTCCATCCTCTGTCAAAAGAGATGAATCAACCTCTGTATATGAGGACGATTCATCTTCTGACGACTCAGTGACTGATGTTACGTCAGGGATAATTCACTATGACACAGAGGATGTTAAATTCTCCTCTGAAGTTCTTAACAGAACTATTTCTCCAAAAGAGAAAATCACAGAGATACCTATCTGCCCAGATTTTCTGAACATGTATTTACAAGTCAAAACCTCTGCTGAGCTTGATAGGTTAAAGAAGACCTCTGTAGATCCAAAAAGTTCAAAATTTTCAAAACCTTTAAGGCAAATTAACGAAAATCCCACTTGGCAACAAAAGGGAACATGGCCTAAAGTTAACAAATCTTTTTCCTCTGTGACAGTGAAGAAAGATGTTCACCACAGAAGAGACTCACAGAAGGCAAAAACTAAACAAAGCTTTTGCAATCAACATTCTAGTACTCATAGATCTTCTTGTAATAGGAAATCTAATGTTAAGAAAGAATGTAATGCCTCTGTGGCTCAGTTCAATAAATTCAATGAAAAGTTCAAGCAAATCACGTCTCATATTCAATACTGTCATTGCTTTAATCTTATGTTCAAATTGAATAATCACTTCTCAAGTCTAGATTGCTTTCTCTCCACTAAAATTCAAACTCCAAAGTCAAAACCTAGAAAGAAACAATCTGATTCTTCTACAAAAGATAAAATGTATTTCAAGAATGCTAAGGCAAACTTGAAAAATTCTAACAATATTGGACCCATGTGGATATGGGTACCTAAGTCTCTGTGATTATTTTACAGAAGCAGTTTGTGCCAATTTGGTATCTTGACTCCGGATGCTCAAGGCACATGACTGGCGACAAAAGTTTACTATCCACGTACAAAGAAACACACGATGGTGGATCTGTAACTTTTGGAGACAACAAAAGGTGACACATCAAAGGCTATGGAGTCATACAGAAGGAAAACGTCTCTGTATACAAAGTTGCATATGTGAATGGCCTTAAACACAACCTACTCAGTGTAAGTCAACTCTGTGATACAGGATTTGATGTCTTATTCAAAAGAACTTTCTGCTCTCTGCAAAGTGAAGACACCGGAATGGAACTTCTGCGAGCCGAAAGAAGAGGTGATCTGTATCTAATGAATTTCAGTTCCAAGAACAAGGACAAAGTTTGCCTTATAGCCTGCAAAAGTGAGGAAGCCTGGTTATGGCATAACAGGTTCTGTCACTTGAACTTTCACACCTTGGATAAACTGGTCAAACTTGATCTAGTTAAAGGGTTGCCTAATGTTAAATTTAATAAAGATCACTTGTGTTCTGCCTGTGAAATGGGAAAACTCAGAAGAGCTTCCCACAGAGGCAAAACAGATGTGTCTTGCACTAGACCTCTGTACATGCTTCTTGTTGACCTCTGCGGTCCCATTGCCATACAGAGCCTTGGTGGCAAGAAATACATACTTGTCTTAATTGATGAGTATTCGCGTTTCACATGGGTTGAATTTGTTCAAAAGAAATCAGATGTTCCAATCATCTTGATAAATCTAATGAAAAGAATCCAAGTTCTTTATGAATGCAGAATACAGAAGTTAAGAAGTGACAATGGCACAAAATTTAAAAACTCTGTCATTGAAGCCTATCTTTCTACAGAAGGAATATCACAGAACTTCTCTGCCGCACGCACTCCACAGCAGAACGGCGTAGTCGAAAGAAAGAATCGAACGCTTGTGGAGGCCGCAAGAGCTATGCTATCAGCATGCGGATTAGAAGCGATTTCTACTGCTTGTTATACACAGAATCATTCAACCATTGTGAAAAGACACCTCAAGATTCCTTACGAATTAATCAACTAAAGGCGGCCAAACATCAAATTTTTCCATGTGTTCGGATGTAAATGCTTTGTTTTAAACGACAGAGATTCCAGAGGAAAGTTTGAGGTAAAAGCTGACGAATGCAAATTCATTGGATACTCTGCCACCTCCAAAGCCTACAGAGCATTCCTTACAAGGTCTCGCAAAATTGTAGAAAGCATCAATGTTTCATTTTGTTAAATCCCAGATCTCTAGCAATAAGATATGAATGTAGTGAGAGAGAATCTAGAGAGCAAATATGTCATCCATGTATTGAGCTCAAAGGATTACAAAAGGTTTCTAAAAGATTACAAAAGCTTTTGAAGTGTTACTAACAAATGGTCTAGACAAGCCTATTTATACCCATAACATACAAGGTATAAAGGCAATCACAACTAATACAGTACATTGACTTTACAGTAAATCTTGAATACAACAATGCTCTAACAATCTCCCCCTTTGGATTCAAGATTTAAAAAAAATATGACAGCAGTCTTCAGCTCTTTGTAAAGTCAATCTTCTTCAACAGACACTTTATCAAACTATCTTCAAGTCTTGTACATGAAAACAGATCTTTACAGCTTTATCAGTCTTTAACAAACAGTAACTTCTCGTATCCTTCTTGATGCAAGAACCTTAGTTCTCATATTAACTTTAAGAATCCGAAATCATCAATTCGGATGTAGGCAGATCCGAAATCATCAATTCGGATGCTAGAGGATGCGAAATCAGCTCAATTCGGATCAAGTAGGATTCGAATTCAAGTAAGTTGGAACAAGAAGGGTCCGAAATCAGGGCAATTCGAATCATGAAGGATTCGAAATCACTCAATTCGAATCATGAAGGGTCCGAAATCACTCAATTCGAATCATGTTGGGTACGAAATCAGGGCAATTCGAATCATGAAGGATTCGAAATCACTCAATTCGAATCATGAAGGGTGCGAAATCAGGACAATTCGAATTATGAAGGGTTCGAAATCAGGGCAATTCGAATCATGAAGGATGCGAAACCATCTATATTTTTGAACTTTTAGGTGTAAGCGCATTCCGAGAACCACTCAGAACTAAGATAACCAAATTCAGCAATATTTAGACTTCACATGATCCTTCTCCCCTGATCTTCAGTCTTTGTTCACGAATCATTGACTTGAAAGCTCTTTGACATGAAATATCTTTGACTTGAAATATATTTGACTTGAAAGCTCTTTGACATGAAATTGAATTAAACATTTCTCCCCCTTTTTCGATGAAAGTGAGCATCATTATCATCGAAAACCTTCTACAATTTCAGTCGCGTCTCTTAGTATTACTAACAATCTCCTCCTTAGTGGATAACCTTGCTCCCCCTCAAAATAAGAATTCTGGAGCAATTTGTTTTCTCCCCCTGAAAGTATGCATATATTTCAATAACGATATTCATTTCAAATACAGTGCATTAATGAAAACATTTATACAAGGAATATAAAATTCAGTGAACTAAATTTTATAACTACTAACAATTAATCATTTGAAAACTGGACAAAAGAAATTCAACTTAATGAAATTTAACAGATTTTTCAATCAAATGAAATCAAATGCATGTGTTTGGATTCAAAAACAAGACATCATTGCATATCAAGTTAAAAAAATGTTCAGTTTCAACCCCTTTATTAAATCTATTTGGTGTGCTAGCATGGGAAATATGATTAGCTTCAAACATATGCAATTCTAAAACATATAAGAATATTTTTCTCTACTCACACTATTTGTCCAAAATCAGAATTTTCACAAATTTACGGGTTTATCGCGACTTTGTATTTTCCCAAGTTTCAAGAGATGTGTGCTCATTGGCATCTTTTCTTTTGTGCTCATTGGCATCTTTTGATTTGTGCACATTGGCATCTTTTGATTTTGTGCTCATTGGCATCTTTTGATCAAAAAGTTTAGTAAGAATAAGATACACCGTTAAACATGACTTTCTATCTGGTTCTATAGCAGGATTTGGGTCAGCAGATCCCAGACCAGTTGGCCTTAGGTGCTAGGTGACGAGCACCCCTTAGAACTTAATTTCCCAAACCAGAAAGGCCACATCGATATATCTTAAACCCATTTGTACCAGTAGAACATGGCTTTCTATCTGGTTCTATTGCAGGATTTGGGTTAGCCGATCCCAGACCAGTTGATCTTAGGGACTAGGTGTCGAGCACCCCTTAGGACTTACTCTCCCAAACCAGAAAGGCCACAGGCACAAACTTTCAAACTAAATGATATTCTATATAAGTTCGAATTTCCATCACAAAATATGAATGATATCTCAATCACTTGGTTCTTAATCATAGTGCTTCCCCCATATTTTCGTTTCCATTCATCATTCTGATAAATAGGCTTTTTGAGCATTATATTCTATATAAGTCTAGATTCACATATCTTTGAGCATTCAGCATAATTTCATTCATGTTTTGCTGACCTTTCGATTTATTTCAGAGGTGAAAGATGAAACAAATATAACTCAGATAAAACAAAAACACTTGTAAAATCATCTTTTAGCACACATTTAATTCATTGAATGAAAATTGAAAATTTTATCTCATTGAATTAAATTTGTAAAGATTCAAATTTTCAAAGTGGTAGAAGCAAAATATAATCCAATGTTACCTTTTACCACGTTCCTTGAAACAGAAAGATGTAACAGTTAAGGATATCACCTGAGAAGTGTGAGTTCTAAACTGATTTGTTTAGAAGTCTTAGTCGTTGAAGTACGGGTCCTGAACTGAATTGTTCAGAAGCCATAGTCGTTGAAGCACGGGTTTTGAACTGATATGTTCAAAAGCCATTAATATTTGTCTCCCCCTTAATGGTACAAATATTTTTCAAAAAATACGCCGCTTCTCTTCTGTTTTCAGTCATGTGTGTGGTATGTATCTACAATTCAGTACAACACATGAAGAACCTGCAAAACAGATTAAGCAGATTTTGGTACCCAATGGCATTTGGGTCCTAGTGGGTTAGGATATGATCATAGATTTAAGTAAGCAAGAACACGAACTCCCCCTCAATGTCTTAAGGATTCAACATTCCTAGTTTGCTGATTAAAAAATTTAACCTCTTTTCATCTAAAGGTTTTGTGAAAAGATCAGCAAGTTCTAGTTCTGTTGGTACAAAGTGCATTTCTATAGTTCCTTTCTCAACATGGTCTTTGATAAAATGGTACCTGACATCTATGTGTTTCGTTTTGGAATGCTGAACAGGATTTTCAGTTATTGCAATTGCGCTTTTGGAATCACAATAAATGGGGATCTTGTTGAAGATATATCCATGATCCTTTAGCTGAGTTTTCATCCAAATTACTTGCGAACAGCAACTAGCGGCGGCCACATACTCTGCTTCAGCCGTAGATGTTGATACACAAGTTTGCTTCTTTGATGACCAGCTTACTAGTTTATCTCCCAAGAATTGACAAGCACCAGATGTGCTTTTCCTGTCCATCATATTTCCCGCATGATCTGCATCTGTGTAAGCAGTTAGTTCAAACCCAGAATCCTTAGGATACCAAAGACCCAAATTTTTTGTGCCTTTGAGATATCTAAGAATTCGCTTTACAGCCACAATATGAGATTCCTTCGGGTTTGCTTGGAAACGTGCACAAAAAGATGTTGCAAACAAAATATCCGGTCTACTTGCCGTTAGATACAGTAAAGATCCAATCATGCCTCGGTATAACTTTTGATCGACTGATATACCAGATGAATCAGCGTTCAAAAGCTTACCGGTAGCCATGGGAGTTTTCATGGTGGAAGAGGAATTTAATTCAAATTTCTTAAGCATATCATTTATATATTTTGATTGATTAATGAAAATGCCTTCATTTGACTGTGTCACTTGGAGACCAAGAAAATTTTAACTCTCCCATCATACTCATTTGAAAACGGCTTTTCATCACCTCTTCAAAATCTTTACACATATCTGGATTTGTAGATCCAAATATAATGTCGTCAACATATATTTGTACTAACATTAAATCTTTACCTTCTCTTTTGAGAAAAAGAGTTGTATCTATTGTACCTTTGGTGTATCCATTTTTAAGCAGGTGAATAGTCAGAGTCTCATACCATGCCCTCGGTGCTTGCTTTAAGCCGTAGAGTGCTTTGTCTAGAATGTAGACATGGTTGGGATATTTGGGATCAACAAAGCCTTCAGGTTGACTTACATACACTTCCTCATGTAGTATTCCATTCAGAAACGCAGATTTGACGTCCATTTGGAATACCTTCATGTTCTTATGTGCTGCGTATGCAAGAAAGATCCTTATTGCTTCAATCCTTGCTACTGGTGCATAGGTTTCATCATAATCTATTCCTTCTTGTTGATTGTAACCTTTAGCAACCAGTCTTGCTTTATTTCTGACTATAATCCCCGCTTCGTCCTTTTTGTTTCTAAAGACCCATTTGGTTCCAACTATGGTTTTGTCTTTTGGACGTTTCACCAAGTGCCACACTTCGTTGCGTTTGAACTCATTTAATTCCTCTTGCATGGCGTTGATCCAATCTGGATCTTGTAAAGCTTCAGATGCTTTCTTGGGTTCTAACGTGCTAAGAAAATTTACGTACAAACATTCGTTTGTAGTCGCAGATCGGGTTTTCACTCCATCATTCAGATCACCAATTATATCAGCCGGAGGATGTGCTCTTGTCCATTTATGACTACTTGGAAGAGTTGGTATATCCATACGAGTGTTTGATGGATTATTTTCATCCAATACTGCAAAAATCTCCTCTGTCGATTCAGCTGAAGATACATTTGTCGTTTCCGGTATGTTGACTTCTGTTTCTAATCCTTCAGATGTGGAAGTCTCCGATAAATGATTTTCTGAAACATGAACAACTGGTTGAATTTCAGGTTCAGAGACAGGAACGTGTTCACTTGGAATCTCATTAGTTTCTACAGAAGTACTAGTATCAACATCTTCAGTTGGACCGGAGATATTTGCACTCGTCTGATTCTGAGATGCATTCACAGATGTGATTGGTGGTTCCATATCTGCACAGTAATCCATAAATGCATCATGAAATAGTAAATCTAAATCAGTAGTATTATTATAATTCAAAGCTGAATTAGAAAACTGTTTCGTCACAGGTTCTACTCCATTTTTAGTAGAAGCTTCAGATTTCTGTACGAGTTCTGAACTAAATTGTCCAGAAGTCAATGTCACAGTCTCGTCGAACGTAACGTTGATACTCTCGATTACTGATTTTGTTCGATTATTATAAATCCTGTATGCTTTCGAGTTCAAGGAATAGCCTATAAAGATGCCCTCATCAGCTTTAACTTGAAGCTTTGTAAGATATTCACGATCTTTCATGACAAAACACCTGCATCCAAATACACGCAGAAATTTGATGTTAGGTTTGCGATTGTTGATTAATTCATATGCAGTTTTGTTAAAGCGTTTATTTATAATAGTTCTGTTTTGAGTAAAACACGTTGTGGATACTGCTTCAGCCCATAGACTTGGTGGAAGACCCGAGTAAGCAAGCATCGTCCTAGCAGCTTCTACAAGAGTTCGATTTTTCCTTTCAACTACTCCATTTTGTTGTGGAGTAATTGGGGCAGAAAAATTATGAGTTATTCCAACGGATTCAAGAAAATATTGAAGAGTTGCATTCTTGAATTCAGTTCCGTTGTCACTTCGGATTTTTCGAACAGGGCGTTGTAGAAGAGTTTGAATCTTCTTGATGAATTTAATGATCTGCTCGGGTGCTTCAGACTTGAGTTGTAAGAAATCCAACCAAGTATATCGCGAAAACTCATCAACCATAACCAAGATATATTTCTTTCCTCCCATTGACTGAGTTCGCATTGGGCCACAGAGATCCATATGAATTAATTCCAAGGCATTGTTACAATTAGACAAAGTCTTGGTCTTGTGAGAAACATGTTTCATCTTTCCCATTTCACAAGCTGGACACACAGAAACTTTGTCAATTTTCATTTCAGGAAGCCCGGAAACTAATCCATCAATTCGAAGCTTGTTGATGCTGCGAAAATTTTGATGCGAGAGCCTTCGATGCCATAACCAACACTCTTCTTGTGAAGCTTTTGATACAAGACAGACTTGATTAGAAGCAACAAGAGTTGTAAAATCAGTCATGTATAAGTCTCCGCATCTTTTTGCTCTGAAGATTTCTGACCAATTTGCATCCAAGATGTAGCAAAAATCTTTATCAAATAACACCTTACAGTTCTTGTCGCAGAACTGACTTATACTGAAAAGGTTATGCCCTAAACCTTCAACATACAAAATCTTTTCAATTTGCATTGAGTCATTTTTCAACGTTCCGTAGCCTCGAACGTGACCTTTTGAGTCATTTCCAAATCCCACTGATCCTCCAGGATGTACAATAAAATCTTGCAAGAAGTGCTTGTACCCCGTCATGTGTCTAGATGCTCCCGAATCAATGACCCACACATGACGGTCCTGTTAAGAAACAATTATCTTATTTTAGGTACCCATATCTGCATGGGTCCTTTCTTGTTAGTATGGATCAGTTTATTAATGACATTTGATGCCCCCTGAATTTTGCCTTTAAAAGTTAAACGATTGAGTAAATTTGGTTTGTTAACTTCATTTTTTGGAATCCATTTCCAATCCATATTTACTTCAACTGTTTTCTTTTCTTTCATCTTTTTATTCTGTTTGTTTGATCTGAAACCAAACATTTTGGCAAATTTGTTTGCTGAGGATTTTAAAGAGAAGGAAGAAGTTTTAGACTTCTTATTCGTTGGAGCATTTCTGTTTAGCTTGAAATAGTTGTCCCAACAGTGAGCACAATGAATTCTTCTTTTAGCTTGTGACAATAATTTGAAATCTGAAATTGCGGAATTATTATTGCCACAAACATTGCAAACATTACAAGAATGTATACAATTTTTATTCAAAGAACTACATTTCTCAGAGTCGGTGCTTCTATTCTTGCTATTCAGAACTTGTTCCTTCAAATCCACATACTTTTCTTCATCCATTTCTGAGAAAGAAGAAGAAACATTGTCAGAACCTTTAGAGGTAGAAGGATCACTTGAAAACAAATTAGATTTATTTTCGGATGATTTTTCTTTCTCTTTTCCTTTTGAAACTGGATCACTTGAAAACAAATTAGATTTATTTTCAAATGATTTTTGTTTCTCTTTTCCTTTTGAAGCTGGTTCTGTTTTTAAATCAGATACCTTTGATGAAAACTTTTTATGGTAGACTTCACAAAACTTTAATTCTATTTCAAATTCAGTTCTTTCTTTCTTCTGTTTTTCTTTTTCTAGAAATAGAACTTTTTCAAAATCTGAAATTTGTTTCGAAAGTTCTACACATCTTAATTCAAGATTTTTCTTTTCTTTAAAAAATTTGAGCTTTTCAAAAGGATCAAACATACTTGAAGATTTATTTTGATCTTTGGATTCAGCTTGTTTTGAACATTTTTCACAACTTTTTGAGGCCTTAGAGTTTGATATTTCATATAATTTGGATTCTAGTCTTTGAATCTCACTCTTAAGATCAAGATTGATCCTTTTTGTATGATCAAATTCTAGTCCAATATTATCATGATCATCCTCTAATTTTTCAAAATCTAATTGCCATTTGGAAATTTGATTTTCTAAATCAACAATTTTAAGTAAAGCTGAGTCCAAATCAGGAAATTCAGAAGAGGTTTCTGGAACAAACTCCTTTTTGTCAGAATCTGATGTATTATTTGACTCCATTTCAACGTTAGATTTAGTTTTAACAGATATAGGTTCATTTATTTTGTCAACAATTGTTTTAGCCATAGATTCATCGGAAAACAACGAACTAAATCCAGTTGGTTCAAACATTTTGGTTTTGTAACTGGAGTTTAATTCATCATATTTAAAATTTGTTATATTGTATCTAGGCTTTTCTTTTGAACCTTTGTCTGTTTTAGCTTCATCTTTCTTTGAAATTGGAGATGAAGAATTTGAAGCATTATCTTTGATAGGAGTTTCTGATTTAGGAGATGTTTCTGATACAATAACTTGTTGCAAAATTCCATTACTTGCCTTTGCTTTTTCTTGTGTCTTTGGAGGTGTTTTTGTTATTATGACTTGTTGCAACACTTCATTATTTGATTTAACAGATACAGGTGAATTAACAGGTGTTTCTGTTATAATGACTTGTTGCAACTTTACATTTGCTGGTTTAACAAAAACTTTTGCAATTGGAGGAATCTCCTTTATCAGAGTTTGCTTCAAAACTTCCTTTTTCTCAATAGGTTTTATTGTTTTGAAACTCTTGTCATCAGATAATCCTAGACCCATTTTTGGATTATAAAATCGTTTATCTTTTGGGTTGCTAGTCAACAAATTCAGCGTTTGCTCAGATTGGCCTCTTTTGTAATTTAAATCTTCAAGCTGCTTAATCTTTTTAATTGCTTCTTTTCTTTCATCAGAAAGAACCTTGATTTTGAACTGAAAATCTATGTTTTCATCATTTAAATCAGTTATTTTCTTTTTTAACTCAGAAATTTCAGATTCAAGTATTTTAACATTTGATCTAATAATTTCTTTCTCCTTTTCTCTATCTTCAGCTAAACACTTATAAAGAAGTGCTTCATCATGATATTTCAGCTTTGAGCTTTTCTCATCTTCATATTGCTTTTGCACTTTTTCAATTTTCTTTTGTGCCTTTTTAAATTTCTCGTTAAGCTCAAATATCACAACTTGCATTTCTTCATATTTATCATTTTCAGTTTCAGATTCATTTTCAGAATTATCAGAATAAAGAGAAGTGTTATCATAAAGAGAAGGATATAGAGATTGTACCTCAGATTCCAGATCTTCCTCATCAAGTTTAGCCATTAAACTGTGCTTCACTTGAGTGAAGTGAGCTTCTTCATCATCTGAAGAATCCATCAGCCATATTTCTTCTTCAGCATTTACTGGCTTTCCGGTTGCTTTGGCTTTTGCGAGATGTGCTTTACGCTGATAGTATTCAGAATCCTTAACTTTCTTCAACTGACAATCTCTGGCAAAATGACCCGGCTTACCGCAGTTATAGCAGTTTCGGTCATCCATATCCTTCTTTTCTTCCCTCTCCTTTTTCTCAACTTTCTCCTCTTTTTCTTCTTCCTTTTGATCCTTGTTCTCATACCTTTTCTCAAACCTTTTGTATCTGTTCACTTTGTTGTAATCAGGTTTGCTTTTTGAATGAAACTTCTTCTTTCCATATCTGTTTTGAAATCTTGTAGTTAACAAGGCTAATTTTTCAGCTATCTCACTCATTTCATCTCCAGAACTGCTGCTTTCATCATTATCATCAGAACTTATCTTCTTTTTGCTTAACCCAGAGATCAAAGCCTTTGTTTTCATCGCTCCACTTTTCTTGTGTTCACTTAGAAGGGCTAAAGATTCTTCGACCTTTTTCTCCTTTTCTTTGACCATTTTTACTTTTTCTTCATGTTGACCCAGAATGCTGAAAATATCGGTCAACTTTTCATCATCCATATCCCTTGACATTTGAAGCTGAATAGAGTATGAATCCCATTCCGGCAGTAAATTCTTGACAAACTTGTAATTAATCTCTGATTCAGACTTGTCAACTCCATTCCTTCTTAAATCATTCAGAATGATGTTGTAACGATCATAGGTATCTTTCAACGATTCTCCATCTCTAGCTTTAAACCCTTCATACGCATTGATGCTCTGATTCTTTTTGGTCTTCATTGATTTTGATGAACCTTCAAACTGCCTTTCTAGCTCATCCCAAATATCCTTTGCTGAATTTCGGCTGTCTACGCGATTATAGATATTGTTTGGAATGGCCATAGTCAAGTATGTCAATGCTTGCTCATCAATTTCAACTCTAGCTTTATCAGCATCACTGTAATATTTGTATTCCTTTTCTATTCTTCTTGGAGGAATCTCTTGACTTGTTTCTGTTGCAGCAATGCCACCAACCTCTATGTAGGCTTTGTAAGGACCGTTCTGAATGGGCAGCATAAGATCTCTGTTCTGATGATTCAGAAATTGAATCATTCTCCTTTTCCATTGAGAATATTCTTCAGCTATCAATACCGGAGGCTTATTCTTAGAACCCATGCTCAGCATACCTCTCGACATCTTCTGATAATTGGCTAGATAAACGATCGTTCAGAAGATAAAGCAGTTAGTGTAAGAAAAATTACACTTATGAGAATTTAATCAACATTCCTAAGAATTCGGATGCTCAATTCGGATGCTCAATTCGGATGATCAATTCGGATGATCAATTCGGATGCTTAATTCGGATGATCAATTCGGATGCTCAATTCGGATAATCAATTCGGACTTGATAGATTTCGAAATCCTCCAATTTGAACTTAACAGCGTTCGAATTCACTCAATTCGGATGTACTAAGGTTCGAATTCACTCAATTCGAATGTAACTGGATTCGAATTCACTCAATTCGAATGTACTTAGGTTCGAATTCACTCAATTCGAATGTAATAAGGTTCGAATTCACTCAATTCGAATGTAATAGGGTTCGAATTCTATGAATTCGAATTCTTCTTGAGTTGAATTCTACACTTGTGATGCCAAGAACAATCCGAATTCTCTATGAATGTTCCGAATTCTCTTTGAATGATCCGAATTCACCAAGAATGATCCGAATTCTGCACTTCGAACTTCAAAATCACTTAATCTGCCATAACTTCTTCAATTCTTGATCAATTGTGATGAATCTTATATCAAATTGTTCGTAATTGAAATCTGCACACTTTTCCTGTTGATCACAATTCACAATTCGATCAATTTAATCGAATTAAGATCCAAACAGTGAACTTGAAGTTTTTGAAAAAATATTCAAGAATCGATCAGATCTGTCAATTCTGTGCAGATTTTGATGTTTATGCAAGAATTAAATGTGTTCAGAATCCAAATCCGAGTTGAACGATGCAAAGAAATGATTCAAAAACTCAAAATCTAGAAAAACTCCATGTCTGAATGATAAGACTTCAGATGAACAGTGTTTTCTTCTTGGTCCGAATTCTTCAAGAATAGTGTAAAAAATCTTCAATTTGGTCTTCGATCTGCTTGTATCTTCTGTTTAGCTCTGATACCAATTTTTAAATCCCAGATCTCTAGCAATAAGATATGAATGTAGTGAGAGAGAATCTAGAGAGCAAATATGTCATCCATGTATTGAGCTCAAAGGATTACAAAAGGTTTCTAAAAGATTACAAAAGCTTTTGAAGTGTTACTAACAAATGGTCTAGACAAGCCTATTTATACCCATAACATACAAGGTATAAAGGCAATCACAACTAATACAGTACATTGACTTTACAGTAAATCTTGAATACAACAATGCTCTAACACATTTGATGATTCATTCTAGAAGACTTCTGAACAAATCAGTTCAGAACTCGGACTTAAAGGGGAATCCTCTGGCATCTCACAAGCAAAAGAAGACTTAAATCTTCTATTTTTAGAGATGTTCCACGATGACATTGATCCCTCTGTTGGAACCATCAGAGCTGCTGAAGAACCATCTTCCATCGGTCAAAATCCAACAGGTATGACTCTAACTGGACCAATTAATGCTTCATCTTCTTCTGTAAATACTACAGATGCAAATGCCGAGGTAGAGATCGCAGAAGATGAAACAACAAGGAAAACGACCACAGAAGCTGCTGAAAATCAAACTTCACAATCCACAGAGGAACCAATTACAGAGGATATAGAGGACCAAGTCTATACGTCCTCAGAGGAACAAACTCCACCACCTCTCATACCAATCATTCCACAAGTTGTAGGATCAACTACAAAGGCACGCACTACTACAGGGGTTATACAAGAAGAAGAAGAACAACAACAAGAAGCCTCTGAAGAAAGATTCGATGACATTGGTGACCACCTTCCACGCACAACTAAGTGGACAAAAAGCCATCCTCCAAGCCAAATAATCGGCGAACCTTCTGACACGATAAAAACCAGGTCTGCCACTGCAAATTTTTGTTTCTTTACAAATTTATTAGTGTGATAGAACCAAAGAAGATTTCTGAAGCCCTAGATGACCCAAACTGGGTAGACGCCATGCAAGAAGAGCTTCTGCAGTTTGAGCGTAACAGAGTATGGACTTTAGTACCTCTGTCACGAGGGAAACAGGCCATTGGGACTCAGTGGGTCTACATAAATAAGAAGGATGAAGATGGATTGGTCATCAGAAACAAAGCACGATTAGTAGCCAAGGGATATAGACAATAAGAAGGCATAGACTACGATGAGACTTTTTCCCCTGTCGCACGGCTCGAAGCAATAAGAATATTCTTAGCCTTCGCAGCCCACAAAGGATTTAAAGTTTATCAGATGGACGTAAAATCAGCTTTTCTCAACGGTGAAATCCAAGAAGAGGTTTACGTAAATCAGCCACCAGGGTTTGAAAGCTCAAAGTTCCCAAGGCATGTATACTACCTTGAAAAGGCTATGTACGGACTGAAACAGACTCCAAGAGCATGGTACGAACGACTTTCTACTTTTCTTCTAGTCAATGGCTACGACAGAGGAACAACATATACTACCTTATTCTATAAACGTAAAAACAGTGAAATAATGCTTGTACAAATCTATGTGGACGACATAATTTTTGGGTCTACTAATACAGAGGAGTGCAAAAGTTTTGAAAAACTCATGCAGAGTGAGTTTGAAATGAGTATGATGGGAGAATTAACATTCTTCCTCGGACTCCAAGTCAAACAATCATCAGAAGGAATTTTTATAAATCAGGCCAAATATGTCTCTGACATTCTTTGCAAATATAGCCTTTCTGATACCTCTGCAATAAAAACTCCAATGGCCACTGGAAATAAGTTATCCTTAGATCCATATGGCATCTCTGTAGAATGCACTCTCTACAGAGGCATGCTTGGATCTCTGTTATACTTAACTGCAAGCAGACCTGACATTATGCATGCCACATGTCGTTGTGCACGTTATCAAGCTAATCCTAAAAAATCACATTATGATGTTGTTAAGAGAATCTTTAGATACTTAAAGGGGACCAAAAATCTTGGTCGCTGGTATCCACAGAACTCTGGCTTTTGTCTTAAAGCTTATACAGATTCAGACTATGGAGGATGCATGCTCGACAGAAAGAGTACCTCTGGGAGTTGTCAATTCCTAGTTGGTAAGCTAGTCAGTTGGACCTCCAAAAAGCAGAACTGTGTATCAACATCTACGGCAGAAGCTGAATACGTTGCTGCTGCTAGTTGTTGTTCTCAGGTTCTGTGGATGAAGACTCGGCTAAAAGACTACGGCCACATTCTATTCAAAATACCCATCTTCTGTGATTCCAAAAGTGCCATTACCATCTCTGCCAATCCTGTGCAACATTCCAAAACCAAGCATATCGATATAAGGTACCACTTCTTGAAACATCATGTTGAACACGGTACAATCGAGATGCATTTCGTGCCCACAGAATATCAACTCGTGGACTTATTCACCAAAGCATTAGACGAGAAAAGATTCAATTTCTTGATGGGTAAGTTAGGAATGGTTAATATGACGTGAAAATCCTCTGTAAGTATAGCTTTATCTTCTGTGAGTAAGTATATATTTCTACAACTTTATTTAAATGCTTTGATTTATTTCTTTCTGTATGTAAATTCTCAATCTTAAATAGTTCTTGATATCACAGAGCTTCTGTGGGTCTGCTCAGAACCTCTGACGACCCCCACAGAACCTCTGTAAAAACATGACCTATGTTCTATGCAAAACTTATCATTTTTTATCCAAGCATAGGTCAAGGGGGAGCAAAAGGTAATTACTTGATCTACAGAGGTGATTAGATCAAGGGGGAGCAAACGGGACCTTGAAATAATCTACAGAGGTTAATCTTTCAAGGGGGAACCAAAGAAGAGTGTCGATGAATCTATATCGACAGAAGTCAGACATCACTGCCGAGAAAAGAAGAACCAAAAAGGTATGTCTCTCGTACAAAAGGTTTTTGAAAACAGTTTTCTGGGACACAAATTGTCAAATATGTCCTAAATATACTATGAATAACATGCCAAAATTCAAAAGATCAAAAAGTGTCATAAAATTCAAGTTATGAGAAATTTGAGGTCATAGAGCCTCTGCTGAGCTCAACAGAGGCTCTGCAAGAAATATGCTCTGTGATCGCAAATTTAACCTCTATCGATCTTTTGGAATGTTATCTCGGAAACCGAATACACACACCATGACCTTCACGAACAAAACTTTTTCCATAACAGTTTTTTTTTGGGACACCAACTTTCAAATATGTCCGAAAAACGTTTCTGAGTACAAATCAAAACTTGGATAATCAAAATCGTTGATAGATTTTTAGTTATAAGAAATTTTCTTTCATAGAGCTTCTGCTGGCCCTGACAGAGCTTCTGCAAGTTCCTACAGAGCCTCAAAACCTCTAAACGAAATTTCTTCACTAAAATCCTATTAATCCTCTCCAATGCCTTTACAAATGTTTTGGTTAAAGAAGAACCTACACAGTCATGATAACAATGAGATATATGAGGCGATGAACATCATGTTTTTCAAAATTACAGAAGCTTCTGTAAACCACAGAGGTTCTGTCAATATGCAACTTGGGCATTTCTATAAAAATAACGGTTACTTTTAACTGAGAGTGAATTTCATATGTCTAAGAACAACCCCACGCGCCTAGCATTAATGGGCCGCGCACGACGTCCTGTCATCCTCTGACATGGCCTACGTGTCTCTTTTTCATTGGGCGTACATGGAACGTTTTCTATGGAAAGTTGAACCCGTCGTTCTAACTCGAGTACGGATTCCAAATATCTATCCATTGCCATATATTTTCACCCTTCCAAATTCTACCATTTTACACTCATATAAAACCCAAGCTTACCTTCTCCTAAAACCTTTATAAACTCTCATTCTTCTCCGGCGAAACCCTGCAAACGCTTGCAAGAATCCTATTCTTCTTACAAAATGGCTTCATCTTCTCAAGCTATCTCCCCTGCAGACTCTCCGGTGAATTCACCAGAAGACTCACCTGCTCATTCTGAACATTCAGAAAACCCCCATCTCGCCAAAAATATTGAACAAGAAGATTCCGGCGACACAACAGACTTTGCTCCGACCACACATCTTCAAAACTTTATAGCAAAGGATCATTTCGAAAAGGTACTGCCAATCAAATCCAACAATTGCTATTTGGTCCCCTCACCCACTGCTTTCGGCGAAGTCCATGCCATTCTTCTGCACATAATGGAAAATCATATACTCTTCCCTCTACTTTCAAGAACCCCAAAGAAAATACCTGTTAGGTATTTGAACCAATTTTGGCAGAGCTGCAGATATGATAAAGATGATTCTTTGATCAAAGGGTACATCTCAAAGCCGGACAACTCGGAGCATCTGGAACTCAAATTTAATAGAACAATGTTCTCTCTGGAGTTCAATTTACCAACTAGAGGTCTTCTGGGATTGAAAAAATATGCAGAACAACCTACAGACGACGAGCTCTGTCGTTTTGTAGAAACACTTGGGTACAACACCCACCTGAGAAAAAGAAATGACTTCCGCAGAGGCAGACTACCACCTCTGTGGAACACCTTGTTTTCGATCCTCAATAGATGCCTGACAGGGAAGATAGGCAGCATTGATCAAAGCTCGCATCAGATCTTAACCACCATGTATGGGTTCTACTATGATCTCCCACTCGATTACTCGACCATCATGCTGCAGAAGATCATCAATACAATCGACAGAAAGAACAACACCCTAAAGGCTAAAGAGACTGATCCCACATATCTACCGCCTCTGCAATTCCAAAGAATCTTGGGTGTTCTGTTCGAACCTCTGCTAATGATGCAGAAATGGCCAATGGAAGGACCAATTCCCAAACAGTTCCCGATGAACAAGAACATCCCCACCGATCAAGCAGAAGGCTACAACCACTGCAGACCTCTTTCAAAAAGGCTTCTGAAATATGCCACGAACAAAACCCTTAAGCAAGAGTATATACGCGATCACAGGACTCCAGAACCGAGCCCTGTGACACCCCCGCGTTTAGGTGTCCCCTTAGGAACAATAGTTGTAGAACCCCTCTCTACAAAATCGAAGAAGAAGAAACTGGCAAAACATTTGGAAATCCAACGAAGTTTTATGGCCAAACGTGACGAGCTCATGGGAAAGAGATCTTCTAAAGCCTCTGCCTCTACCCCAAAAACAAAGAAGAGCAAAACTACAGAAGGCACCTCTACAAACATTGCAGAAGATCAACCTTCACCTCCTCGTGCCACAGAAGTTGGCTCCTCTGCTCCTCCCTCTTCTCCAAAACCAAAGAAAAGAAAATCAAAACCCACAGAAGAAGGAGCACCAAAACCCAAGAGGAGGAAGACCAAAAAGAAGCATGGAAAATCACTTAATCAAATGGTTACCATCGCAGAAGAGGCAGCTGCAGAAGTGGTTGAAGAAGAGGTTGCAGGAACCCGGGTCGAAGATACTGCAGAAGAAGAAACTGCAGAAGTCGAAGTTGCAGAAGAGGGATATCAATCACCTTATGAATCCCCAGATCGATTCGCTCATCAAGGCAGCTTGAATGATTTTCTTCAACACCCTGAAATTGCCAACACCCTAAATACAGCTGGCTGGACGACACAACCACTTGACCACCACACCTCAGAAGAACAAGACTTCTCTATCTCTGGAATTGACACCAATCTGCAAGAAGATGATCAAACCCCCAGAGATCAACCATCTGAAACCCTTAACATTCTACAGAACCCCTTCATCCAACAGGGACTGGACGTCCACAGAAGGTGTCCAAACCAGGCCTCAGAAGCTGAGTGGAATAGAGAAGAGGTTACAGAGGTTTTAGAAAGAATAGGAGGAAAAGAAAAAGAAAAAGAAAAAGATGTCGAAGGTATAGAGGTCTCAGAGGTAGATTCTGATGAAGAAGAAGATGACCAAATCCGGAAAGGTCTATATCATCCACATGTCATGCAATTATACGGCTCTCATCCAATGTACGACTTCTTAGTCACAGAGCAAGAAACTTAAATAGAAGCTAGGGAAGAAGCACCAAGCCAAAAGATAGCGATAGAGGTTGAAATGATTGATAATGAAGTGATGCTTGGATGCTTAACAGAGGAAGAAACAAGAAAAGATGCCGAAGTTGCAGAAGGCACACATCCCTCACCCCCTCCCAGTGCAACCCACACATCTAACTCCGCAGGTCTAGCTGCAGAAGGAGTTATTGAAATAGAGCAGCACAGCTCGATCCAAACCCAACCCATCCAGCCAGAGGTCACTCTTTCGACTTCTGCGCCCACAGAAACCGGGGAATCCATTCCTAGGGAGTCTCCTCAGAGAGACTCACCTATAGTTCATGATCAATCGCCCCAGATCACATCAGAACACCCTACAGAGGAATTCGTTTCCTCTGCCACGCACAAATTAGGGCCAACACTTCTTTCAGAGAGAAGTAGTGAGCACATAGACGAAGAGACTCTAGACAAGTCTCCAAGTCAACAGAAGAACATTCCGATACCCACCTCTGGAGTGGATTTGGACACTGTTCTTCCTAGAACTTCTGTAGAGACTGAAACTCTTGTTTCTTCTCAAAGATCAGATGGAAATCCTTCCACCCCCATCATACAAACAAGGGTGAACGAAGGTGTCCCAGGAGCAGGGACTCACTCTGGAGAAGAATGTGTTGCTCCAGAGGTTACAACAGGGACACAAGTATCAAGGGATGAGTTCCAAACCCTTGTCACCTCTGTGAACCAAACCATGAAAGAGTTGCATGTGGTGTTTCACAAGATATGTATTGTCCGCATTCTATAACATTATGTAACATCCCCAGTTCACCGTACACGATAATGTATGCTTTGCGCATACCCTCTGCATAACAGCATGCCGGTACCGCTCACGGTTTTGTTTCTTCCCGCACAGGCATACGCGGGACGCACCCAGACCGCACCCTGTGACAGGCAAAATGCCTCATACATCTTACACAACTGCCGACTTCAATGCCAATAGTCGACCTATCGATACTTCTTTAATCTATTCATTAACAAGGACTGAACCTAATCCTTTCAACATAACCTAAGACATTTCACATCTCATCGTCTTCATTTCAAACTTATTCGTGCAATACTATTATCACAAAATCTCCATAAATTCTTATTTAACGTCGAGTGTATTTCCTTTCTGTCTCATCACACTACTCATAGCAATTTGCTAATTCCATCACCTTGATGACTACTAATCCTTCCTCCGGACACAACCGTCCCTTGCCAACTGCATTTCTAGTTACCAAACAAGAGTATAGACCTTGTTACAACTGACACTAAAGTCCACTTTCGACTCTCCCATTGTTCACCTTCCTCTTGAACACAATTACCAAAAATTACAAACATCTTCCCATGATCTATCCAACACCTCTCCATTCTCAGAGTTCTTTCTTAGCTTATAGTAATATTTTACGACTTAGTTCATTCATAGCCTTCAGGCATAACAATGTATTAAATCTATTATTTCGCGCATTTCCTCATTTTAAAGAATAACACTTAGAGCAACTTGGGTACACATGACCCCAAAATTCTTATAACTTCAGTGTACTGCACAACGATCACGACAATTGTTTGCATACTACTTTCCGAAAAACTTACTCTCTTTCAACCAAAACGATGTTGTTATGACCGTAATATATTTAATGAAAATATTTTCATATGACAAAAGTTGAAAGAAATTACCGACACGAAGTAAGCTAATCGGTTCTCACACTCATTTATATTTAACTTTTCTTGTAAAGTATGAAGTATTTTGCAAATTGCTAAACTCAAAATTTCACTGTGCGACGTAAATGGTATTGCCTTTTTCTTTAAATACTCACGTGCACATACTGACTCATCATCGACTAAATTGCTATTTATGCATTTGTTTTGAAATCACGAAAACCCATGAAACACACACTCGAGGACACCATGCAAAAAACTCTACTTGTAATTAAAGGCTATTCACTCAAACAAGGTCTATCGTTTAACTCACGCAACTTATAATTGACGCTCTATTTCCAACCAGTGGTTACCCTCTCAGCCTTCTAACACTTGTTATACATGCCTTCCAAGGCTCACTTACTCAACCATTTCATACTATTCCCATCTTGATCAAACATCTTACCTTCTATTTCCACACATTTCAATCCACTTTGTTAGCTTCAATCTTCCTAATCATAGAAGTATTTAGAAGTAGTGAAAAATAGGCTAAGTGAAGAAAGCCTCTTACAGAGGCTCTGCCGACATTACCGAGAAATCAAGGTCAAGAAGCTACAGAAGCAGCAGAGGCTTCCTACAGAAGCTCTGTCATACGCGCAAAGAAGACCAAAGACTCGGAATCCGGTGAAGACTGCTCCACAGAGGACCAGACCGCAGAACCTCTGTAACTCATTACAGAGCCTCTGTGGTCCTCACTGAGACTTGAAGATATTTATAATATCTTGCTACTGTTACAGGACCCGTACATCAACTTGCATGGTAGCATGCCCTGTCCAACGTCGACGTGTCAAACTCTGATTGGACTCGGTAGGGCTTAGTACATATTAGACGTCTGCTGCATTAAATGCAATACAGCACGTCTGACTGTTCATGCCATCCTTGCAACTGTTCACGACATCCTCTCAACTATTCATACGTACCTCTTGAATAGTAGCATATGCTTTATGGTCCCCTTTAGAGTAGTATATAAGGAAGACTCATGTTGAGTTCTTCCTTACAGAAAACAACAAAAAAGAAAAACATTAAGAACACAAAAAAGCTTATTCACCTTAAGAGTCATATCTGTTTTAAAGCTTTTTCTTACTCACGGTTCATAAACCTGTTCTTAATATATATTCAGTAAACTTTGAGATATAATAGTTTGTTCACTGTTTATTTATATTTTGTTCTAAATCTATCAAACTTATCTGTTAGTTCTTTAAATACGCTTCCGCATCAAACCTTAAACCTGAACTAATAGATCTGATAATCTTGTTTAAGCAAAACGGGAACCAACAATTGGTATCAGAGCAAAGTTTGATTTTCAATATCAAGTGATCCTCGTTTTACAACTTTTATTTGATAGATTATTTTCTCTCTTCATCACCATACTTCTAGATATTAGTCGTACCCAGAAAACCTTCCAGATCTTCATACTTAGAAATCCTCCATCAGATTATCCTTTCCTCAAAATGACAAATACAAATAACTTTTTCCCTGCTGGCTCACTAACCAAACCTCCTACTCTTCTTAGAGATGAGTATCCTCAATGGAAGATAAGAATAGTTCATTTCTTTGAGGGTACTGAAAAAACTCTCAAACAATATCTTTACAATCCTCCTCCAGTTTCGATGATAACTATGCCACGTGTACCGGCTACTGCTGAATCTGCTGAAATCCCTGAACATCAAAAACCTAAGCCAAGAGAAGAATGGTCAAATGAAGATAAGGCAGAAGATGAAGTTGCACAAAAAACAAAGAGAATATTGATCATGGCAATCCCCAACGAACTTTTTCAATCCTTAGATGCATGCGAAACAGCGCACGATCTCTGAAAAGAATTAGAAAGACAGTTGGAAGGGGGTGCTAAAACTCAGAAGAACCGAAGGGCACAATACATAAATGAATATCATGCTTTCAGAGCCTCTGCAACAGAATCTCTGCAAACAACATACGACCGGTTCAACTCTCTAATAAACAAATGCAAAAAGTCTGGTATTCACAGAACCACGGAAGAAAATAACGTCATGTTTCTAAAGAGCCTGAACGATGAGTGGCTTCAGTTGTCTATGTCTTTAAAAACAAATCAAGATCTAGACTCCTGGACACTCTCTGATCTCTATGGAACACTTGCTGCACAAGAGCCTCAAATAGCTCAAGCTAAAACACTAACCATTGTGCCATACGCATTGGTTAGTAAATCTACAGAGGCTGCAGACAGACCAAGAAATGAGAGATCTACAGAGGAGAAAAAGAAGGAGAAAAAGAAGATGGTAATGGTTGATAGCGAAGAAGACGAGCTGATAGAGGAAGAGATAACTCTTGCGTCATTAGCTAAATCAATGGCTCTATTGACAAGAGAGTTTAGAAATAACCAAAGGATTTCTGGTAGAAGAGATGATGGAAGAAGAGAAGAATCAAGTGACCGACAGAGGTCAGACTACAGAAATGATGACCTACAGAGGTCGAGCGACAGAAGCTACAGAGGAAATGATCGACAGAGATCAGATGACAAGGTAGGCCACACACAAGAATGCTACAAATGTGGTAAACCCGGTCATTACGCAAACGAATGCCGAACAGAGAAAGGTGGAGACCTACAGAAGTCTGACGACCGAACTGGAAACATCTCCCAAGGTTGTTTCAACTGCGGCAAGCCAGGTCATTTCGCAAAAGAATGCAGAAGTAGACCAAATCGCCCACAGAAGGACTCAACTTTTTACAAAAAGAAGGCCGAGTATTACGCACAAAAATCTCTAATGGCGAACAAAGGGCATTCTGAAGCAAACAAAGAAGACTTCGAATCAGACTCTACCTCTGATGATGAATTTCCCACAAATGCCCTGTTCTGTGGCATGGCAGAAGTTGACTCCGGCACTGACAATGAGGTATCCATTTCAAACTCTACCTCAAGTACTAATTCTGTAGATGATGATTTATTTAAACTTAACATTGAACTGAAAGATATAATTGAAAGCATTCAGAAAAAGTTGACCTTTAATGAGAGAGAAGTAAGGCTTCTCACTCAAGAAAAAGCCAAAATCTTTGAAGAAAAAGGAAAAATCGAAAAATATTGGAGCAAAAATATAGATCCCTTAAAAAGGCAAATTTCTGATTTAACCTATGCTTTAAAAATCAAAACAAAAGAACTTTCAGTTTCAAGAAGTGAAACTACAGACATAAGAACTCTCAAAGAATACTTTCAAAAGGAAAGAGAGGTACTTTGGCAAGATCTTTTAAGAAGAGAAGTTTTAATTGAAAACTATAAAGATGCACAGAAGGTGTATGAAAAGGTAAACTCCCAAATAGCAAGACGAGGTATAGGGTACAGTGATATTACCTTAGGAGTTGAAAATAAACGACTAAAACCTCTGTCCTCTCTATTTGTTTTGGGAAAAACTAACAAACCAAACTTTCCAAACTTACTCTCTGTAAGTAAAAGGGTTAAAATCTCTGCAGAACCTCACTTGAGGAAACATACAATGATGATCAATGTGTGGTTTGAAAACACAGATTCATCATCTTCAACCTCTGTCAATAGAGAAAACAAACCAAAGAAACATCTGAAAACACAAGATCAGATTGGTATCTTTAAGTTTGGTAAACCAGAGACTCAAACACAGGTCGCTTTTGTCTGTATGATAAATGTCGAAAAGAAATTGTCAGCAGAAGCTCCTGAGTTTAAACCCATCTTTTCAGAAGAAAAACTTGAAGATTCTATTGAAAAAGAAATTTTGGAAGTTTTGAAATCAAATATTTTAGAAAAATTTTGTACATCTTCTATAGATCAAAAACTCGCTGAAGAGATCTCATCAGAAACCTCTGTCATCCACGAAAGTTTTTCTACAGAGGAAGAAAGCTCGTATGATACATGCTCAGAAAATCCAGCCTCTGTCGAAAGAAATGACTCAACCTCTGCATATGAGGACGATTCATCCTCTGACGACTCAGAGACTGATTTCAAATCAGGGATAATTCACTGTGACACAGAGGATGTCAAATTCTCCTCTGAAGTTCTTAACAGAACAATTTCTCCAAAAGAGAAAATCACAGAGATACCTATCCATCCAGATTTTCTCAAAATGTGTATACAAGTCAAAACCTCTACAGAGCTTGAAAATCTGAAAAAGGCCTCTGAAAATCCAAAAAGCTTAAAATTTTCAAAACCTTTAAGGAAAATCAAAGAGAATCCCACTTGGCAACAAAAGGGAAAATGGCCTGAAGCTAACAAATATTTTTCCTCTGTGACAGTGAAGAAAGATGTTCACCACAGAAGAGAGTCACAGAAGGCAGGAACTAAACAAGACTTTTGCAAACAACATTCCAGTATTCATAGATCTTCTTGTAATAGGAAATCTAATGTAAAGAAAGAGTGTAATGTCTCTGTGGCTCAGTTCAAAGAATTAAATGAAAAGTTCAAACAAATCACATCTCATATTCAATACTGTCATTGTTTTGATCTTATGTTTAGATTGAATAAACACTTCTCAAGTCCAGATTGCTTTCTCACCACTGAAATTCGAAAGTCAGAACCACAAGAGAAACAATCTGATTCTTCTACAAAAGATAAAATGTATTTCAAGAATGCTAAGGCAACCTTGAAAAATTCTAACAATATTGGACCCATGTGGATATGGGTACCTAAATCTCTGTGATTGTCTTACAGAAGCAACATGTGCCAATTTGGTATCTTGACTCCGGATGCTCAAGGCACATGACTGGCAACAGAAGATTACTATCCACATACAAAGAAACACACGATGGTGTATCTGTAACTTTTGGAGACAACATGAAGGGACACATCAAAGGCTATGGAGTCATACAGAAAGAAAATGTCTCTGTATACAAAGTTGCATATGTGAATGGCCTCAAACACAACCTACTAAGCGTAAGTCAACTCTGTGATACAGGATTCGATGTGTTATTCAAAAGAACTTTCTGCTCTCTACAGAGTGAAAACACAGGAATGGAACTTCTGCGAGCTGAAAGAAGAGGTGATCTATACCTAATGAATTTTACTTCAAAATCCAAGGACAAAGTTTGCCTAGTAGCCTGCAAAAGTGAAGAAGCGTGGTTATGGCACAACAGGTTCTGTCACTTAAACTTTCACACCTTGGATAAACTAGTAAAACTCAATCTAGTTAAAGGTTTGCCAAATGTTAAATTCAATAAGGATCATTTGTGTTCGGCCTGTGAAATGGGAAAACACATAAGGGCTTCCCACAAAGGCAAAACTGACGTGTCTTGCACTAGGCCTCTGTACATGCTTCATGTCGACCTCTGCGGTCCCATTGCCATACAGAGCCTAGGTGGCAAGAAATACATACTTGTCCTAATTGATGAGTATTCACGTTTCACATGGGTTGAATTTGTTAGAAAGAAATCAGATGTTCCAAACGTATTGATAAATCTAATGAAAAGAATCCAAGTTCTTTATGATAGCAGAATACAGAAGTTGAGAAGTGACAATGGCACAGAATTTAAAAACTCTGTCATGAAAGCCTATCTTTCAACAGAAGGAATATCACAGAACTTCTCTGCAGCTCGCACTCCACAACAGAACGGTGTTGTCGAAAGAAAGAATCGAACACTTGTGGAAGCCGCAAGAACTATGCTGTCAGCATGCGGATTATCAATGAACTTTTGGGCAGAAGCAATTTCTACTGCGTGTTATACTCAAAATCGTTCAACCGTTGTGAAAAGACACCTCAAGACGCCTTACGAATTGCTTAACAAAAGGCGGCCAAACATCAAATTTTTCCATGTATTCGGATGCAAATGCTTTGTCTTAAACGACAAAGATTCAAGAGGAAAGTTTGATGTAAAAGCTAATGAAGGCAAATTCATTGGATACTCTGCCACTTCCAAAGCCTACAAAACATTCCTTACAAAGTCTCACAAGATTGTAGAAAACATCAATGTTTCTTTTGATGATTCATTCCAAATGACTTCTGAGCAAATAAGTTCAGAACTCGGAATTAAAGGGAAATCCTCTGACATCTCAAGAACAAAAGAAGATTTGGATCTTCTATTTTTGGAGATGTTCCACAATGACATTGATCCTTCTGTCGGAACCATCAGAGTTTCTGAAGAACCATCCTCTATCGGACAAAATCCTACATATATGACTCTAACTGGTCCAAATAATGCTTCATCTTCTTCTATAAATACTACAGATGCAATTGCCGAAGCAGAAGAAAGTGCAGAAGATGAAACATTAAGAAAAACGACCACAGAAGCTGCACAAACCACAGAAGAACCAATTACAGAGGAGATCGAGGACCAAGACTATACGTCCTCAGAGGAACAAACTCCACCACCACTCATACCAATCATTCCACAAACGATAGAATCAACTACCAAGGCACGAAGAACAACAGAGGCTACACAAGAAGAAACACAAGAAGCCTCTGAAGAAAGTTTTGATGACATTGATGATCATCTTCCACGCACAACTCAGTGGACAAAAAGCCATCCTCCAAGCCAAATAATTGGAGAACCTTCTGACTCAGTAAAAACAAGGTCTGCCACACCTAATTTTTGTTTCTTTACAAATTTTATTAGTGTGATAGAACCAAAGAAGATTTCTGAAGCCCTAGATGACCCAAACTGGGTAGACGCCATGCAAGAAGAACTTCTGCAATTTGAGCGTAACAGAGTATGGACTTTAGTACCTCTGCCAAGAGGGAAACAGGCCATTGGGACTAAATGGGTCTTCAGAAACAAGAAGGATGAAGATGGAGTGGTCGTCAGAAACAAAGCAAGATTAGTAGCAAAAGGATATAGACAAGAAGAAGGCATAGACTACGATGAGACTTTTGCCCCTGTCGCACGGCTCGAAGCAATAAGAATATTCTTAGCCTTCGCAGCCCACAGAGGTTTTAAAGTCTATCAGATGGACGTAAAATCAGCTTTTCTAAACGGTGAAATCCAAGAAGAGGTTTACGTAAATCAGCCACCAGGTTTTGAAAGCTCAAAGTTCCCAAGGCATGTATACTACCTTGAAAAGTCTCTATACGGACTAAAACAAGCTCCAAGAGCATGATACGAACGACTTTCTACCTTCCTTCTAGTCAATGGCTACAACAGAGGTACAACAGATACTACCTTATTCTATAAACGCAAAAATAGTGAGATAATGCTTGTACAAATATACGTAGATGACATAATTTTTGGGTCTACAAATTCAGAAGAGTGCAAAATTTTTGAAAAACTCATGCAGAGTGAGTTTGAAATGAGTATGATGGGAGAATTAACATTCTTCCTCGGACTTCAAGCCAAACAATCTTCAGAGGGAATTTTTATAAATCAAGCCAAATATGTCTCTGACATACTTTTAAAATATAATCTCTCTGATACCTCTGCAATGAAGACTCCAATGGCCACTGGAAATAAGTTATTCTTAGATCCAAATGGTATTTCTGTAGAATGTACTCTCTACAGAGGCATGATTGGATCTCTGTTATACTTAACAGCAAGCAGATCTGACATTATGCATGCCACATGTCTTTGTGCACGTTATCAAGCTAATCCAAAGAAATCACATTATGATGCTGTAAAGAGAATCTTTAGATACCTGAAGGCAACCAACAATCTTGGTCTCTGGTATCCACAGAACTCTGGTTTTAGACTTAAAGCTTATACAGATTCAGACTATGGAGGATGCATGCTCGACAGAAAGAGTACCTCTGGGAGTTGTCAATTCCTAGGTGGTAAACTAGTCAGTTGGACCTCCAAGAAGCAGAATTGTGTCTCCACATCCACTGCAGAAGATGAATACGTTGCTGCCGCTAGCTGTTGTTCTCAGGTTCTATGGATGCAGACTCAGCTAAAAGACTATGGCCACATCCTGTTCAAAATACCCATCTTCTGTGATTCCAAAAGTGCCATTGCTATCTCTGCCAACCCTGTGCAACACTAAAAAACCAAGCATATCGATATAAGGTATCATTTCTTGAAACATCATGTTGAATACGGTACAATCGAAATGCATTTCGTGCCCACAGAATATCAACTCGCTGACTTATTCACCAAAGCATTAGATGAGAAAAGATTCAACTTCTTGGTGGGTAAGTTAGGAATGATTAACATGGTGTGAAAATCCTCTGTAAGTATAGCTTTATCTTCTGTAAATAAGTATAAATATCTATTATTTCTGTATGTATTCTTTGTTGTGTGCAAAAATAATTCTTAGTTACAGAGCCTCTGTGGGTCCGCTCAGATATTCTGATAACCCTTACAGAACCTCTGGTAAACATGATCTATGCTCAATACAAATCTTTATATTCTTTGAACCAAGAATAGATCAAGGGAGAGCAAAAGGAAAATTCTTGATCTACAGGAGTGAATAGATCAAGGGGGAGCAAAAGGGACCCTGAAATGATCTACAGAGGTAAATCTTTCAAAGGAAAGCCAAAGAAGAATGTCGATACTTCTCCATCGACAGAAGTAAGACAAAACTGCCGAGAACAGAAGAACCAAAAGGTATGTCTCTCGCACAAAAAGTTTTTGAAAACAGTTTTCTAGGACAAGAATTGTCAAATATGTCCTAAATATACTATGAATAACATTTCAAAAATCAAAAGTTCAAAAAGTTTACCAAAATTCGAAATAGGAGAAATTTAAGGTCATAGAGCTTCTACTGAGCTCAACAGAGGTTCTGCAGGAAATATGCTCTGTGATCACAAATTAACCCTCTGTCGATCTTTTGGAATGTTATCTCGGAAACCGACAACACACACCATGACCTTCTCGAACAAAACGTTTATCAAAATAGTTTTCTCGGACACCAACTTTCAATAATGTGCGAAAAACATCTCTTAACACAGATCAAAAATTGGATGATCAGAAAGTTAATAGAATTCAAGTTATAAGATTTTTTTCTCTCATAGAGCTTCTGCTGGGTCTCACAGAGCTTCTGTAAGTTCCATCAGAGCCACAAAACCTCTGTGAGTAAAATTTCTTGACAAAATCCTATTGATCCTCTCCAATGTCGATACAAACGTTTTCGTTCAAAGAAGAACATTCAGAGTCATGACAACAATGAGATATATGAGAAGAGGTTAAAACTCAAGATTTTCAAAATCACAGAGCTTCTGTAAAACACAAGTTCTGCCATTTTGTTATCTGGGCATTTCTGAAGTAATAACGGTTACTTTTACTGAGAGTGAAACTCATGTGGCTAAAAACAACCTCACGCGCCTAGCATTAATGGGCCGCGCACGACGTCCTGTCATATTCTGACAAGGCCTACGTGTCCCATTTTCATTAGGCGTACATGGAACGTTTTTATTTGGAAAGTTGAACCCGCCACTCAAACTCGAGTACGGATTCCAAATTTTAATCCATTGCCATATATTTTACTCTTTAGAATACTACCGTTTTACCCTCCTATAAAAACCAAGCTTACCCTCTCATAAAACCTTTTACAAACTCTTATCTTCTTCTCCGGCGAAACCCTGCAAAAGCTTGCAAAAACCTTGTTCTTAAACCCAAATGGCTTCGTCTTCTAAAGCTATCTCCCAAGAACTCTCTCCGGCAAACTCACCGGAACACTCCCCTGCCCATTCTGAACATTCAGAAAACCCCAACCTTGCAAGAGCTATTGAACAACAAGATTCCGGGGACTCAGCAGAATTTGCTCCGACGATACACCTGCAAAACTTCATAGCAAAAGATCACTTCGAAACCATACTTCCTATCAAATCCAACAACTGCTATTTGGTCCCCTCACCCACTGCTTTCGGCGAAGCCCATGCTATTCTTCTGAACATAATGGAAAATCACATCCTCTTCCCTCTACTCTCAAGAACCCCAAACAAAATTACAGTCCGTTATTTGAACCAATTTTGGCAAAGCTGCCGATTTGATAAAGACGATTCTCTTATCAAAGGGTACATTTCAAGACCTGCTAAATCTGAGCATCTTGAAATCAAGTTCAACAGAACAATGTTCTCACTTGAATTCAACCTACCAACAAGGGGTCTTCTGGGATTGAAGAGTTATGCAGAGCAACCAACAGACGAAGAGCTCTGTCGCTTCGTAGAAATGCTTGGGTACAACACCCAACTACGGAAGAGAAATGACGTTCGCAGAGGAAGATTACCACCTCTGTGGAACACTTTGTTCTCTATTCTTAACAGATGCCTAACAGGGAAAATAGGGAGTATTGACCAGAGCTCACATCAAATCTTGAGCATCATGTATGAGGTTTACTATGATCTTCCACTAGATTATGCGGCCATAATGATGCAAGAGATCATAAACACCATCGACAGAAAGAACAACTCGAGAAGGGTCAAAGAGAACGATCCCAACTTTCTACCACCTCTGCCATTCCAAAGAATATTGGGAGTACTGTTCGAACCTCTACTGCTAATCCAAAACTGGCCAATGGAAGGACCAACTCCCAAACAGTTCCCGATGAACAAGAATACCCCCACTGATCATACTGATGGCTACTCACACTGCAGACCTCTGTCAAAGAAGCTTCTGAACTACGCATCGAATAAATCCCTTAAGAAAGAGTATATACGCGTTCATAGAACTCCTAAACCGAGTCCTATGACACCCTCGCGTTTAGGTGTCCCCCTAGGAACAATGATAGCAAAACCTCTTTCCACTCAAGAAGAAAAGGATCAGAAGTTAGCAAAGCACATGGCTATTCAACTCATCTTTATAGCCAAACGTGCAGAACTTATGGGAAAGAAGTCTTCATCAAGAACCTCTGCATCTACTCCAAAAGCTAAGAAGAGAAAAACTGCAGAAGGCACCTCAACAAGCGCTGCAGAAGATCAACCTTCACCTCCTCATGCCACAGAAATTGGCTCCTCTGCTCCTCCCTCTTCCCCAAAAATGAAGAAGAAAAGATCGAAATCAACAGAGGAAGGGGCACCAAATCCTAAGAGGAGGAAAACCAAAAAGAAGCATGGTAAATCACTTGCAAAGTTGGTTACCATTGCAGAAGAGGAAACTGCTGAAGAAGAAGTTGCAGAAGAAGAAATGGCTACAGAAAAGTATCAATCACCCTATCAATCTCCAGATAGATTTGCTCCCCAAGGAGACCTGAACGACTTCTTACAGAACCCTGACATTGCCAACACCCTAAATACAGCAGGGTGGACGGCACAACCTCTCGACCACCACTCTCCAGAAGAACAATATTTCTTCATTTCTGGCATTGACACACATCTGCAAGAAGATGACACAACACCCAAAAATCAACCAGCCAACACCCCTGTCATTTTACAAAACCCTTTCATTCAAGGATTGGACGTCCACAGAAGAAGTCCAAACCCAGCTTCAGAAGAAATAGAACAAACAGAAGCTGAGTGGAACAGAGGTGAAATTACAGAGGCTTCTGAGAATATGATGGAAGAAGAAAAAGAAAAAGGAGCCGAAGTTGTACAAAAAGAGGGATTAGCAACAATAGAGACAGGAATAGAGATCTTAGAGACAGATTCAGATGAAGAAGAAGCTGTCTGGATACGTAAAGGTCTTTATCATCCACATGTCATGAGATTATTCGGATCTCATCAGATGTATGACTTCTTACGACCAGAGCAAGGAACTTCAACAGAACCTAGGGAAGAAGCACCAAGCCGTAGGATAGCTACAGAGGATGAAATGATAGACAATGATGTAGTGCTTGGATGCTTAACAGAGGAAGAAGCAAGAAAAGATGCCTGGATAAATAGAGGCACACAACCAAAACCAACTCCCAGTGCAACCCACATTTCTAACTCCGCAGGTCTAGCTGCAGAAGGAGTTATTGAAAAAGAGCAGCACAGCTCGATCCTAACCCAACCCATCCAGCCAGAGGTTACTCTTTCAACCTCTGTGCCCACAGAAACCGGGGAATCCATTCCTAGGGAGTCTCCTCAAAGAGACTCACCTATTGTTTGTGATCAGTCGCCCCAGATCACCCTAGAACACCCTACAGAGGAATTCGTTTCCTCTGCCACGCACACATTAGGACCAAAACTTCTTTCAGAGAGAAGTAGTGAGCACAGAGACGAAGAGACTCTAGACAAGTCTCCCAGTCAACAGAAGGACATTCCAATAACCACCTCTGGAGTGGATTTGGACACTGTTCTTCACAGAACTTCTATAGAGATCGAAACTCAGGTTTCTTCTCGAGGATCAGAAGGAAATCCTTCCACCCCCATCGTACAAACAAGGGTGAACGAAGGTGTCCCAGGAACAGGGACTCACTCTGGAGACGAATGTGTTCCTCCAGAGGTTACACAAGGAACACAAGTATCAAGGGATGAGTTCCAAACCCTTGTCACCCCTGTGAACCAAACCATGAAAGAGTTGCAAAGCTCTTTCAAATCTTTTGCAGAGACAACATCGACGGCCTTACTAAATCTGAACACCAAAATGGACAATCTATCCACAGAGGTAAAAACCGCCATCTCAGAGATGAAGTCTTCTGCCGAAACTACTGCCAAAGCAACAGCCACCTCTGCAGCTCAGGAATTCGGAACAACTGCAACTTCTGCTTTCAGGGACTCTGTCAAAAATTTCCTTGAACAAATGAATACGCAATCCAACAGAGTAGAGGGCATTACTCCTGCAGACTTACAGAATGCCCTATCACAAGTCCAAGCAGAGGCAATACGCAACACGACAATGATGCAACCAAAAAACTATATGACCAGAACACAGCTTACAGAGCTCGGCCAGAACGTCATTAACCAGGTCACAGAAGTCATTGTCTCATTCACAACTGCAAATGCCAACTATGTCAAGGATTTCAGAAAGAGTGTCGGCAGAATGCGTTTCAAAACAGAAGCAGAGCTTGCGACATTGATTGGCCTCTGCGATGATGTCTGTGAAAAGTTGATGGCAGCAGGAGCTGAATTACCAAAGAAGCCCAACACTTCTTACAGAGCAGAGGGTACTTCTGGTAAAAGTCAGGATGATTCTGATGATGACCAACCTGGTCCATCAGATAATCCTGTGGGGGAGAATCTAAGAGAGAAAGCTACGAGCAGAGGATTACAAAGTCCACCAATCGCAGCAGAACCAATCAACCAAGCCCCTCCAGAACAAACCCAACAACAAACCCAAAAGACCACAGAGACAACACCCATCTCTGTGGAATCATCTCCTGACGAAACCAAAACTCCAAAAGCAGATAAGCAAACCACAGAGGCAACAACCGCCCCTGAGGTAATCATTTTGGAAGAAACAGATGAACAAACCACAGAGAAAACACCCACCTCTGTGGAAACACCCCAAACCATACCGAGAAGAAAGTCGATTACCACTAAACCAAAAAGAGCAACGACCTCTGCTTCTGACGTTCTGAAAAAGATGCACACAACAATGAGTGATCGTATGGCGCAGAGAGAAAAAGAAAGGCACAGGTTCACTTTAGCTTTCAAAATGGCAAGAAGATTCGATGTCAATACTTCATCAACAGAAACTGAGCTCACAGAAGAAGTCAACAAACAACCTCCAACAGAGGTTACAGAGCAACTCAAGCCAACAGAACCATCACCACAAAAGTCCTCTAAATCACAAATGTCAAAACCCACAGAGGCAACCCCCATCAAGCCAACAGAAGTGCCAACCTCCAAACTTACAGAAGCAACAGTTTCTGCCCCGCCTAAAGCCAAAGATAAGGGCAAAGGAATACTGACAGAAGAGTCTAAGAAGAAAACATTGCCAAAGCCAACAGAGAAACTAATGAAGAGTGCGTTTGATGCCTTTCAAACCCCAAAGCCTGAAGAAGTTGACTGGGCACATGGATTGAAGCCTCTGTCAGACATTCCTCTAACTGGTAGAGCCGCAGAAGTTGTTAAACAGATGGAGAGTCTCAGAAGACAAGTACCACAACCAGGTCCAACATATGAAGAAATGGAAGAAGTGGTATACAAATACCTTTATAAACAATCCTTTCAGACCAATTATCCAACAGATCATGTAACAGATCCAAGGATCAGAGAAGAATTTGAGAACATCTTCACAAGGACAAAGCCAAGAACCAAAGCAGATGTCTTCTCAATCCACAAGATCAAAAAGGTAATCTTCTGCAAATTCTCCTTCATAAGAACCTATCCAAGGGTCAGGTACAATCTTTACAAAGTCAGAAGAGAAGACAATTCAGAAACTACCTTCGCTGATGCTGATTTAAGAAATATCAATCCTTATGATATACCTGACCTTCTGCAATGGACAAAGGACAACTACAACACAGAGGCAAACACCAGAGCCTATCAAGTGTTGAGAAAAGCGACGAGGGAAAAGCTTCTGCTCTACAGCATGATAGATTTCCAACTGGGAAAGGATCTTGGTCTCAAGCACCTGGATTTACGACCACCAGAGGATCGCTGCCCACCGGACGCCGTACCTAACTCAATCATCACAGAACCACGGTTTGGGTTAGTATTTCAAAACCCTCAAGGCGAAACTAAACTATTTGTATGCATGGACTGTCAGAAGTACGCAACAAGTACTCTGAACAAGTTCAGAGCAAGCCTTGTGAAATACAGAGGTTCACAGAAAATGGATAAAGATGCTGCAGATACTATCATGAGAGAGATTGACGCAACAATCCGCCTAAGAGAACTCTGCATCAGATTCTACAAAGAGATCAGAAAAGTCGGAAGAGACAACAGAAGCTACAACGATTTCAAAGATGCCAAAATCTGATTCTCAGACCTCCAATCTCTGCAAACAAAGTTAAAGTTTATCTTTCATTGTACTCAAATGTAAAATGCCTCTGGCATATTTCTAAATGAAAGAAATTTCGAGGTATTGTTTAACCTCTGTCTTATCTAACTTAGCCTAACTTAACTCAAGTTCAAATTTTTATTTTTCACTACTTAGGGGGAGATTGTTAGCTTCAATCTTCCTAATCATAGAAGTATTTAGAAGTAGTGAAAAATAGGCTAAGTGAAGAAAGCCTCTTACAGAGGCTCTGCCGACATTACCGAGAAATCAAGGTCAAGAAGCTACAGAAGCAGCAGAGGCTTCCTACAGAAGCTCTGTCATACGCGCAAAGAAGACCAAAGACTCGGAATCCGGTGAAGACTGCTCCACAGAGGACCAAACCGCAGAACCTCTGTAACTCATTACAGAGCCTCTGTGGTCCTCACTGAGACTTGAAGATATTTATAATATCTTGCTACTGTTACAGGACCCGTACATCAACTTGCATGGTAGCATGCCCTGTCCAACGTCGACGTGTCAAACTCTGATTGGACTCGGTAGGGCTTAGTACATATTAGACGTCTGCTGCATTAAATGCAATACAGCACGTCTGACTGTTAATGCCATCCTTGCAACTGTTCACGACATCCTCTCAACTATTCATACGTACCTCTTGAATAGTAGCATATGCTTTATGGTCCCCTTTAGAGTAGTATATAAGGAAGACTCATGTTGAGTTCTTCCTTACAGAAAACAACAAAAAAGAAAAACATTAAGAACACAAAAAAGCTTATTCACCTTAAGAGTCATATCTGTTTTAAAGCTTTTTCTTACTCACGGTTCATAAACCTGTTCTTAATATATATTCAGTAAACTTTGAGATATAATAGTTTGTTCACTGTTTATTTATATTTTGTTCTAAATCTATCAAACTTATCTGTTAGTCCTTTAAATACGCTTCCGCATCAAACCTTAAACCTGAACTAATAGATCTGATAATCTTGTTTAAGCAAAACGGGAACCAACACACTTATTTAAGGTTGTCTCGGCGGACTTTCATGAGTCCCGCCAGTCCTAGGTTGTCCTTCCAACCCTCAATCATTTACCGATCTGTCCTCCAAAGAATTGAAAGACCTTGGTGGCGTTTTTGCCATCATTATGCTATTAAACAAAAAAAATAACCCTGAGAAATGGTTATATAAATATAGTCACACGAAACGTACTTTACCGATCATTAGTCACTGGAACAATTTAGAAACAAGTATGCTTATGTAACAATATATTCATAATAACAGTAGCTAATAGAGATTGTGAATATATCATACATGAGAATCCTCATTACCGTCATTACCGTACTAATTTCACATTTTTCTGTCGACCCTAAGGACATCCCGTCTTAATACTTCTACCCAATCTCACGATTCATAACTTAATTCATCTCAGCTTAAGTCTAAGTACCTCCTCATCATACTTAGTTCACTTAAACTAAAGCTCTGATACCAACTTGTAACACCCCAAAACAGGGGTTAACAAAAACTTCCATAAAATGGAAGAGTGGTACTCATTACTAAAGTAAAAGTATACATAATTATTATTACATAACCATTATTACAAAGATTTAGTTGATTATAACTACTAATAGACCACTAGCTTATTTGATCACTACTATAGCAATCAAATATCAAAAGGATGTCGGAAAGTTCTATCATCAATCTTCCAATCCTTAACTCTCCAACAATGATCCCATGCTCACAACCCGGTTCTAGACCTTCTTGTGTCTGGAACCACTAATATCTGTAACACATAAAACACATAACAAGTGTTAGGCTTTTAAAGCCTATGTGAGGTTTACACATAGCACATAGAGCATAATCATAGCATGTAGGAATAACAATTCGATACATTCACAAATTGGATTCCATGGAGAAGGTCCATATCGCTACCCAGTTACATCATAATCGAAGATATACCTTGATCGGTACCCCACGGTATTATCACAAGGCATAACACAACGGAAAACCCCACGGTATCCGAGGTATGAATCAATTACACTTACCCCACGGTGTGTAAGAATATATCCTCCAATGCCTACTAGGTGCTCCTCCAATTATGTGAATACCAAATATGTTAATCAAAATAATATTCCAATCATATTTAGCACTTAACAATGGTCCAACCATTTAACATTATCAATACTACTTCCATGTAGTTCATATACATCCATATGTATCAATTCACATTCTATATAATATCAATAATAAACATCCATGTTTACAATTCAATAATAAGTCCATATTGACCATTAAGCCATCTTTGCTTCATTAAGACATATATTAAACCATCATCATAATCATATACTGTGAAATCCCAAATCTCTAGCAATAAGATATGAATGTAGTGAGAGAGAATCTAGAGAGCAAATATGTCATCCATGTATTGATCTCAAAGGATTACAAAAGGTTTCTAAAAGATTTCAAAAGCTTTCTAACAAATGAACTAGACAAGCCTATTTATACCCATGACATACAAGGTATAAAGGCATTCACAATACTGTATAGACTCATACAGTACATTGACTTTACAGTAAATCTTGAATACAATAATGCTCTAACAATCTCCCCCTTTGGATTCAAGATTTAAAAAATTTGACAGCAGTCTTCAGCTCTTTGTAAAGTCAATCTTCTTCAACAGACACTTTATCAAACTATCTTCAAGCCTTGTACATGAAAACAGATCTTTACAGCTTTATCAGTCTTTAACAAACAGTAACTTCTCGTATCCTTCTTGATGCAAGAACCTTAGTTCTCATATTAACTTTAAGAATCCGAAATCATCAATTCGGATGTAGGCAGATCCGAAACCATCAATTCGGATGCTAGAGGATGCGAAATCAGCTCAATTCGGATCAAGTAGGATTCGAAATTCAAGTAAGTTGGAAAAAGAAGGGTCCGAAATCAGGACAATTCGAATCATGAAGGATTCGAAATCACTCAATTCGAATCATGAAGGGTGCGAAATCAGGACAATTCGAATTATGAAGGGTTCGAAACCATCTATATTTTTGAACTTTTAGGTGTAAGCGCATTCCGAGAACCACTCAGAACTAAGATAACCAAATTCAGCAATATTTAGACTTCACATGATCCTTCTCCCCTGATCTTCAGTCTTTGTTCACGAATCATTGACTTGAAAGCTCTTAGACATGAGATATCTTTGACATGAAATTGAATTAAACATTTCTCCCCCTTTTTCGATGAAAGTGAGCATCATTATCATCGAAAACCTTCTTCAATTTCAGTCGCGTCACTGAGTATTACTAACAATCTCCTCCTTAGTGGATAACCTTGCTCCCCCTCAAAATAAGAATTCTGGAGCAATTTGTTTTCTCCCCCTGAAAGTATGCATATGTTTCAATAACGCACAATATACAAATTTTAAAAAATTTACACAAGGAAAATAAAATTCATTGAACTTCATTTTATAACTACTAACATTTGATCATTTGAATGCTTTACAAAAGAAATTCAACTTAATGAAATTTAACAATATTTCAATCAAATGAAATCAAATGCATGTGTTTGGATTCAAAAACAAGACATCATTGCATATCAAGTTACACACGTTCAGTTTCAACCCCTTTATTAAATCTATTTGGTGTGCTAGCATGCGAAATATGATTAGCATCAAGCGTATGCAATTCTAAAACATATAAGAATACTTTGCTCTACTCACACTATTTGTCCAAAATCAGAATTTCATGAATTTACGGGTTTATCGCGACTTTGTATTTTCCCCAAGTTTCAAGAGATGTGTGCTCTTTGGCATCTTTTGATTTTATGCACATTTGAATCTTTTGATTTTGTACTCATTGGCATCTTTTGATTTTGTGCGCATTGGCATCTTTTGATTTTGTGCTCATTGGCATTTTTTGATCAAAAAGTTTAGTAAGAATAAGATACACCGTTAAACATGACTTTCTATCTGGTTCTATAGCAGGATTTGGGTTAGCACATCCCAGACCAGTTGGCCTTAGGTGCTAGGTGACGAGCACCCCTTAGAACTTAATTTCCCAAACCAGAAAGGCCACATCGATATATCTTAAACCCATTTGTACCAGTAGAACATGGCTTTCTATCTGGTTCTATTGCAGGATTTGGGCCAGCCGATCCCATACCAGTTGATCTTAGGGACTAGGTGTCGAGCACCCCTTAGGACTTACTCTCCCAAACCAGAAAGGCCACAGGCACAAACTTTAAAACTAAATGATAGTGCAATAATTTTATCTCAATCACTTGGTTCTAAAACATAGTGCTTTGCCCATATTTTCATTTCCATCCATCATTCTGACATATAGGCTTTTTGAGCATTATATTCTATATATATCCAGATTCACATAACTTTGAGCATTCAGCATAATTTCATTCATGTTTTGTTGACCTTTCGATTTATTTTAGAGGTGAAAATTGAAGCAAATCTAACTCAGATAGTACAAAGTTTCTTGTAAAATCATCTTTTAGCACACATTTAATTCATTGAATGAAAATTGAAAATTTCATCTTATCGAATTAAATTTGTAAAGTTTCAAGTTTTCAAATTAGTAGAAACAAATATAATCCAATGTTACCTTTTGCCACTTGTTCCTTGAAACAAAAATATATAGCAGTTAAGGATATTACCTGAGAAGTGTGAGTTCTAAACTGATTTGTTTAGAAGTCTTAGTCTTTAAAGTACGGGTCCTGAACTGAGTTGTTCAGAAGCCATAGTCTTTGAAGAACGGGTTTTGAACTGATATATCCAAAAGCCAAAAATATTTATCTCCCCCTTAATAGTACAAATATTCTTCAAAAAATTACGCCGCTTCTCTTCTGTTTTCAGTCATGTGTGTGGTATATATGTAACATTCAGCACAACACATGATATACCTACAAAACAGTTTAAGCAGATTTTGGTACCCAATGGCACTTGGGTCCTAGTGGGTTAGGTGTAGATTTCTTACAAGGAATACTGTAAGAACCATACCAATAAGAAGTATAATCTTTATGCACAAAGTCATTTGATCCACAGTAAGAACAACAGATTTTCTTATGTGCCAACCTAATCAGATGATTTACATAATGAATAGGATTAGGTTTAGCATAAGATTTACCTTTTGGCGTATTGTTCTTCTTTGCATTTGATGTGGATACAGATGATTTTGGCACTTCTTTCTTTGGAACTGCTGTGCCTTTTACTCTCCATTCCATCTTCACCCTCTTGAAGACTGGAACTTCTTCAGGTTTGGAAGTATTAACTTTAGGCACTTTTGTTTTGTTATCTGATTTATCATACAGAGGATTATAGAAGAGATTTGTTGAACGAATCCGACCTTTTGAGAAATCTGTTGATCTATTAAATTGTTTAGAAGAAATGTTTTTAAAACTTGAACTTGAAGCAGTTTTAAAAGAGCATTCAGAATCATTTGAATCAACAAATGGAGTCTGAAAGATAGAATTATGACCGGTCTGCTTTGAGACATCAAATTTAAAAATGACGTCTTCAAGTTCTTTGACTTTGTTTATTAAAACATTTTTCTCTTTAGAAATTAGATCAAATTTCTTTTGGAGATCAGATTTGATCAACTGATCCTTCATAATATCAGCTGATAAACCAGATAATCTTTTGGTAAGATTAAGAATCACATCTTCAAAATATTCACGTTCCGATTCAAAATCTTTTTCCAAAAACTTTCTTTTATCTGTAATCTCTTTGAAAATTTCCATATTTTTCTTTTTAAGAGTTTTACTTTCCTTTTCAAAGAGATTTTTCTTTTCCGTGAAATCTTTTCTTTCCTTTTCCAAAAGATTTTCTAATTCAGAGATTTTCACGGAAAGTTCAGAACTTTTAATCTCAAAAGATTTTCTTTCAGTTTCAAATTTAGCTCTTTCTTTTTCGAGCATGTCTTTTTCTAAAAATAAAACTTTCTCAAGATTAGAAATTTGTTTGAAAGTTTTATATATTTAAGCTCAATTACTTCCTTTTCTTTAAGAACTTTCATTGAAGAAAGTGACTCTCTTTCACGTTCTGTAAGCTTCTTCTTCAATTCAACGTTTTCACCTTCCAACGTTGTTCTTTTCTCTTGAACTTCTTTTAATTGATCGTGCAGACATGAGTTGTGTTTCTTTGCTTCAAGATCTGCAATATAAGCTTCAAGATCGGTTATTCTTTTAGTAAATTTATCATTTGAAGAAGAAATGTCTAAAATTTGTCTTTTCAGATTAACATTTTCTTCTTCCAATGCTTTATTTAAAATAGGAGTTGAAGAATTTGAAGCATTGTCTTTAGAAGGAGTTTTTGATTTTAAGGATGATTCTGTTAAAATGACTTGTTGCAACACTACATTATTTGGTTTAACAGAAACATGTGGTTTAGAAGGTGTTTCTGTTATAATAACTTGTTGCAACATTTTATTATTTGGTTTAACAAAAACTTTTGTAATTGGAGGAATCTCCTTTTTCAAAGTTTGCTTCAAATCTTCACCACTGCTTTTAACAATAACTTGTTGTAAAACCATTTTGAAAATTGCTAGAAATTGATCGTTCAGAAGATCAAGCAGAAAAAATTTTATATAGAAATTTTTCTTGAAAATCTCTTAAAGTGTATGAAATACACTATAGAAAAAATTTCGAAATCGGATGTATAAGGATTCGAAATCAATGAATTCGAAAGAATAAGGGTTCGAATTCAATGAATTCGGATGCTGAAGGGTTCGAATTGAATGAATTCGGATGCTGAAGGATTCGAATTCAATGAATTCGGATGAAGAAGGATTCGAATTCAATGAATTCGGATGCTGAAGGGTTCGAATTCACTCAATTCGGACTTAACTTGGTTCGAATTCACTCAATTCGAATGTAACTGGGTTCAAATTCACTCAATTCGAATGTACTTAGGTTCGAATTCACTCAATTCGAACTCAACAGGGTTCGAATTCTATACTTAGGAAAATTTAATCAACTCAAATCAATACACAAGTTCTCAATTCGAATCTAACAGGGTTCGAATTCTCTACAATTCGAATCTAATAGGGTTCGAATTCTATGAATTCGAATTCTTCTTGAGTCGAATTCTACACTTGTGATGCCAAGAACAATCCGGATTCCCTTTGAATGATCCGAGTTGAGTATGAATGATCCGAATTCACCAAGAATGATCCGAATTCTGCACTTCGAACTTCAAAATCACTTAATCTGCCATAACTTTTTCAATTCTTGATCAAACGGTATGAAACTTGTATCGATTTGTTCGAAATTGAAATCCGCACACTTTTCTTGTTGATTACAATTCACAATTCGATCGATTTAAGCAACTTTTGATCCAAAACAGTGAATTTTTGGTTTTCGAACAAAACTTTAAAAATCGATCAAATCAGATGATTCTGTGCAGTTTTTGATGTTGATCCAAGAATTAAAGATGATCAGTAATCAATTCCGAGTTCAAATATGCAAGAAATTGATTCAAAAACTCAAAATCTGAAAAAACTTCATGTCTGAATGATAAGACTTCAGATGAACAGTAAAAGCCACTTGGTCCGAATTCTTGAAGAACAGTGTAAAAATTCTTCAATTTGGTCTTCGATCTGCTTGAATCTTCTGTTTAGCTCTGATACCAATTGTGAAATCCCAAATCTCTTGCAATAAGATATGAATGTAGTGAGAGAGATTCTAGAGAGCAAATATGTCATCCATGTATTGATCTCAAAGGATTACAAAAGGTTTCTAAAAGATTTCAAAAGCTTTCTAACAAATGAACTAGACAAGCCTATTTATACCCATGACATACAAGGTATAAAGGCATTCACAATACTGTATAGACTCATACAGTACATTGACTTTACAGTAAATCTTGAATACAATAATGCTCTAACATATACCAATGATGTAAAATCAAACCCAAACCTTTGACACTAACATTTACCATGGCATTCTAAGTAATAAAACACAATTAATCCACCATAACTTACTTGAACTCTTCTTGTTTCCCTCTTAACCATTAAGAGCTTATAAATCAAGATTTCTCATTAACAATTCCAAAATCAAGATAAAGAATGGTAGTAAAGTATAATACAATCAATTAGATACAAGTTACTCACCTTAATTCTTCAATTGGTATAACTCTAACTTGAAGACTTGAACCCAATTACTCCAATCAAGATGAAATGAAGATGCAAAGCCCTAATTGAAGTTTAATTGGTAAGATTCATCTACTAATTGCTTGAATTGGATTAGGATTAATAGAAGTGGATTTACCTTAGGTTTAGATGAAGAAATCGTCTGAGAATGAAGAGCAGAGCAAACTATCTGTTTTAAGAGTTCTAATTTAAGAAATGAGTGACTAAGGATAAAGAGGTGGGTTTAACCCCCTTTTAGCACGTCAGGTGCTCGGCGCCGATCACCCGCGCCGATGCATCGGCGCCAAACCATCGGCGCCAGCTTCTGTTTGCAAACCTTCTAAATTTCTACTGATTTGGCCGTAACTTCTTCGTTAGAACTCCGTTTTTACCCCGGAAAGTACCGTTGGACTCGTATTCAAATTACCCATCCAACTAATCCATAAAATCTAATATTTCACTTTATCGTCTATTTTTACTTAATTTCCTTAAGAAATAAACTTACTGATTTCTATCGGAAGTTATCAAATAACAAGTAACAATCACGGAAATTACTTAAGAAATCAATTATAATCTAAAAAGTCAAAATATAAATAAATATTAGGACTACTATTACTTACAAGGATTTCCCGGGTGTTACAAAAAGTGTCATAAAATTCAAGTTATGAGAAATGAGGTCATAGAGCCTCTGCTGAGCTCAACAGAGGCTCTGCAAGAAATATGCTCTGTGATCGCAAATTTAACCTCTATCGATCTTTTGGAATGTTATCTCGGAAACCGAATACACACACCATGACCTTCACGAACAAAACTTTTTCCATAACAGTTTTTTTTGGGACACCAACTTTCAAATATGTCCGAAAAACGTTTCTGAGTACAAATCAAAACTTGGATAATCAAAATCGTTGATAGATTTTTAGTTATAAGAAATTTTCTTTCATAGAGCTTCTGCTGGTCCTGACAGAGCTTCTGCAAGTTCCTACAGAGCCTCAAAACCTCTGAACGAAATTTCTTCACTAAAATCCTATTAATCCTCTCCAATGCATTTACAAATGTTTTGGTTAAAGAAGAACCTACAGAGTCATGATAACAATGAGATATATGAGGCGATGAACATCAAGTTTTTCAAAATTACAGAAGCTTCTGTAAACCACAGAGGTTCTGTCAATATGCAACTTGGGCATTTCTATAAAAATAACGGTTACTTTTAACTGAGAGTGAATTTCATATGTCTAAGAACAACCCCACGCGCCTAGCATTAATGGGCCGCGCACGACGTCCTGTCATCCTCTGACATGGCCTACGTGTCTCTTTTTCATTGGGCGTACATGGAACGTTTTCTATGGAAAGTTGAACCCGCCGTTCTAACTCGAGTACGGATTCCAAATATCTATCCATTGCCATATATTTTCACTCTTCCAAATTCTACCATTTTACACTGATATAAAACCCAAGCTTACCTTCTCATAAAACCTTTATAAACTCTCATTCTTCTCCGGCGAAACCCTGCAAACGCTTGCAAGAATCCTATTCTTCTTACAAAATGGCTTCATCTTCTCAAGCTATCTCCCCTGCACACTCTCTGGTGAATTCACCAGAACACTCACCTGCTCATTCTGAACATTCAGAAAACCCCCATCTCGCCAAAAATATTGAACAAGAAGATTCCGGCGACACAGCAGACTTTGCTCCGACCACACATCTTCAAAACTTTATAGCAAAGGATCATTTCGAAAAGGTACTGCCAATCAAATCCAACAATTGCTATTTGGTCCCCTCACCCACTGCTTTCGGCGAAGTCCATGCCATTCTTCTGCACATAATGGAAAATCATATACTCTTCCCTCTACTTTCAAGAACCCCAAAGAAAATACCTGTTAGGTATTTGAACCAATTTTGGCAGAGCTGCAGATATGATAAAGATGATTCTTTGATCAAAGGGTACATCTCAAAGCCGGACAACTCAGAGCATCTGGAACTCAAATTTAATAGAACAATGTTCTCTCTGGAGTTCAATTTACCAACTAGAGGTCTTCTGGGATTGAAAAAATATGTAGAACAACCTACAGACGACGAGCTCTGTCGTTTTGTAGAAACGCTTGGGTACAACACCCACCTGAAGAAAAGAAATGACTTCCGCAGAGGCAGACTACCACCTCTGTGGAACACCTTGTTTTCGATCCTCAACAGATGCCTGATAGGGAAGATAGGCAGCATTGATCAAAGCTCGCATCGGATCTTAACCATCATGTATGGGGTCTACTACGATCTCCCACTCGATTACTCGACCATCATGCAGCAGGAGATCATCAATACAATCGATAGAAAGAACAACATCCTAAAGGCTAAAGAGACTGCTCCCACATATCTACCGCCTCTGCAATTCCAAAGAATCTTGGGTGTTCTGTTCGAACCTCTGCTAATGATGCAGAAATGGCCAATGGAAGGAACAATTCCCAAACAGTTCCCGATGAACAAGAACATCCCCACCGATCATGCAGAAGGCTACAACCACTGCAGACCTCTTTCAAAAAGGCTTCTGAAATATGCCACGAACAAAACCCTTAAGCAAGAGTATATACGCGATCACAGGACTCCAGAACCGAGCCCTGTGACACCCCCGCGTTTAGGTGTCCCCTTAGGAACAATAGTTGTAGAACCCCTCTCTACAAAATCGAAGAAGAAGAAACTGGCAAAACATTTGGAAATCCAACGAAGTTTTATGGCCAAACGTGACGAGCTCATGGGAAAGAGATCTTCTTCTAAAGCCTATGCCTCTACCCCAAAAACAAAGAAAAGGAAAACTGCAGAAGGCACCTCTACAAACATTGCAGAAGATCAACCTTCACCTCCTCGTGCCACAGAAGTTGGCTCCTCTGCTCCTCCCTCTTCTCCAAAACCAAAGAAAAGAAAATCAAAACCCACAGAAGAAGGAGCACCAAAACCCAAGAGGAGGAAGACCAAAAAGAAGCATGGAAAATCACTTAATCAAATGGGAACCATCGCAGAAGAGGCAGCTGCAGAAGTGGTTGAAGAAGAGGTCGCAGGAACCCGGGTCGAAGATACTGCAGAAGAAGAAACTACAGAAGTCAAAGTTGCAGAAGAGGGATATCAATCACCTTATGAATCCCCAGATCGATTCGCTCATCAAGGCAGCTTGAATGATTTTCTTCAACACCCTGAAATTGCCAACACCCTAAATACAGCTGGGTGGACGGCACAACCACTTGACCACCACACCTCAGAAGAACAAGACTTCTCTATCTCTGGAATTGACACCAATCTGCAAGAAGATGATCAAACCCACAGAGATCAACCATCTGAAACCCCTAACATTCTACAAAACCCCTTCATCCAACAGGGACTGGACGTCCACAGAAGGAGTCCAAACCAGGCCTCAGAAGCTGAGTTGAATAGAGAAGAGGTTACTGAGGTTTTAGAAAGAATATGAGGAAAAGAAAAAGAAAAAGAAAAAGAAAAAGATGTCGAAGGTATAGAGGTCTCAGAGGTAGATTCTGATGAAGAAGAAGCTGACCAAATCCGGAAAGGTCTATATCATCCACATGTCATGAAATTATACGGCTCTCATCCAATGTACGACTTCTTAGTCACAGAGCAAGAAACTTAAACAGAAGCTAGGGAAGAAGCACCAAGCCAAAAGATAGCGATAGAGGCTGAAATGATTGATAATGAAGTAATGCTTGGATGCTTAACAGAGGAAGAAACAAGAAAAGATGCCGAAGTTGCAGAAGGCACACATCCCTCACCCCCTCCCAGTGCAACCCACACATCTAACTCCGCAGGTCTAGCTGCAGAAGGAGTTATTGAAAAAGAGCAGCACAGCTCGATCCAAACCCAACCCATCCAGCCAGAGGTCACTCTTTCGACTTCTGTGCCCACAGAAACCGGGGAATCCATTCCTAGGGAGTCTCCTCAGAGAGACTCACCTATAGTTCATGATCAATCGCCCCAGATCACATCAGAACACCCTACAGAGGAATTCGTTTCCTCTGGCACGCACAAATTAGGGCCAACACTTCTTTCAGAGAGAAGTAGTTATCACATAGACGAAGAGACTCTAGACAAATCTCCAAGTCAACAGAAGAACATTCCGATACCCACCTCTGGAGTGGATTTGGACACTGTTCTTCCCAGAACTTCTGTAGAGACTGAAACTCTTGTTTCTTCTCAAAGATCAGATGGAAATCCTTCCACCCCATCATACAAACAAGGGTGAACGAAGGTGTCCCAGGAGCAGGGACTCACTCTGGAGACGAATGTGTTCCTCCAGATGTTACAACAGGGACACAAGTATCAAGGGATGAGTTCCAAACCCTTGTCACCTCTGTGAACCAAACCATGAAAGAGTTGCAAAGCTCTTTCACATCTTTTGCAGAGACAACATCAACAGCCTTACGAAATTTGAACACCAAAATGGACAATCTGTCCACAGAGGTGAAATCCGCCATAACAGAGATGAAGTCTTCTGCTCAAACAACTGCCACAACTACAGCCACTTCTGCTGCTAAAGATTTCGGAATAGCTGCAACATCTGCATTCAAGGAATCAGTCAAGCATTTCCTTGATACAATTGAACAAGCAATCCAACAAATCACAGAGCCTCACACCTACAGATCTACAGAAGGCTCTGCAAAACGTTCAAGCAGAAGCAATGCGCAACACAATACTGATGCAGCCAAAAGACTACATGACCAGAGCACAGCTAACAGAGCTCGGGCAAAATGTGATAAACTAGGTCACAGAAGTCATCGTCTCCTTCACTTCTGCAAATGCCAACTACGTTAAAGAATTCAGAAAAAGTGTCGGCAAAATGCGCTTCAACACAGAAGCAGAGCTTGCAACTCTAATCGACCTCTGTGATGATGTATGTACGAAGTTGATGGCCGCAGAAGCAGAACTACCAAAGAAACACAAAGCTTCCTTCAGAGTAGAGGGTACTTCTGATAAGAGTCAGGATGACTCTGATGATGACCATCCTGGTCCATCAGATCATCCCGAGGGGGAGAATATAAAGGAGAAAGCTACGACCAGGGGACTACATGCTCCACCAATCGCAGCAGAACCAATCAGCCAAGCCCCTCCACAACAAACCAAAGATCAACAAACTCAACAGACTACAGAGACAACACCCATCTATGTGGAATCAACCGCTGAAGAAACCCATATACCAGAAGCTCAAAAGACCACAGAGGCAACACCCACCTCTGTGGAATTACCTACAAGGTTTGGAGTAGATGTTCAACATCTGTCATCCTCCACAGAAGAAGATCTTCCCTCCCAAACTACAAAACCAACAGAAAAACCCCAATCCATCCCAAGAAGAAAGTCTATTGCCCACAAACCAAAAAGAGCAACGACCTCTGCTTCTTCTGTTATAAGAAATATGCACAAAACAATGACTGAACGAATGGCGCAGAGAGAAGAAGAAAGGCACAGGTTCACATTAGCTTTCAAAATGGCAAGAAGATTTGATATCCAACCTTCACCAACAGAAACAAGAAGATTTGATATCCAACCTTCACCAACAGAAACCGAGCTCACAGAAGAAGTCACCAAAGAACCTCCAACAGAGGTTACAGAGCAAATCAAGCCAACAGAACCAACGCCACAAAAGTCCTCTCAAACACAAGTGTCAAAACCTACAGGGGCAACTCCCATCATTCCAACAAAAGTACCAACAACCAAACCTACAGAAGCAACAGGTTCTGCACCTCCAAAAGCCAAAGACAAGGGAAAGGCAAAAATGACAGAAGAGCCCAAGAAAAAGAAATCAGTGCCCAATCCTACAGAATTACTGATGAAGAGCTCCTTTGATGCCTTTCAAACTCCAAAGCCTGAAGAAGAGGACTGGGCATATGGATTAAAGCCCCTGTCAGACATTCCACTTACTGGCAGAGCTGAAGAAGTTGTTCAACAGATGGAGAGTCTCAGAAGACAAGTACCACCACATGGTCCAACATATGAAGAAATGGAAGAAGTGGTGTACAAATATCTCTACAAACAACCCTTTCAGAACCTCCATCCAACAGACCAAATCACAAATCCAAACATCAGAGAAGAATTTGAGAACATCTTCAGCAGAACAAAGCCAAGAACCAAAGCAGAAGTCTTCTCAATTCATAAAATCAAAAAGGTAATCTTCTGCAGGTTCTCCTTCACAAGAACCTATCCAAGAGTCAGGTACAATCTTTACAGAGTCAAAAGGGTAAACAATTCAGAAACCACCTTCACTGATGCTGACATAAGGAATCTGAATCCCTATGATCTACCTGAACTTCTGCAATGGACGAAGGACAACTACAACACAGAGCCAAACACCAGAGCCTATTAAGTGTTGAGAAAAGCAATGAGGGAAAGGCTTCTAATCTACAGTCTGACAGACTTTCAGCTGGGAAAGGATCTTGGTCTTAAACATTAGAATCTACGACCACCAGAGGATCGCTGCCCACCTGACGCCATGCCCAACTCAATCATTACAGAACCAAGATTCGGGTTAGTATTTCAAAACCCACAAGGCGAAGTCAAACTTTATGTAAGCATGGATTGTCAGAAGTACGCAGCTAGTACTCTGAACAAGTTCAGAGCAAACCTTGAAAAATACAGAGATACCGAGCAAATGGATAGAGACGCTGCAGATACCCTCATCAGAGAGATTGATGCTACAATACGCTTAAGAGAACTCTGCATCAGTTTCTACAAAGAGATCAGAGAAGTCGGAAGAGACAACAGAAGCTTCAACGATTTCAAAGACGCCAAAATCTGATTCTCAAACAACCAATCTCTGCAAACCATGTTAAAGTTTATCTTTCATTGTACTCAAATATAAAATGCCTCTGGCATACTTCTAAATGAAAGAACTTTCGAGGTATTGTTTAACCTCTGTTTTATCTAACTTAGCCTAACTTAACTCAAGTTCAAATTTTTTATTTTTCACTACTTAGGGGGGATTGTTAGCTTCAATCTTCCTAATCATAGAAATATTTAGAAGTAGTGAAAAATAGGCTAAGTAAAGAAAGCCTCTTACAGAGGCTCTGCCGAACTTACCTAGAGATCAAGGTCAAGAAGCTACAGAAGCTAAAGAGGCGTCCTACAGAAGATCTGTCATACGCACAAAGAAGACCAAAGACTCGAAATCCGGTGAAGACTGCTCTACAAAGGACCAGACCGCAGAACCTCTGTAACACTTTACAGAGCCTCTGTGGTCCTCTCTAAAAGACCTGAAGATATTTATAATATCTTGCTACTGTTACTGGACCTGTTCATCAACTTGCATGGTAGCATGCCCTGTCCATCTTCAACGTGTCAAACTCTGATTGGATTCAATAGGGCTTAGTACATAATAGACGTCTGCTGCATTAAATGCAATACAGCACGTCCAACTATTCATACCGTCCGTTCTGAATAGTAGCTTATGCTTTATGGTCCCCTTAGAGTAGTATATAAGGAAGACTCATGTTGAGTTCTTCCTAAAAAGAGAATTAAGAGAAAAAAACATCAAGAACATATAGCTTATATACTTTGAGAGTCATATCTGTTTTAAAGCTTTGCTTACTCACTGTTCTTAAATCTGTTCTTAATATATATATATATATTCAGTAAACTTTGAGATATTATTTCCTGTTCACTGTTTATTTATATTGTGTTCTAAATCTATCAAACATATCTGTTAGTTCTTCAAATACGCTTCCGCATCAAAACATAAACTTGAACTAATAGATCTGATAATCTTGTTTAAACAAAAACGGGAACCAACAATTGGTATCAGAGCCTATCTTGATTTTCAATATCAAGTGATCCTCTTTGTTACAAGATTGGTGATAGACATCATTCCTTTTTAACCTATTCCTCATTTCTAGGTTAAAACTCCATTAAAGTGTACTCTGGGAACTGTCCAAACCCAGAAAACTTTCCAGATCATCAGACTCATACTCTTTAATCATACTATCTTTTCAGAACCTTTACAATGACAAATACAAATAACTTCGTTACTGCTGGTTCACTCACCAAGCCTCCTACTCTCCTTCGAGATGAGTATCCTCAATGGAAAATAAGAATGGTCCATTTCTTTGAGGGTACTGAAAAAAATCTAGTACAATATCTTTACAACCTTCCTCCTGTTCCCATGATAGTAGTACCCCGAGTACCAGCTACTGCTGAATCTCCTGAAATCCCTGAACATCAAAAACCGAAGCCAAAAGAAGAATGGTCAAATGAAGATAAGGCAGAAGATGAAGTTGCACAGAAAACAAAAAGAATATTGATAATGGCTATCCCCAACGAACTTTTTCAATCCTTAGATGCATGCGAAACTGCGCACGATCTTTGGAAAGAATTAGAAAGACAGTTGGAAGGGGGTGCTAAAACGCAAAAGAACCGAAGGGCACAGTACATAAATGAATATCATGCATTCAGAGCCTCTGCAACAGAATCTCTGCAAACGACGTATGACAGGTTCAACTCTCTCATAAACAAATGTAGAAAGTCTGCCATTCACAGAACCTCAGAAGAAAATAATGTCATGTTTCTAAAAAGCCTGAATGATGAATGGCTCCAGCTGTCTATGTCCTTACAAACAAACCAAGATCTAGACTCCTGGACTCTCTCTGATCTCTATGGTACACTAGCCGCACAAGAACCTCAAATAGCACAGGCTAAAACACTAACCATTGCACCATATGCATTGGTTAGTAAATCTACAGAGGCTACAGAGAGACCAAGAAATGAGAAAGCAACAGAGGAGAAGAAAAAGGAAAAGAAGAAGATAGTGATGATTGATAGCGAAGAAGACGAGCTGATAGAAGAAGAGATAACTCTTGCGTCATTAGCTAAATCCTTAGCTCTGTTGACAAGAGAGTTCAGAGGAAACCAAAGAGGTTCAAGAAATGGTCGATATGGCAGAGACAACCAAGGTGACAGTAGAGATAACGGAAGAAAAGAAGAATCAAGTGACCGACATAGGTCAGATGATAGAAGTGACCGACAAAGGTCAAGAGACAGGAACTACAGAAGTAGTGACCGACAGAGGACAGATGACAAGATGAGCCACATACAACAAGAATGCTACAAATGTGGCAAGCCTGGTCATTACGCAAACGAATGCCGATCGGAGAAAGGTGGAGACCGACAAAAATCCGACGATCGTGCTGGAAACACTTCCCAAGGCTGTTTCAACTGCGGGAAGCCAGGCCATTTCACTAATGAGTGCAGAAGCAGATCAAATCGCCCACGGAAGGACTCAGCTTTTACAAAAAGAAGGCTGAGTATTATGCACAAAAATCCCTAATGGCGAACAAAGGGCATTCTGAGGCGAACAAAGAGGACTTCGAATCAGACTCTACCTCTGACGAAGAATACACAACCAATGCCCTATTATGTGGCATGGTAGAAGTCGACTCCGGCACTAACACCGAGGTATCCACTTCAAACTCTACCTCTTGTACTAATTCTGTAGATGATGATTCACTTAAATTTATTGAACTGATTGAACTAAAAGAATTAAATGTAGGCATTCAGAAAAGACTCACCTTTAATGAGAGAGAAGTACGGCTTCTCACTCAAGAAAAAGCCAAAAAGTTTGAAGAAAAAGTGAGAATAGAAAAGAATTGGAACAAAAATCTAGATCCTTTAAAAAACAAATTTCTGAATTATCCTCGGAGTTAAAAATCAAAACAAAAGAACTTTCAGTTTCCAGGAGTGAAACTACTGACATAAGAGCTCTCAAGGAATACTTTCAAAGAGAGAGAGAGGTACTTTGGCAAGATCTACTCAGAAGAGAAGTTTTACTCAAAAACTATAAAGATGCACAGAAGGTTTATGAAAAAGTAAACTCACAAATAGGAAGACGAGGTATAGGGTACGATGATATTACCCTAGGTGTTGAAGGCAAAAGAATTAAACCTCTGTCTTCTCTGTTTGTGTTGGGAAAAACAAACAAACCAGATTTTCCAAACTTACTCTCTGTAAGTAAAAGGGCTAAAATCTCTGTGGAACCTCACTTAAGGAAACATACGAAGATGATCAATGTGTGGTTTGAAAACACAGATTCATCATCTTCAACCTCTGTCAATAGAGGAATCAAACCAAAGAAATATCTGAAAACGCAAGATCAAATTGGTATCTTTAAGTTTGGTAAACCAGAGACTCAAACGCAGGTTGCTTTTGTCTGTATGATAAATGTTGAAAAGAAATTATCAGCAGAAGCTCCTGAGTTTACACCCACTTTTTCAGTAGAAAAACTTACAGAAACAATTGAAAAGGAAATTTTGGAAGTATGGAAAACAAACGTTGTAGAAAACTTCTGTACATCTTCTGTAGATAAAATTCTCACTGAAGAGATCTTATCAGAAACCTCTGCCATCTATGAAAATTATTTTACAGAGGAAGAAAGCTCGTATGATACATGCTCGGAAACTCCATCCTCTGTCGAAAGAGATGAATCAACCTCTGTATATGAGGACGATTCATCTTCTGACGACTCAGTGACTGATGTTACGTCAGGGATAGTTCACTATGACACAGAGGATGTTAAATTCTCCTCTGAAGTTCTTAACAGAACTATTTCTCCAAAAGAGAAAATCACAGAGATACGTATCTGCCCAGATTTTCTGAACATGAATTTACAAGTCAAAACCTCTGCTGAGCTTGATAGGTTAAAGAAGACCTCTATAGATCCAAAAAGTTCAAAATTTTCAAAACCTTTAAGGCAAATTAACGAAAATCCCACTTGGCAACAAAAGGGAACATGGCCTAAAGTTAACAAATCTTTTTCCTCTGTGACAGTGAAGAAAGATGTTCACCACATAAGAGACTCACAGAAGGAAAAAACTAAACAAAGCTTTTGCAATCAACATTCTAGTCCTCATAGATCTTCTTGTAATAGGAAATCTAACGTTAAGAAAGAATGTAATGCCTCTGTGGCTCAGTTCAATAAATTCAATGAAAAGTTCAAGCAAATCACGTCTCATATTCACTCACAAAGCCATCAAAGTTGCTTATTACTTCAAGAGTTCTGATTGGACTTGTCAAGTTACATTTCTCTTTCCTTGACTCAATTGCCAACTGAAAATCATACAAATACAGATTTCTGACATATATTCCCAGAATTCTTCTGCATTCAAGTTCTATCCAAGCATCTTCAGTACCAGCAAAGAATTTCACCAAGAAATTTTGATCTTCCAAGAACAATCTGTGGAAATCAAAACTTGTCATGTTCACCTTTAAGTTTCCTTCTTTCAATACATTCAGATTAACATATCTAAGACCATCAAATTCTTCACTTAGAAAGTCTAACACCTTCACAATTCTTTTCTGAACATGTAGCTTTTCATCAGTCTTTCTTAACCTGTTTGAAGCTTCCACATATGTCATCTGAATCCTCTCATCCAAGAATCCATCAATAAAATTTTCAATGTCAACAAACTCATCATCTTTGTAGTAGACAGATTCATAATTGTCTTTAGGGAAAATACTAACATACAAGTTTCTTGCCAATGGTGTATCTTCTCTTTCAACAATAAAGTCACACAAAGGTTCTTCAAGAATGGGTAAATCAATTCTGGGAATCACAATTGGCCTTCTGTAAGTGCAGAAAGGCATAAAGAAGTCTTCAACTTTCACAAGATCTTCTTCTGATACATCTTCAAAGAAATATTCTCCAATGTCTTTTACAAACTGCTTTGTGTATCTTACAGAGTGATCTTCTTCTCCCAACAAGTCAATTGGCCTCACCAATCTGATAACTCTTTGAACATTCTGAATGTTAAGAACTCTGACCAACTCACTATGCATTCTCCTTATCAAAATATCATTCAGTCTTCTCTGTTGATTTTTCCACTTCTGCTGATTCATCAACTACTTGAATATTTTCTGAATTTTGAACCTCTGCAACTGCTAACTGCATATCAGAAATCTCAAAATCTGCTAAGTCAATATCAGCTAACTTTTCAATATTTTCTAAGTCATCAGTGCTTTGTTCATCAACCTCAGAATTATGCTTTTGCCTTTTCTCCCCCTTTTGATGATCATGAGGATCATTATCATCAAACTTCCTTTTTAAACTCTGAGTTGATTCTTCTTCAGGTTCAGCTATAGACGTAGGAATGATGGCTAATGGCTTTGAAACACTAGCCAATTTTGAACTAAGAGCTTGTAACAATGAATCTTTCAAATCATTCATATTTTTGATAACTTCTTTTTGAAATTCTGACATACTATCCTTGATCTCCTTTTTGTGAGATTCCAAGGACACTTTCATTCCATCCACCTTTTGTTCAACAGATTTTGCTTTGCCTTCCAACAAGAGTTTGAGATCTTTCGCCTCATTTTTCAAAGAATCCACCGTACTCTCCAATTTTTCAAATTTTTCCCCCAACACCTGATTTTGTTTCTGAATCTTTTCAAATTCAGAAGATTCTAACTGTGAACCTGAACCAACAGATGGTCCAGTTTTCATGTTCTCAGGGAGCTCATGGCCTGTAGATGCCACAAAGACATCATGTACAACAGATGCATTGTGTAATGAAGCTTTTAAGATGTTCACTTCACTAGGACTTCCATCCAATCCTTGACAACCAATATTATGAGTGTCTATGGATGTTGATACAGGAATACGAAATTCCTGTGATGTGCTAGTGTTGAAAAAAAAATCAGGCCCAAATTGGATATTACTGTGTAATCCAGACTCAAAGTGTTCAAGAATAGGTTGGGATTTATCACCTCCCTCCAAATGAGTTTGGGATGGTTCCCCTGTTTGAATTAAAACAGTAGTATGTTGAAATACTTCTGAGTGGCTAGGGATGGGTTGTTCAAGTTCCACCACTGGGTCCATGGTGTTTTCTTCAATGTTAGTCACCAAGAGTTGTGAACCAACATTAGATGTGGCTACCCGGATTAATTCAGCTGGATCAGAACCATCTCTTTCTGCTTGAGATTCTGTTAACAATATCTGATAAATCCCAAATCTCTAGCAATAAGATATGAATTTAGTGAGAGAGAATCTAGAGAGCAAATATGTCATCCATGTATTGAGCTCAAAGGATTACAAAAGGTTTCTAAAAGATTACAAAAGCTTTCTAACAAATGAACTAGACAAGCCTATTTATACCCATGACATACAAGGTATAAAGGCATTCACAATACTGTATAGACTCATACAGTACATTGACTTTACAGTAAATCTTGAATACAATAATGCTCTAACAATCTCCCCCTTTGGATTCAAGATTTAAAAAATTTGACAGCAGTCTTCAGCTATTTGTAAAGTCAATCTTCTCAAACAGATACTCTATCAAACCATCTTCAAATAGCTTTATCTCCACTAGTTCACGGCGAACTATATGCTTTGACACTCTTTAAGAACTCAGCTTTGAAGAATCTTCAGACAAACATGAAAGTCATTGTCTTTTTCTTTGAAAAGTCAATCTTCTTCAATAAAATCTTCAACAGATTGTCTTCAAGTCTTGAACATGAAATTCCGATCTTTGTATAAAACCATCAATTCGGAACAAGATGAATCAGAAACGATTAGAGTTTGGATCAGAAATATGTGAAACCATCCACATTGTTGAACTTTTAGGTGTAAGCACATTCCGAGAATCACTCAGAACTAAGATAACCAAATTCAGCAATATTTAGACTTCACATGATCCTTCTCCCCTGATCTTCAGTCTTTGTTCACGAATCTTTGACTTGAAAGTTCTTTGACATGAAATATCTTTGATTTGAAAGCTCTTTGACATGAAATTGAAATTAAACTTTTCTCCCCCTTTTTCGATGATGGTGAGCATCATAATCAACGAAAACCATTTTCAATTTCAGTCGTGTCTTTGAGTATTGCTAACAATCTCCTCCTTACAGAATAACCTTGCTCCCCCTCAAAATAAGAATTCTGGAGCAATTTATTTTCTCCCCCTGAAAGTATGCATATATTTCAATAACGCACAATATACAAATTTTAAAAAATTTACACAAGGAAAATAAAATTCATTGAATTTCATTTTATAACTACAAACATTTGATCATTTGAACACTTTATAAAAGAAATTCAGCTTAATGAAATTTAACAAATTTTTCAATCAACTGAAATCAAATGCATGTGTTTGGATTCAATCAACTGAAATCAACTGAAATCATCCTCACCACACTCTATCTGTTTTTCAACTCTCATACTAACCAATCTCTCTAAATTTTCCTGCTCTATTCTCTTAGAATGTTCTCCCCCTTGAACATTCTCCCCCTCTCTATTTTGATTTGACCCCTCACCTCTCATCTCAGGTTGTTCCTCATGGGTAGGGTCTTGAGGTTGTTCAGTTCCATTGAGGTGCAATAAGCTTTTAAAATCTCACTGTCCCTTGGAATATACTGCCTAAGAGACCTTGGAAGAGGTCTTTGATTTGGAAAATTCTGATTTTTAGAACTAGAAATCATCTTACCCATATAAAAAATTGGACCATGCTCCTTATTTTCTCTTCTTGGAATATTTCTGTTTTCTCTCATAGCATACCAAAATCACAATCTGCCAATACCTTTGATAAGGTATATATGTAAGTGGAGTATCCCTTGTCTTCTTTTCTATGGCCTTCTGATTCTTCTCAAAGGTGTTCTTCATATCTTCCCAAACAATTGCAGTATAATCATAATGTCTGTTTTTTACCAACCTATGAAAGATTTGCAGAATTTTCCTTGAGCCTTGATCAAGAGAACTATTCTTCCCAGATAAACATTTATTCACAATGTTGAACAAACAAGCCCAAATTGGTGGTAATTTGTTTCTTCTGAACAAACTTAGGGTCCTCAACTCTTCATTATACCCCAATCTCATAAATTCAGCAATTAATTCTTCTGTCAATGGAGAATCTTCAAAATCTAATCTTCCTTCTAAATCATCCTTATCTGGTAAATTCAGCATATCTCTTAAAATTTGTATAGTCAAAGTCAAAGAAACTCCCCCAACTTCAGATACAAATCTATTTCCCTCTAGCCTTAGATGCTTCCACCATTGTTGTATATACTGAACAGGAACAAATTTCTTCTTTGTAAACCACTTTTTGTATGGATGATACTTCAATAACTCCATGATTATCTTATGTTCTTCTTTAAATCTGCTTTTATCAAACAATAACACACAATTGTTCTCCAATACCCTCAAATACTCTCTCTTAGGAACAATCCTTTCACCATGATTAGGTCTTCCTGTCATGACTAACCTAACTGCACTCTGTTCGTGTTGAATGTTCTCATTTCCCTCATCTGCGTTTCTCTCTGATTCATCCATGTTAGAGCATTATTGTATTCAAGATTTACTGTAAAGTCAATGTACTGTATTAGTTGCTAATGCCTTTATACCTTGTATGTTATGGGTATAAATAGGCTTGTCTAGTTCTTAGTTAAAAGGAATCTAGATCCCTTTAGAGACCTTGAGAAACTTCTTGAGCATTTTGTCATTTGTACTTTAGAGATCAATATATGGATGACAAGTTTGCCTTCTAAATTCTGTCTACATTTGTTCTTTACATATTGCTAGATTTAGGATTTCACATTTGGTATCAGAGCTAAACAGGAGATTCAAGCAGATCAAAGACCAAATTGAAGTTTTTTTACACGGATTTGAAGAATTCGGATCCTTCACTTGTTACTGTTCATCTTATCACTTATCATTAAGACATGAATTTTTTTTTCTAGATTTTGATTTTTTGGATCATTTCTTGGCATCACTGAACTCGGATTTGATTCCTGAACACATTTAATTCTTGGATCATCATCATTTACTGCACAGATTCATCTTATTTGATCGATTCTTGGATTTTTGTTCGAAAACCCACAGTTCACTGTTTTGGATCACAATTCGTTTAAATCGATCGAATTGCGAGTTGTGATCAACAAGAAAAGTGTGTGGATTTTGATTACGAACAAATCGATATAAGTTTCATCTCATTTGATCAAGAATTGAAAGAGTTATGGCAGAATCAGTGATTTTCGTGTTCAAAGTGAAGAATTCGGATTGTTCTTGGTGAATTCGGATCATTCATACGGAATTCGGACCATTCAAGGGATTTTCTACTTGATTTCGGACAATTCGGAGTGTTCTTAATTTTTACAAGTCTTGAATTCGAACCCTTCTGCATTCGAATTGATTGAATTCGAACCCTTCTGCATTCGAATTCCTTGAATTCGAATCCTTCAGCATCCGAATTGTTTGAATTCGAACCCTTCTGCATTCGAATTGATGGAATTCTAATCCTTCTGCATTCGAATTCCTTGTGTTAGAGCATTGTTGTATTCAAGATTTACTGTAAAAGTCAATGTACTGTATGAGTCTATACAGTATTGTGAATGCCTTTATACCTTGTATGTTATGGGTATAAATAGGCTTGTCTAGACCATTTGTTAGTAACACTTCAAAACACCTTAGAAAGCTTTAGTAATATTTTAGAAACCTTTAGTAATCCTTTGAGCTCAATACATGGATGACATATTTGCTCTCTAGATTCTCTCTCACTACATTCATATCTTATTGCTAGAGATCTGGGATTTATCAATTGGTATCAGAGCTAAACAGAAGATTCAAGCAGATCGAAGACCAAATTGAAGATTTTTTACACTAAAGCTGAAGAATTCGGATTGGGTGTTCATCACTATTCATCACTGTTCATCAAGAATTCTAACCCTTCTTCATTTACTATTCATCCAGATTTCATCTTTTCTTTAATTTTTGATCTTTTGGATTGATTCTTGACATCATTGCACTCAGATTTGATTCCTGAACATCTTTAATTCTTGGATCAACACCAAAATCTGCACAGAATTTGCAGATCTGATCATTTTATATCATTTTTGTTCGAAAACTTTTTCTACTATTTTTGGATCAAAATTCGATTAAATTGATCGAATTAGGATTTGTGATTAACTAAGAAAGTGTGTGGAATCAAATTTCGAACAAATCTGTGCAAATTTCATAACAATTGATCAAGAATTGAAAAAGTTATGGCTGATTTAGTGATTTTCGTGTTCGAAGTGCAGAATTCGGATCATTCTTGGTGAATTCGGATCATTCTTGGTGAATTCGGATCATTCAAAGAAGAATTCGGAGTGTTCTTGGAAATACAAGTGTAGAATTCGACTCAAGAAGGATTCGAATTGATTGAATTCGAACCCAGCTAGATTCGAATTGAAGAGAATTCGAACCGAGTTAGATTCGAATTGAGGAGAATTCGATCTGTGTTAGATTCGAATTGAGTTGATTAAATTTTCCAAGTGTTGAATTCGAACCCTTAAGCATCCGAATTCATAGAATTCGAACCCTTAAGCATCCGAATTCATAGAATTCGAACCCTTAAGCATCCGAATTCATAGAATTCGAACCCTTAAGCATCCGAATTCATTGAATTCGAACCCTTAAGCATCCGAATTCATTGAATTCGAACCCTTAAGCATCCGAATTCATTGAATTCGAACCAAGTTAAGTCCGAATTGAGTGAATTCGAACCCTTCAGCATCCGAATTCATTGAATTCGAACCCTTATTCATCCGAATTCATTGAATTTGAATCCTTCTTCATCCGAATTCGTTGAATTCGAACCCTTACTCATCCGAATTCTTGTGAATTTATAAAAAATAAAAAAAAAAAGAGTTTTTTGAGAAAATTTTTTATCCCGAAATTTTTTCTATAGTGTATTTCATACACTGTAAGAGCTTTTCAAGAAAAAATTTTATATATTTTTTTGTGTATTTTCATACACTGTCTGCTTGATCTTCTGAACGATCAATTTCTAGCAATATTCAAAATGGTTTTACAACAAGTTATTGTAAAAAGCAGTGGTGAAGATTTGAAGCAAACTCTGAAAAAGGAGATTCCTCCAATTGCAAAAGTTTTTGTTAAACCAAATGTAAAGTTGCAACAAGTCATTATAACAGAAACATCTGTTAATTCACATGTATCTGTTAAACCAAATAATGAAATGTTGCAACAAGTCATAATAACAAAAACACCTCCAAAGCCACTTGAAAAAGCTAAGGCAAATAATGGAATTTTGCAACAAGTTATTTTATCAGAAACATCTCCTATATCAGAAACTCCTGTTAAAGACAATGCTTCAAATTCTTCAACTCCTATTTTAAATAAAGCATTGGAAGAAGAAAATGTTAATCTGAAAAGACAAATTTTAGACATTTCTTCTTCAAATGCTAAACTTACTAAAAGAATAACTGATCTTGAAGTTTATATTGCAGGTCTTGAAACAAAGAAAGACAAAGACAACTCAAGTCTGCACGATCAAATCGAGAAACTTCAAGAGAAAGTAACAACTCTTAAAAAGGAAAATGCTGATCTGAAGAGCATTGAAGACAGGAGAGAGAAGATTCTTAAAGAAAAGGAAATAATTGAACTTAATTGTATAAAACTTTCAAAACAAGTTTCTGACTTTGAGAAAGTTTTATTTTTAGAAAAAGACAAGCTCGAAAAAGAAAGAGCTAAATTTGAAACTGAACAAAATTTTTTTGAGATTAAAAGTTCTGAACTTTCCATGAAAATCTCTGAATTAGAAAATCTTTTGGAAAAGGAAAGAAAAGATTTCACGGAAAAGAAAAATCTCTTTGAAAAGGAAAGTAAAACCCTTAAAAAGAAAAATATGGAAATTTTCAAAGAAATTACTGATAAAAGAAGGTTTTTGGAAAAAGATTTTGAATCGGAACGTGTATATTTTGAAGATGTGATTCTTAATCTTACCAAAAGATTATCTGGTTTATCAGCTGATATTATGAAGGATCAGTTGATCAAATCTAATCTCCAAAAGAAATTTGATCTAATTTCTAAAGAGAAAAATGTTTTAATAAACAAAGTCAAAGAACTTGAAGACGTCATTTTTAAATTTGATGTCTCAAAGCAGGCTAGTCATAATTCTATCTTTCAGACTCCATTTGTTGAATCAAATGATTCTGAATGTTCTTTTAAAACTGCTTCAAGTTCAAGTTTTAAAAACATTCCTTCTAAACAATTTAATAGATCAACAGATTTCTCAAAAGGTCAGATTCGTTCTTCTAATCTTTTCTATAATCCTCTTTTTGATAAATCGGATGATATTCTTAAGGTGCCTAAAATTAATACTTCCAAATCTGAAGAAGTTCCAGTCTTCAAGAGGGTGAAGATGGAATGGAGAATCAAAGGCACAACAATTCCAAAGAAAGATGTGCCAAAATCATCTGTATTCACATCAAATGCCAAGAAGAACAATGCGCCAAAAGGTAAATCTTCTGCTAAACTTAATCCTATTCATTCTGTAAATCATCTGATTAGGTTGGCACATAAGAAAATCTGCTGTTCTTACTGTGGATCAAATGATTTTGTGCATAAAGATTATACTTCTTATTGGTATGGTTCTTACAGTATTCCTTGTAAGAAATCTACACCTAACCCACTAGGACCCAAGTGCCATTGGGTACCAAAATCTGTTTAATCTGTTTTGCAGGTTCATCATGTGTTGTACTGAATTGTAGATACATACCACACACATGACTGAAAACAGAAGAGAAGCGGCGTATTTTTTGAAAAATATTTGTACCATTAAGGGGGAGACAAATATCTATGGCTTTTGAACATATCAGTTCAAAACCCGTGCTTCAACGACAATGGCTTCTGAACAATTCAGTTCAGGACCTGTACTTCAACGACTAAGACTTCTAAACAAATCAGTTTAGAACTCACACTTCTCAGGTGATATCCTTAACTGTTACATCTTTCTGTTTCATGGAACGTGGCAAAAGGTAACATTGGATTATATTTGTTTCTACTGATTTGAAAACTTGAATCTTTACAAATTTAATTCAATGAGATGCAATTTTCAATTTTCATTCAATGAATTAAATGCGTGCTAAAAGATTTTTTTTCAAGAATCTTTGTATTATCTGAGTTAGATTTGCTTCAATTTTCACCTCTAAAATAAATCGAAAGGTCAGCAAAACATGAATGAAATTATGCTGAATGCTCAAAGTTATGTGAATCTGGATATATATAGAATATAATGCTCAAAAAGCCTATATGTCAGAATGATGGATGGAAATGAAAATATGGGCAAATCACTATGTTTTAGAACCAAGTGATTGAGATAAAATAGTTGCACTATCATTTAGTTTGAAAGTTTGTGCCTGTGGCCTTTCTGGTTTGGGAGAGTAAGTCCTAAGGGGTGCTCGACACCTAGTCCCTAAGATCAACTGGTCTGGGATCGGCTGACCCAAATCCTGCAATAGAACCAGATAGAAAGCCATGTTTTACTGGTACAAATGGGTTTAAGATATATCGATGTGGCCTTTCTGGTTTGGGAAATTAAGTTCTAAGGGGTGCTTGACACCTAGCACCTAAGGCCAACTGGTCTGGGATCTGCTAACCCAAATCCTGCTATAGAACCAGATAGAAAGTCATGTTTAACGGTGTATCTTATTCTTACTAAACTTCTTGATCAAAAGATGCCAATGAGCACAAAATCAAAAGATGCCAATGCGCACAAAATCAAAAGATGCCAATGCGCACAAAATCAAAAGATGCCAATGCGCACAAAATCAAAAGATGCCAATGTGCACAAATCAAAAGATGCCAATGAGCACAAAAGAAAAGATGCCAATGAGCACACATCTCTTGAAACTTGGGAAAATACAAAGTCGCGATAAACCCGTAAATTTGTGAAAATTCTGATTTTGGACAAATAGTGTGAGTAGAGCAAAGTATTCTTATATGTTTTAAAATTGCATATGCTTGAAGCTAATCATATTTCGCATGCTAGCACACCAAATAGATTTAATAAAGGGGTTGAAACTGAACATTTTTAACTTGATATACAATGATGATTTGTTCTTGAATCCAAACACATGCATTTGATTTCAGTTGATTGAAAAATTTGTTAAATTTCATTAAGCTGAATTTCTTTTATAAAGTTTTCAAATGATCAAATGTTTGTAGTTATAAAATAAAATTCAATGAATGTTATTTTCCTTGTGTAAATTTGTTTTAAAATTTGTGCTACAATTTCAAATACTGTACGTTATTGAAATATATGCATACTTTCAGGGGGAGAAAACAAATTGCTCCAGAATTCTTATTTTGAGGGGGAGCAAGGTTATTCTGTAAGGAGGAGATTGTTAGCAATACTCAAAGACACGACTGAAATTGAAAATGGTTTTCGATGATTATGATGCTGACCATCATCGAAAAAGTGGGAGAAAAGTTTAATTTCAATTTCATGTCAAAGAGCTTTCAAATCAAAGATATTTCAAGTCAAAGATTCGTGAACAAAGACTGAAGATTGGGGAGAAGGATCATGTGAAGTCCAAATGTTGCTGAATTTGGTTATCTTAGTTCTGAGTGGTTATCGGAATGCGCTTACACCTAAAAGTTCAACAATGTGGATGGTTTCACATCTTTCTGATCCAAACTCTAATCGTTTCTGATTTATCTTGTTCCGAATTGATGGTTCTATATAAAGATATGAAATCCATGTTCAAGACTTGAAGACAATCTGTTGAAGATTGTATTGAAGAAGGTTGATTTTTCAAAGAAAAAGACAATGACTTTTCATGTTTGTCTGAAGATTCTTCAAAGCTGAGTTCTTAAAGAGTGTCAAAGCATATAGTTCGCCGTGAACTAGTGGAGATAAAGCTATTTGAAGATGGTTTGATAGAGTGTCTGTTTGAGAAGATTGACTTTACAAAGAGCTGAAGACTGCTGTCATATTTTTTTAAATCTTGAATCCAAAGGGGGAGATTGTTAGAGCATTGTTGTATTCAAGATTTACTGTAAAAGTCAATGTACTGTATGAGTCTATACAGTATTGTGAATGCCTTTATACCTTGTATGTTATGGGTATAAATAGGCTTGTCTAGACCATTTGTTAGTAACACTTCAAAACACCTTAGAAAGCTTTAGTAATATTTTAGAAACCTTTAGTAATCCTTTGAGCTCAATACATGGATGACATATTTGCTCTCTAGATTCTCTCTCACTACATTCATATCTTATTGCTAGAGATCTGGGATTTATCACCTTGAATTCGAATCCTTCAACATCCGAATTGATTGAATTCGAATCCTTCTACATCCGAATTCATTGATTTCGGATCCAACTACATTCAAATTCATTGATTTCGGATCCAACTACATTCGAATTCATTGATTTCGAATCCTTATTCATCCGAAATCTTTAAAAAAAAGAGTTTTTTGAGAAAAAAAATTTATTCCGAAATTTTTCTATAGTGTATTTCATACACTGTAAGAGATTTTCAAGAAAAATTTCTACATAAATTTTTTTGTATAGTGTATTTTCATACACTTTCTGCTTGATCTTCTGAACGATCATTTTCTAGCAATATTAAATATGGGTTTGAAGCAAATTATTATAAAAGAAATACCTTCAACTCCACAAGTTTCTGTTAAACCAAATAATGAAAGTTTGAAACAATATATTGCTAAAGATGTTGCTTCAAGTCCTTCATTTTCTGATTTAAATAAAGCATTGGAGGAAAAAAATGTTGATCTAAAGAGACAGATTTTAGACTTTTCTTCTTCAAATGCTAAACTTACTAAAAGAATTACTGATCTTGAAGTATAGGAAAATGCTGATCTGAAGAGCATTGAAGACAAGAGAGAGAAGATTCTTAAAGAAAAGGAAGTAATTGAACTTAATTGTATAAAACTTTCAAAACAAGTTTCTGACTTTGAGAAAGTTTTATTTTTTGAAAAAGAGAAGCTCGAAAAAGAAAGCTATTTTTGACACTAAACGAAAATCATTTGAGATCAAAAGTTCTGAACTTTCCGTGAAAATATCTGAACTAGAAAAGATTTTGGAAAAAGAAAGGAAAGATTTCACGGAAAAGAAAAATCTCTTTGAAAAGGAAAGTAAAACCCTTAAAAAGACAAATATGGAAATTTTCAAAGAGATTACTGATAAAAGAAAGTTTTTGGAAAAAGATTTTGAATCGGAACGCGAATATTTTGAAGATACGATTCTTAATCTTACCAAAAGATTATCTGGTTTATCAGCTGACATTATGAAGGATCAATTGATAAAATCTGATCTCCAAAAGAAATTTGATCTAATTTCTAAAGAGAAAAATGTTTTGATAAACAAAGTCAAAGAACTTGAAGACGTCATTTTTAAATTTGATGTCTCAAAGCAGACCAGTCATAATTCTATCTTTCAAACTCCATTTGTTAATACAAATGATTCCGAATGCTCTTTCAAAACTGCTTCAAGTTCAAGTTTTAAAAACATTTCTTCTAAACAATTTAATAGATCAACTGATTTCTCAAAAGATCAGATTCGTTCAACAAATCTCTTCTATAATCCTCTGCTTGATAAATCAGATAACAAAACAAATGTGCCTAAAGTTAATACTTCCAAACCTGAAGAAGTTCCAGTCTTCAAAAAGGTGAAGATGGAATGGAGAGTCAAAAGCACAACAGTTCCAAAGAAAGATGTGCCAAAATCATTTGTCTCCACAACAAATGCCAAAAAGAACAATGCGCCGAAAGGTAAATCTTTTGTTCAACCTAATACTATTCATTCTGTAAATCATCTAATTAGGTTGGCACATAAGAAAATTTGTTGTTCCTACTGTGGTTCAAATGATTTTGTGCATAAAAATCATACTTCTTATTGGTACGGTACTTACAGTATTCCTTTTAAGAAATCTACACCTAACCCACTAGGACCCAAATGCCATTGGGTACCAAAATCTGCTTAATCTGTTTTGTAGGTTCTTCATGTGTTGTACTGATTTGTAGATCCATACCACACACATGACTAAAAACAGAAGAGAAGCGGCGTATTTTTTGAAGAATATTTGTACCATTAAGGGGGAGGCAAAGACCCATGGTTTCTAAACATATCAGTTTAGGACCCGCACTTAAAAGAGACTTTGGTTTCTGAATACATCAATTCAGGACCCGTGCTTCAATGTTTTTGGCTTTTGAACATATCAGTTCAAAACCCGTGCTTCAACGACTTTGGCTTTTGAACATATCAGTTCAAAACCCGTGCTTCAACGACTTTGGCTTTTGAACATATCAGTTCAAAACCCGTGCTTCAAAGACTATGTCTTCTGAACAATTCAGTTCAGGACCCGTACTTAAAAAGACTAAGACTTCTAAACAAATCAGTTTAGAACTCACATTTCTCAGGTAATATCCTTAACTGTTCTATCTTTTACTTCAAGGAACAAGTGGTGAAAGGTAACATTGAATTATATTTTGTTTCTACTACTTTGAATACTTGAATCTTTAACAAATTTAATTCAATAACATGAAATTTTCAATCTTCACTCAATGAATTAAATGTGTGCTAAAAGATGATTTTACAAGAAATTTTGTATTATCTGAGTTAGATTTGCTTCAACTTTCACCTCTGAAATTAATCGAAAGGTCAGCAAAACATGAATGAAATTATGCTGAATGCTCAAATTTATGTGAATCTGCACTTATAAAGAATATAATGCTCAAAAAGCCTATATGTCAGAATGATGGATGGAAATGAAAATATGGGAGAAGCACTATGTTTTAGAACCAAGTGATTGAGATAAATTGTTGCACTATCATTTAGTTTGAAAGTTTGTGCCTGTGGCCTTTCTGGTTTGGGAGAGTAAGTCCTAAGGGGTGCTCGACACCTAGTCCCTAAGATCTACTGGTCTGGGATCGGCTGACCCAAATCCTGCAATAGAACCAGATAGAAAGCCATGTTCTACTGGTACAAATGGGTTTAAGATATATCGATGTGGCCTTTCTGGTTTAGGAAATTAAGTTCTAAGGGGTGCTCGTCACCTAGCACCTAAGGCCAACTGGTCTGGGATCTGCTAACCCAAATCCTGTTATAGAACCAGATAGAAAGTCATGTTTAACGGTGTATCTTATTCTTACTAAACTTTTTGATCAAAAGATGCCAATGAGCACAAAATCAAAGGATGCCAATGAGCACAAAATCAAAAGATGTCAATGTGCACAAAATCAAAAGATGCCAAAGAGCACACATCTCTTGAAACTTGAGGAAAATACAAAGTCGCGATAAACCCGTAAATTTATGAAATTCTGATTTTGGACAAATAGTGTGAGTAGAGCAAAGTATTCTTATATGTTTTAGAATTGCATACGCTTGATGCTAATCATATTTCGCATGCTAGCACACCAAATAGATTTAATAAAGGGGTTGAAACTGAACGTTTGTAACTTGATATGCAATGATGTCTTGTTTTTGAATCCAAACACATGCATTTGATTTCATTTGATTGAAAAATCTGTTAAATTTCATTAAGCTGAATTTCTTTTGTAAAGCTTTCAAATGATCAAAAGTTAGTAGTTATAAAATAAAATTCAATGAATTTTACTTTCCTTGTGCAATGTGTTTTTGCTACAATTTCAAATACTGTGCGTTATTGAAATATATGCATACTTTCAGGGGGAGAAAACAAATTGCTCCAGAATTCTTATTTTGAGGGGGAGCAAGGTTATCTACTAAGGAGGAGATTGTTAGTAATACTAAGAGACGCGACTGAAATTGAAGAAGGTTTTCGATGATAATGATGCTCACTTTCATCGAAAAAGGGGGAGAAATGTTTAATTCAATTTCATGTCAAAGAGCTTTCAAGTCAAATATATTTCAAGTCAAAGATTCGTGAACAAAGACTGAAGATCAGGGGGAGAAGAATCATGTGAAGTCCAAATGTTGCTGAATTTGGTTATCTTAGTTCTGAGTTGTTCTCGGAATGCGCTTACACCTAAAAGTTCAAAAATGTGGATGGTTTCACATCTTTCTGATCCAAACTCTAATAGTTTCTGATTCCTCTTGTTCCGAATTGATGGTTTTATATAAAGATCTGTTTTTCATATACAAGACTTGAAGATGGTTTGACAAAGTGTATGTTGAAGAAGATTGACTTTACAAAGAGCTGAAGACTGCTGTCATATTTTTTTTTAAATCTTGAATCCAAAGGGGGAGATTGTTAGAGCATTATTGTATTCAAGATTTACTGTAAAGTCAATGTACTGTATTAGTTGCTAATGCCTTTATACCTTGTATGTTATGGGTATAAATAGGCTTGTCTAGTTCTTAGTTAAAAGGAATCTAGATCCCTTTAGAGACCTTGAGAAACTTCTTGAGCATTTTGTCATTTGTACTTTAGAGATCAATATATGGATGACAAGTTTGCCTTCTAAATTCTCTCTACATTTGTTCTTTACATATTGCTAGATTTGGGATTTCACAATCCATATGTTCATCCCCTGCTTCTCCTCCAACATTACCTTGTACAATGTTATCTCCTATTACCCCTTCATCTACGGCTCTATTTTCAGGTCTTTGAACTTCATCATCATCTGATTCTGATTCAAACAATGATTTTGATGAATGTAATGAAATGGCTCTATTTCTCCTTGAACCATACATGATCGTAATGTGGAATTTTGAAAGAAAACAAGATCAATGAACTCAGGAATTGTGCGTTTCTCACGTTTTTGCTCTTGGAATTCAAATAATTTTGAAAGAGGGATTTTAAGAACTATTTAAAATCCGCGAAGCCGAAAGGTTTAACGGAAAAACGTTGCTTTTGTCAGTGTTATAACGGAGTCAAACACTTTGAAATACCACAAAAGATATTAAATGACACATGGTAATTTCAATTGAATAAGAAGCTGACACGTGTTATTGGATAGAAATTAACACAAGTTAAAAGTTCTGAATAACACGCTCAGAGTTCTGAGAATGCATACTCAGAAGTTCTGAGTACACAGTTCAGAAGAAATTCCCTTAGAACCAAAATTCATTTAAAATCAACTTCTGATTATATAAAAACATTTAATCATCCAGAAGTAGTTTGAACAGATAGAAAATTATTTTATCATCAAAGTTATGTCCTTCTTTTGATGATTTGAAATTTCTGAAAGCATTTAAAATCTAACATCTGATCTTGAAAAAAAAATATTTTAAGGATTCAGAAGTAGTTTGAACAAGTGAAAAAGGTTTATCATTGATAGCTTGTTCCCATTTGATTAGTGATGAGAAAAGAATATACAAACCTTATAAGCACCTCAGAACGATATTTGAATGATTTCAATGCTCCCCCTTGACTTTTGCATATACTCAAACACATATTATAAGGAATATAAAAATAAAACAGAAAAAATCTTAACAACATATTGAAATATTTGTAATTTTCAGAAATGTGTTCTGAAAGGTAGTCAGAAGTTCTGATTAATCTATTCAGAATTAAAGAATTTGAAGTTAGATTTCTGAAGTATTGATTCAGAAGTTCGGAACTCAAGAGTCAGAATTCTGATTAAGAGAGTCAGAGTTCTGGGAACACTACTCAGAAAATCTCAATTAGAAAAAATTTCATTTCTGAAAACTAACAAATATGTTCAATTAGTCAAATTAAGCATTCCTATTTTACATATGAGAAAGGTGAACCTTTTGTGATCAAGAGGCTTTGTGAACAAGTCAACCAATTGATACTTTGTATGCACAAAGTGCATTTCAATTGTTCCCTTTTCTACATAGTCCTTAATAAAATGATATCTTACATCAATATGCTTGGTCTTTGAGTGCTGGACAGGATTCTGAGTTATTGCAATGGCACTTTCTGAATCACAATATATGGGAATTTTGTTGAGTTTATATCCATAGTCCATGAGTTGTGTTCTCATCCACACGGTTTGAGAACAACAAGCAGCAGCAGCTACATACTCTGCTTCAGCAGTGGACGTGGACACACAATTTTGCTTCTTTGAAGCCCAACTCACTATCTTGTCTCCCAGAAAATGACAAGCACCAGAAGTACTTTTCCTGTCCAATCTACTTCCTGCATGATCAGCATCAGTGAAAGCAGTTAGTTTGAAATCAGTTTCTTTAGGATACCAAAGGCCCAAATCAGGTGAACCTTTAAGATATCTTAAGATCCTTTTAGCAGCTAGCATATGAGATTCTTTTGGATTAGATTGAAATCTAGCACAGAAGCATGTAGCAAACATGATATCTGGTCTACTTGCAGTCAGATAAAGTAGAGAACCAATCATGCCTCTATAAATCTTGATATCTGCTGAAACTCCAGAGAAATCAGCATCTAACTTGACATTTGTTGCCATTGGTGTTCTCATAGAAGCACAATCAGACATTTTAAATTTCTTTAAAATATCCTTTACATATTTTCCTTGATTTATGAAAATTCCATTTGACAATTGTTTTACTTGAAGACCAAGGAAAAAATTCAGTTCTCCCATCATGCTCATTTCAAATTCTGATTCCATGACTTTTGAGAATTCAGTACATAATTCTGCACTAGTAGAACCAAATATGATATCATCTATATATATCTGAATTAAGATCAAATCATCACCCTTTTTCTTTAGAAACAGAGTAGTGTCAATTTTACCTTTCTTGAAACCAGATTTTAATAAGTGTTGACTTAGAGTGTCATACCAGGCTCTTGGTGCTTGTTTCGGACCATATAAGGCTTTATCTAAAACATAAACATGATCTGGAAATTCAGGGTCAACAAAACCTTCTGGTTGATAGACATAAACCTCTTCATTAAGTATACCATTTAGAAAAGTTGATTTGACATCCATTTGGTACACTTTGAAGTTCTTATGTGCACCATATGCCAAGAATATTCTGATTGCTTCTATTCTTGCCACAGGTGCAAATGTCTCATCATAATCTATTCCTTCTCGTTGAGAATATCCCTTTGCAACCAATCTAGCCTTATTTCTGACCACAACACCTGACTCATCTTTCTTGTTTCTGAATACCCATTTTGTTCCAATAATAGATTTTCCTTCAGGTTTTGGAACAAGTCTCCAGACTTTGTTTCTTTCAAACTGTAGCAATTCATCTTGCATTGCTAAAATCCAATATGGATCCTCTAAGGCTTCATTGGCTTTCTTAGGTTCAATTACACTCAAAAATCCTGCAAACATTGCCTCATTTGCTGTTGCTGATCTGGTCTGTACTCCCACTGATGGATCTCCTATCACTTGATGAATAGGATGGTCTTTAGTCCATTTATTTGAACTAGGAAGTACATCAATCTCTGAAAAATTGTTGTTTGTATCATTCTCATCAATGATTGCTTGTAATTCTGAACTGTCCCCTTGTTCTGATACTTGTTGAGGTGAAACATCCAAGTTTGGATTCTGAGTAGTAGAGTCAGAATTCTGAATGACTTGTTCAGAGTTCTGAGACACTTGTTCATAAATCTGAGTAACATGGTCAGAATTCTGATTGGCTTGTCCAGAATTCTGAGTACTAGGATCAGAAGTTTCATTACTTGTGTTGATCAAAGTTGGACATTCCTCAGATGGACCTGTATCAGAAATTATAGTTGTTTGAACCACTTCTGAGGTTCTCTTTTTCATTTCTTGAATCATTTTAGGATTTTCAATATCTGCATAAGATTCAAAAGTTAGTTCCAGAAATGCATCCTTAAACAATAAATTGAGTTCTGAATAGTTAGGATTAGAAGCTGTTTCAGAAGTCATTTTTGTCTTGTCCTGTTTTAGTTCTGAACTGTTTTGTTCAGAAGTCTTCATTTTTTACTCATCAAATGTTACATTTATGCTCTCCATTATCCTCTTGGTTCTTCTGTTGTAGATTCTGAATGCTTTGGAAGTTAGTGAATAACCAACAAAGTATCCTTCATCTGCCTTTTTATCAAATTTACCAAGGTTCTCTCTGTCTTTGATAACATAGCATCTGCATCCAAAAACATGAAAAAATTTAATCAGTGGTTTTCTCTTGTTAATCAGTTCATAAGCAGTTTTATCTAGTCTCTTATTTATCAAAGTTATGTTCTGTGTAAAACAAGCAGTGGCTATTGCTTCAGCCCATAGGAAGGTTGGAAGATTTGAATAAGCCAACATGGTTCTTGCAACTTCAACTAGAGTTCTGTTCTTCCTTTCAACAACACCATTTTGTTGAGGAGTTTTGACAGCTGAGAAGTTATGAGAAATCCCCAGTCTTTGCAAAAAGTTATGAAGAGTCTCATTTCTGAACTCTGTCCCATTGTCACTTCTGATTTTCTGGACTGGAAGTTGTAAGAATACTTGAATTCTTTTCATGAAATTAATCAGTGTTGTAGCAGCCTCTGACTTTGCTCTTAAGAATTCAACCCATGTGATTTGCATGAAGAATCCATTTTTATTTTGTGAGAACTTTTCTTCATCTTAACCATTTCGAATGCTGAACATAATGATTCCTTTTCATACTTGATCTTTGGTAAACCTTTGACCAGATGTTTTCTAACCAGATTGTTCAGATCCTTGAAATTTAAATGAGAAAATCTTCTGTGCCAAAGCCAACATTCATTAGCAACTGCATTTGATAATAGACATACAGGGGTTAATGCTTGTATTTTTGAAAAATTAACCACAAATAGGTCCATATGTCTTTTGGCCTAGAAGACTTTTATGTCATTCTCAGTTAAGATCATGCAACCTGTTATGCAGAATTTAATCTGACAGAAATTGTCCAAAAACTGACTTATACTGAATAGATTATGTTGTAATCCTTCAACATAGAAAACCTTCTGAACGGTTAGATCTCCTTTTGTTAAATCTCCAAAACCTCTGACTTGTCCTTTGCTGTTATTTCCAAAATTTACTGCTCCTCCAGCCTTTTCTGTGAAGTTTGTCAGAGAAGACTTATGACCTGTCGTGTGTCTTGAAGCTCCAGAGTCTAAAAACCACACATGATAGCCCTGCAAAAATAATCAGTTAGATTTAGGTACCCATTCTGGAATGGGTCCATCTTTGTTAGCTTTGGTATCTGATTTAACAAAAGTTCCTTTTACTTTCCATTCAAAATCCTTTTTAAGGAACCATTTTCCTTGTATTTTGATGAAGTCAAAACATTTTCTGTTTGAAAAGTTGTGTCTTTTCTTTTTGAAAACTTTTGGTTGAGACTGAGAAACATTTTCAGTCTTCTTTTCTTTTGGTTTAGATTGAGAAATATTTTCAATCTTCTTTTCTTTTATCTGAGTCTGAGAAAACAACTTAGTCTTCTTTTCTGAATTCTGATTTGCTTTGTTTATATAGGAAACAGAAGTTATTAATATCAGATTTTTCTGAGGGGATTGGAATGAATGACTACCACACTGAACACATTCAAGATTCTTTCTTGCAAGTGACAATAAATCTGAAACATAAGTCTTTTCATTTTTATTGATATTGTTCAGAGTACAATTGCACCTATTACAAGAATTTCTAGCTTTGGGTTCAGAAGTAGTATTCAACCCAATCTTCACAGAATTCTTTTTCATATCATCTTTCTTTTTGCTTTTTTCTTTTTCTGAAACATACAACTTTTCAGAATTAGTAGATGATTCAGATGATTCACCCTTTTCAAATGTACTTGATTCATCAAAGAATTTCTTATCTTCTTTTAAGGCATTAATCTTGAAAAGATCATATTCAGCCTTTAACTTCTCAAGCTCTGTTATTTTCTGGACATAAGTGTTGTTTTCTTTTAAAACTTGGTCCAGTTTAAAATCTACATCACAATAATCATTTTCAAGATCATCAAAAGTTTTTCTTAAGTCCTCAAGTTCTTGACTAACAAGTTTAAATCTCTTTTCAAGTTCTGAAAAGCTTTCTGAAGTGAATTGAGAATTATCAGTTGAATCAGAACTTTGACTAACAGTTTCAGAATTCTGACCTTCAGACTAAGAGGTCTGACTTGTGGAGTCAGAATTATGACTAGAAGACTCAGACTTCTGACTGACTGTTTCAGAAACCTTACTTGCATCAAATATACTTTCAATGTCAGGATATGAAAAACTTGGTTGTTTATTTTTGTAACTGACATTCAAAGAATCATATTTGAATTTAGCATCATTATATTTTGGTTTCTCTTATGTTGGTTTAGAAATCTCTTTCTTAACCTTGTCTTCTGAAACTTCTGACTTCTCAGTTTTTGGTTCAGGAATTGTTTCCTTTGCTTTTACAGGACTTAATTTTTGTAAACTATCTGAACTTGTTATAGAACTAGCAGGTCTTACAAAAACTTCAACAATTTCTGAGATTTTTGGTTTAGGAACCTGTAGTTTATCAAAATCATAAAGATTTGTTGGAGCTCTTTTCAAAATAACATTTTCTTCCAAACCTAATCTTGTATCTTTAACATTGCTAGTGAGAAGATTCAAGGTTTGTTGAGTTTGACCTCTTTTCAAATTAAGGTCTTCCAACTCTTTGATTTTTGTGTACAACTTCTTTCTTTCCTCAAGTAACATATCATATTTAATTTGTAACTCAACCTTTTCATATTTTATTTCTGAAAATTGAGTTTTTAATTCAGAACTCTTCTTTAAAAGATCAGAATTCTCATTTTTGACTTTTTGTTTCTCAACTTCAGATTCTTCAAACTGTTCTTTAATTATCTCTTTTTCTGTTCTGAACTTGTTAACCAGAATTCTTTCACCTTTTATTTGTTTTCTGAGTTTAACAAATTCAGAATTCATATTGCCAATTTGAGTCATTAAATCAATTTCAAGTGCAGAATGTATCTCAGTAGAAGATTCAGAATCAGCATCTTCATAATCAGAATCATCCTCAATCTTCATCTTGGCCATATAAGATTGAACAAACGTGAAACAAATTCAAGAATTACAAAGAATTCAAGAATTGTGAGTAGCAGCGGAATCAATTGACGAATTCATCAAGAAATCTTCAAGAACACGATCTTGAATGAATTTGTTTGTTGATTAGCTCTGATACCAATTGTAGAAACCAAGATTCAATCTTACAATCAAATATGAACAATCAAACAGTAAATGATAGAGATTTGGATCAACGCACTTGTATTCAATTAAGAACAGATTACAGATCTAGAGAGAGAATCTCTCAAAGATTACAAAAGTTGAATACAAAGATATGTGGGAAAGTTAGTTAGCTAAACAGTTGCTAACAACTATATATACTGTAAGGAAAAGCTAAAGCTACAATACATATACATGAAAGTCTAATAGGAATATTACACGTGTCCTAATTAACTAACAGAATACAAAGGAAAGTATCCTGTCATAAGTTCTGAACATGTTGTTCAGAACTTCTGAACAATCTTCTGACTAAGCATATCAGAACTTCCTTTGAAGCACTTGGTCTTTTTAACTTCTTCAGAAGTTCTGAGTCTCCTACTCAGAACTCTGATCCTTCTGTTCAGACTTTCATACTTGTAATCTTTTCGAGACTTCTCAGCCAGAGCTTCTGCATCTTCTTACTCAGAACTCTGAGTCTTCTATCCAGAACTAATACTTGTAACTTTTGACAAAACTTCAGATCTAACAAATATCGATTATTTCTGATCGTGATAGTAGTTTTACTTCAAGGTTCTAGAGAAGTTTTCAAAAAATAATGGGGACGCAAATAAAGCTAAGTATAGCATATCATCCTCAAACTGACGGTCAGAGTGAACGAACAATTCAGACTTTAGAAGATATGTTACGAGCCTGTATTGTTGATTTTGGGGGATCGTGGGATAAGCATCTGCCGTTGATTGAATTTGCTTACAATAACAGTTATCATTCCAGCATACAAGTGGCACCGTTTGAAGTTCTGTATGGTAGAAAATGCCGAACGCCTCTGTGTTGGAACGAAGTGGGAGAGAAACAATTAGCGGGGCCATACATAGTTCAGTTAACTGTGTATAAGATTACTCAAATTCGTGAACGATTGAAAGTGGCACAAGATAGACAGAAAAGCTACGCTGACCGACGCCGAAAAACATTAGAATTCCAAGTTGGAGATTTTGTAATGTTAAAAGTCTCGCCTTGGAAAGGAGTCATTCGATTTGGGAAGCAAGGTAAACTTAGTCCAAGGTACATCAGACCGTTTGCAATTACAGAAAGAATCGGTGAAGTAGCTTACCGGTTAGAACTTCTGCCGGAGTTAAGCGGTATCCACAATGTGTTTCATGTTTCAAATCTACGAAAGGGTTTGGTTACACCAGAGCAGGCAATTTCTCTACTAGATATACAGGTTGATGAAAAGCTGAACTTTGTGGAGGAACCTGAAGCCATAGTTGACTGTAAAGTTAAAGTTTTGTGGAATGGTAAGGAGATCAAGCAAGTGAAAGTGCAGTGGAGACACCATAGAGGTCAGGATGCTACTTAGGAATCAGAATCAGAAATGAGAACTAAATACCCTCATCTTTTCACTTAACCGAATTCCGGGACGGAATTCTTTTAAAGGTTAGATGTTGTAATAACCAGGTACGTTATTGGTCTATTTAATTTTTATTATTTTTAGGGAGGTTTGGGTTAGTTATAAGTTAAGGGGTAAGCTTTAATTTTAATTTAGAAGTTTAAGGGTATGTTTTGCCATATAGGAGAAGTTTGGGGTTTGTTTGGTTGATGTGATTAAACAAATCACTTCCACCGCCCCATCTCTTTTTGAGGTAGTGAGGTGTCTCACTTAGAAGCAACTGACAAATAAAAGTGTGTGGGTTTCGTTCACGTCAAGAGAGAAGAGAGAAAAGAGAGAAAATTAAGAGAGAAAGGTTAAGAAGAAGAAGGAAGAAGCTGAGTTCTGGCAGCTAGAATTTTAGAAAAACAATTGAAGAAAACAAAGGTAACTAATCTATACAAATTCTTCCTTTTATGTTTATTTGTTTCTTAAAAAGTTTAGAAAGGGGTTTTGATAAATTGTGGAGGTTTTGGGAAATCTGAGTTTATGGAAAGTTTCTATTTATAGTCTTAAGTATTTCTTCAAAATACAGAAACATGCATGGTCTAAAACTATAAATTTCTGGGTTAAGTATGAACTTAGTTGATTGAGACAGTTATGAATGTCGCAGTAGTGGGTTGCGACAATTATGGTGATTGCGACAGTTATGAGTATCGCAACCTTGGGTTGCGACAAGCTCATTGGTATCGCAACGGTTAGTTGCGACAAGTAGTGTATCGCAACAGTTGGTTGCGATAAGAAGTGTATCGCAACAGTTGGTTGCGATAAGATACTGTGTCGCAGTAGTTAATTGCGACAAGTACTGTGTATTGCGACAAGGGGTTATCGCAGCTAGTTGGTTGCGATAAGAGTTGAGAATTTTGGATTATTTAAGATTCTTAGTCTTTAAGGGAATCATTTGAGGCTAAGAATTAGATAGGTTTATTTAGAGTTCTTAGCCTGCTGGTAAGTATTATGTGTTTGATTAGTAAAGAGATATTTGTATTTAAATTGTTTCAGATTCTGTGAACTTTGGGTGAAAGATTGGATTGCTTGAGAAAAGCTTGGAAGTGTTTTTGATAAGCAATCAAGTGAGTTTTACTTTAAACCATTTTCAAACTGGAATACATATACTGATTGGGAATGTGATATATAGTGTTATTATGTGATTATATTTGAAATATAATATATTGAGATGTATATTGTATTTATATGAGCATTACACTACACGAGTGCACGTTGGCCGGACTTAGGACCGGTGGAGTTTGGCTGTACGGAGGGACATCGGAGTTGGCTGTATGTTAGTGCAGCGGAGTAAACTGATTAGTTGGCTTGCTACCAACTAATATGGCCATGAGGAAGAAATGTTCACAATGCATATGAGTCATGATTGGTATTCAAATATGTGTTATATATATTGTGTGTTTTGCAAATGATTATACACTGACAGGGATTTTCTCACTTAGACCAATTGGTCTAACCCTCATTTTGTTTTCAAAAATATGTATTCCAGGTCGAGGATCTTTTAATAGCAAAGGAAAGGATAAGGTGTAGTATGCAGTAATAGCTGACGGAGATTTGGAAGTGCTTATGTTATGTTTTGTTTTGTACTGAAAAACTTATTATGGTTTGAAAGACTAAGGGACCGTAAGTGCTATATGATGTATCTTTTGTTATGAAACAATGTTATGATTAATATGTTATTTGATGTATGTTTGGGATTTTGGGTCGTTACACTATACCTTCCAAGAAGAGCATCATTCGATTTTTCCAAAGATTGAAGTTTTCTTTGCTGAATCGAGGTGGTTTGGCAAGAGAGCCTTTATCTATGTAATTCGTGTTTGTGGAATTTGCCATATTGAAGAAATAGCAAGGAAGAGAATATAAGCAAGATCTTGTTTATTAGATTAAACAGTTTGCTTTGATACCACTTGTTGGTCCCGAAGGGTTATACAAGTTTGTAGAAGGGGGGGTTGAATACAAACACATATTTTTAATTTAAAATTGTTTATTGATATATATCAAACATTTTACAGTTTGTTGCGGAATAAGATCAAGTTAAAAACCTAATCTAAACAAACTATTAGAATCACACAGAATTCTTGCACTAAGAAAATATAGAGGATAAGAAAACTAGAGAGAGTTTTCTTGCACAAAGTATTTCAGCGAAGGAAGCAGCCCACTTCAAGATGAAGTAGGGTTTCTTATTTATATTGCATGCATTTAATGCAAGTCATTACAATTTTACACGTGGCAGCGTCTGGTTGGTTGCATGTATTTGACTTTAGCAAACATCCCTTTTGGCCGCATGATGAACAGTGTAGTTTCAGAGTGGTTTGTACGATCCTGGACAAGGGATGTCCTTCTAACAAATCGTATGGGGCGTGCAAGGAGATAAGACAAAAGTTGCTTGTAGAACAGGCTTCATGATCAGCGAACGTTGAATGTATCTTTATCAGCGAATGATAAAGTTCAGCTCTCGCTGAAGTCTTCTACTTGAAACTTCGCGTGAAATGGACAAGTCTTGTCTTCGCTGATATCCACATCAGGTCACTAGTAGACTTAGTCACTCGTTCTTCAGCTTGGTCTTCGATTTCAGCTTTGAACTCAGTTATCGCAAATCTTGTCTTCAGGATCATAAGCAAACAATTACAAGATGAACTTTCAGCGATCATCAGTGAGCCTGAACAAACTCAGGGCTCACTGATGTACAGGTATCGCTGAAGTATAGATTAAAGCATGTGTTTTTCATCAGCGATACTAAACAGACTTAGTATATTTTCTTAGATGGTAAAACACTGATACGTATTATTTACTTACAAATTTCACTAAGTAGTTTTCAGAGTCATTATCAAATCACTTAAGGGTTTGGATCAACAGGAAGAATCGATTCCAGAAGCTTTTTGAAATTCAGAGTTAAGATTCTTTTGAACACATTTTTCTAGAGAGTCCTTTCCTTTTCTTGAGGTAGTTTTGCCAATAAAAGCTTTACACGAAGATGTATATGAGAAGTCCGAGGAAGGGTCGGGTAGATTCACCTTTTCCTTTTGGAGTTGGTCAAACTTCTCTTGGAGTTGACCTTTACTCACTTGCTCGTGCATCAAATATGTTGCCAAGGCAGCCAGTTTGGTTGTGAGCTGATTGATTTCTACCTGAAGGAGTTCCTTTTCCTCAACAGATACAGATTCGGTTTTGGTGGATTTGAGTTTCTCAAGTTTAGTTAAAAGCTCTTATTTTTCTTTTTGAAACTTGATCCTTTCCTGTTCAAATGATTCCTCTAATTCGACTATTTTCATTTCCAAAATGAGAGGTGGAACATAGCGTTTAAAATCATCCGTCTCTGTTTTGGTTTCTGTTGCAGGGACCTCATCCTTTTTGGAGGAATCCTTGGGCAGTGCAACTTTGTAGCCGTCAAAGTAATCATTTGATAGGTACATGGATTTATTTTTCGTATAAGAATAGTTAATAACTTCATACGCAAAGGGTAATTGCATTTTAGTGGTATGCTTGCGTTTGTATTCCTCAGTTTCCTGTTCCTTTTCCTCGAGAGGTCCAGTCCATCTGATTTTATATTCGGGGTATTTTCTTTCAAAGCCAAAAAGGTTCAACTCGTATAGAGTAGGCCTCAATGACAGGATCTTTTTCAAATACCGAGGGTTGTCATACCCAATTCCCCATTCTTTATTGAAATAAGTGAATTCCTTAGGTTGTTCATATGGATCGTTTGATCAGTTTGACCTCGTTTATAAAGTTTGAGTTCAAGATCAGTTATTTTAAAATTTTGTTCTTTGTGTTGAATTTGAAGAGAGGAGCATTGATAGACAATCTCCGCTTTCTCATCCTCACACTGATCAAGCTTTGAGTTTAAATCAGATATCTTGGCCCTAAGGTCTTTAGGTGCTATGGAAAGGTTTGCACACTTTTCTTTTAGATAGGCATTATCAGACATAAGTTTCTTTGTAACCTTACTTTGGACAACTATCTTCTCATTTAAAGTGGATATTTCAAGCAAGTGTTCGTTAGTGGTAAGCTTACAGTACTCTATCTTTTGAACATGCAGTTGAATCTGATCGATTAAAGCATTATGCGTTGGTAGACATACCTGACAAGCTGCTTCAGACTGAGATGAATAAGACATTGTTACCTGAAAAATTAATCGTTAATCGGTGTTACTTTGAAGAATCAAAAATGCGGAAAAAAATCAAAATCTAGATTTGAAAACAAATCTAAAGAATAAATTCGTTTCAAAAAATTTAAGATTTGATTATTGAATCTGAACGAATAAAAACAAACTTAGAGAATGAAACCTGCAAGATAAACAAACCAAGTTAGATCAAGACATCAAAAAAAATCACATAAAATGATAATCGTCGAAAATACGATGAAAAACGTTCCACGGTCAAATTGGTTTACCGATCAAAACTTATCAACCAAAACTTACCGGGTGATTGAGTTTCTTGCAGCAAAAAAAGAAAAAAGAAAAAAAACTTACCGAACCAAACTTAAAACTAGTTTCCGGATGATGATGTTGGAGATTAATTGGTATGCATGGAATTGGTCAACAAGAAAAAAAAAGAATAACATACGTATGAATATGCATGCGATTAGAATATGGATGTGTGCTATGTGTATGTATGCATGAGATGTATGGTTAAGAGGAAAAGTATGGAGCGGTTGTATTATAAAAACATGCACATAACCACATTAACAATGAAACACTAAATATCCATGTACGTGGTGATGGCAAGGGTGGTCAAAGAATGATCTCAAGGGTCAAACATGGTTGGCTCCCTTGTGTGTTTGGTGATAATTTATATGTAGATGCCACGTGTGGATGCTATGTGTGTGATAAATGTATTTACCTAGGAGTTTCTTATTCGGAAAGATGTTTCATGCGGAAAGTGAGAGGAATCCGGAAAGGAATGGTTTCATCCGAAAATTATTTCATCCATTGCATCCGGAAAAGTCACTTTATTCGGAAAAAGGAAATCATTCGGAAATGTTATTTATCCGGGAAAGATTGTTTTCCGGTAAAATTGAGTTTCCGGGTTAAAATTGGTTTCCGGTAAAATTGAGTTTCTGGAAAAAATTGGTTATCCGGAAAAAACTTTTATCGAACCGTAAACAAACCTAGGTAGATCAAACTTCTTGCGATTTTAGGGTTTGTGAACACAACCATATACAGCTCCGATCCTTTTTCTTTCTTCAACACCTGCACTTCTCAAAAACTCACAAAAAAATCATCAAACAAGTAGAAATTCGATTAAATTGCGGATTTATCGAGAATTGTTGATGAACACGAATAACGCTTCGTAAATCAAAAATTCCAACACCTTCAAGATTGAAACGGAACAGATAAAGATCGATCACAAACTGATTAAAAGCAAAGATCTAACAGATAAAGATCGATCACAAACTGATTAAAAGCAAAGATCAATAAATTAAAATAAAAACCACTTTGCAACCCGATTGATGATCGATTCACCCCAAAAATAACTGCACTATGTCGAAAATAAAAAGGGTGCCTTATGGAATTCAAACGCCGATCTCTAACGTTCAGAATGTAGATCAAGATGCCATGAAGCTACTGTCCAAAAATCGCGACGATCCGACGGTTTAAAATCCGGTAATAGGCAAAAGGGCACGACTGCGTTTTCCAGAAAATTATATACGAATTCTTTCTTTGTTTTTTCTTGCTTTCGATTGGCTTCTTCTGTTTCTTCAAATCACCGATTCGGCTCTGATAGCAATTGTGGATCCTAGATTAGTGCAACATATATGAAATCAGTAAACAATAGCAATAAGAACGGTTGATTTCAATACGTCATCCATCTATTTCATAAACCATTCAGAGAGTTTTTTACTATACGGTTACAATGGTTTGAGGATGATTCTTTCTTCTTAGCACTCTCTTGTCTAAACTACGTTTAAAGCAAACCTTATATACCAAGGGCTTAAGCTTCAAGCCCATGGCCCATTAAGCTAAACTAAGCCCATTAAATAATTAAAGGCTTTTACAATTAAATAACTAAACTCTATAATTCTTTATATAACTTTCTAATGTGTAGGACATTTATGGTCCTAACAATCCACGTTATGTCTATAAGCTGGATAAGGAACTCTATGGACTGAAACAAGCTCCACGTGCATGGTATGACACTCTATTCTCTTTTCTCCTTATTGAAAAAATTGAGCGTGATAAAATCGATAACACTCTATTTTTCAGAAAAGTAAAAGGTCATATTATTCTTGTTCAAATATATGTTGATGACATTATATTTGGTTCTACTAACCCATCTCTATGTACTCGTTTCGCTGAAAGAATGAAATCTGAATATAAAATGAGTATGATGGGTGAGCTGACTTATTTCCTTGGACTCCAAATCAAGAAGACTGATAAGGGTACTTTTATCCACCAAGGTAAGTATGTCAAAGATATGCTGAAAAAATATGATGTAACTCAAAGCTCAGGTATGAAAATCCCTATGGCATCGCCGCTGACACTTAACAAAGATCCTTCAGGGAAGCCTGTTAATGTCACTGCGTACCGAGGGATGATCGACTCTCTTTTTTATCTTACAGCTAGCCGTCCTTATATTATGTATGCAACTTGTTTATGTGCACGATATCAATCTAAACCCAAAGAATCACATCTGATCGCTGTAAAGCGAATTTTCAGATATCTGAAGAGTACACCCAACCTAGGTCTTTGGTATCCGAAAGACTCAGGGTTCGATCTAACTGCCTATTCAGATAGTGACTTTGTAAGTTCCAAAATGGATAGAAAAAGCACCACAGGAGGCTGTCAGCTCCTGGGTGGAAAGCTGGTGAGTTGGAGAAGTAAGAAACAAAGTTCAGTGTCCACCTCTACACCTGAAGCTGAGTATGTAGCTGCAGGAAGCTATTGTGCTCAAGTCTTATGGATGAAAAATCAACTACTAGACTATGACCTTCAGCTCTCCAAAATTCCAATCTATTGCGACAACACAAGTGCCATCGCTATAGCCAATAATCCAGTGCTACACTCAAAGACCAAACACATCGAAATCAGGTATCACTTTATCAGAGATCATGTAATGAATGGTGATATAGAACTTCACTTTATCCCAACTGACTTTCAGTTAGCTGATCTTTTCACCAAACCTCTTGATGAGACAAGATTCAACTTTCTCATCAGCGAGCTTGGCATGCTGAACCTTGAAGAATAAATCTTCAGTGGAAACGCATTAGATCAGTGATAAAGGAAATTATATCTCCTTATTCATCATCTAATCTCTGAACAAAAATGATTCGCTGATTCCAAGGTATGTTTTTCTATTCCCTTTCGCTGAAGCTTACATCAGTATGTTGTTTTTCAAGTAAATTCGTTCATTGATATTTTATTCAGTGATATTTTAAAATAAAAATCCATCACTAAAACTATACTTTTCAGTGTTTCTTCGTTTAAAATTGTCTCGGTACCATTCAGGGAAGTGTTTTGAAAATGAATAGACGTTTCTGACTATGACATCATCAAACGGATAACCCCTGGCACGACTTTTTGTCTGACACGTTCGCCCGTTTCGAATTCTTGTCCAATAAGCTTAGTGGGACGTGTCCGTATCATGATGAGTAACTTTTCCCGCTCATCGTTCTCTCTCTCTATACTCACTATATAAACTCTTCATGTTTATATTTTTACCTTTTACGCGCACAAACTCTCTCTAGCATGAAATCTTCACGCATTGTGTTCTTGAATTTGTGATATTAAAACCTGTTGATCTAATCTTCAACCTTCACTCATTCAGGTTCATATCTTCTTATCATAAATCTTTTATATATCTTGTTTTGATCTCATTTCTTGATACATTGGATCAAAACAAACGTTTTTCAAACATAAAATCATCTTCTTCATGATCTTATGGACAAAACTTGAAATACAGTTTTTCTTTTGAGTTTAAATAAAAATCTTAAACTTAAACATTCATATGTTTTTCCAAAATCCGTTTCCTTAAAAGGAAACTGGAAAACATTGTTTTTCACTAGTTTTAAACTTTTCTAAAACTAGAAAACCCATTTTCTTTACTGTTTCTTCCTTAAAAAGAAACTGTAAAACCCTAAAACCTCAAAAACCATTATTTTGGATAAAATATTTCCATTTTAAGAAGTTCATCCTTTTCTTCTATCTTTTGTTTCCATTCAGGAAATGGCATCCCCTACAAGCGCTAATAACACTGCTCCTATCACTGCTACTACCACTGCACCTGCAGTGATGATGAAAGCTGACAATGTCAAGTGTGAGCTCAACCAAATAGTCCTTGAGACTAACAACTCCTATGCCCTGTTGGAGTTTCCCAAAAAGAAGCAGGCCCCTCATCTTGCCGATGCTGTGAATTTTATCAAAACCTGTCCACTCTTAACAGCCATAACAATAACCCCCCTGCTCATCGTCATCTACTACAGCTGTTCCAGTATACTGCACACCACACAACTGTTGTCTCCAAAAAGACTGGGAAAGAATACTCAGTCATCGGATTTCTAACCGAGCTGGGTCGTGGAACCATTTCCCCTGCTGCACTCAGATCAGCATTGAACTTACTTGGAAGCACCAAGGCCAAACCCTTCGTTCCTTTCACTGACCCCAACACCCATGAAGGTAAACAAACCTTGATCAACTTCCTTGACCAAATGAATTATCTTAGGGATACTAACCGCAACAAGGAACCTGAGAAGAAGTTGACAAAAGGTTCTAAAGAACAAAATGCCCTCTGAACTCAACTTCATCTTTACACACGTCATAAGCTGCATGACGGCAAAGACTGGATCCACTGATCAAGCCAGCAAACCCCAAGTAGCTGTGGCCTACGCACTCCTCAAAGGCTTGCATGTTGATTATGCTCGCTTCATTTTCCAAGACCTGATGGATCGGGTAGAGCAACCTGAACGCTCATCAACAGTCCCTTACTCGAGGTTTATCTCAGCCATCCTGCAAATGGCTCTGGGTAGCCACTACCCTACGAAGGGAGACTACAGGCTCTCCTGGGTAAGCCCCAAGGTACTCAACTTCAAACCCATCGAAGGCGAGGTAAGTCTTTCTACTCTTCTCTATCTTCTCCGACCCAATTCTTCTTCTTCTGCGGCTATCCCTGCAACGGTACAACCCCCCGCAGCTACCCAGGCTGCAATAACTACCTCTCGGAAAAAAAGGAAACCCTCATCATCCCCACCTGGCATCCATAAGTCCAAGACGACCTCAAAGGAGCAACCTCAACCTTCCCAGGCTCAAGACTCCGTGTTGGCCTCTTCACAGGTAACGCTGGATGATTTTGTGGTCTACTCCTCCACATCTGCTGAAGCCACCCCTTTCTCAACTGCTCCAGAGACTACGTTCTCTGAGACTTTCTTGGTACAGTCCCCAACATCCTCAGCGCCTCAGAGCACTACGGAGGTCTTTTTCAGCGCCTCTAACGTTGAATCTGTTGCCCTACTCTTCTAAACCATCGCTTCTACTACTCCTTTGGTCCTTCCTACCTTCAGTATCGCTCCATCACTTCCTTCTATCTCGCTGATGGATACAAGCGCTGCCACACTGCAAAATCTGATACGGCACAACTTTACTGGACCTATAGGCTCAACAACAACAATCCCTGCTCGTTCCTTCGAGGACGACATGGAACATTGGGGAGGAACTCGCGACTTCACCACCTTCTACAACACCAATCCTACAGGTATCCATACACAATCTATACCCCCCTCTGAAAACCTAACTTCTGAGCTTTCATTTGCTCACAAGTTCATTTCTTTTATAGGTCCAAACTTGGGCACTATCAGCACTTCCCTCACGGATATCGCTGGTAAAGTGGACAATCTCTCCACCAACATCAACAACAACACCTCAGCGATAACTACTATTGGGGATACGCTGAAAGATATCTCCACCTCCCTTGCAGCCAAAGCAACAACGGCTGACATTTCCTCTCTGCCAGGGGGAGTGACTGCATTGGAGACCACTATCACCACCAACCTCTCCAACCTAAGGAACACCATCACCGATCTCTACAACAACTTCTCCAGCCTCAGCAGCGAGGTTGGAACGCTGAAGACCGATTATTCTGGTCTCAAAGGTGAGGTGAGCAGTCTCACTCAACAGGTTGCTGAATCAAATATCCTGCTCACCAAAATACTTTAGCGGCTAGAGGCTCCCACTGTCCCTCAATCTCACTTTTCTCAGCATGACCGGGAAAAGTTAGATATGGTTGTGGAATTCATCTTGGAAACCACCCTTGCTATTTCTGGCCTTGAAGACAGAATGGCAGAGGTTGAACGGAACCAACCATCTACTTCAGGGCACCCTGGCCTGGAAGACAGGGGGAATGAGGTCGCCGCTGACGACATTGTTGAGGATACTAGAACACCCCCCCTCCCCCCATTCAGTGGAAGAGGGAGAGAAGAATGCTGAAGACTTCCCCTGAACTGTTGAGGGGGGGGGGGGGGAGAAAGTGAAAAGGAAGACCCTCAAAAAACTGATAATCCTGAGGGAACCGCTGAAAGTCCCTATCCTTCTGAGGGGGAGCGAGGCGAAGACCCTCCTCATTCCCCAGTTGACGACATTGTGGAAATTCCCTCTGAGGATGAGGAGGAAGAAGAAGATGAAGAAGAAGTCGACATTGATGATGAAGAACCATCATTCAAGCCTCTGAATGATGATCATGAAGACGGCTTCTACTTTCATCCTGAGGTGATCAAAGCCCCTGCTCTAAAGGGGGTTTTTATTAATGAACCAGGGGACGGGACTGCTGCAAAATATCCTAAGAAGACGCAGCATGGCAAAAATAAAGTCCTTGCTGAAGACAACTTGTCTATTCTCCTCAAAAAGCCAACTTTTTCAGGTATGTTACTATCTCTTTTTCCCCAACATTGCATCTCTCCTGTACCCCTTCTCAATTTCTACCCTTCTCCTCATAAAACCTCTAAACACTTAAGCCTTTCCTTTCTCTACCTTTTCTTAAACCTTCAAATGATCTAACTCCATTGATCATTTTGTTTCAGCTAGTCCTCTCCCTTGCTTGAGGCTACCGCTGAAGCTCCTCCATCAACAACGCTACAAATAATTCCAGCTCTCCAAGCTGAAGATCAAATAATCCCAGTCTCTGTTCTGGATGAGTCTGAAGTACAAGCGGAAAATGAACTGCTTTCCCACCCCAAAACACCTTCTCAGACTCCTCAAAGGTCAGATGAAGATGAACGAAGAAGGAAAGCAATGATGATCTAAATGATCAAAAGTCAGTGACTCATTTCTGCCCATCTCAGTTGTCTGACTCCAAGGGAAATCGCTGAAGCTCTCAAGGCTGAGAAGATTCTCGCTGAACAACATAAGGATGAGCTTACTGATAAGGTCTTTTCTCTTAAACTCGCTCAAAGTTCAGTATAGGATCCTCAGCTGAAGAAATTTCCTCTCAAAGTCCAGTAACAACTGCTTAAAGATGTTGGTAAGAAGAAAGAAGAGAAAAGGAAGGTCAGCGATAACACCCTTGCCTGGTGTAAGAAGAAACTCCACTTCAGGATGTTACCAGCAAGAATAAAACAAGTAAACCTGAAGGGGAAGACTGTCAGAGGTGTTGCTATTATCGACGTCCAAATGATCAGGGAAAACGGAGTGTCAAGAACTTGCTATATCTCAGAGTTGGAAAAGTATGGACTGAACGAATGGTTGGAAATTCAGGTCGCAATATAGCGATCTCGATCAAGCTCAAGTCTTGTGTTGAAAACGCTATTAACAGGCTAATCGACCAAGTCTCCTCAGCTGTTGATCTGCCTATTCCAGCCATCTAACGAAAATGAACCGCTCCAAAGAAAAAGCCTCCACCATCTTCAGGCCCTGTAATACGGAACGAGACTGGTGTTGACTTTTCTCGTGAAGTTGTACTTGGTCTAGATGCTGATCTTTCAGGACTTGACATCTCACTGCCTCCCGCTGAGGATTTTGAAGATGGAAAGGTAGTCAGTAAACCTTATGGCATATTCGTTTTTGACTACTATGGTCACTGATGCTTTCAACGCATATCTGAGTTACCCATCGCTCCTATCGAACAACTCTGATACTTATTGTATTGGTGTGATCGCTCTTTCCTTGGAAACTTCATCAAGCCCCAGATCTACCTTGAAGCCAAACGAAGACGGGATCAGGGAGTAACAGTCCCTGATTGGATGATTCCACAAACTGACACCCTTGATGAACTTCTCTTCAAGGAAGAACCTGAATAGCTGATAGGATCACCTTTTGTATTTTTCTATTTTATCAGCTTGTAAGCTTTTGTACTTGTAATTGTTTTCACTTTACTTGTAATTTTTCAACTTCCCTTGTAATCTTGTATTTACGAAGTATTGAGAAATTTCAGTGAAGTTCTTTACTTCATCTGTACTAAAAAAGATTCTTGAAAACACTAAATGGGACACACACTTTATGAGTCCTTTTTATCCTTATGATTTTTAACTTAGCAATTTTCCTATATTGCTTTGTCATCGTCAAATAGGGGGAGATTGTTGATCCAAATCCTTTAGTGATTTGATAGGGACTCTTAAAACTACTTAGTGAAAATTGTAAGTAAACAATATGTATCAGTGTTTCACCATCTAAGAAAATATACTAAGTCTGTTTAGTATCGCTGATGGAAAACACATGCTTTAATTTATACTTCAGCGTTGCATGTACATCAATGAGCCCTGAGCCTGTTCAGTCTCACTGATGATCGCTGATAGTTTCATTTGTATTTGTTTGCTTATGATCCCTGAAGACAAGATTCGCGACAACTGAGTTCAAAGCTGAAATCGAAGACCAAGCTGACGAACAAGTGACTAAGTCTACTAGTGACTTGATGCGGATATCAGCGAAGCCAAGACTTGTCCATTTCACGCGAAGTTTCAAGTAGAAGACTTCAGCGAACGCTGAACTTTATCAGTCGCTGATAAAGATCTATTCAGCGAGCGCTGATCATGAAGCCTGTTCTACAAGTTACTTTTGTCTTATCTCCTTGCACGCCCCGTACGATTTGTCAGAACGCACATCCCTTTTGTCCAGGATCGTACAACCCACTCTGCAACTACACTGTTCATCATGCGGCCACTAGGATGTTTGCTAAAGTCAAATTCATGCAAACAACTAGAAGCTACCACGTGTAAAGTTGTACTGACTTGCATTTAATGCATGCAGTATAAATAGGAAACTCTTCTTCATTTTTAAAGAGCTTAGCCTTTCCTCGCGGAACTACTTTGTGCAAGAAAATCTCTCCTTAGGTTTTCTTATTTTCTCTCTATTATTTCTAGTGCAAGAAATCTTTGTGTTTCTCATAGTTTATTTAGATTAGGTTTTATACTTGATCTTATTCTGCAACAAACTATAAATTGTTTGATATATATCAATAAACAATTTAGAAAGATAAAAATTTGTGTTTGTATTCAAACCCCCCCCCCCCCCCCCCCTTCTACAAACTTGTATAACCCTTCAGGACCAACAATTCTTCTTAAGTAGACACGACTGATCATGATTGAGCATAGTGCCAAATAAGGTAGAGAGGGTCATGAATTTAAGATCCTTAGAGATCTTAAGACACATGGTATAATTGTCCCAACTTTCAGGAAGACATTCCAAGAATTTTGTCATGATCTTAAAGTTACCATAGGTCTTACCAACAGTCTTTAAGTCAATAATTAAGCAATTAAAACGTTGGGGAACTTCAGAAAGAGTTTCATTCTTACCACAAATGAAACTTTCATACTGCCTTACCAGGTTTATTCTTCTGGAGTCCTGGACTTCAACAGTACCTTCATATTGAACACATATAGTGTCCCACATAGCTTTTGAGCTCATTAGATTAATGATGGAATGGTAGACTTCATCAGGAAGAGCCATGGAGATGATAGATCTGGCCTTGGTGTCGATGGCCACTTTCTTCTTGTCTTCTTCAGTCCACTGTGAGACTTCTCTGATGATTGTTCGTTCAGGAACAACAGGAGTAGTCGCAGTGGCTGGAACAACACCATGAACCACATATGGAACATAAGGTCCATTTTCAACGTAGTAAGGTATAGTGGGATCTACATCTTCCAAGAAAAGCATCATTCGATTTTTCCAAAGATTGAAGTTATCTTTGCTAAATCGAGGTGGTTTGGCAAGAGAGTCATTGTCTATGTAATTAGTGTTTGTGTTGTTTGCCATGTTGAAGAAATAGCAAGGAAGAGATAGTATAAGCAAGATCTTGTTTATGAGATTAACTATTAGCCCTAAGTATGCCATTGTAAAAGTATTGAAAATATCACAAGTCAGAAGGACGTAAGAGAACAGGACGCCAGAGATCAAGCTGAAGTCTTAGCAGAAGAACACACAGAATACCATCAGAGATCGTCAGAGCTCTGGCAGAAGACCTCTGATAAGTCCATCAGAGAACAATTCGCCAAAAGACCTTCAGAGCTCTGGCATATGACCTCTGGTGCATGAAGACCTCTGTGAAGCCGAAGTCTCGTAGAAATCTCTAAGTGATAGACAAGTGTCCACACTTTCCACGTCAGCCCTAAAAGGATGAAGACATGTTTTCCACGTGCCATCACAGGGTTAGATATACACTGTCTATTGCTTTATCAGGCTATAAATAGAACGTTAGTGGAACGCACAAATTTGTCGAGATCTATAAGCTTTTGTAAGAATCGTTACTAGAATTGTGAGAGCACTATCACTGCACAATTCCATTCCACTTCTAGTGTACGATTAGTAGCCTGAGAGATTTCAGAATACACACATAAGAAAGTGTTCTTGGTGTTATTCATATTTCAATATACGAGCTGTTTGTTATTCAATATTGTTATCTATTACTGTTCATTATATTTTTATTCTCACTTGTTTTATGCTACACATAATCACTCATACACAAACAGTTTTATTATGCTTCCGCTATCTTTGATATTTCTGTTTGTATGTGACGAGGTGAATATGGGAACCTATAATTGGTATCAGAGCTCTTTGATTTTCTTAAATCAAATCGTTCCAATATTACCAGGTTGATTCTCTCTTGTTGATTGTGCTTTGTTTTCAAGCTTTAAGGTATACCCTGTTTTTATACAAAACCTGAAACTCCTTTGTTAAAGCTATTGATACATGTTTAAGTGTTCCAGTAAGTTTGGAAATCATTTCTAAATCGTTTACTGTTCCATTGCTTTACTGTTCATCTACTTTCTGTTCAAAACTCTTTCAAAATCTTCATACTCTGTTTTTCTCTTAAAATGGGGAACAACAACATAAATGCTATTTATACGACTGGTTCTTTAACCAAACCTCCTACTCTTCTGAGGGATGAATACCCTCAATGAAATATCAGGATGGTTAACTTCTTCAATGGCATGGATAGAGATCTTATGCGATTTGTCACAAATTGACCATTCCAACCCATGGTATTGGTTCCTCGTGTTCCTGCTACAGAAACAACTGTTGAGATTCCTGCTCACTTCGAAGCTAAAACCACTAGTTTTATGGAAGAAGAAAAGCTTAAAATGGAAAATGATCTTAAAGCAGTTAGACTCCTGATTATGGCCATTCTATACGATATTTTTCAAGAATTAGACTCATGGGGTCAACTTTTCAACCAACTCGAATGGGGTATTAAAACCCAAAAGAACAGAATGACCCAACGTATTAATGAATACAATGATTTCAAAGCACTTCCTGAGGAAACTTTACAACAGACCTATAACAAATTCAACATTCTGATAAACAAATGTAAAAATGTGGGGTTGTAAGGTCAAAGGAAGATAACAATGTCTTGTTCTTAAAATGTTTGAATGATGAATGGTTAAATCTGTCTATGTCTCTACAAGCTAACCAGGATCTGGATACATGGTCTCTTACTGATGTATATGGAACTCTTGCTGCACAAGAGAAGGATGTTGTCAAACAAAAAGGCAAATCCACTATTGTAGGTCCACTGACATTGATCTCTGACTCAAAAACACCCTCAGAAGGAAAATCTAACAGAGACAATGCTGCCAGAGACAAGAAGAAGGAGAAAGCCATGAAGAAGAAGGGAAAGAAAAGCCTAATAGCAGAAAGTGATGATGAGGAAAGTCTGTCAGATGATGATGATGCTGACATCAATGCTTTTGCCTAATCTCTTGCCTTGATCACTCAACAGTTCAACAAGAGATTTGGTAAGAAAGTGTTCGACAGAAGAGGAAAGTTTGAGAGAGAAGAAAAGGATGAGAAGAGAGTTTATGAACAGAGGACTGCACCTCACCACCAGAACAACAACAGAGATGCACCTGAGCAGAGACCACAACAGTATCAACATAGATACAACCAACCAGCTCCACAGAAGCAAGCAGATGCTGCACAGCCCATCAATCAGAATGATGGAAGATGTTTTAGATGTGGCAAACCAGGCCACTTCTCTGCCAATTGTAAGGGTAGACTGGTAAAAGACCATGACTACTACAAAAACAAGTATAAATACAACTTCAGAGAAAGAAGTTAGGTGGTAGAGATGGAGAACTGGATCTCTAATTCATCTTCTGATGATGAACCAGAGCATGCCAACTTCTGCGGGATGGTTGCTGAAGAAGAAAGCTCAGAGGAGATGTTTGAAGAGATAGCTGAGGAAATGCCAGAGAGGCCAACAGAGACTGATGCTTCTTTAATGTCTTGTGCATTTTCTGTGACAGACTCGACTGACAGAGCGCTGGAGATTTCCAAACCCAGTGTTAAGGTATGTTCATCCTCTGAATCCAAATCTGACTCTGAATTGGAAGTGAATGTGTCCAAGCTTGCTGAGGAATTTCAAACCCTTAAACAAAAATTGTCTAAGGAAAAAGAACTGAGAAAACTAGCTCAGAAAGATCTATCCTTCTACAAGAGAGAGAAAAGTCTCTTAGAAATGGAGAAGGAAGAAATTTCTAAAGAAAAATCTGAGCTAGAAGTTTTACAAAAACAAAAGGAAACCTCATTTTCAGATAAATGTAAAGAATATGAAGAGGTTTTGAAATTAAAGGCTGAAGAGGTAAAGAAATCTGAATATGAAAGGCTTAACTCTGTCGCTCTTAAGAATTATTTTCAAAAGGAAAGAGAAGTCTTACATCAGTCTTTACAGAGGAAATAACTTCTGATGAAGAAGTACTAGGATGCACAGGATGTGCACATTAAAATTAATTCTCAAAAGGACACACAAGGTCTGGGTTTTAGTGACCTTGATCCCTTCACTAGAAAGAAGAAGGCACCTTTGTCCTCTACTTTCTGCGTTGGGAAAGTCCAAATGCCTGACGGTGTACTCATTGGTACTTGTGTTTTTAAAAGAGATAAAACTTCATAAGGGTCAAGGACTAGAAAGCTAAATTTCAGAAATGTCAGCTATGACTCCTCTGGTCATGAAAAGGTTACAGAACCATATCTAAAGTTTATTCATGATCAAGGAAAAGCTGAAATCATCATTTCTAATTCTGCCAAAAGTCATGATCCCAAAGAGATATTCAACTTTAACTCTTTCAAGGAGCAGAAGCCTGCTACTTCTGTGGCTGGTCCCTCTGATGTCAAAACTCAGAGTGATCTTAACCTTGAAGCACCAGTCTTCTCTCCTACCTCTGAAGATGTAAGAACTTCATTTGAAGAAGATCTACATAGAGTTCTGGAAGAAACTCCATTTCTGATGCTTTAAAACCTAAACTCAGAAAATTCAAAACCTGTACCATCAAAGAGTTGAACTCCTCTGACTCCTCCAGAGCAAACGTTTCTCAGAAACCCACAGAGACTCACACCTCTGACAGAGCCACCAGAGACTTTTTAGACTCTGACTCTGACTCTGACTCTGACTCTGAGGTGGATGAGCGAATTTTTTATGCACCAAACACTATCTTTCACAAACCTAAACAGGCATTTGTTGGGTCTGGAATTTTAAACAATGTCATACCTGTTTCTAAAAACCAATCCAGAATCCCACCATGCCCTAGTTGTAAAAATATGGGTATAAGAATCCTGTCTTCTGAGGAGTTAGAAGAGAAGAGATAAGAGAAAGCCAAGAATGCTTATGTGAGCCAAACCTCTGTACCTTATGTTTACAAACGTATAAGGTTCACTCCAGAATAGAAAGGAAAATGGAAAGTTAATGACTCACATATTTCTAATTCTGCAGTGAATCAAAGAGGAAAATCTTTTTGGTCCAAGGAATCACATCCATAGAGGAATGCCAGTTTCAGGAAAACCAATCTAGATAGGAACTTTGTAAAAACATCTGATTCTAGAAAAAAAAATCTCAAAAGGCATGTAATCCAAGATGATGAATGGAAATAGCAATTTACATCAATCATTCTCATATTTTGTCAATTGCAATTGTATTAAACTTCTGTTAAAGTTGCAAAAATCATCTTAATGGTCCTCACTGCATTCTGAATTGGTCACCAAGAAGGACAAATCCTAAGACCAACTCTCAAAACATGCAGAGAAAATCCTATGGCACACCATCAGAGAATGGAAAGCCAGCAGGTAAAATAGTAAACACCCCCAAACCTAACAAGAAAGGACCCATTATGCAATGGGTACCTAAAAGAAACTAATCTGTCTTGCAGAAGCCTCATGTGCAGATCTGGTACTTGATATGCACATGACATGCAATAAAGAGCTACTAACCTCATCCAAAGATAAAGTGGGAGGTGCAATAACATTTGGAGGTGATGGACAGGGACAGATTAGAGGATATGGTGTTTTGACCAATGGAGGTGTTTCTATATCTAAAGTTGCTTATGTTGAAGGGTTAAATCATAATTTGCTTAGCATAAGTCAACTGTGTGATCATGGTTTTGATGTTAATTTTAAGAAGAAATATTGTTCTTTGTTAGTTTCAGAATCTAGTCAAGAGCTTCTCAGAGCTGATAGAAAAGACAATCTTTATAAAATGAATTTTAATCCAAATCAAAAATCTAATTCAGAAAGACTATGTTTAGTCTCTGTAAATAAGGAAGATTCCTGGCTCTGGCACAAAAGATTTGCTCACTTGAATTTTTCAAATCTTGACAAGCTTGTGAAACTTAACTTAGTCAAAGGTCTGCCTTCTCTTAAATTTGACAAAGACCATCTTTGTTCTGTCTGTGAATTGGGTAAGATGAAAAGAGCTTCATACAGAACAAAGAGTAATCACAACTGCCCTAGACCTTCGCATATGCTTCATGTGGATCTCTGTGGTCCAATCTCAGTGCAAAGTCTATCTGGCAGAAAGTATATCCTGGTTCTTATAGATGAATATTCTAGATATACTTGGGTTGAGTTCATCAGAGTAAAATCTGATGTCCCAGAAATACTGATAAATCTGTTGAAAAGAAGTCAGGTTCTTTTAGGTCTGAAGATCCAAAAGATGAGAAGTGATAATGGGATTGAGTTCAAGAATGCCAAAATTGATTCCTACCTTACAGAGGAAGGAATCTCCTAGAACTTCTCTGCTACTAGAACTCCTCAACAAAATGGTGTTGTTGAGAGATAGAACAGAACTCTGGTGGAAGCTGCCAGAACTATGTTAGCAGGATATGATCTTCCTATCAACTTCTGGGCAGAAGCAGTCTCAACAGCATGTTTTACCCAAAACAGGGTTGTCATTCTTAAGAGATTTAAGAAGACTGCTTATGAGCTGATCAATAATAGAAGACCAAATGTGATATACTTTCATATTTTTGGTTGTAAGTGCTACATCTTGAATGACAGAGATCAATTAGGAAAGTTTGACAGAAAGGCCGATGAAGGAAAATTCATTGGATATTCTCTAACTTCAAAAGACTACAGAGTCTACAACTTAAGAGCAAGAGTCATTCAATAAAGCATCAATGTATCCTTTGATGAAAGATCATCAAGTGTCTCTAAAAGCCAAACATCAAAGTGGATACATACAGCAGAAGAGCCTAGTACCTCCAAAGCAAGAGAAGAAAATATCAATATGATATTTAATGATTTCTTTGATGATGAAGATTCCTCTGAAATCATCACCAGAGGCAATCAAGTTCAGAGCTCTGAAGGACAGAATCTATCAGGTACATCTCTGTCAGGTCCTTCAAATACTTAACCATCTGCTTCTCTGTCCACAGGTCAAGTTCAGAGAGAAGACGAGTGTAGGTTCCCAGATTCACTTTGTCTCATATAAACAGCAAGATCAAAGGTAGCGGAAGCATTATATAAAGTTGTTTAAGTATGAGTGATCGTGTATAACTATGAAGCAATGAGAGAATACCAATAACAATATAGAACAGTAAATGATAACACAATAGTTAAATAAGCTGCTCGAATATTGATATATATGAATAACACCAAGAACACTTTCTTTTGTGTGTATTCTGAAATCTCTCAGGTGACAATTTGTACATTGGTAGTGGAATAGAATGTGCAGTATTTGCTCTCGCAATTCTAGTAATAATTCTCACCAAAAGCTTACATTTGTGCGCTCCACTACCCTTCTACTTATAGCCTGATAAAGTGAAAGACAGTGTACTATCTAACCCTGGAATGACACGTGGAAAGTGTGTCTCCGTCCTTTTAGGGCTGACGTGGAAAGTACGGATACGTGTCTGACACTTAGAAATTTCTACGAGACTTGAGCTTCACAAAGGTTTTCATTCACCAGAGCTCTTTTGCCAGAGCTCTGAAAGTCTTCTGGTGTGAACAGTTGTTCTGGTGGAACAGAAGAAGTCTTCTGCCAGAGCTCTGTCGAACTCTGATGATCTTCTATTTGTGTTTCTTCTAAGTCTTCTGCTTGATCTCTGGTGGTCTTCTGACTTGTGATATTTTCAATACTTTTACATTGAGCATACTTAGGGCTAATAATCTCCCCCTAAGTATTGAAAATACAAATTAAGCTATTTACAAAGATAAATAAACAAAAGACAAAGAGGAGAAAATCATCCTCTGTGAAACTGATACTATTCTTTCAAGATGATTACAATACAATGCAAAAGAGATAGTATACTAATCATAGTAGTTTCCTCTAAGAATTATATCAAATCTTCTGATTAAGTCTCTGAATTCTAACATGAGGTCTATCTGATTAATGTAACTCTTCATTATGTCTTCTGGACATTTTTCCCTTGGAAGTGTAAGAATAATGTTTCTGAGATACTGCAGCGATTCGCTTGAATACTTGTCGCTGTAATTGATGCAGTAGCCATATAGAGTTAGCAGGTCATAGGGATTCAAAAGCACGAGATCGTTGTCATTGAAGGTTTCTATCTTCTTGTCTTCTGTTTCCACTGTGTAGACATGATAGATAATTCTGTCATAGGCAAACTTCCTCTGCTCTATCTTCAGAATTCTGTCAAAGGTAAAAGATGAATTGATGGACTTGTTGAGATTAGATTTGGTTCTGATAAACCTTTGCCTTTCATCTGTTAACCTGTTGGCTCTGATTGGGTTTAGGTATGGGTTTATGGGTACAGAGGTTATTGGGATGATATCTCTGTCAACATAGAGATATGAGAATACTTCTTCTAGTGCAATTAGAGATGTGTGTTGGGATTCAGGGTTCTGTTCGGGTTGGTTATCGGGTTGGTTTTCAGCCATGTTTTCAGTTCTGTTCTCTGGCTCTTCTTCAGTTTGGGTTTCTTGGACTTGGTTTTGGTTTGGGTTTGATTGATCATCAGCAGAGGATGGTTCAGTCCTCTCTGGTTCAGTCCTTGGGGTTTAGGGAGGAGTATCCAGAATTATGATTTATGGTGGTTGAGATGTTGATGTTTCTGTTGGGGCTTTGATCGTTTTATCCTTGAAGATGTAATCAAACTCTATTATCTCCCCCTTTTTGTTGGACAGAGGCCTCTCCCTCAGCAACCTCTACATCATCTTCGTCAGAGAGTTCCATACTTGCCTTGGGAGAGTCCGGGCCAACAAACTTGCCCTTCTTCTTGGGTGAACCAGCCTCAGGGCTCTCTTCTGCAGGTCTTTTCTTTGACGCAGCACTCTAAATGGCATCAGTGAACATGATTAATGATTTCTTCAAAACCTCTTCCAGTTATGTTACCGCTACTCTGATCTCGTCAACCTGACTCTCAAAGTTGAACTTATGAGAGTCCAGAGAAGTTTGGACGTGTCTCTCTGTTGCTTGTGCCTTCTGTACGAACTTGGAAGAAATAGTCATCATCCTGCTCAGAACTTCTCTTCTGAAATCACCCATGTGTCCAATAGTCATCGGGCGATCGTTGGGTCTGGGAGCGTTGACAGAGATTGGAGTTGACGTAGTTGCTTCTGGTGCAGTTGCTTCTTTGATTGCAGTCTTGATCGAGTTGTTGATCAAATCTGTCAGAGTTCTGATGTTGTTCTCTGACAGAATGATAGAGGGTACTGGCAGAGTTCTGTTGATGGATTCCTTGTGATTTTCTGCCATTGTTGTCTTCAGATCATAAATTTCTTTGTGCAACTTCTCTTCCTCCGCTGCTGTTGTCTTTTCCCAATCAGTGAACTTCTGGGAGGTTGTTGCCAACTTTGTTTGTACCTCTTTCAAATCTTCTTTCAGAGAAGCATTCTCCTTTTGGATCAGCTCCTCTTTTGCATCATTGATAAGTTTATACTCATTCAAGGAGTTACTAATACTATCACAAAAGCCTTTGAGCTCTACTCTTGTGATATTATCAGAGGTGGGGGTAACATTGTCTTCAACTGTTAGGAATATTTCATATAGATTTGATGTGTCAAAACTTATCTTCCCCTATTTGATGATGACAAAACTTAGCATCAGAATCTTCAAGTAGCTCTTCCCCTTTTTGACATAATCAAATCCAAAACTTATCAAACTTGAATCTTCCCCTTGAATGATCAACACTTCTTCTTCCCCTGAATTTATGCTAACCATCCTTGTGTCTTCGAGGTTATATCAATTACGTTGTAAAGAAAATCAACCATTATCTATTTGAAGTTGAAGTAAAAAACCAAACCTTGAGTCTTATATCCCGTAGAAACCAAGTGAACAACAACGTCATTCTCATGAATGAGGGGATCCCTGTCCTTCGACCAATCTTCTTCTCTAAGATTTCGTCAAATTGAAGTCACATTCTTCGAACAATTACGTTAATAATCTTCATAATATCACGGGTTATCTTTAACAGGTGAAGGATACCTTTAAAGATATGATAAGAACACAAACTCTAACTTTCACTTCTTCTTCAAACAAACTCTAATTAATCTTCCTTTTTGTAATCAACTGATGACGATCAAAGGGTAGTCATTTAAGCATTCTTCCTCTATCGTTCATCAAACCTTCATACCTTGTGTGTGTGAATTTTCTTGAAACAAACAAAAATCATCCTCCTTTTGTCGAGCATGATCCTAACATGGTATGTGACATGAATTCTCCATTGCATCGCGGCTTTGATTTCATGGCTTTGAGGAATTCTGAGTGAAGAACAATTTTTATCAAGAAAAAAAAACTGCTGGATTTCGAGAATTTCTGGGAGCGTTCTGGACGTCGTACGGCCAATCCAACCAGATATAATGTTAAACAATGTGTCCCGAAGCTGCTGTCCAAACATCGCGACGATCCGACGGTTCAATCTCCGGGAATAGGCGAAACGGCCGGCTGTGATTTTCCAGAAAATTTCTGCGAAAAATCTGATTTTTCTTTCTTTCGTTCGTCTTCTTTCGTCTCTTCAAATCTTCCATTAAACCTTGTTTTTCTTCCAGATCAGAGAGCACCATGTGCTCTGATACCACCTGATAGGATTTATATAAACCCTAAACCGGATCTTTAAGCTCAAGAATGATTAGTTCTAGATCATGGAATAAACATATACAAATCACAACATGAACAGCGGAATTAAACGACAGATTTGTATAGCTAACAAGGTTCATTAATTTAAACATACTGATTACATACTCACGCCCCAATTTGTTGACCTAAGTTATCAACAAACGAATACTTCTTCTCAAGTATTAGGATTAAGAACCTTGGGGCTCATGCACACACATCTACACGTTTTTGTTTAAACGTGGGTTTCAAGAACGTCTAATTCTATATCTCTAGGTTTCTTTATATACTAGAAACCTAGATAAACTAGAAACTAGATAAATACCAATCCTAGATAAACTAGGAATCCTAGATAAACTAGAATTTACAAGGATAACTATAAAATAAACATATTACAATTCGAACCCTTGTAAGTTGAAGTTTTGACACATCAAATCTATATGAAATCAAGAACAATGTTGTGTATTCACTAAATCAACTTTAATTCTCACAATCAAGAACAATGTAACAGAAAATTCACAATGTTGTGTATTCACTAAATCAACTCACAAGATTACAACCAAACCTCAATCTTGTTGAACAGGCTCAACAAGACGACTTCTACTTCTCTAGAAATAGGGTTCTTACACCTTGAGGTTAAATCTCTCTTGAATCAATATCTTCACTCAGAATATCTTTTGCAGAATGTATAAACTGAAACTCTCACGTCTCCTCTAATAGCTATCTATTGAAGTCTATTTATACACAAATAATTACACGATAACTACCAAAAGTAAATTGATCTTCTGAATCTTCGTTAAACATATCTTGATCAATTCCTTCTTTGTCTCCAAAAGTATCGCATACCAAACTTATCAAGTCAGCAGTATTAACCTTCATTCTTCATGAGCAGTACTAACAATCTTCAGCAGTATTAACCGATTTCATCTCCAGCAGTATTAACATCACTCCAGCAGTATTAATCATGAGCAGTACTAACAGATATTCAATTATGCACCAGCAGTACTAACCTTGACTTGCAGTAGTAACTGTGTCTAGCAGTAGTAACTTCACATAAGCAGTATTAATGAAGAACTGGCAGTAGTAAAATTGTCTTGGCAGTACTAACCATACTTAGCATATCTTCAGTTCCCAACAATCTCCCCCTAACTTGACTTTTAGGAAAAGAAGTCAAGTTCTTCAGATGATGCTTCCAAAACCTAATCATACCTGCCTAGATTAGGATTCAATCCCAGACTTTGATTGAGAATCCTTTTTACCAAGAATCTACCCATTGCTGAATCCTTGTTGCAGGTCAACTTAGCATGTAGCATTCCTTTCAGCCTCTTCATGCTGTGTTTGTATATTTCATCCACCAGATAGTATTCATGAGTCGCAGAGTCAAGGGAGATGACATATACTCCACAGTTTTCATAGAGCATCCAGTTGGTAATGGTTTGAAACTGTGTGTTTATCCTATACTGAACTGCTTCAGGTTTGAACATTTGGCACAAGAATTCAAGTACCATTTTAGAGATTGACATCCCTTGCTCAGTCAGCATGTTTTCATATAGCCTCATCCCAACTTTGAACATCTCTTCTAAGTATGATCTTGAGCAAGTTCTGACAATTTTTCCCCAAGTTGAAAAGACTTCAAATTTTCCATCTGCTCTTTTTATCCTAATGAACTACTTTCTACCATCTTTCAAAGTGTCCCAAAAGATGATTTCAGGAGCCTTAGACGATATTGGTTCAGCCTGAATTGGGTTAGAGTCAACAACAGTAATATACAAATCACATTGGGCATCAGTTTGTGATTGTACATTGCTTGATTGCCCTGATGGAGTTGCCACTTCTTCTTCAGCAACTTTTGGATCAGATTTTTCTTTCACTGTTTCCTCCTGGGCCTCTTCTGCAGTTGGTTCCACCCTTGGCTTCTTTTCATTTTTCTTCTGTGAAGTTATGGGCTTGGTTAATTCTATTTTCTTTGACATCATCTTGGTTCTTTTAAAAGTTTTAACAGCTTCAGGAGTTGGTTCAGCTGTTTTAAGTTTTTCAGCAGCAATAACCATTTCTGCTGCTATGGCTGTTACTGCTTCTCTTAGAACATGTAATGCTGCTGCTTCAACACTGTTCTTCACAATCCAGTATACTTCTTCATCAATTTCAGCTTGAGATGTAGTTACTGCTTCCTTCTCAGTTTCTGCTGCTTTTTCTGTTTCTACTGCCTCTGCAAAGGTTTCTGCTGTTTCTTCTTTTTGGCCTTCAGCAGCATTAACTGTTTATGCTGCTTGTTCAAACTCAGCAGCATTAACAGTTTCTGCTGCTGTGGTTTCTGCTGCTGTTGTTGTTTCTGCTGCTGTCGTTTCTGCTGCTATGGTTTCTGTTGCTTGAACATTTTTAGCTTCCTTTGTACTTTCCTCAGCAAATTCATTCACTTGCTCCCCCTGTTCCTGTGCACTCTCCATGTTCAACTCATCCTTTGACTCCCCCTTTTTGGGAGCATCATTGGTTGGGTTTCTTCTTCTAAGGACAAACTGTGCTTTCTTCCTTCTGTGTAGTAGCTTTGTGATCATCTTCTTATTCTTCTCTATCTGGGAGTTTTGATAGAGGACCACCTTTTTGAGTTCCTCAATTTCCTGCTGCTGATTTAGGACATCAAGGTTTATATTGGCAATAGTATCCATCAATTCCTCATAAGTGTATCTATCCTCACCCTGTTTAGGAGTTTTTACCTCCCTTAAAGGATCATTGGAAGTTTTAGCAGATGTCTCTTGCCTAGCAAAAGCACTATCTACCCCCTTGGTTTCTTGGCACCTGGGGCCTCTGGATGATTTCTCACCCTGAGTTGCCGTGAGGAAGGGCTTAGTTATTTTACCACTGGCCTTCTCTTTGCTAGCAGAAGTAGTGGCAGCCTTGCGACTCACATGCTCAACCTTCTCCTTAGTGAGCACCTTCTTGGGGTTGGGAGACACCCCTGTGGTTTCCCTTTCGATATTCTCCATTGGAGAATGCTCCAACAGAGGGCTTAAAGGCTTCGGGCTCTTAGGAGATACATCAAGGGAAGGAACCTTGTGTACCTTTCTTCTTTCAAACCTTTTGGTTATTGTGGGAGTGGGTCGTTCAAGAATGGACTGGGGGATGTCTTTTGAGATGGAAGGTTGGGATTGGTCATCAGTGGGTGTGTCTAATGAGGGCCTTGACCCTGATGCCATACCTTCAATTGTGTGGGACACAACCATCATTGTAGAGAACAATGGTGTGTCAACTCCTTCCGAGTCCCTAGGAAGTCTTTTCATATTTGAAAAAACCTTCCCTTTAGGGGATTTTGGTACATATACCTCATCAAACTGAGGTAATTCCGTCAATTCCTTAGTTATCACTTCTTGAACAAACCTTGGATACATATAAAACCGCTTTTTGGATTCCAGGTTTGAGACAAGATCATTAAAGATCATAGCTGAAAAATTGTACTTTCTGGCAGTGGATAAGCAGACCAAGGCATATGCAATGGGACTGCTGAACTCACTCCATCCAGTAGTTTTCTTGGAAATACAGTGCATCAGGGTATGAACAAGAAATCTCCATTGGTTGAAAAATTTTGACTTGTAGAATTTAAAAACACCAATGGGACCTTCATACCCCATTCTTTGTAAAGTCGAATATAGGTCATCAGAAGATAGAGAGGTTATACCTGAGGCATCATCCAAGTGAAGAGAGATGCGAATAACCTCCTCTGTGACTTTCAAGGGTTTATCACAAACCCTTGTTCGAATGGTTTTCTGCCCTTCTTCGAAACTAACAGTGGCATGCTCCCAAAATTGCGTCTGATGTTCGATATAGATGGTTGGGCTTACCGTTAGGGCATAAGAGATGTGCGAGGATTTAAGAAAATCGACGATATCGTGGAATCCTGCAGCTTGTTTCGGCTTCTGAAGCATGGCTATTTCATTGTGCTCATCAACAAACTCCATGATTCCTGAGGATTCTTGAAAGAAAAACACAAAGATTCTGGGGAGAAGGGGTTAGAGCGAGAGAGAGAAGAAGAAGTTAATGCGAAGAGTCGTTATGAACTTTGGCGGGCAACCAGGGGTATTTATAGCAGTATTTGCCCTAGATTTTCAAAAGCAGTATTAACGACATAGCAGTATTAACTACCGAGCAGTATTAACTCTGCACTGGCAGTAGTAACTCTGCACTAGCAGTAGTAACTCTGCACTAGCAGTAGTAACTCTGCACTGGCAGTAGTAACTCTGCACTAGCAGTAGTAACTCTGCACTGGCAGTAGTAACTCTGCACTAGCAGTAGTAACTCTGCACTGGCAGCAGTAACTCTACTTGCACTTTGCAGCATTAGTCAAATCCTCAAATGTCATCTTACCTTCTGACACATCACCTTTACCACTTCTCTTACCTCCTGCAGGATTATTTCCAAAAGTAACATGTCCTCCATCAATTCTTTTGAAATTCTTGAGGCAGGCCATGTTTCCTGTCATGTGCCTGGAGCAACCACTATCAACATGCCAGATGCTCTTCCCCTTGAGCTGTTGGTTGCCCTGCACATCTGATAGATCAATTAGTTTTATTGGGAACCCAAGCCGAAGTGGTCTTGGGTCTCCCTTGCTCCTCAAAGTACTTGCACTTGGTTTTGATGAGATTTTCAAATTTAGGTACTGCAGTACTGGAGTACTTTGTCAAAATTATTGGTGTAGCAGCACTAGAGGCAGTATTAACCTCAGAAGTACTAACAGTGCTAGCAGTACTAACACTGGGAGCAGCAGTATCGTTAGCAGCACTAACAGAGTTAGCAGCACTAACAGAGTTAGCAGTACTAACAGAGTTAGCAGCACTAACTGAGTTAGCAGCACTAACACTGCTAACAGCACTAACTTTTGAAGAATTACTAGCAGTATTAACACTGCTAGCAGCACTAACTCTTGAAGAAGTACTAACAGTGTTAGCAGTACTAACACTGCTAGCAGCAGTAACTTTTGAAGAATTTCTAGCAGTATTAACACTGCTAGCAGCACTAACTCTTGAAGAAGTACTAACAGTGTTAGCAGTACTAACACTGCTAGCAGCAGTATTATTTTTAGTGCCTTTTGTAACCCACATTGTAACACATTCCTTTTCAGGCTTTTTCTTCATGTGGTTTTTGGATTTAGCTTGTTTCTTAGCCACATTTGTTCTTGTAGGCTTCTTATAGCCAGAAGGTTTTCGATAACTTCTTTGAAAACTTCTCTTTTGGTTAATAGGATTGAAGAAACAGTATTTGGCAAGATGATTCAGTTTGCCACAAATAAAGCAAGGTTTTGGTCTGTTAATCTTTTGCAGATCAACTCCTTGCCTTAGTGCCCACTGGTTATTCCAATTTCTTTGATTTCCCCTCCTTTTATCATGTTTTTGGGGCTTATTCTCTTGAGATTTCTTGCAAGAACAATGTTCACAAGTTTTAGAGTTCACAACAGTGGTCTGTGTATAATGAACTCCCTTTCCCTTGTCAGTCCTTTTCATCTCATTGTTCTTAACACGTGGACTTTCACATTCCTCATCAGATCCTACTTTGTCAGTCTCATCCTCAACAACTACTTTATCTAAAGGATCTACTTCAGTGGCTCCTTTAGGTAAGTCCTTCCTATCCTTGGTTTCTAATAGGTCTGACTTAGGAGGGATGTAGTTGTTGTTATAGGGTGGGGGTGTGGCATTATACCCTAGGCCTGTTTTCATCTTACCATGGACTTGAGCATTTATTATTGTGTCCATGGCTTTAGAAGCTTTTGAAAACTTTTCAACATCAGCTTTAACTGTCTTAAGTTCTTCTTTTAATTTCTCACACTCTTCCCTAGACTCTTTTAATTGGAACTCAAGATCACCTTTTTCCCACTTCCAGTAGTTAGTATCATATGAATGTTGAAGTTCATTGGCTTGAAAGGCCCTAATCTGTTCTTCAAACCTCTCAACAATCAACACATAGTCTCTTCTATCCTTTTCTAACCTTTTAAGGTCATCACACATTCCCTGATTGTGATCTCTATACCTTTTAACAGTGTCTATACAAGATTGAGAACAGAGATTAGATTTTACCTCTGTAGGAATATCTTAGACTTCTGCCATGAGTGCATGATTCTGTATTGCCTCTTCTGCTTGATCACTCCAATCAAAAGTACTGTTTGATTCAATAGAATTGTCCATAATAATTGTCGAATTCTAAGAAACACAAGCTCTGATACCACTTTTCAGGATCGAATCTTAACAAGACTACAAACACTTAGAATTCAGAATTAAAGAATCTGCGGAAAAGAACTTTAATTCTCACAATCAAGAACAATGTAACAGAAAATTCACAATGTTGTGTATTCACTAAATCAACTCACAAGATTACAACCAAACCTCAATCTTGTTGAACAGGCTCAACAAGACGACTTCTACTTCTCTAGAAATAGGGTTCTTACACCTTGAGGTTAAATCTCTCTTGAATCAATATCTTCACTCAGAATATCTTTTGCAGAATGTATAAACTGAAACTCTCACGTCTCCTCTAATAGCTATCTATTGAAGTCTATTTATACACAAATAATTACACGATAACTACCAAAAGTAAATTGATCTTCTGAATCTTCGTTAAACATATCTTGATCAATTCCTTCTTTGTCTCCAAAAGTATCGCATACCAAACTTATCAAGTCAGCAGTATTAACCTTCATTCTTCATGAGCAGTACTAACAATCTTCAGCAGTATTAACCGATTTCATCTCCAGCAGTATTAACATCACTCCAGCAGTATTAATCATGAGCAGTACTAACAGATATTCAATTATGCACCAGCAGTACTAACCTTGACTTGCAGTAGTAACTGTGTCTAGCAGTAGTAACTTCACATAAGCAGTATTAATGAAGAACTGGCAGTAGTAAAATTGTCTTGGCAGTACTAACCATACTTAGCATATCTTCAGTTCCCAACATCAACACATGGATTCAATTCTGCCTCAAGCACAGAGGCGCCTCCTTCTAGATCTGTGTTGATGTTGACTCTGGGAGGACTTCCACCCTGTCCTTGATGTTCTTTTTGAGGGGAATCATCTCTGGGTGATCTGGTTTCTTCAACTCTCTCATCCTCAGAATCTGAGAGATTGAAGTAAACATGGGAATTCACATTATGATCTACACAATCGAATCCCTGTGCAACTAGGCTTTCATATTGCCTCTGAGTTAGGCAATCTCTATGGGTAAAACGAAAGTTACCCAAGGACCTAAGTTGTTCCTCCTTAGAAAGATGAGCCACAGAGACATCATCGTGTGTTTGGGTCCTATCGAAATCCTGGGGCGATGGGATATCATTACCAAAAAGAGGTTCCTCGGTGTCGTGCATACTAGAGGCATGAAGAGTTGCCTCTGGTGGATTAAGCTAGTTGAGGTTCGAGGTGTGCACCTCTGGTTCAATATCCATATGGTCTAGATCACCATGGATAGATGGAGTGCTTGCACTGGGAGTTGGGCTAGGGAAACGCACATGTGTGTTCATTCGAACATCTTTTTCTAAGCTCACATTTCCCTCGGCTCATAGGGTTTCAGAAGACTCAGAGCTCTCACTCTCACACTCCTCTTCCTCACTACTGCTAGAGGAGGACGAACTCTCTACTCCATTCTCTGCAGTTTCCCCGACTTCCTCTGCGACAGCCTCCAGAGGGGATGCTCTGTCAGGATTAGCTCTCTCTTCCATATCATTTTCAGAGGTAGACCCCTCTGTGGGTACTCTTACCTCTGGTCTGTTAACTTCTTCTACTTGTATCAGACTACTTGACTCTAAAGAAGGCTCAGAAAATAACCTGCACTTCTGATGACCAACATCATAGAGTATAAGGCAGAAAAGTGGCAGAGCTCTGGTGGAACTCTCAGCACATTCTTGCCTTTTAAGTGACCTGGATTCTCAAGATGTTTCACCTTTACCCTAAAATCATTTGCAAGTCCTAATTCTGATGGGTAAATAAACAGAGAACCAATACGCCAGAGGTTTCTCAGAGGAATCACAGAGTTCTGATGTTTATGTCAGAGGCTCTGGTGAATTCTTCTAGAGACCTGATTCTGAGTGTTAGTTCAGAGATAGTCAAAAAGGTTTTCATCAGAATGGGTTTTCCCTTCCTTCAAAAAGATTTTTCTTTTGTTCAACAAGCCAAGTCATGAAGATTTGAAAGAAAAGTTTTGACTTGCTCCCCCTTAAACAATGAATATTTTCTTTTAAAGCTCCCCCTAGATTTGTGCAACTTTTGAAAGATTTGAAAATTATATACAAGAGTTTCAAAGAAACAGAGTTGAGACGCAAAGAGAATAAAATATTGAAAAACTATGCTGGCAGAGCTCTGAGATTAACAACAGAGACTCTGGTAACATAACCTACCTAACTACTTTGTCAGAGCTCTGGGATGAACATCAGAGGCTCTGATGAATTTCAACAGAGTTAGGAGGGCATGTTCAACATACCCATCTTGCTGATTAAGAAATTAAACCTCCTTTCATCAAGGGATTTTGTAAACAAATCAGCAAGTTGGAAGTCAGTTGAAACAAAATACATTTCAATTGTCCCTTTTTCAACATGATCTTTTATAAAGTGGTACCTTATATCGATATGCTTCGTATTTAAGTGTTGAACTGGATTTGCTGTAATTGCTATTGCACTCTTGGAGTCACCGGTAATTGGGACTTTGTTGTACTCCAGGCCGTAGTCTTTGAGTTGTGTTTTCATCCAAATTACTTGTGAACAACAACTAGCAGCAACAACATATTATGCTTCTGCTGTAGAGGTTGACACACAGTTTTGTTTCTTGGACGTCCAGCTGACTAGCTTATCTCCTAGCAATTGACAGCTACCAGAAGTACTCTTTCTGTCATTTCTTCATCCTCCATAGTCTGAATCTGTGTATGCTACAAGCTCAAAACCAGAGTTAAGAGGATACCAGAGACCCAAGAATTGAGTCCCTTTGAGATATTTAAAAATACGTTTGACAGCAGACAAATGGGATTCCTTAGGATTAGCTTGGAATCTAGGACAAAGACAGGTTCCAAACATAATATCAGATCTGCTAGCAGTTAAGTACAGAAGTGACCCTATCATGCCTCTGTAGTTCTTGACATCCACAGATTGACCCTGAGGATCATGATCAAGTTTAACACCAGTGGCAATAGGAGTTTTCATAGGATTTGAGTTATTGAGCTTATACTTTTTCAAAATATCAGAGACATATTTTGATTGACTGATAAAGGTGCCTCTGATGGATTGTTTTACTTGTAAACCAAGGAAGAAAGAAAGTTCTCCCATCATGCTCATTTTATACTCACTTTTCATTAAATCCTCAAACCTGTCACAATACTCTTGCCTAGTAGACCCAAAGATAATGTCATCAACATATATCTGTACCAGAAGAATATCATTTTTATATTTCCTAAAGAATAAGGTAGTATCCACAGTACCTTTTTCGAAGTGGTTGACCAATAGAAAGTTTGACAGAGTTTCATACCAGGCTCTGGGGGCTTGTTTAAGGCGATACAGAGCTTTGTCTTGCTTGTATACGTGATCTAGAAACTCTGAACTTTCAACGCCTGGAGGTTGCTGGACATAAACTTCCTCTTGCAGGTTGCCATTCAGAAAGGCAGATTTTACATCCATTTGGTAGACCTTGAAACCTTTATGAGCAGCATAGGCTAGGAAGATTCTGATTTCCTCTAGCCTAGCCACTGGTGCAAAGGTTTCATCATAATCAATGCCTTCTTCTTGGCAGTATCCCTTTGCAACCAACCTTGCTTTGTTTCTGATGATAACACCATCCTCATCTTTCTTATTTTGAAAACCCACTTGGTTCCAATAGCTGATTTATCTTCTGGAAGTGGAACCTAGGACCAAACTTTGTTTCTTTCAAATTCAAGAAGCTCCTCTTGCATGGCTTCAATCCAGTTTGGGTCTTCCAGGGCTTCAGAAATTTTCTTTGGCTCAATCATGCTTAATAAATTCACAAAGAAAGCTTCATTGATTGTTGCAGATCTTGTCTTTACACCATCTTCAGCAGCACCTATAATCTGGTGATGGGGGTGATCCTTTGTCCATCTGGTCATGGGAGCATGGACAATAGGTAGAGTCTGTGCTTCTGATGGGAAAAGATGTATGTCAGCGTCAAAGCTCTGAGGATTGGCACCAGGGCTCTGAGGCACAATGCTCTGGAGAGTGGCTTCATTGCTATGTGATGTACCAACAGGGATCTGAGAAGGTGAGCTTTCATACAAAGAATTTCTTCCAATATTGATCATAGGTGGTGATGATGGCTCTTGTTCAGGCTCTCTTTCATCTGAATGTTGTCCCTCATTTCTCTGAATTTGACATGTAGACAAAGAAGTAGATGGTGAAGAATTTGAGGGACCTGTTAGAGATGTACCTGTTAAATTTTGTTCAACAGAGTTCTGAACATGATTGCCTCTGGTGATGCCATCAGAGTAATCTTCATCATCAAAGAAGTCGTTGAATATCAGATTGATATTCTCTTCTCTTGTCTTTGAAGAGCTGGGTTTCTCTTCACTCTGTAACCCCTCTGGTGATTTGCTTTCAGATGAACTTGATGATTTTTCATCAAAGGATACATTGATACTTTCTTCAATGACCTTTATTCTTGTATTGTAGACTCTGTAGGCTTTAGAGGTTAAAGAGTAACCAATGAAGATTCCCTCATCAGCCTTCTTGTCAAATTTACCCAACTGATCTCTGTCATTCACGATATAACACTTGCAACCAAAAATATGAAAAAAATTCACATTTGGCCTTCTGTTGTTGATGAGTTCATAAGCAGTTTTTTGAATCTTTTGACTATGACAGCCCTGTTTTGGGTAAAACATGATGTTGAAACTGCTTCTGCCCAGAAGTTGATAGGAAGAACAGATCCTGCCAACATAGTTCTGGCGGCTTCTACAAGAGTTCTGTTCTTTCTCTCCACAACACCATTCTGTTGGGGAGTTCTAGCAGCCGAGAAGTTCTGGGAGATTCCTTCCTCTGTTAGGTAGGAGTCAATTCTGGCATTCTTGAACTGTCCCATTGTCACTTCTCAGCTTTTGGATTTTCAGACCTAACAGAACCTGTATTCTTCTTAACAAATTTATCAGAATTTCTAGGACATCAGATTTTACTCTGATGAACTCAACCCAAGTATATCTAGAATATTCATCTATAAGAACAAGAATATACTTTCTGCCAGATAGACTTTGCACAGAGATTGGACCACAGAGATCCACATGAAGCATATGCAAAGGTCTAGGGCAGTTGTGATCACTTTTTGTTCTGTGTGAAGCCCTTTTCAGCTTACCCAATTCACAGGCAGAACAAAGATGGTCTTTGTCAAATTTAAGAGAAGGCAAACCTTTTACTAAGTTCAGTTTCACAAGCTTGTCAAGGTTTGAAAAGTTTAAGTGAGCAAATCTTTTATGCCAGATCCAGGCATCTTCCTTATTCAAAGAGACTAAACAGAGTTTTTCTGTTTTAGAACTTTGATTTGGATTAAAATTCATTTTGTAAAGATTGCCTTTTCTGTCGGCTCTAAGAAGTTCTTGACCAGACTCAGAAACTAACAAAGAACAGTATTTCTTCTTAAAAATTGACATCAAAACCATGATCACACAGTTGACTTATGCTAAGCAGATTATGATTTAAACCTTCAACATAAGCAACTTTTGATACAGAAACACCTCCATTTGACAAAACACCATAACCTTTAATCTGTCCTTGTCCATCACCTCCAAAGGTTACTGCACCTCCCATTTTATCTTTGAATGAGGTCAGTAGCTCTTTGTTACCTGTCATGTGTTGATCCAAACCTTCAGTGATTTGATAATGACCCTGAGAAACACTTAGTGAAAATTGTAAGTAGACAATATGTATTAGAGTTTCACTATCGCTGATAAATACTAAGTCTGTTTAGTATCGCTGATAGGAAACTCATGCTCTTTAAATTGTACATTCAGCGAACACTGTTCATCAGTGAGCCCTGAGTCTATTCAGTCTCACTGATGATAGCTGATACCTTATGTTGTTTACTTATAATCCCTGGAGACAAGATTCACGTCAACTATGTTCTACGCTGAAGTCGAAGATTAAGCCAAAAAACCAGCGACTAAGTCTACTAATGAACTGATGTGGATATCAGCGAAGCCAAGACTTGTTCACTCAACGTGAAGTTTCAAGTATAAGACTTCAGCGAACGCTGAACTTTATCATTCGCTGATAAAGAATCATTCAGCGAATGCTGATCATGAAGCCTCCTCTACAAGAAACTTTTGTCTTATCCCCTTGCACGCCTCCGTACGATTATGTCAGAACGGACATCCCTTTTGTCCAGAATCGTGCAACCAACTCTGATTCTACACTGTTCATCATGCGACCACTAGGTTGTCTACTTAAGTCAAACCATGCAACCGACCAGAGGCTGCCACGTGTAAAGGTGTACTGACATGCATTAAATGCATGCAGTATATAAGAGAAATCCTACTTTATTTGTGAAGTGCGAACTCGGTCATTCCTTATCTTGTTGAATCTATGTGTTAGAATACTTGTCTTAAGTGTTCTTATTTCCTTCTCTCTTATTTCTAGTGCAAGAAATCTTAGTGATTCTCATAGTTTGTTTAGATTAGGTTTATTCCTTAATCGTGTTCCGCAACAAACTGTAAATTGTTTGATACATATCAATAAACAATTTAGAAAGATAAAAATCGTGTGTTTTTATTCAACCCCCCCCCCCCCCCCCCAAACTTGTATACCCCCTTTGGGACCAACAAGTGGTATCAGAGCAGATTGTTTAACCTAATAAACAAGATCTTGCTTATACTATATTCTTTTCTCTTCCTTGCTATTTTCTCAATATGGCAAACTCCAGAAACACAAACTATATCGATAATGGTTCTCTTGCAAAACCCCCTAGATTTTCCAAACATAACTTAAATCTATGGAAAAATAAGATGATGTTCTTCTTGAAAGGTGTAGATCCTACTATACCTTACTACATTGAAAATGGACCATATGTCCCTTTCATGAGAGACCCTACTGTTCCAGGCACTGCTACTAGAGCTGCTATCCCTGAAAGAATCATTCCCAGGGATGTTAGCACGTGGACTGATGAAGACAATAAGAAGGTGGCCATTGACACTAAGTCCAGATCCATCCTCTCTATGGCTCTTCCTGATGAAGTCTACCACTCCATCATGAACCTGAAAAGTTCTAAAGCCATGTGGGACACTATATGTGTTCAATATGAAGGTACATCTGAAGTCTAGGATTCTAGAAAGATCAACCTGGTAAGACAGTACGAAAGTTTCATCTGTGGTAAGAATGAAACTCTTTCTGAAGTTCATCAACGGTTTAATTATTTAATCATAGACTTAAAAAATGTTGGTAAGGAATATTCTAACTTTGAGATCCTGACAAAGTTTCTAGAAAGTCTTCCTGAAAGCTGGGACAGTTATTCAATGTGTCTTAAGCTCTCAAAGGATCTGAAATCAATGACCGTTTCTACCTTATTTGGCACTATGCTCAATCATGAGCAGTCGTGTCATCTTAAGAAGAATCTTGTAAAAGATTCCAAAAGCACACATGTTGCTTTACTCTCTTCAGAGTTTGTACCTACTCAGCGATCTACTGTCACTATCACTAAGTTGGAGTCTAACTCTGATGAATCATCAAAAGCTAATCCTTCTGAAATTGATGAGTCACTGGCACTCCTGACTAATACATTCATAAAAATTCGCCAGAAAGAGTAACTTCAGAAGAAATAAACCTCTTTCACTCACTGACAAGCCAAAATCTTCAACCCCTGTAGATAAGGCTACTTCTACCTGCTTTAACTGTGAAAAAGTAGGACACTTTGCTAGTGAATGCAGGTCAAAGAAAGTCTACAAACCTTCATCCTCTTCTTTCAAGAAATCCTCTAACCCCAAGGCTAGAGATGACAAGTACAAGAAATTGAAAGAAAAATATGCAAAGCTGAAAAGCTTTAAGAAGAAAGGCAAAGGCATTATCGCTGAAGATCATGACTGGGCTCTTTCTGATGAAGAATCATCTTACTCTGAAGATGATGATGAGGCCAATCTCTGCCTCATGGCTCAAATAGAAGAAGAGGAAGAACAAACTGAAATTCCCTCTACTTCTACCTCCACCTCTCAGGTATCAAACTCTCTCACTGATACTCAAACTTCAGCCCTCAGTGACATCGATAGGTGTCGAACCGTCGATCTTTTGACTGTTGATTTATATGATGCCATGAATGGCAAGACCAAAGCTGAAAAATTAAATATTGATCTCACTGAACAGCTTAAGAATTCTCACATGGAAATTCAAAAGCTTTCTAAAATAGAAGAAAATCTAAAAGATCATGTCTGCATAAATCAAATCATTCGTATCGAACGAGAAGATGCTATCGTTGCATTAAAGGCTGAAAAGGCTACTGTTGAATGATGGTGTAAATCCTCAACAACGATCACTGAGATACTAGGTGCTCAGATTCCCTTGAGTGACAAACGTGGTCTTGGTTACAAAGTTGACGCTGAAGAACCAACCACTGATTGTTCTATGCTTAAGTTTGGAATGTTCGTGTCCTCTATCCCTGATACCTCCTCGTCTCAGTGTTCCTCTTCTAAAACTCCCATTCCTGAGGAAAAACCTACCTTAAACTCTAAAAGTAAAGGTAAATAAAAAGTTTTTAATCAAAAACCTCAGAAGGGTACCTTTGTACCTAAGCTGAATGTTTTTAAACCTTCAGTGAATCATCCCTTTACTTCTAAGAACAAGATCCCTGGATTTATTCAGCGATCTACTCCTAGAATCAGAGTGGATATAATTGGTAAGAAATCCGAAGAACTGATTGTTCCTCCAATTTCCAATGCCAAAGGTATTCTTGGTGCTGGCCCTACTCATTTGAAAATTTCGGCTAAGCATGCAAATGGTCCTAAAGCTACTTTTATCTATAGGAAATGTTATCACTGTGGACTTACCGATCACATTGCTAGTTAGTGCCCCACAGCCACCAAAGCTGAAAAGTTAGCTAAGGTAAAGATCACTGCCTCCAAGGCAAAGAAGACCAATCCTGGTGAAAATCAGGTTTAGGTGAAACCAACCACTGAAGTTAAGAAACTAACTAAAGTGAAGACTAGTCTTGAAGCTGAATCTTCAAATGCTGCGAAGATTGATGAACCTTCCACTTCCTCTACCACCACGACAAATGTGGACCCATAGTGAAATGGGTGCCCAAGTCAAACTAATATTCCTTTGTTTGCAGGTCCTGAAGGGTATCTGGTATCTCGATAGCGGATGCTCTAGACATATGACTGGCAAAAAGAACCTGCTCGCTGAATATGAGGAAGAGAAAGGTCCCTCTGTGACCTTCGCTGGAAATGGAAAAGGCTATACCCGAGGGTTTGGTATACTATCTAATGGTACAACTACCTTCAGAAGAGTTGCATTTGTTGAAGGACTGAAGCACAATCTTCTGAGCATCAGTCAGCTATGTGACAAGGACTACAAAGTGTGTTTCACTAATGAATCCTGCTTTGTCACTGACAAAAAGGAGAAGATTGCTCTCAGCGGATATCGTTTGGTAAATGTTTATGTTATAAACATGGACTCGACAACCACTGAGAACTCATGTTTCTTCTCAAAAGCCTCATCTGATGTCAACTGGCTATGGCATAAGAGGCTCTCTCATCTCAACTTCAAGACACTGAATACTCTTTCTTCAAAAGAGTTAGTCACTAGTCTACCTCAACAATCATACGCTAAGGAATCTCTATGTTCAGCGTGTGAAAAAGGGAAACAAACCAGAGCAAGCTTCAAATCTAAGCAAGTTTCCTCAGTGTCATCTCCTCTTCAACTTCTTCACATGGATTTGTTTGTTCCTGTTAACAAATAATCCCTCACTAGAAAGGAATATACACTGGTCATGGTTGATGAATTCTCTCGCTATACATGGGTCATGTTTCGCCATTCTAAGAGTGACACCCCTGAAGAACTCATCACTTTCGTCAGGAAAATGGAAGTCCTGAATAATATGACCGTTCGCTCAATAAGGAGTGATCATGGGACTGAATTCAAAAACAGTTCCCTTGATAACTTCTTTAAAAGCAAGGGTATGTCTCACAACTTTTCTTCAGTGAAAACACCACAACAAAATGGAGTCGCTGAACGAAGAAATCGAACGATCATCGAAGCTGCACGATCAATGCTCACCGATTCTCAACTACCTACTTAGTTCTGGGTAGAAGCTGTCAACACTGCTTGTTTTACTCAAAATAGGTCGCTGATAGTCAAAATATTCAAGAAGATAGCCTACGAACTTTTCCATGGGAGAAAGCCTTCAATTAGCTTTCTTCACTTCTTTGGATGTCAGTGTTTCATACTGAACAACAGGGATGCCCTAAGAAAGTTTGATTCCAAGGCTGATGATGGAGTATTTCTTGGATATCCTTCTATCTCTAAAGCCTTCAGAGTCTTCAATCGAAGAAGACAAACTGTAGAAGAAAAAATCCACGTCACTTTTGACGAATCCCGTTCAGCGAACTCAAGACCTTCTGCTGATACTGAAGAATTGAATCAATGGATGTTTTCTCATCTTGGTGATTCAGAAGCTGCTCCTATTCCTCAAGTTAATACTCCTACCGCTGATGATGATCCTACTATCATCTCAAGCATGCAGACAAGTGGAGCTGAATCTTCATAGATTTCAGCTGTTCCTCTCACCACTATGTCTGCTTCTGAACCATCTACCTCAGATATACCATCTACTTCTCAGCAATCAGTGAATGAAATGACATCTGAACCTCTTCCTCTCTTGACTTAAATACCAGAAGTTGCTGAAGCCACTTCTTCAGCTCCTCCAGAAATTCAGATTGAGTCAGCGAATCATGCTCCGGCTCAGCGATGGACTATAAATCACCCCATTGATCAAATTCTTGGTGATCCAAACGCTGGTGTTCATACTCGACGAAATGCATATAATATTTGTTTATTTGTTAACTTTATTTCTCTGATTGAACCAAAGAAAACAGATGATGCCCTCAGAGATCCAAACTGGGTCAGCCCTATGCAAAAATAGCTGACAGAATTTGAAAGAAACAAAGTTTGGAATCTTGTTCCACGACCATCTGATAAATCAGTGATAGGCACTAAATGGGTCTATCGAAACAAGTTGGATGAACATGGAACCGTAACCCGCAACAAGGCTCGTCTTGTTGCTCAGGGATACAGACAAGAGGAAGGCATAGACTACGACAAAACATTTTCCCCAGTGGCAAGACTCGAAGCTATTCGTCTATTCTTAGCATACGTTGTTGACAAAGACTTCAAAGTATATCAGATGGATGTTAAATCAGCATTCCTCAACGGAAGGCTGAATGAAGAAGTCTATGTTGAACAACCTCCAGGATTCACTGATCCTAAGCATCCAGGTTATGTATATAAGGTGGATAAGGAACTCTATGGCTTAAAGCAAGCTCCTCATGCATGGTATGACATTCTCTCTACTTATCTCCATATTGAAAATTTTGAGCGTGGTAAAATCGATAAAACTCTATTTTTCAGAAAAGTAAAAGGTCATATCATTCTTGTTCAAATATATGTCGATGATATTATATTTGGTTCTACTAACCCTGACTTATGTACTCGTTTCGCTGAAAGAATGAAAGTTGAATATAAAATGAGTATGATGGGTGAACTAACATATATCCTTGGTCTTCAAATCAAGCAGAATGAAAAAGGGACCTTCATTCACCAAGGTAAGTATGTTAAAGATATGCTGAAAAAGTTTGATTTAACTCAAAGCTCAGCTATGAAAACCCCAATGGCACCGCCGCTGACACTTAACAAAGATCCTTCAGGGAAACCTGTTAATGTCACAGCATACCGTGGGATGATCGGCTCTCTTCTGTATCTTACAGCTAGCCGTCCTGATATTATGTATACAACTTGTTTATGTGCACGATGTCAATCTGAACCTAAGGAATCTCATTTGATCGCTGTAAAGCGTATTTGTCGATACCTTAAGGGTACTCCTAACCTAGGTCTTTGGTATCCCAAAGACTCAGGGTTTGATCTAATCGCCTATTTGATAGTGATTTTGCAGGATGCAAATTGGATAGGAAAGGCACCACAGGAGGCTGTCAGCTCCTGGGTGGAAAGCTGGTGAGTTGGACAAGTAAAAAGCAAAACTCAGTGTCCACCTCAACCGCTGAAGCTGAGTACATAGCCGCTGGAAGCTGTTGTTCTCATGTCTTGTGGATGAGAAATCAACTATTGGACTATGACCTTCAGCTCTCCAAAATTCCAATCTATTGCGATAGCACTAGTGTCATCTCCATAGCAAACAATCCAGTGATACACTCAAAGACCAAACACATCGAAATCAGGTATCATTTTATCAGAGATCATGTGATGAATGGTGATATAGAACTTCATTTTATTCCCACTGACTTCCAGTTAGCCGATATTTTCACCAAACCTCTTGATGAGACAAGATTCAACTTTCTCATCAGCGAGCTTGGAATGCTGAACCTTGAAGAATAAAATCTTCAGCGGTTAGCATTTGATCAGTGATAAAATGAACTTCTATAACCCTATTGATCATCCAATCTCTGAACAAATTGATTCGCTGATATCAAGGTATGTTCTCTCTCTTAATCGCCGACGTTCGCCTCAACATGCAAGATTTCAGAATATCTCTTCCTTTCAGTGATACTTTGAAATTCTTAAACTCTCACTGATATTTCTAATCAGTGCTTTTCTATTTTCAACATGTCCCTGAGCTTTTCTAAAACCCTCAGAGACACCTTAAAATATGAAAGTACGTTTGTGACGTCGTCTTTTGGATAATCCATGGCACGCCTTTTTGTCTGACACGTTCACCCATTTCATTTCCTTGTCTAATAAGATTCAAGGGACGTGTCCGTGTCATCATGAAAAACTTTTCCCGCTCTTAGTTTTTCTCTCTCTACTCTCACTATATAAACCCTTTGAATTTATATTTTTACCTTTTATGCATACGAACTCTCTCAAGGCAAAAAGAATTCCCATATTTTCTTTGCATTCGGATTTTTCAAGAAACCTGTGTTAATCATCATCTCCATTCACGAAACAGGTTACATTTCTCTTCTTTAATCTATCTTAAACAACATTTTTTATTTTATTCTTGCTTTTACAAGATCAAACAATGTACTTTTCTAAAGTTTAAAATCAACTTCTTCATGGTTTTAAAAGACACAATCTGTTTATAGGTTGTTCTTCAACTTTTTAACGAAACTCTTAAACTTGACACTTTCATACGTTTTTCCAGAATCCTTTCCATAAAAGGAAACTGGAAAACAAGAATTTTCACTATGTTTTGTACTTCTTTTCAAAACTAGAAAACCCTAGTTTCCATTTCTTTCTCTAAATGGAAGCTGAAAAACCCGAAAACCCCTTATTTTGGAAAAATTCTCCATTTTAAGAACTTTTCTTCATCTTCTTCATCTTTGTGTATTCTGAACAGAAATTGCAACTACTGACTCTACCAACACTGCGTCTCCTACAACTTCAGACAAGACTGAAATTACTAAAGCTCCTAACATGGGTCACTCAATGGACCAGATTACATTCCATGGTAACAACCCCTACGCCCTGTTCAACTTCCCCCCAAAGAAAAAGGTCACTCATCTTGATGACACTGTAAACTTCCTAAAGACATGTCCTCTGGCGACACCACTGACAATCAAACCCCCAGCCCACAAGAACCTACTTGCTCAATTCTGGTACAATGCCAGAAGATCTCAGGTTGCCTCTACCAAGAACCCTGACAAAATGGTGGACGTAATCCTCTTTGAAACCGAGTTTGGGGAAACAAATATCAATCCCGGGGCGATCAAGTCTGCTCTCAATCTTCCTGGAAGCTCAAGACACAAACGTTTTGTTTCCTTACCTGACGTCAACTCCAAGGAAGGCAAAGCTGAAATCATTGTCTTTCTGGATGCAATGAAGTACAAATGGAACACAGGGAGAGATGACCTCCCTGAGAAAAAGATCACAACGGTGCTGAAGAGCAAAATGCCAAGCGATATGAACTTCATCTTCGCACATCTCATCTGCTGCATGACAACTAAATCAGGTTCAACTGATCTGGCCTCAAAGCCCCAGACTGCTATGGGGTATGCGCTGATGAAAGGGCTCCATGTAGACTGGGCCAAGATCATCTTTGAAGACCTGATGGAGAGGGTCGAAGAACCGAAGCAAACAGCGAACGTCCCCTATCCTCGCTTCCTAAGTGCTCTCTTCATGCAAGCACTTGAGGATAAGTACCCTAAAGAGGGAGACCTGAGGTTGTCCCAGGTCGGCCCTAAGGTACTAGACTTTAAGCAACTCGCCAATGAGGTACGTCTTTCTACTCTCTTACCTCTTCTCCGCCCTCCTACCTCTTCTACTTCTGCGGCTACCTCCTCGGCAACGGTCGTCCCAACCGCTGGTACCCAGGCCGTACTAACCACTCCATCTCGAAAGAGAAAATAATCTGAAACCCCACTTGGCATCCATAAGACCAAGAAGATTTCTAAGGAGAGACCCCTCAAGCCTTCCCAGGCTGAAGACTCCGCGTCTGTCTCTCTACAGAAGATGCAGGATGGTTTCGTGGCACGCTCCGCCACATCCGCTGAACCAACCTCTTCCATACCAACTTCAGTGCCTCAAGACACTGAAGTTATCCTGGATCAGGACCCCCCTTCCTCAGCACCTCTAAGTGCTGCTGAAATATTCTTCAGCGGATCCAACGCTGAATCCGTTGCCCCATCCTTCTTCACAACCCTCTCTCTCCCGTCTCAATCTTTGGTCACTCCACCTCAATTTCCCTCTTTCTCTGCAACAAATGTCATCCATTTGGAAGACACTCATGCCGCTGAACTACAAGGCATACGGCAACAAAATAAAGGACCTGAAGGCACTCCCAGTCATCGAACGCTAGAAGATGACATGGAAGACGCGTCCGACTATCGTGACTTACACACGTTTTCCAACCCGCCTCCAGGTAACCTAAACACTCCTCTCTCTGAACCCCCAACTTCTGAGTTTTCCTTTGTTCATAAGTTTCTCTCTGTTGCAGGTCCTAATTTGAGGACAATCAACAACTCCCTCACGAATTTGTCCACAAAGGTGGAATCTCTCACCACCACTCTCTCCACAAACTCCTCAGCGGTTACAGACACTGGGGAAGCTTTAAAGAAACTCACCACTGAGGTGAAAGAGAAAGCCTCCAGCGCTGACTTGCAAAAGCTGGAAGGTAGCTTCTCCACTATGGCTACAACACACACCGACAACTCATCATCCCTCAACACCTTGAACGCCACCAACAGTGAACTCTCCAACAACGTCACCACACTGTCCAGCGAAGTCACAACGCTGAAGACAGTGGTGGGCAATCTTCAAGGAGAGGTCTCTTCGCTGAAGACTGGAATGACAGACCTAGCTCTAAAGGTCAATTCCTCAAACGCACTATTACAACAAGTGCTCGAGAAGCTGAACGCCCCCACTGTCCCCCTATCCCACTTCTCTCATGTTGATAGAGAGAATATGGAGAAGGCGGTGGATTTTATTGAGAAGGTCAACCCTGTGTTGACTGGCCTAGAAGACAGACTCACAGCGGTTGTTAATCATTCGGGTATCCCTGGCCTCGAAGACAGGGCGCCTGAACAAGATATTGTTGCTGCTGATGTTGATGCCTCCCCTCTTCAACATGTAGAAGAGGGGGAGAAGACCCTAGAAGACCTTCCCCATGTTTCTGAGGGGGAGGGTACTATTACTGAAAAACCTCAGGGAGATGAAAACCCTGAGGAAACCGAATTCTCCCAACATGCAACTTCTGAGGGGGAGAATGTCGAAGAACATGCTGAATCTCCAGTGCATGTTGAGTCTGAAGAAGAAGACGATGAAGATCCTGATCTTCATGATGACGAACCCTCATCATCACCCAAAGATGATGATGATGACGATGATGATGATGATGTCGACTTCTCCTTCCAGCCCAAGACCAAGAAGACCCCTGCTCTAAAAGGGGTAGTTTTCAAAGAATCAGGGGAGGGGACCAGAACCAAACCTACAGCTACTGAAGCTGACAAAGGCAAAAACAAAGGCCTTGCAAAAGAAGACAACTTGGCTATTCTCTTCAGCAACCCACTTTGTCAAGTAACTTATTTATTCTTCCCTTACACTGCATCCCTCCTCTATCCTTTCCCAACCTCAGTTCTACACTCCATAAAGCCTCTTTACACTTAACGTCATTCTTTTCTATCTCTTCTCCCATGATCTAATCTTTTGATCATTTCTTTCAGCTAGTCCTCTCCCCTACTTGAGGATCAGGCTGAAGCTCGTGCTACAACTCCAATAATCCTAGCCCCGAGTGCTGATGAAATAATCCTGGTCTTAGACTTAGCTGAGACTGATGAAGCTGAAGAAGAAGAAGAACTGCTCTCTCACAAGAAAATACCTTCCTTGGTTCCTCAAAAGCCAAGTGAAGAAGAAATGAAAAAGAGAGCAGCTATGATTCTAAAGCTTGAGGATCAGCGCATCGTTCCTACTCATCTCGACATCCTATCAAAAAGGGAAATCGTTGAATCCCTCAGAGCTGAGAAACTCCTGGCTGAACGAAAGAAGGCTGAAGAAAAAGATAAGGAATATGCCTTAGAACTTGCTTAGCGTTCAGTTGATGATCCAGCCCTAAAAAAGTTTCCTGTTGCTGTTCAGAGAAAACTGATGAAGGACGCACAGAAGATCCACCAGGAAAAGACCAAAGTCAGTAACACCACACTGGACTGGTGCAAGAAGATGTGCCACCACAGAAGTCATGCATCAAGGATAAGCACTGTAAACGTAAAAGGGAGATTTGCTATGAAATTTGCTAAAAAGGTACCGATTGTTCGTGTCCAAGTAGTCAGAGAAAACGGCTACTTCAGAACTTGCAACATGTTAGACCTGGATAAATTCGGCTTCCCTGAATGGTTGGAAATGAGAATCGCAATTCAGCGATCACGCTCTACTTTCAAGACCTATGTTGAACAATCCATAAATAGGCTGATCGACTTGGTAACCTCAACGGTTGATATTCCCCCTCCACCAATTCATAAGAAACGAGCTGCTCCAAAGAAGAAGAAGGCTCCTTCCTCTCTAGGCCCGGCAATTAGAAACGAAATAGGGATTGATTTCTCTCGTGAAGCAGTTCTTGGCCCCAACCCTGGTCTCTCAGGACTTGACATATCTCTACCTCCCGCTGAAAATTTCGTCCCTGGTAAGGTTATCAGTGCTCCTTATGGTATTTTCTTCTATGACTTCACTGGTCGTGAATGCTTTCAACGCATCTCTGAGTTATACAAAACTCCAATCGAACAACTCAGAGATTTACTATACTGGTGCGAATACAGATGCAGTCTACTTAGATCACTCCTAAAACCCCACATCTATCGCGAAGCTAAGAAAAGAAGGGAACAAGGAGTCACTGTCCCTGATTGGATGATTCCAGAGACTGATAGTCTTGATGAACTCGTCAAGAAAGAACCTGAGTAGCTGATAGAATCACTTTTTGTAATTCTTCTATCTTTGTCAGCTTATATCTTTTTGTACTTGTAATTATTATTCGTTGTACTTGTAATTTTTCCACTTCCCTCTGTAACTGATACAAAGTTTAATGAAAAATTTCAGTGAATGTACTTTACCCCATCAGTACTTAAAAAGATCCCTGAAAACAGTAAATGGGACAAATATTTTATGAGTCCTTTTTAACCATATGTTTTCTTACTTAGCAATTTTCTTTTATTGCTATGTCATAATCAAATAGGGGGAGATTGTTGATCCAAACCCTCAGTGATTTGATAATGACCATGAGAAACACTTAGTGAAAATTGTAAGTAGACAATATGTATTAGAGTTTCACTATCGCTGATAAATACTAAGTCTGTTTAGTATCGCTGATAGGAAACTCATGCTCTTAAAATTATACATTCAGCGAACACTGTTCATCAGTTAGCACTGAGTCTGTTCAGTCTCACTGATGATAGTTGATACCTTATGTTGTTTACTTATGATCCCTGAAGACAAGATTCACGTCAACTATGTTCTACGCTGAAGTCGGAGATTAAGCCAAAGAACCAGCGACTAAGTCTACTAATGAACTGATGCGGATATCAGCGAAGCCAAGACTTGTACACTCAACGTGAAGTTTCAAGTAGAAGACTTCAGCGAATGCTGAACTTTATCATTCGATGATAAAGAATCATTCAGCGAACGATGATCATGAAGCCTCCTCTACAAGCAACTTTTGTCTTATCCCCTTGCACGCCTCTGTACGATTATGTCAGAACGGACATCCCTTTTGTCCAGAATCGTACAACCAACTATGATTCTACACTGTTCATCATGCGGCCACTAGGTTGTCTACTGAAGTCAAACCATGAAACCAACCAGAGGCTGCCACGTGTAAAGTTGTACTGACATGCATTAAATGCATGCAATATATAAAGGAAACCCTACTTCATTTGTGAAGTGCGAACTCGGCCATTCCTTATCTTGCTGAATTTGTGTGTTAGAATACTTGTCTTAAGTCTTCTTATTTCCTTCTCTCTTATTTCTAATGCAAGAAATCTTAGTGATTCTCATAGTTTGTTTAGATTAGGTTTATTCCTTAATCTTGGTCCGCTACAAACTGTAAATTGTTTGATACATATCAATAAACAATTTAGAAAGATAAAAATCGTGTGTTTGTATTCAACCCCCCCCCCCTTCTACAAACTTGTATAACCCCTTTAGGACCAACATCATGTGCCTGGAACACCCTGAGTCTATGTACCAGATCTGCACATGAGGCTTCTGCAAGACAGATTAGTTTTTTTAGGTACCCATTGCATAATGGGTCCTTTCTTGTTAGGCTTGGGGTGTTAACTGAGTTACCTGCTGGCTTTCCATTCTTTGATGGTGTGCCAGAGGATTTTCTCTGCAAGTTCTGATGGTTAGTATTAGGATTTTTCCTTCCTTGTGACTGATTCAGAATGCAGTGGGGACCACTCAAATGGTTTTGCAGTTTTAACAGAAGTTGAATGCAATTACAGTTGATAGAGCATGAAGATGATTGATACATGTTGTTGTTTCTTTTCAACATCTGGGGATTATATGCCTTTTGAAATTGAAAGAATCTAGGATCAGATGTTTTCACAGACTTTCTGTCCAGATTTGTTTTCTTGAAACTGGCATTTTTCTCTTGAACAGATTCCTTAGACCAAAAAGAATTTCTTCTTTGATTTACTGCAGAATTAGGGATAGGTTGGTCATTGACTTTCCATTTACCTTTTTTCTGGAGTAAACCTTATAGGTTTGTATGCATAGGGAACAAAGGTATGATTCACAGGAATACTTTTAGCTTTCTCTCTTCTCTTCTCTTCTCTTCTCTTCTCTTCTAACTCCTCAGAAGAAAGAATTTTGATACCCATATTTTTAAAATCATGACATGGAGGGATTCTGGATTGATTTTTAGAAACAGATATGACATTATTCACAACTCCAGACCTAACAAATGCCTGTTTTGGTTTGTACAAAATGGTTTTGGGAGCACAGAAAATCTGCTCGTCTACCTCAGAATCAGAGTCTAGAAAGTCTCTGGTGGCTCTGGCAGAGGTATGAGTATCAATGGGTTTCATAGAAACATTTACTCTTGAGAAGTCAGTGGGATTCAAAACTTTGATGGAACAGGTCTTAAACTTTCTAAGTTTAGGTTTCAAAGCATCAGCGATGGAGTTTTCTTCAAGAACTTTCAGTAAATCTTCTTCAAAAGAAGTCCTCACTCTTTTAGAGGATGAAAAAAATACTGTAGCTTCTGGATTGAGTTCACTCTGATTTTTGATATCAGAGGGACCAACCACAGAGGCAACAGGTTTCTACTTCTTGAAGGAACTAAAGTTGAAGATCTCCTTAAGATCAAGGCTTTTGGCAGAGTTAGAAATAATGATTTCAGCTTTTCCTTGATCACGAATAAACTTTAGAGATGGTTTTGTAACCTTTTCGTGATCAGAGGAGTCATAGCTGATATTTTTGAACCGTAGCATTCTGGTCCTTGACCCTTCTGAAGTTTTTGCTCTTTTAAAGACAGCATTACCAGAGATTACACCATCAGGCATCTGGACTTTCCCACCGCAGAAGGTAGAGGACAGAGATATCTTCTTCCTTCCAGTGAAGGGATCAAGGTCACTGAAGCCCAGACCTTGAGTGTCCTTTTGCGAGTTGATTTTAATATGCACATCTTGTGCATCCGGGTATTTTTTGATCAAAAGTTCTTTTCTCTGTAGGGATTGATGTAACACTTCCCTTTCCTTTTGAAAGTAGTTTTTGAGAACAACAGAGTTTAGCCTTCCGTACTCTGATTTCTTAACCTCTTCAGCCTTTTGCTTTAAAATCTCTTCAAACTCTTTTCATTTCTCAGAAAATGAGGCTTCCTTTCGTTTTTGTAAAAGTTCTAACTTAGATTTTTCGTTGGAAATCTCTTCCTTCTCCATTTCCAAGAGATTCTTCTCTCTCTTGTAGAAGGACGGATCTTTCTGAGCCAGTTTTCTTAACTCTTTTTCTTCAGAAATCTTTTGTTTTAACAGTTGAAATTCTTCAGCAAGTAATGACACATTCATCTCCAGCTCGGAGTCAGATTTAGATTCAGAAGATGTACATACCTTGGCACTGGGTTTATTGATCTCCAGTACTCTGTCATTTGAGTTTGTTGCAGAGAATGCGCAAGACATTAGTGAAATGTCTTTCTCTATTGACCTCTCTGGTATATCTCCAGTCATCCAGTCACTTATATCTTCCAAGCTTTCATCAACAGCCAAGCTTTCATCATCAACAACCACCCCACAAAAATTGGCTTGCCCTGGTTCGTCATCAGAGGACGAATCAGAGATCCAATTTTCCATCTCTGCAACATAACTTCTTTATCTGAAGTTATATTTGTACTTGTTCTTGTAGTAGTCCTGGTCCTTTATCAGTCTACCCTTATAGTTTGCAGAGAAATGGCCAGGTTTGCCACATCGAAAACATCTTCCATCGTTCTGGTTGATGGGTTGGGCAGCATCAGCTTGCTTTTGAGGGGCTGGTGGATTGTATCTCTATTGTTGTCTCTGCTCTGGTGCAGCTCTGTTGTTCTTCTGGTGGTGAGGTGCAGCATATCCTCTCTTCTCTTCTTTCTCTTCTCTTTCATACCTTCCTCTCCTATCAAATACTTTCTTAGCAAATCTGTTGTTAAACTGTTGAGTTATTAGGGCAAGAGATTGGGCAAAAGCATTGATGTCAGCATCATCATCTGACGAACTCTCCTCTTCTTCACTTTCTGCTATCAAGCTTTTCTTTCCTTTCTTCTTCACAATTTTCTCCTTCTTCTTGTCTCTGCCAGCATTATCTCTGTTGGATTTCCCTTCTGATGGTGTTTTTGAGCCAGAGATTAATACTATTGGACCTGCAATGGTGGATTTGCCCTTTTGCTTGACAACGCCCTTCTCTTGTGCGGCTAAAGTGCCATACACATCAGTAAGAGACCATGCATCCAAATCTTGGTTAGCTTGTAGAGATATTGACAGATTAAGCCACTCGTCATTTAAACTTTTCAACAATAAGACATTGGTGTCTTCCTTCGACCTTACAACCCCACATTTCTTACATTTATTGATTAAAACGTTGAATTTGTTGTAGGTTTGTTGCAAAGTTTCCTCGGGAAGTGCTTTGAAATCATTGTATTCATTAATACATTGGGTCCTTCTATCCTATTGGGTTTTTATACCACCTTCAAGTTGGTTTAGAAGTTGATCCCAGATTTCTTTTGCGGTAACACAGTAGTCTAGTTCTTGAAAAATATCGTTTGGAATGGCCATTATCAAGAGTCTAACTGCTTTGAGGTCATTTTCCATTTTGAGCTTTTCTTCTTCTATAAAACCAGTGGTTTTAACTTCGAAGTGAGCAAGAACCTCAGCAGTTGTTTATGTTGCGGGTACACGAGGAACCAAAACAATGGGTTGGAATGGTCCATTTGTGACTGATCGCATAAGGTCTCTATCCATACCATCGAAAAAGTTGACCATCCAAATCTTCCATTGAGGATATTCATCTCTCAGAAGAGTAGGCGGTTTGGTTAGAGAACCAGCCGTATAGATAGCATTGATGTTGTTGTTTGCCATTTTTGCAGAAAACAGAGTATGAGAGTTTTGAAAGATTTTAAAAGAGTTTTAAACAGAAAAGTGGATGAACAGTAAACCAATGGAACAGTGAATAATGTAGAGATGATATTCAAACTTGATGGAAAGCTTAAATACGTATCAAAAACTTGTAACAAAGGAGTTTCAGGTTTTAAACAGAGAAACAGGGTATATTATGAAGCTTTTTAAAAACAAACACAATCAACAACAGTGAATCAACCTGGTTAGATTGGATCGATTTGATTTAAGCAAATCAATTTGCTCTGATACCAATTGTAGGTTCCCAGATTCACATTGTCTCATATAAACAGCAAGATCAAAGGTAGCGGAAGCATTATATAAAGATGTTTAAGTATGAGTGATCGTGTATAACTATGAAGCAATGAGAGAATAACAATAACAATATAAAACAGTAAATGATAACACAATAGTTAAATAAGCTGCTCGTATATTGATATATATGAATAACACCAAGAACACTTTCTTGTGTGTGTATTCTGAAATCTCTCAGGTGACAATTCGTACAATGGTAGTAGAATAGAATGTGCAGTATTTGCTCTCACAATTCTAGTAATAATTCTCACCAAAAGCTTACAATTGTGTGCTCCACTATCCTTCTATTTATAGCCTGATAAAGTGAAAGACAGTGTACTATCTAACCCTGGAATGACACGTGGAAAGTGTGTCTCCGTCCTTTTAGGGCTGACGTGGAAAGTACGGACACGTGTCTGATACTTAGAGATTTCTACGAGACTTTAGCTTCACAGAGGTCTTCATTCACCAGAGCTCTTTTGCCAGAGCTCTGAAGGTCTTCTGGTGTGAACAGTTCTTCTGGTGGAACAGAAGAAGTCTTCTGCCAGAGCTCTGTCGAACTCTGATGGTCTTCTGTTTGTTTTTCTTCTAAGTCTTCTGCTTGATCTCTGGTGGTCTTCTAACTTGTGATATTTTCAATACTTTTACATTGAGCATACTTGGGGCTAACAATGAGAGACTACAATCAAAGGAAAGGGAGCCTGAACAAGAACCATCATCAACCCCGCTGACCAATGTTGGAAGAAATTCCATATATGAAAGTTCACCTTCTCAGAGCCCTGCTGGTACTTCACAGAGCAATGAAGCCACTCTCCAGAGCAGTGTGCCTCTGAGCCCTGGTGCCATCCCTCAGAGCTCTGAAGGTGACAATCATCTTTTCCCTTCAGAAGCACAGACACCACCTCTTGTCCATGCTCCCATGACCAGATGGACAAAGGATCACCCCCAACATCAGATCATTGGTGCTGCTGAAGATGGTGTTAAGACAAGGTCAGCTACAGCAAATAAAGCCTTCTTTGTGAACTTCTTAAGCATGATTGAGCCAAAGAAGATTACTGAAGCCCTGGAAGACCCAAACTGGATTGAAGCCATGCAAGAGGAGCTTCTTGAATTTGAGAGAAACAAAGTTTGGTCCTTGGTTCCACTTCCAAAAGATAAAGCAGATATTGGAACCAAGTAGGTTTTCAGGAATAAGAAAGATGAAGATGGGATAATCATCAAAAACAAAGCAACATTGGTTGCAAAAGGATATTCCTAATAAGAGGACATTTATTATTGTTATCCCAAATAACAAGTAATCACAATCAATATGTGTGCAAATCTCTGGTCATCTCTCATTAAAATCAATATCCATGAACAAAGGTGTAGAGAGAAAATACAGAGAGTTTCCAATGTTATCTTTCAAAGTGTTATTGAGAAATGAGCTAAACTAGGCTATTTATACCTAGACTCAATAGTTACAAAATAACCCCTCAACTTGAATACAACATATAAAATTGACACTAACATTCTCCCCCTTTGTATTCAAGTGAGCCAGGTAAGCTTTAACCATAAAGTTCTTCCGGTGGAATGTATCTCTTTCTGATCCCAAAGATAATCCCAAACCTTCTTAGTGAATTCCGGTAATCTATTCGGTCTTGTATCGCTTTCAAGGCTTTGTTGATCAAGACAATCTCCTTCTCTTTCAGAGACACCTTTCTTTGTTCATCCAATCTTAGCCTTTCATTCAGCAGAATCTTGATCATATAGAGTGTTCCATCAGAATACAGGTTGACTTCAATAAACCTCAAGAACTTCTTCTTCTTTTGCCCATTATGATAAACAACACCAAACTCTGGTTTTTCTAACACGGTATACAAAGGAATACCTTGCATGTCGGGTAAGCCTTTGTTTGGCATTCGTTTGTTGACTCTGATTTGATTACTTTCCAAAGCCATCTGAAAATCAGTTAGGTATGAAAGCTTGATCAGGTTCTTCATGAAACGTTTTAAGGCTTGATAGGCTTCAGAGTAGGTAATATCTTTGTTCGGCATCCGGGCAAGAATGTCATACAGCCTGAAGAAGTCTGCACAGGTTAGAGATTTGAAGTCGGCTTCACAGAAATTCCACTCTTTTCCATCTGATCTGTTGATATAGAATCTCGGATAAAACACATTCAAGATCTTCTCTGATTCTATCTTCACAATCTTAACAATTTCTTTATCAGTTCTGACTGCACTGAGCTTTTGATCTTTGTCACCCAACATATACAAATATTCAATCTGCTTCTTTCGTGGAAGTTTATCAATTGAATAGAGCTTTACCTTGTCAATTGGCTGAATATTTTTCACAAACAAATCACTCCTTATATCTTCTTGGAATGGAGTAATGATTCTTGTTCGGTGAGCACGTCGGACAATCAAAGCTTCTCTATCAATTAACATCTGTAGATTACGTAATTCTGCCTTGGAGACTGCATCTCTGATTTTGCCTTCAGGTAGATCAGGTATTACCGGAACTTGTATCACTGGATCAGGTAGATTACTTTCTTTCTCGGAATCAGAATTAGGTTGAACATTTCCACCATCAAATACATCATCCATCTCCTCTTTAATCTTTACCACAGTTTGATCTTCATCCGAGATAATATAAATCAAATCCTGTAAGAACTCATCAGCCATTATTTCCTCATCAGTTCTGTTATCACATCCTTGAGGCTTTTCAACCGTAGGATTGATATCATCCAGAACACCAACATCAGCACTTTGAATCCCTTGTATACCACCAACATTACCGGTACCCGATTCCACATTTGTTTCCACATTCTCAGTAGCATGAACACCCGAACCACTACCTTGATCAACCCTTTGTCTTACACTTCTCTCCCCCTCATGGTGATCATGATCGGGATCTTGATCATCATGTTTCCGTTTGGTGGTTTGGGCTTGAATCCCACACTTGTCTTCCACTGCTTTGATTCGGTTTGATAGGGATGTGAAACCAGAAGATATAGCTTCGGTTAGGTTGGATATGGATTGTTGTAGGGTATTTAGTGAATCTGGTAAAGTGGCTTGTATTTCGGTTTGGCGTCTAAGTAGACCAAGAATGTCTACTTCTTCTTGAGTATTAGCATCGCCTTGTTCTAGTAAACGGGTAAGTAACTGGGATTTCAATTCATGTAAAGGTAAAGTATGATGTACCTTTGGGTTCGGCTGAGATTCTGGTTGAGTGTCGGATGGTGCGGATGAAGAATCAGCAACAGACTTTCCTTTAACAAACTTGTGTACTTCGGCAGATAAATTCTTAACAATATCTTTCAATTCGGACATCTGAGCTTTTTGAGTGTTAGAGAGAGACTGGATGGCACATTCGAGCAACTTCTTTGATACATAGTTGTGAGGAGGAGGACCCACCAAAGACTGAATATCACGCGCTTGTTCCAAGGTAACACCCAGACCACTAAGGTTACTGGTTGACATAGCAGTCATAGAGACTGTATGGCCTACGTTCAACGCTGGCATAGTGTTAACGTTGGTAGGACTTCTGTCCGGTCCTCGTGAAGCACCAACAAATGGCGGCAACACTCGGGGCGTTCCGGTTGGGTCACGCATAACACCAACATTTTGTGTCACCATAGATGAAGTGACGAACGGTCTCCGTGTCCTAGGAAAGGAAGTAAAATCGAAAGGTTCTAGACTCGATCTGTGAACAAATGAAGGTGGTGGCCGGGGCAGTTGCCATCCTGTTTCAATACTAGCCGACACCGAGTGTGTCGCCGATAGTGTTTGTGCTAATCCCCTGTGAGAAGATGAAACATCAACTTGTGAAGAAGTTGATGAGTAGATGAGTGGGGTTGTGCATTGCATAGCTGGGTCCACTATGGCTTCTTCAATGTCTCGTGGTGACGGACGCTCACTCACAGTAGATGTGGCTACCCGACTAGACACGATTTCGTTAGGATCATTAGTTAAAACTTTTGTTGATCCTGTCTCACACTCACCATCTTTTTTTCTTTCCTTCTCACTCAACCTCACTTGTTTTTCTGTTTCAACTAATACTCCCTCATTTCCTCTTATGTCTCCTCCATCACCACCAGAAGTAGTGACAACTTTTTCAATGACTGTATCAAGATTCTCCATGGTTTGATCATTGTTGTTATCATCATTGTCATCATCTGAACTATCATCCTCTTTTTCATCATCCGCATTCGCATTATCATCATCTAAACTAGCATCATATACAAGGTTTGTTGGATCATCAATATCATCATCAAGATCATCAGATTCTTCTTCAGTATCCTCAGATCCAAGAATCTCCTCATCATCGTCCTCAAAAATCTTTACCAACTTTGATGATTTGGACGACTGACCAAGAGCACCCCCAACTCCTTTTCCCCTTACATAGTTTTTACCTCTCAACACGCCCTGTTCAGGTACCCCAGTATCCTGAACTCTCTCACTAACTACTGGACCTTCACCAATCTCACCTAATTGGTTGGCACCTTGGGTAGGCCCTACCGATCCTGGTCGGGCCATTAGTGGATTATCTTCTCTATACCCACTCAAGAATGGTGACTCTTGGTCAGCGTAAGCGAGTAGTGCTACAGGTAAAATCATAACAGTAGGAAAAGTAAGACCTTTTGGAAGTCGGAGATACTTCATATAGTTGGTAGGACCAAGAACTGCTCCATCACGTCTGGGTATCTCTCGGTTAGTCTCCATAATAGAACGAATTATGATCTGAAGATATCTTTGAAATGGTACAAATGATTTGGCTTTTGATGGCTTTGCCTTGTCGGTGACTACCTCGATCAGATCATTCCATATAGAAATAGCAAAGTCAATCTTCCGGTCAAAAACAATAGCATGGAACATTCTGATAATAGAAATACTGGCTGTGTCGACTCCCGTGTGCTTTGAAGTCATACATCTATTCACAACACTGAATAGTGTGTAATAGATCGGCGGTAAATAGTTCCTTTTCAACTTTGATGTACTGGTCAGCACTCTATGATTCGGACGTGGATCATTGTAACCCATCCGCATAATATCCCGGCACAAATCTTCTTCAGACACCATATCTTCAAAATTTGAAGAATAAGGAAGATCTAGAACTCTCCGCAACCTTTTCAATGTGATTTTGGCATCAAAGTGATCCACTTTCAGAGTAAAGTAGCTATTTGAATCTTCTCGTGATACATACTGGATGTTATACCATACTTGTTGCAAATAGATCTCTGGAACTTGTTGTGTCTTTTCAAGAGCAGTACGAAGCGGATGACTTTTAAGAATCTCCATAATCAACTGATAATCCATTCTGACATTAAAATCTAGAGTGTAGTTGTTCGGCTTTAGTTCCTTCTTGTCTCTTGGAAGAATAAGTTCGTCGTCTAGATTTCGAGCGTTCACCGAAGGATGTGATGAACGATGAGATGGGAACACTGTGTTCTCGTCAGAAGAATTACCGTCACCCTGCTCTTGCATATGTGCCATGGTCTATGATTGACAAAATTAGACCATATGGATATGAGTACTTTTTCGCCAAAAATTTTCAAAAAAATCCTAAGTGTGGGCTACTGTCGGACAACACATCAAGTCGCATGACACTAACTGTCGGATAAAACTGTACGACTTAAAGTTGTCGGACAACCTATCTGCGACAGTTATGAATACATGTTGTGTGCGACAGTTTTGAATAATGAAGAACATAGTGTTGTGCGACAGTTTTGAGTTTTCGAACAATGATGAACACTCAAACCCAAAACTAAGATTTTTCAAGGAAATGCTTATCAAACTAGTACCCTATGTGCGGTTTGCTATCAGAAAGACTATCCTATCATCTTTTCCTAACACTTCTAACAAACAGAGTGATTTTTGAAGGGTTTCTAAAGGCCCCTTTTCGACTCAACTTTCAAATCCACAAATAGACACATAAATTGATGAAATGCGATGTCAAATAGTAAAGAATGATACCTGAACCGATTCGAATCCACAGATGACAATGAACAGCAACAAATATTCAAAATCGAATTCGAAGTGTGAGAGAAAGTCGTGTCACAAAGTAGTCGGAAAATGAAAAGACTTTGAAAAAATCGCACTATATATGGAACTCAGGTTGGGTGACACGTGTCATGAAATGATTGGTCCAAGGTTTGACCGACACGTGTCAGGTAGTCGTACGAAGCGATGTACGAGTACCTCATCTTAGTCGTATGAAACAATGACCGACTAAGGTGGAATCGTGAACAGTAAGTGTCGTACGATGCTTGTGCGACTAGGAATGCTAGTCGGACAAAGCATCTACGACTTGGCATTATGAACAGTGACTGTCGTACAAAGCATGTACGACTAGGATTGCTAGTCGGACAAGGCTTGTGCGACTGTCGTGCGTAAACAGTAACTATCGTACAAGGAATGTACGACTAGGATTGCTAGTCGTATAAGACTTGTGCGACTACTTTGTAGACTTGGAAAAAATTTCAAAATTTTGAACTTTTGAACTTTTCAAAAATTTGAACTTTTCTGATTGAAAATTGTTCAGTGTTCTTAGAAAACATTTTGCTCCCCCTACAAAGATGCATAAGTCATGACAAAATTATTTTCATCAAGTAGAGTTTGCGAAAATCATTTGGGATAGAACACTTATCTTTGTTGTGTAGATCAAACACCTCTTCTTTGTTGAATGCTCCCCCTTGAAAGATGTTCACAAACATTTATAGCTCCCCCTAAACACATGAACCACACATAAAACTGCACAAGTAATGGCATCTCATCTATTTCTTCCTCATCTTGCAAGATAGTCTCATACAGCTCATGTAATGGCATAGTGGAGAGTCTCGGATTTTGTTTCATCTTTCTAGCCACACTCTTCCACTCGGGTTGTAGTGAGGTAAGAAATTTGACATTTAATTCAATCAGATCCTTTTTAACTTTGTTTTTACTTAGCTCATTAAGTAAAATTATGAATCTGTCGTATGTGTCGTGAAGTGACTCATCTTCCTTAGCCTTCAATTCTTCATACCTATTGATGCACATAGTAATTTTCATCTGATTTCCAATTTGAGACCCTTGTAACATCTTTTCCAACTGCATCCACATATTGTGTGATGTATCTTTGTAGCTATCAATCTTGTTGAACACCTCATTCGGAATCCCCATAATCACATATGATCTTGCCTTCTTGTCAGCATTGTATCTTGCTTTTTGATCAACATTGTACTCGGAAAGAGGAACCAATCTCATATCTGCGTCTGGTGCACCCTGAACAAGATAATCCTTAAGAACAGGTTTCATTAGACCATTATGAAGAGAATCTATCAAGTGGTCACCATTTGATTGTCGTTCAAGGAAATCTTCAAACCTTTCTTTCCATTGTTCATACTCTTTTTCGATCAAAATCGGAGGTCTAGTATCACTTCCCAAAGAGTTCATTATGTCGTTTCTATTCATCTTGAAATTTTACTTGTACTGATCTTTACACAGAAAAGTGAATTTGTGAAAATTTGACAAACTGTCGGGCAACAGTGTACGACTGTCGTATAGAACGTGAAGTGAACAGTAACTGTCGTATGGGTCTTGTACGACAAAGTCTTGTGTACAGTAACTCTCGTACAATACTTGTACGGCTAAAACTGTAGTCGGGCAAGAATCGTGCGACAGTTATGATGCTAAGTATCGTGCGACAGTTATGAACACCAAGAACATATACACGTACGACAGTTATGAGTTTTAACGAGAAAATTTTCTAAGTGCTCAAAAATCCTCAATTCAACTCCAGTTGATTTGAAACTTCGTAGGGTTGGTCGCGAACACAGTCTAAGCAACTTTTGTTCAGCACAAATCACCAAGAAACTAACAGAAGTCCATCAATCGATCTGAACAGTAAACTTTTTTGAAAAAACTCAAATCTGCCAAATCCTTCGATTTTGTTGTTTTAAGTCTGAATCCTTGCACGAATTGATTCAGATAATCAATTCTAACAAGTTTGTGCCTATAGCTCGATCCAAAACAGCCTCAAATCGTAGAATCCATGTAAAACCCGAAAATGACAAAAAAAATGCCCAAAAACTTCAAATTTCTTCACAAATTCGATCTGTTTGGCTCTGATACCACTTGTTATCCCAAATAACAAGTAATCACAATCAAGATGTGTGCAAATCTCTGGTCATCTCTCATTAGAATCAATATCCATGAACAAAGGTGTAGAGAGAAAATACAGAGAGTTTTCAATGTTATCTTTCAAACTGTTATTGAGAAATGAGCTAAACTAGGCTATTTATACCTAGACTCAATAGTTACAAAATAACCCCTCAACTTGAATACAACATATAAAATTGACACTAACAATTATGATGAAACCTTTGCACCAGTGGCTAGGCTATAGGCAATCAGAATCTCCCTAGCCTATGCTGCTCATAAAGGTTTCAAGGTCTATCAAATGGATGTAAAATCTGCCTTTCTGAATGGCAAATTACATGAAGAAGTATATGTCCAGCAACCTCCAGGCTTTGAAAGCTCAGAGTTTCCAGATCATGTGTACAAGCTAGACAAAGCTTTGTATGGCCTTAAACAAGCTCCCAGAGCCTGGTATGAAACTCTGTCCAATTTTCTGTTGGTCAACCACTTTCAAAAAGGTACTGTGGATACTACCTTATTCTTTAGGAGATATAAAAATGATATACTTCTGGTACATATATATGTTGAGGACATTATCTTTGGGTCTACTAATGAAAAGTACTGTGATAGGTTTTCTGAGTTAATGAAAAGTGAATTCAAAATGAGCATGATGGCAGAACTTTCTTTCTTCCTTGGTTTACAAGTGAAACAAACCATCAGAGGCACCTTTATAAGCCAATCAAAATATGTCTCTGATATTTTGAAAAAGTATAAGCTTAACAACTCAAATCCTACGAAAACTCCTATTGCCACTAGAGTTAAACTTGACCATGATCCAGAGGGTCAATCTGTGGATGTCAAGAACTACAGAGGCATGATAAGGTCACTTTTGTACTTAACTTCTAGTAGACCTGATATAATGTTTGCAACATGTCTTTGTGCTAGATTCCAAGCTAATCCTAAGGAATCCCATTTGTCTGTTGTCAAACGAATTTTCAAATATCTCAAAGGGACTCAATTCATGGGTCTCTGGTATCCTCTTAACTCTGGTTTTGAGCTTGTAGCATATACAGATTCAGATTATGGAGGATGTAGGAATGACAGAAAGAGTACTTCTGGTAGCTGTCAATTGCTAGGAGATAAGCTGGTGAGTTGGACATCCAAGAAGCAGAACTGTGTGTTAACTTCTACAGCAGAAGCAGAATATGTTGCTGCTGCTAGTTGTTGTTCACAAGTCATATGGATGAAAACACAGCTCAAAGACTATAGACTGGAGTACAACAAAGTTCCAATTCTCTGTGACTCCAAGAGTGCAATAGCAATTACAGCAAATCTAGTTCAGCACTCCAAGACAAAGCACATTGATATAAGGTACCACTTTATCAAAGATCATGTTGAAAAAGGGACTGTTAAAATGTACTTTGTTTCAACTGACTTCCAACTTGCTGATTTGTTTACATAAGCCCTTGATGAAAGAAGATTCAATTTCTTAATCAGCAAGATGGGTATGCTGAACATGTCCTCCTGAACTCTGGTAAAATCATCAGAGCCTCTGACATCCATCTCAGAGCTCTGACAGAGTAGTTAGGTGGTTCATGACAACAGAGCTTCTGATGTCTACCTCAGAGCTCTGCCAGCATAGTTTTTCAATATTTTCTTGTTTCTTTTAGAGTTTCAAATCTGTCCATCTGAAACTCTCTTGTTCATAAATTTCTTCATAAAATCTTTTCAAAAGTTGCACATATCAAGGGGAGCTGAAAAGCTAAATCTTTGAATAAACTCATCAGTTTAGGGAGAGCTTAAAAGAAAATAAGCATTGTTTAAGGGGGAGCAAGCCAAAAAATTTCAAATCTTCATGACTTGGCTTGATAATCAAAAGAACAATTTTTGGAGAAGGGAAAACCTATTCTGATGAAAACATCTTTGATTATATCTCTGAACTTATACTCAGAATCAGGTCTCTGTAGAATTCACCAGAGCCTCTGACATAAACATTAGAGCTCTGTGACTCCTCTGAGAAACTTCTGTCGTATTAGTTCTCTGATTATTTTCCTCATCAGAAATAGGATTTGCAAATGATTTTAGGGTAAAGGTGAAACATCTTGAGAATCTGGGTTACTTGAACGAATGTCATAGATCACCGATCAGAGACAACGATGTGCAAAGACTTCCAACAGAGCTCTGCCATTTCATAGTGCCTTATACTTTCTCTGATATTGGTCATCAGAAGTGCGGGTTATTTCTGAACCTCAACCACATGTCACCCACCAATCTTTAACCGTGACGGTTCCATATCAGAAAAGTTGTCAGATCCAATACATACGTGGCATTTTTCGATTGGGCAACTAACCATTAGCTATTCCTACGTTCCACTGTAGAAAACGTTCCACTATCTGACACTCAAGTGCCTACAATGGTTATCCCTGAGAGTTCTTTGAGTATAACTACCCTTTTGAAAACCCCTTTCACTCTTTACGCTCTCTTAACCTTTGAATACCTGCAATTTCCCTCTCGTATTCAAATCCAAAAACCCTTGTTCTTCAAGTTCTTAAACCTGAAACTATGGCACAAGAAGACTCTGCAGAATCGAGCAGAATCGTCCTTGTCGGCCAAATCGTCATCCAACCCTATGTTTTCAATGATAACAACTACAGGCTATCTATCAACACAGGCATGTATGAACCAATATACCATATCATCCTTGAGTTCTTTCGTCGCTCTGGACTTTTTCTTGCCCTAACCAAAGCTAACGAGAAATGCCACAACTCTACGTCCAACAATGGTGGACCACTTGCCAGTTTATTGAAGAGAGAAAATGAATCATTGGCAAAGTCGATGCTGGACCAAATGCAGAAGTAAGGACTATTCGTATTCGTCCCAAAACCATCAGAAGACTGTTCGAGCTTAAAACCCTAGAGGAACTAGGAATCTCTGCTTATGAAAAAGCACCTGAACAACCCATACTCTTAGAATTCATCAGATTTCTAGGCTACAACGAAAAACTGGTCAAACTCGGTGTTTTCAAAAGAAGCAGATTCCCACCCCTATGGAACTTTATGTTCTCAGCCTTAAACAGGACCCTGGCCGGCAAAACTGGAAGCCAAGTCCAAACCAGCAGTGAAATCATGACTATCATGTATGGTCTTTACTTCCAGAGGAACTTCGACTATGCCACCATCCTCTACAAAGAGCTTCTGAACGCTGTAACCTCAAAGACCAGTGCTCTCGCCAGAGGCAAGCGTGTGGGAGAAGACAAGAATCTGAAAACCATCCGGTTTCCTAGATTAATCATCCTAGCCATCAGAGAGGCATTTGATGCTCTCCAGCTCACGCAACAGGGCGCTCCAACTCCAGTCTGGACGATGTCATCCTTGAGACCCACAATTTTTGGTACGTATCCCTCTACTCGCAGAGTCCCCGGGACTATGCTAAATCTCATCCATCCTGATCATCTAGCCATCAGAAACTATAAACACGTTGCCCAACCTCAAGAACCTGAGGTGGGATCCCCAAAGTACTTAGGTCCTGATCTTGAGTATGATTTATCCTCTGAGAGTGAGGCAGAGGAAGAGAGACTAGAGGTTAGAGTACCCACAGAGGGGGATACCTCAGAGAGAGAAATGGAGATAGAGAATGAAGTTGATGACAGAGCATCCTCATAGGAGGCTGTCGCAGAGGGAGAAGAAGATGTTACAGATGGAGGGGCAGAGAGATTTACCTCCTCTGACAGTAGTGAGCTATAGTGTGAGATCCCTGGGTTTTCTAACCCTATAGAAACCGAGAGTCCATAGAGATTAGAAGAAGAAGTTCAAAGGAACACACATGTGTATTTTCCTTCCCCAACTCCTAGTGCTCGCACATTATCTGTCCATGAGGATCAAGCTCATATGGACATTGAACCAGAGGTGCACACCTCGAACCCTAACCAGCCTGACTCGTCAGAGGCAGTCCTTCATGCCTCTGATGAACACTTAACCGGGGAAACTATTCTTGTTAGTGATGTTCATTCACCCCAAAACATCCATAAGTCACTTACACACAATGATGCCTCTGTGGCACATTTAGACGGATCACACAATAGACCCGGAATTTTTAAACATTCCACGTAGTCTCTGCCCAACTCAGGGGCAGTGGGATGACCTAGTAGAACAAGGAAGGACGAGTCTTGATCACAACTCCTCCCAACACATTAGATTTTCCTTCTCTGGATCTGAGGAGGAAGAGGAAAATCTAGTCAGAACACCCCGAGATGTATCTCCTCAGAGGGAACATCAAGGACATGGTGGAAGTCCTTCCAGAGTAAACGCCAAAACAGCTCTGAAAAAAGGCGTCTCTGAACTCGAGGCTCAATTGGAAACATATGTTGTTTCCAATGTTCCCATCTCTGATCTTGTCACAAAAACAGATTTGTGATAAGATTAGAACCTCCTTGAATGAGTATAAACTTATCAATACAGGTGTGGAGGAGCAGAGGAGAACTGAGAACATCTCTCTGCAGAATGAGTTCTCAAATATCAAAACTCAGCTTGCAGAGACCTCCATGAGATTTGTTGATTTGGAGAAGAAGAGCACAAAGGAAAACCAGAAGTTGAAAGAAGAGATTTCTACTCTGAAGACTCAACTGGCCGAAAATCACAAGGAAACTATCTCCAGAGCCACACCTTCTGTCACTCTGTCAGAGGAAAACATCAGAACTCTGACAGAGGTGATCAACAACTCTATCTCTGATGCAATCAAATATCTACCCTCATCCTCTGCTGCACAGACTGCCGATACACCAACTCCCATCTCTGTTAATGTTCCAAGACCCAACGATCGACCAATGACCGTAGGTCACATGGGTGACTTCAAAAGAGAGGTTCTGAGTCGTATGATGACAATATCCTCTAAATTTGTGGGTAAAGTCCAGGTCTCAGAGAAAAACATTAAAGAAACTATGGACACCCACAAATTCAATTTTGAAGACCAAGTGGAAGAGGTCAGGTCTGTTGCTGCTGAACTAGAAGACGTTCTGAAGAAGGCAGCTGCTATATTCTGTGATGTCGTTGCTGGAACTATATCTGGGAAGAGATCTGCAGGAGAAACCTCTGGTGCCAGAGTCTCCAAACGGGCCAAGTGTTGACCCAGACTCCCTTAAGGCTACCCCAGAGCTCTCTGACTTTGAAGAAAACATTGGTGATGCAGAGGAGTCTGATCAACAAAAGGGGGAGAGCATAAACGACTACACGTTCAAAGACAAACCTCTCAAGACCCCAGCAGAAACTTCCACCTCTGCAGAACTACCACAAGAAACCATTCTCTTAGATACTCCACCCCAATCCCCAAGGAATGAACCAGAGAGGACAAACCCATCCCCTGCTGAAGAATTTTTAAACCAACCACCCAACACAACCACAACCATGATGATCCATGATCAACACCAGAATGATATAGCAGAATCTCTAGACATCCTGACAGAAGGAACCACAACAGAGATTCCAACAGAAGGAAACACATCAGAGACGAGGGCTAAAAAAGGAAAAGAGAAAATATCAGAAGATCCGTCTGCTGATGTACAACCACAACAACAACCATCCACCCAACCAGATCACACTCTACCATATCTAGAGGAAACCTTTGCCTTCCTATATGTTGAAGAAGACTTGATTCGAGTCAATGCAGTGCCCATCAATCCGTAACTAAATCCAAAGAGGTCAAACAAGCTTACAGAGGATAGAAGCAGATTCATAAGGACCAAGACCAACGTCTCTGGCAGGATAAACACATCCTTTGGTTTTGCAAAAATACTAAGGATAGATCTGAAGTCCTTTGCCTTCAACAGAGTCGCTTATCACGTCTATACGGTCGAACTCCACGATGAGCAGCAAGAAGTCTTCAACGACAATTATCTCGTTCTGCTCAATCCCTATGACCTTCTAACTCGGCATGCCTACTGCCTCAACTTTACAGATAGATACAAAGCTGCCAGAACTGCGCGAACTGAAGTTTTGCTAGCAATGGAAGAGCATGTGAACCTCAGAACAAAAATCGACTTTCAATATGGAATCGATTTTGAGATGGATAAACTGAGCATTGGACCTCCAGATGAGAGTCTTGTGGGATTTGAAAACTACCCTACAGGATCTCTTTCAGCCAATCCAGAAGCATTTATTTGCCGACAGAAAGGTGTTAAGAAAGTCATCAGATCTGCAGAAGCCCACAAGTACTCCTCACAATATTTGAAGTATCTGCGAAAGATCGTACAAGAGAGGCCTCCAAGCTCCAAGTGCCCACAAGAAGTCATTGATAGTTTTTTAAGACATCTTACTCTTACTCTAGAATTCAGGGATTTAATTATGAGATTTGACAGAATTCTTAGAGGAAACTATTATGACTAGTTTCACTATCTTTCTTTTCTTTGTAATGTAATCATATTCAGAAAATAGTAAAAGGTTTTTACAGATGATGACTTTCTCCTCTTTGTCTTCAATTTTGCTTAATCTCTGTAAACATAGCATAGTTTGAATTTTCAATACTTAGCGGGAGATTGTTAGCCCCAAGTACGCCATTGTAAAAGTATTGAAAATAGCACAAGTCAGAAGGACGTCAGAGAACAGGACGCCAGAGATCAAGCTGAAGACTTAGTAGAAGAACAAACAGAAGACCATCAGAGATCGTCAAAGCTCTGGCAGAAGACCTCTGATAAGTCCATAAGAGAACAGTTTTCCAGAAGACCTTCAGAGCTCTGGCATATGACCTCTGGTGCATGAAGACCTATGTGAAGCCGAAGTCTCGTAGAAATCTCTAAGTGATAGACAAGTGTCCGCACTTTCCACGTCAGCCCTAAAAGGACGAATACATGCTTTCCACGTGCCATTACAGGGTTAGATAGTACATTGTCTATTGCTTTATCAGGATATAAATAGAACGTTAGTGGAACACACAAATTGTCGAGATCTGTAAGCTTTTGTAAAAATCGTTACTAGAATTATGAGAACACTATCACTGCAAAATTCCATTCCACTTCTAGTGTATGATCAGTAGCCTGAGAGATTTCATAATACACACACAAGAAAGTGTTCTTGGTGTTATTCATATTTCAATATACGAGCAGTTTGTTATTCAATATTGTTATCTATTACTGTTCATTATACTGTTATTCTCTCATGTTTTATGATACACATAATCACTCATACCCAAACAGTTTTATTATGCTTCCGCTATCTTTGATCTTTCTGTTTGTATGAGACGAGTTGAATCTGGGAACCTACATTAACCAATCTGCTCTGATACCACTTGTTGGTCCGGAAGGGTTATACAAGTTTGTAGAAGGGGGGTGAATACAAACACAAAATTTTATCTTTAAAAATGTTTATTGATATAATCAAACAATTTACAGTTTGTTGCGGAATAAGATTAAGTAAAAACCTAATATAAACAAACTATGAGAATCACACAGATTTCTTGCACCAGAAAAGAATGAAAGAGGTTTAAAAAAATTAAGGATAACTTTTCTAGGCACTTAGGAGTTCAGAGAAGAAGCACTTCAAAAATGAAGTAGGGTTTCCTATTTATACTGCATGCATTAAATGCATGTCAATACAACTTTATGTTGTTCCCTCAAATCTAGCAAATATAATCACAAAGTAGAGAGAGAATCTAGAGAGAGAAATAGTCATCCATATATTCCAATGAGTAAGTACAAATGACACAAAAGCTTATGAAATTAACAAAGGACCTTCCTTATATAGTAGGGTCATGACAAGTCCATGCCTCTACTTGAAAGTTACATTAAAAAGTAATATTGTCTTGATAACTACAAGAATGCTCTAACAATCTCCCCCTTAGTTATCAAGGCAGGAACGGTCTTCTTCTTCTACGGACCCCAAGATATGTTTCAATTCTTCTCACGGCCATTCTGAAATTGAGTCTGTCGTCAATCTCGTTTATAGCTCTAACCAGAAGAATTCTTGCCGGTGTAGACATCCAAGAAACTTTTCTTTCTTCATCATGTCTCTTAAGCCTCTGTTCAAGCTGCAGTCTGACAACCTTCAGTGTACCATCTGAGTACTTAGCCAATTCACTGATTCGTATGAATATCTTCTCCCCTCTTTCATTTCTGAATACAACTCCAAACTCAGGTTCACCAATCACTGCATATAAAGGCATTCTCATCAATCCCCTCATTTCTTGATTAGGCCTTATCAGATTCACCATTGGTTGATCACTCTCCAATCCCATCTGGAAGTCATGGCACTGAGTGTACAGAATGTACAGAATCACATTCTCTTTTCTTATCTGAAGATCTCTGAAGTAATGGTACATGGTTTCAATGTCTTCAATTGTTAAGTGACAAAAATCAGCTTCGGTGAAAGAGTAATCTTTGGAGTCTTAGTATGTTTTCTTTGACTTGATCTTGCATAATTAGCATGTCTTCCTTAGGTCATGTGGTATGGCAGTTGTGTATGGCGAACACCTGAAATCGAGCTTTGGAAAGAGAGGAGGGTCGTGACGGTAATGTCACCGCACCAAATCAACTCGTAGTAACTCGTCAAAATGAGCTACCCCCGGCTTTTACTTACAATCAATTTAGGTTACGACATAATATTTTAGATGGCTCTTAGATGATGAAACCAGATTGAAGGATGGTATACACATATGGAACAAAGACCTTATTCTGAAAAGATGGTGTGACGACAATAAACCCGGTTATGACGAAATCCGATTATGAGATGGTGCAATTTGAGGTTATCAAAAATCGGATTTGATGAAGAAGTTTCTCATTTAGTTCATTTCGTATATTGATGAACCAATAATGAATCAAAAGTTTTATACTATATTGTTATTTAATATTTTAATTTATATTAATCTTTATGATACAATAAGAAGTAAAATATCATGTCCAAAACGACACAAATGAATGACATCTTGCATATGGGATCGCATAACTAGTGAACCTGCCTTGGCCAGGGTGGTCTCGGGCACACCCTCAACTTATAAAAAAATATTTTATGTTGTGAAATATTTGTATAGCTGCATATCCATTTGGTTTTTGTCTCTGGCGTGTAGCTCAGTTGGCAAATGGGTGGGATGACTTTATCCAAATACATAACAGGTTCTGGGTTCGATCCTAGGCCCACTCATTAGCGGCAGCCGCTGAGTGAGTCAAAAAATCCCCCCTCACATTGGTGTCCTTGGAGACAGGTTCCATATGGGACCGGTTAGGGTTGCCGATAATCAACTTTTTTTGCCCAAATATCCATTTGGTTTTTGATTGGTAAGCCATGCTTAGTCTCTCTTTCTTATCAATCACTTGTACATTTTATACTTCTTTCTAAAGTCTTCTCATCGGTTCATTATTGTTAAGTATAAGTTTTATATTGTAGTTCATTAAATCTTATAATTCACATATATTCATATTTGGTTAGTTAAACTAAAAATGATGTTTTTGCAACGTTGACAATAAATATATCCTTGACATATTCATAAAATGAAATTGGCCGAGTTTATTATTGATGAAGAGGAATAATAAAATATAAACCACTAAATGTGTGTAAACTATATAAACCAATCCTAGCCCTTGATTTTTGATCTTGATTATTATGTCATTAAGGGTAAAATAGTCTTTCACACATTTGTTGTATTTTCGGAAATTTCATTAATAAGGATAATTATCTTTTATTTTAGGAAGTGATTGACTTTAATCATTATTTTTTTAAAAAAATTCAAAATTTCCGATTTCATCTTCTTCTTCTACATTAAACGGTTATCAAAACTATCTTCATCATCATAACCATAAATTTTCAGAATTTTGTTCAAAGGTTCTTCTTGATCTTAGTTTATGTACTGTCGTCATCATGTCGTATGTTTCTGAAGAAGGAAAAAACCAAGAACAAAGCATACATGATGACATGATGGTTGATGGTGTTCTTCATCTCCATTAAACGGTTTTCAAAATTCATCTTCATCCCCAGAACTGTTTTTCAATTCCAGATTTCCGTACCAATTTATTATTGCAGTCGATTCTGACGAAGAAGGCGATGACGATTCAATGGATGATACTGATGCAATAGATGGTACTGATGCACTTGACGTTACACCACTTACGAGACAAATTTGTAAAGCAACAAAACTTTCAAGAATTGGGTATGATATGAAACTGTTAAGTTTTTACATGTATTATTATTGTTAGATTACTGTTTTCATAGGTTTTTTGTCCTGTTTTCATAGGTTTTTGTCTTCGTTTTCATAGGTTTTTTGTCCTATTTTCATAGGTTTTTGTCTTCGTTTTCATAGGTTTTTTGTCTTTGTTTTCATAGGTTTTTTTGTCTTCGTTTTATGTATTTAGTTTGCTTACGGTTTCATAGGTTTTTTGTCTTCGTTTTATGTATTTAGTTTGATTATTGTTTGATTACGGTTTCATAGAATAACGGGTTGATTTTGGATTCTTGTGGTCGTGGAATATGGAATGGATTGACGTGGATCCCTAATTTCATGATTTTGTTAATTGTTTCCAAATAGAGATCGCATGCCTATTTCCGTTTTTGCCCTTATCATAAATCAAGTTGGACAATTTTGCCACCGATTTCATAGAATATTACAATCATGCCACAGCTAGAATCTGGATCATTGATTGAAATAATCAATGGTCAAGATTAGGTTTCATAGTTTACACCAATTTCATGGTTTACAATTTAGTGAGCCTCTATTGATGAATATGTGAATGTTAGTTATATGTATTTTTTTTGGATTAATCACTTCGTCAATATAATATTATTTCATAGTTTTATTTATATTTACATGAATATAATTAAAAGGGCCACCGTGGCTGGCGTGACTCGGAATCTCGGATTTGTGCAACAAATAACAGAAAACCCGCATTCATAACTAATTAACATTATCCTAGAATGTACCCTTCTTATGGTAACACACTTTAAGGACGTATCATAGACCATGAAACAAATGTGACATTTCATTTCATGCATTTTAAAAGGCTATGTATGTACACACATATATGCATCATCGATCTTCGACCGTAGTTTTGTAGTTAATTTATGTTCTCACATCCGATCGAGCCATGGAGAAAATGGAAAATCTTGAATGGATTGAAGCTCAGAAGATGGTCATAAACATTGACCTCATTGCCGCAACCAAGAAACATTTGCAGTTTCTTGAATCCATTGATAACAATGGCAAATTGTACGATGGACATTTTCTAGAAAGAGCTATTTTCAGGTACATCTTGCTAGGGATATAGACGAGCCGAGTAATTAATTTGTCAGAGACCGTTACGTAAACTGACTTATCAAAAGTTTTCCAACTATATTGGTTGGTCTTTAGGGAAATAATATGGTTTCTAAATAACTTGTTATGGCACCAAGGCTTGACTTCGCGGCCATGTAACCTCTATAGCTCCACTCTAAGGCATGACATCTGTTGTAACACGTTATGGCGTTTTATGGCGCGCTATGTCGCGTTATGATGCATTATTTTCTAAAACATGGTTTTTTTCTTTAAAACTTAAATTAACATTAAAAAACATAAAAACTAAAACCCTAAATAGGTAAATCCTTACTCTTATTCACATATATGGAGAGTCAAACAAGAATTCTTTGAAGATTAAAGAAAGTATTGAGTAGAGACTAAAAATATTTAATCCTTATTTTGCACTCTTGAGATCGTTTTCTTATAAGTCTTATATATTTGATATAAATAGTTCTTTTCTTTTTGGTTTTACAATTTTATGTGAATTTAAATTGTTCTATGGGTTATTCAAAACACTAAAACTCATATATATATATATATATATATATATATATATATAGAGAGAGAGAGAGAGAGAGAGGAAAGTTCAAATGAAAACTCAAATTCAATTGTGAACGTGAGGACGAATCTTGGCCCTTCCATCTCTATTGATTCAATGACTCATATTAAATAGAGTTTTTAATTGAAAATATTAATTAAGGTGATTAGGGGTAAAAAGGGAAGATAATTTAAACTCACGCCTACTATATTTGACTTTTTATTTTCTTTTTTAATTAAAAACTTTTACCCCCGTTAAAGTTTAAAATAAATTATCTTAAAAATTACTAATATTTTAATCAAACAAATTACATCAAAAAAACTAGAATTCCGTGCTCTTCGATATGACATCCATTTCGATATAGTTTTTTGTTGTTTTAACCGTTTTTACGTGAAATGTCATATATGTGTTATATTCATTATGAATATTTATGTATTCAAGTGTTTATAACATCTCGACACCGTAAGTCCGTAACTTTACATCACCTTCTACAACACTTTCTTCAACGTCCTAAGGCATCGTGTTCTTCATTACCGTAACCCAACACCCATCGAGATGAATCGGGAACCTATCGAGTTTCGATTGTGAACCGAGGAACGAAAGAGAGGGCGTCACGTCTCCACACCTTCACGGGTCACTCATGTATTATTCTTCATGAATAATGTATCATTCAGTATGAATAATACATCATTCAGGGTGAATAATACACGATTCATGAATCGTGTATTATTCACCCTGATTGATGTATTATTCACCCTGAATGATGTATTATTCATACTGAATACTGTATTATTCATCCTGAATATTGTATTATTCATCATGAATAGTGAATGAACGTTCACCTTTGTTAATCATACTGAATGTGGACACCTGGAGATGTGCATACATATTCAGAAAAAATAAAACCAAGTCGCGGTTGTGAATCGGAAAACAAAAGAGAGTGTGTCATGTGTTCACACCTTCACGGGTCATTCATATATTATTTATCATGAATAATGTATCATTCAGGATGAATAATACAACATTCAAGTTGAATAATACATTATTCATGTTTAATAATACATGAATCAGGAATTCGTGTATTATTCATTCTGGATGTTGTATTATTCATTTTGAATACTATGTTATTCGTCATGAATAGTGAATGAACGTTCCCCTTTGTTATTCATACTGATTATGGACAGCAGGAAACGTGCATACATATTCATACTAAATATAACACATACATAGCATTTCACACAAAAACGGTTAAAATGAAGAAAAAACTATATCGAGATGGATGTCATATCGAAGAGCACGAAATTCTCGTTTTTTTGATGTAATTTGTTTGATTAAAATATTAGTACTTTTTAAGATAATTTATTTTAAACTTTAAGGGGGTAAAAGTTTTTTAATTAAAAAAGAAAATAAAAAGTTAAAGATGGTAGGCGCCGATTCAAATTTCCATTTTTGTCCCTAATCACTTCTCAATTGGTTTCATTAAGTTTTAACCATTGATTAGTTTTCCAAATCTTGATCAATGGTTGTGACATGTTCTCATGTTCACAATTGAAAATGAGTTTTCATTTGAACCCACCCCTATATATAAATATATATATATATAGAGAGAGAGGGATAATAAATTGTAAACCTCTAAATGTGTGGAAACTTTGGATTTCATAGGTTTTCTTGATGAAATTATTTCTTGAAATTGTTTATTTTGGTGAAAGTGTTTCATATCATTCGTTTCTTGATGAAATTGTTTCATATATTTGTGTTTTTTATGTAAAAACGACAAAGTTTCATCAAACCGAGAAAATATATGAAACAGTTTCATAGGAATGAAACAAAATATATGAAAGTACATAAAAACACAAATATATGAAACAATTTCATCAAGAAAATGAATGATATAAAACAATTTCATCAAAATAAACAATTTAATAAAATAATTTCATCAAGAAAACTTATGAAATTCAAAGTTTACACGAAAAAAAAATTACAAAATAGTGGGTCTCTCTCTCTCTCTATATATATATATATATAGTGTTAGGTTCATTTGAGAAGTCTAAATATTTTGAGAAATAGAGAAGTGATCGTGACTCTTCGATTAAATGCGCTGATTTTGAACACGGAAGGGTATTTTGGTAATTAGTCATCCCGTTTACAAAAAACACGGGCTGAGTTCATATATGAATCTGTGTGATTCACATATGAACTATACGTTCATATATGAACCTTTGTAATTCACATATGAACTCTTTATAACTAATTCATATATGAATCTTGTGATTCATATATGAACCTTTGTGTTTCATATATGAAACTAATTAATTGTAGGTTCATATATGAATCAGTTGAACCAATTAACTGATTCATATATGAATCTTTGTGTTCATATATGAACCTTTGTAATTTACATATAAACTTTTTTTAACTAATTCATATATGAACATTTGTGTTCATATATGAACCTTAATGATTTATATATGAATTTTTTTAACTAATTCTCATATGAACAAATTAACTGATTCATATATGAATCACAAAGGTTCATATATGAATTAGTTAAAAATATTTTATATGTGAATTACAAAGGTTCATATATGAACACAAAGGTTCATATATGAATCACACAAATTCATATATGAATCTGTCCCGCGTATTTTTTACGAAACTACCCTAAATACCCCTGAGCGTCGTTTATTAATTAATGTGGACGCGCGCATTAATCAGGTGTAACGCGAATTTCTTGACCGTGGATTATTTAATCCAATGGATATGATCACTTCTCTATTTCTCAAAATATTTAGACTTCTCAATTGAACCCTTCCCTATATATATATATATATATATATATATATATATATATATAGCCTGAGGTTCATTTAAGAAGTGCTAAATATATGAGAAATAGAGAAGTAATCTTGGCCATTTATTCGGTCATGATCGGCTTTAATTGGTCAAAAGTTGCGGCTTCGATTGGTCAAAAGTTGCGGTTGTTCCAAAAACAGAAGGACAGTTTCGTAACTTTTACAAAAACACGGGACGGGTTCATATATGAACTTGTGTTATTCACATATGAACTATCTGTTCACATGTGAACCCATGTAATTCACATATGACTCTTTTAACTAATTCATATATGAACCTTTATATTTCATATATGAAACTAATTAACTGTAGGTTCATATATGAATCAGTTGAACCAATTAACTGATTCATATATGAACCTTTGTGATTCATATATGAACTTTTTTTAACTAGTTCTTATATGAACTAATTAACTGATACATATATGAATCACAAAGGTTAATATATGAATTAGTTAAAAAGAGTTTATATGTGAATTACAAAGGTTCATATATGAACGTATAGTTCATATGTGAATCACACAGATTCATATATGAACTCGTCCTGTGTATTTTACGAAACTACCCCTCTATCTTGTGCAGATCACGCGAGGAATTATCCGCTGCTTCTCGGTCAAAGCCGCAAATGTTGACCGAATGAATGACCAAGATTACTTATTTGTTTCTCATATATTTAGCACTTCTCAAATGAACCTCTCCCTATATATATATATATACATACTTACATACATATGTGTGCCTTGAAAAATGAGGTGACCTCGCCGTAACTCCTAAGGCTTGAAGACTGACCTTGCCGTCACACTATGCCTCACGTTATTTATAACCATGGAAATAATTGTGCAATTTTTTAAAGAGTAAATAATGTCAATTTTGCGTAAATCTTACCTCCGACCCCACTTCTGGAGGGCTCGTTTAATTTGACTTGGTTTACAAGTTTCGCCAGCTTGTTTTACCATCGAGTTTAAACCAATAGAATTACTTGTATATAAGCTCATGTTGGGTTATATCCGTAGTCGCTCTATAGAAGCTTACTTGGATAAGCCAATGACTCTTTTGACTATGTGACTTAAACGAATGTTTTTATAAATTGATAAATGTTTGAATATATGTACATCATAATCTAATAATTAATTTTAACCAAACTATACTACGGTGCAATCTTAACATATTTAAATCCTACAATAGGTACATAAACTAATCCAAACATAACACAAAATATGAACAACGCCTCGTGACAAATAACTTTATTTTGTAGTAGTATAAGATGGACTAAACTCTTATCAGATCAGTGAAAATAAGAACTTTTAAACTTTTATCCTACAACTACAAAAAAAAAAAAAGAAGAAGAAGAAGATAATCACAAGGCTTTTTTAAATAAATAAAAATGGTTTACACTAAATATTTAGTTATCCCATAAAAGATGGTAAGGTAGTGATTTAATGCTTGTTTCAGGTACAAATATTGTTGGCTTTCTTTGCTGGCAAAGCATAAGGTGACAGAATCGCAGTTAGTGGTACCACTTGATTGTGAATGGATTTGGCATTGTCACAGGCTTAATCCGGTAAGCTTTATCTACTTACTTTTTTTTCTTATTAACGGATCGTTTACTAAACGTTTACTTGATAAGTATTTATTGGGTTATTTATCTTTCTGGATGAATATAAAAAAACCGAAAATCTTACCTGATAAGAGCGAGCGATGATAAAGATGGAGAGTCTTACCCGGTAAGTGACGGTAACGACTCTTACCCGATAAGCGTGTGTGTTTTTAATCCCTCTTAATTATTGAGGGTTTTGGTAAACATTGTATTTATAATCAAGATTTACTATTGGGATAAGCACTAAAGTAGTTAGAGTCCTATAACAATTTTAACTACTTAAATATTTGGCTAAACATAAAGAGTCCTAACTATATTGCTATTACCCACCTTCAAGCGTGACGTGGGTTCTTGGAACTACGCAAAGCTTGGATCTGGAAAGCAAAAATAGCGGCTTTGGTAGGCTTTTTGTGAAGAGATCGGCAACATTGAGCTTGCTTGGTACGAACTTTGTAGATAGATGACCGTGTTGAACCAATTCTCGAATGAAATGATAGTCAAGGGCAATGTGACGGGCTCTTTTGTGTGCGACGGGATTTTGAGTAATGAATAAGGCACTTTTATTGTAGCAAAATAAAGTTGGAGGTGTCTTGAATGGTATACGAAGTTCGGTAAGGAGATGTGTGAGCCATACGATGTCGGCAGCGGTATTGGCTAGGGCATGGTATTCTGATTCGCAACTAGACCGAGCAACCGTGCGTTGTTTCTTCGAGCTCCATGTGACGAGATTCGGTCCAAGGAAAATAGCATAGCCGGATGTTGATCGCCAAGTGTCCGGACAACCTCCCCAGTCAGCGTCGGAAAAAGCGGAAAGTGTAAATGACGGTGAGTGATTGAAGGTAAGACCGGATGTAAGAGTACCTTTAACATACCGAACAATACGTTTCACGGCTAGAAAATGGTCATCCGTTGGGGAGTGCATGAACTTACTTACGGTGTTGACGGCATAGGATATGTCAGGCCGTGTGATCGTAAGATATTGAAGTGCTCCGACCAAGGAACGGTATAAAGTTGGGTCTTTGAACGGCTTGCCGGTTTGCCCGAGGTGTTGAGCGACTATCATTTTAGTGCTGATGGGTTTGCTCTCATGTAGTTGGGTTCGGACAAGAACATCATGTGCATACTTTTGTTGGCCGAGAAAGATGCCCTTTGAAGTGTAAGTTACTTCGAGGCCAAGGAAGTAGCAGATGTTGCCCAAGTCTTTGATGGCAAGTACTTTTTGGACATGATTGATGAGACGTTGAATGAGGTGATCATCGTTGCCGGTGACGATGATGTCATCCACATAAACAAGTACATAGAGAGTGGACTTACCTTGGTTGTAGATGAAGAGAAAGGTGTATGCTCTACTATTTTGAAACCCAATGCCGGTAAGGAAATCGCTGAAGCGTTTGAACCACGCTCCCGGGGCTTGTTTGAGGCCATAGATCGCCTTTTTGAGGCGGCATACATGGGAGGGATGATGAACATCGACGTATCTAGGAGGCTGTTCCATGTAGATTGTTTCATGTAAGAGACCGTTGAGAAAGGCGTTTTTTGACGTCAAGTTGTCGTAGCTTCCACTTACGCATGACTGCAATACTTAGGATTAAACGGACGGTGGCAGCTTTGACTACCGGGCTGAAGGTGTGTGTGAAATCTAGGCCAGGCACTTGAGTGAATCCTTGGGCAACAAGCCTGTCTTTGAGTCTTTCCACCGTTCCATCGGCTTTGAATTTTTTCCGGAAAACCCATTTTGAACCGACGACATTTGCATTCCGGGGACGTGGAACTAATTCCCATGTGGTGTTAGATTTTAATGCATGTATTTCCTCGTCCAGGCATCGATCCAAGGCATCGATCCAACCCTGGTGTTTAGCGGCTGATTTATATCCTTTAGGAACGGTAGTGGTGAGAAGCGCGGAAAGAAGACCATGTTGGTGTTCGAAGATAAAGGTCGGGTATTTGGGTTTAAAAATACCGGATTTTGCTCGGGTTTGCATGGGATGTGTAGAGGGTGTCGGGTTGACGGGTGATGGGTTTGGGTTTGGTGTCGTAGGGTTTGGAGCCGTGGGGGGAAGGTTGGGTGATAGGTTTGGTGCGATGTCTGGAGACGAGTCGGGAACTGGGTGTGGGGTGCATAAGGTGCATGGTTTGGTTTTATCGGTTGGATATTTAGTGGGTGAAGATTGGGAAGGTGTGGATAACTCGATTGGTTCGGAAGGTGGAGTAGTCTAAGGTTGTAAGAGAAGTGGGTTTGGTGGTTTTGGTGAAGGGAAAGTGGTGCTCTTCGAATTTCGCATGCCGAGATATATATATATATATATATATATATATATATATATATATATTATGTACGAGATGTGAGGTTGTCGAGACATAAATAGCCTTTATATTTGGAACTATAGCCTAAGAATACACATGGTCGTGTTCGAGGTTCAAATTTATTTTTGGTGTAGTCTCGTAGGCATGGAAAGACTTGACATCCATATGGTCGAAAAAGTGCGTAATTCGGGACAGTTTTAAAGAGGATTGCGTAGGGTGATTTATGTTGTAGGACACGAGTTGGGATGTGCTTTATAATGTAGGTGGCCGATGCAAACGTCGTGAACCAATATTTGAGTGGAACCTTGGAGTGGAAAAGCATGGCGAGTCCGGTTTCGGTAATGTGTCGGTGTTTGCGTTCCGCACGACCGTTTTGTGCTAGTGTATACGGACAAGATAACTGATGAAGGATTCCTTTTTCGGTTAAGAATTTTTGAAATTGATGGTTTGTGAATTCCGCACCTCCGTCACTATGAGAATTTTTAATTTTGTCACCGAGTTGATTTGAGACCAAGGTGTGAAATCGTTGTAAAATTTCAAAAGCTTGAGACTTGAGATGCATTGGAAAAAGCCAAGAAAATCGAGAGTGGTCGTCAATAAATAGGATATAGTAGCGGTACCCTTCGGAGGAGATGACGGGGGTCGGTCCCCAAATATCGCAATGTATAGTGTCAAGAGGTTTGGCCGCACGTTTATGGTCAACCGAGAAGGGTAATTTGTGACTTTTAGCTAATCACAGTTCGCATATTGTTGGGTTTGGTAAAAGAGATTTCACAGTTAAGCGCCCTTGTTTATTCAAAACAGAAACTACATCATTATTAACGTGTCCCAAACGGGAGTGCCACAAGTGAAAGGAGCCTTTTAGCGACGGTTGGTTGAGATCGGATAAAAGAGTCACATCAATTTGGTGTAGTCGTTATAGACCACCATCATGCTTCCCGGTTGCGATTGTTGTTCCTTCCCTCCGTTTCTGAATAACAAAGGAGGTATCAGAAAAGGTGATATCTACTGGAAAATCGTGTGTAAGACGACTAATAGATAGGAGGTTCCTAGTTAGATTTGGAGCGACCAAAATGTCACGTAAAAGAATGGAGGGTGTAACCTGATGAGATTCGATATGAGTGATCGGAAGAGATTGACCATTACCAACTATGACATTGTGGTTACCTTGATATGGTTGTGCATTAGAGAGATTTGCAACATGCGGAGTCATATGGGCGGATGCTCTAGAATCCATGTACCAATCCGAGATGTTCGGATTAGAGGAGGAGGCGGTAAAAGTTTCGGCTATGTTAGCAAGCCCCTCATCGGTACGTCTTTGAAGAACATAGTCATGGCATTGGTTCGCCTTATGACCATTACGACCGCATAGTTGACATCTTGGAATATATGGGGCACGACGACCACCTCTTCCACGTCGATTAGAGAAAGTATTTACGGAGCGAGAAGAGGGACCTCGATAGATCCCGTGACCACGGTTTGAGGCCGAAGTCGTGAATGTGGCTTGAGATGGTGTGGTTGGAAGCAGTGATTTTCAGAAAATTTCATGTGCTTCGGCTCGATGAATGAGATCCGTGAACAACGGTATTGGGGTTAAGGCCATTTGCGTCGTTGAGAAGTTTGTGAAATCGGCGCCTAGACCTCGTAAGAACCATTAAGACTTGAAAGATTTATTGACCGGTTTACCAATTGATGTGAGTTGATCACATATATGTTTGAAGTTGCGTGCGTATTCTTGAACCGAGTTTGATCCTTTGGTGAGGTTTTGAAGATCGGCACGTAAACTAAAGTTCACGAGTTTCCGAAGAATGACTAAACGTGGCTTCGAGGGCTTTCCATGGGTCGGGTGCTGTTGTGGTACCGACGATGACCGCCATTGCTTCTTCGGATAGAGAGGAATTTAGCAACATTCGGAGTTGTTGATCAGTGGAGGCGGACGGTGGTGGTTTTGATCCATAAATAAATTGGAGAAGATTTCGAGATTCAAGAATTGGTAGAATTTGGTTTTTCCAAAGTAGATAATTGGAGGACGACAGTTTGATGTGAATGAGGGTGGCGAAGGGTAGAGAGTTGGTAGTGTGTGCGGCGGCGGCGCTATCGTCGATGGTGGTCACCATTGTCGGAAATTTCAGAGAAATAGGAGAGAGGTAGAAAGACAGATGAAGATGAAGCTGGTAGCTGTACTGTGGGTGGTGGTAGAGAGATTTGTTGGGGCTGAAATTTCAGGGGCTGTTGGGGAGATTTGTTATGTAGGATAGTTGTGATTTTTAATTCCAGGTTACTTTTTGCTATTTCAATCTTGTCTTGGATTTCCTTAGACTATGTTTATTTACAAATCAAACCAAACCAATCTTTATTAAAAAACTAATTTTTCTCTCTTCCACCTATCCAATCTTCAATTCCAATCCAATCTAACTTTTTTTATACTTTATTCACAATCCAAACCAATCTTAAAAATTATATTATAAAAATTATATATTTAATATTTTAGAATATATATATATATATCTTTTAACTTTAAATAAAAAATAAATAAAAATAATTTCATATTTTAAAACATAATTATGTCAAGATTGGTCTCTATTTGTCAAAAGATTGGTGTGTTGAAAATATGTCAAGATTGGTCTCTATTTGTAGGGAATTGAAAAATATGGATTTTGGTATATTTTTTATTTTTTTATTAAAGTTATCTTTTTAATCAGATAAGTTTTATCCTAATAAAATCTAAACCAACCAATTAGATTTTGACACCTATTATATCATTTATCTAAAAAATCTACTTTTATTAATAAACTATTACACAAACAAAGTTTGCATAGGCAAACTATTGGAAGAGTTTGGTTTGCCATAAAATAAAATGATTTTTCTTTTTATTTAAATAAAAAAATTTGTCTAATAAATTATTTAATATTTAATTTTTTTTAATGTTGATTAGAAGAATTAATAAGAAAAACAACAAAATATCCGTTTGTAGCCATGTTTCTCGCTCAATTAAGTTGTTTGTCTGAATATCTAGATTTTCAGATATCCTTTCGTAGTCAAGTTTCCAACTCAATTAAGTTGTTTTTCTGAATATGTAATTTTTAGACATCCGTTTCTAGTCATATCTCCAACTCAATTAACTCGTGTTTCTGAATTTACATATTTTAGCGACAGAACTCATCCCTCACTAATTAGCGAGGGTCCCTCGCTAATCCTTCACTTATACTAGTCCCTCACTAATCCGTCGCTGATATTATTTCTCTGTTAATTAATCTGTCGCTGAAGTTCGTCGCGAATCCGTAGCTGATACATCACCCACTCCTTTTAGACCCACCGACTATCAGCGACTGATTTGAGCTTTAGCAAGGGATTAGCACGTATATTTCCCTGGTTGATAGTGGTCATTTTTGTAGTGGCAGTTATGTTTCTAGCTCAAAGAAGTTACATTTTTTAGGTTCGGTACATGGCTGATTGTAAGGAATTGTTTGGAAGAATCCTCGACCCTTGTGGTATGGTTATATCGTCGATTGAAGGGGCTTGCAAGAAAGAAACCGAAGATTTATGGAACAAGATGTATCCAGAAGAACCCTATGAACTTGGATTGGGTTACCATTTTGTGGACGAATATGGAAACAAATCGATAGCTTTAGAAAGCACCAACTACAATCTAGTGTCGGCAGTTAAAAGACAAAGTTCGTTCTATTTCCAGGTAACCAACTTCAACTTCCTAGACCTTATATATAGAATTGGTTTCGGTAACGATATGCAAATCTTAAGTGACGTCTCGGGTTTAATACAACATAAAAAATATCTAGCTGCAATACAATAATATTGAATTTATAGGACACCTAAAATAAATGAGCGTTTTAATAGAGTTTTTATAGGATCTAGTTTATAGTATCAAACAAGAAAACGTCCTATCTAAAATGTTAACAATAAGTTTATAAGACGTTTTTGGACGTCAACAAGTTTTTAATTAGAACATTTTTCAAATAAAGTGTTCTGTTAACTATTTTAAATGACACTATTTGAAAAAATGTCATATAAACACAAGTGTGTCCTCTAAAAAGATGGTTTATATGAGACTTTTCAAGTTCGTCCTATAGAATTAGCTTAATACAACACAATATTTTGAAAATGCTCTAAAAAACTTGTTACGACGCTCAAAGCGTCCTATAAACTTATTATAACAATTTTAGATAGGACGTTTTTTTGTTTGGTCCTATTAACTTAGGTCCTATAAAACACTCTATTAAGATACTTGTTTATTTTAGGCGTTCTATAAACTCAATTTTGTTGTAGTGGTGTCATAATAAACTGTTTTATAGGAATAAACTTTATAGAATTAAACAATTATGTGTTCTACGTAAAAGCGTTGCACTAAGTTTATTAGATGTTTTTTTGGCATTTTAATAACTTTTTAAGACACTTTTTATAATAAGTGTCATATCAAGTGTTCTATGAACACATCTTTCTACGGACATTAATTTTTTTTGCAAGATAATGTTTCAAATAATGTTGTATAAGAAAATTTAATAAGACGTTTAATTTCAAAAGGTCCCTAAAAACTTGTTAAGACATCCAAAAGCGTCTTATAATCTTATTGCAACGTTTTTACATATGACACACAACTGTTTGTTTCTATAAAGCAATCAATTAGATATTTTTGATGTTATATAAACCCGATAGTTGTAGTGCATGTATACCCTTTGTAACGACTGACAGTTTTTTTCTAAAATGATCTACAACAGGTGTCAAGGGCGTTCATGAAAGACGATATCTTTCTAAACGGAGCCGTTGAGAGATACAAGGGATTTCTACATTTGATTAGAAGTAACATGGAGAAGAAATCAAACGAATTATGTGTTCCAACTTACGATATCGACCTAATATGGCACACACATCAATTGCATGCACTCTCTTATTGCAACGATACAATGAGCTTAATAGGAAACGTACTTGACCATGATGACAACGATAATGATCGAACCAAGGGTCAGAAATTGGATGTTGGGTTCACTAGAACTACAAAACAGTGGACACAAATGTTTTCATCCAGGTACTGGAGGGCTGGAGCCATGTACACTCACATCAATCCGTCGAACCATCTTAATAATTCAGCTCGATCATCTAAGATCATGTTTGTAGAGGTATGCTTCTCAAAACTCTCACCATTGCATAAAAGTTTTTGGAACAACAATTATCGGTTTAGGGCACACAATTTAGGGCACACAATTAAGCTTAGCTTAATCCAACAGTTTAGACCAATTGTACAATCGTAAACTTCTATCATAAGTTTTTTTAAGAAATATAAGGGCACACAACGCAACATTAACATTGTCAGGAACGTTTTTTTTCTTTTCTTTTGATTTCAAATGATTATAACTTTTTGGTTGATGTTCTTTCTAATATATATCCCGGAATAACCCTCAAAGTTTATCTAGCGGATGCAACTTACCCCCAAAAATATTATACTTACGAAAATCAATTGCGTTCAGGTCTTCCCTTGAAATCAAGTCAACGTTGGTTCAATGTGTTTTTAGTAATTCAAGAATAATAAATTTATGGAAACATATTTTAATTTGTGGATGTATTTACTCTTAAATGTTTTCAGATTATGGTGGAGATCGATGATAGAGGTAAGAAACTATCAAAAAGGAAATCTTGTTCTATCTATCAGAAAGAAGCAACATGATATGCTATTTGCAATGAGACAGAAGATCCACAGGCTCTTATCTTCCTGTGTGAACCCAAGGGAGACTTGCTCTTCCAACTTATCGATGGTTCTTCGAAATCATTAGGGACTTGCTTGATATCGTTATCGGAATTGGACTCAAAACTTGCATCTCCAAAATGGTTGGAGTTCGAATCAGGTACTAACTAAACCCGATTTGCGAAAGTTTATAATAGGTGATCCCTCGTATAAAGTTAGAGCAACTCGAACACATCTTTGAAATGGAGAAATTTAAGATTTTAAACTACTTTTTTGTTCCAACAGATTCTCTAATGCTTTTCTTTAAAATAGAGAAACCATAAAAATCTTCTAATTTGGATAACTCCCTATAATTAAATGTTTAAAATAGAGAATTGTTTTCTTTAAATATTGTTTTCACCGATAAGGTTGGATGTACCACTTAATTTGTACCAAAAAAAAGTTTATTAGGATGATAAATTTTAAAAATGTTTTAGTAATATAATTAATGTTGAAATCTGCAATATAGAGAAATTGTTGGAGGTGACACTTACCATGATTTTTTAAGGATTTGAACTTTTGATTCTCTATTTTAGAAAAATTACAAGAATTTGTTAGATATGCTCTTATGTCCGGAATAACGATTTGGGATATTTCAATGGGCAAGGTTTAGGTTTGTTCCCCAGATGTCACAATTAAGTCACTTCAAGGCGACTAGAGGGTTTGCATGTTAACTTCAATGCTCCATGGAATTAATATAAAGTGCAAACATACCGGCATAGATGGATAAACATGTCATGTCCCAAATTTCCATGTTCCCTCCAATCATGTAAAGTCACGTCATTATTTTTATTTAATTTATCTTTTATCCCTTGGATAAGTGGATGATGTGGATCCATTTGATTATTGGACATGAAAGAGACATGGAATTTGGGACATGTGATTTTTATCCGTCCCGGATACGCGTGGTTGTCAAAGAAATTATGTGTAGAACAAACCCGCAAAATGGTTAAAAGTTTATTGAATTCGAACTATCATAATTGACTTCATGGCTATGATGTAGAACGACCACGACCTATTACACTTGGTATAGTTATCTCTACGACTCCTCCGAGTCCATTGCAATGTATGGTTACAAAATGCGGAAAGCTTGGTGGTAGTGGTGGTTGCGGCACAAAATGCATCACAGCAAGATTATGGGCAACAGGTGGAACGTGCAGCGGTAGTGGCGGTTGTGGTGGTGGAGGTGGTGGTGGTTGTGGCGGCGGTGGTGGTTGTCGTGCAAGTTGTGGTGGTGGGTGTGGTGGTGGTGGTGGTAATTGTAGTGGAAAATAAGGTGTGTAACTGGTATTACTCATGTGTGATGATTCATTTTGAAGTGTTATATATCAAAACTAAGACATGCGATCCTTTTTATGACAAACATAAATAGATTAAGGTCTTTGTGCAAATTGTTTTAAATGAGCTTTATCAATTTTTTTCCATGGGAGTCATCATGAAAATAATTGTTCTATTTTTCGAAATATAGGTCAAGTTTGCATACATGCCCCAAGATCCCATCTCCAAAATGAGACATACTAGTTTTGTTTGGTCTTTTATGATAAATTAATGTATTTGTAGCTATATGGCTTCCTTCAAGTTGTGTTTACCATACTAGGTAAGCAAGTTAAGAACTGAGAATCTTATCCGATAAGAAGCATAAAAAGGATCGGGAGTCTTATCTAATAAATGAGGGAGAAGACTTTTACCCAACCAACGTTTACCGGGTAAGAAATGGTTACTAACAATCCATTTTTGTGTTTGCAATGTTACCGATAAGGTAAGGGTGGTAACTTTTGTCAGTAAGCGAGTTCCCTATAAGTGTTTGATAAACGAGCCCTTAACTGCTATGTGGAATGAAAAATAGGATAGAGTCGATCCTTTTAATCCTAATTGGTCTTAGGTGTATATTTTCTTAAACTTTTTTTAGTTATAATATAAAGTAAACTACAAATTCAGTTCTTGTGGTTTGCTAGTTATAAAATTTTTGTCTATAGAGTTTAAGAAATACAAGATTGCCATCATGGTATGCAAAAGCATTCGGATTTGGTCCCTCCCATTAACGACCATTAAAAATCCCATCAGATGAGGGTATGTTAGTCTTTTTTCACTTTTTGTCATCTTTCAAAAAAAGAACTATATGTATATTAGTATATATTAGAAGTTTGCTCGTGCAATGCAGCCGATATATCTTGATTTTATTGTTCTAATTTATTTTAATGTGTGGTTTTGAGTTTATGATTTGAAGATTTGTAAGTGGTTAAAGATAAAGATTAATTAATAAGAGTCCACAATTTAAGGATTTGAAGGTTGTTAGAGATAAGTATTAATCAAGTAATTAGCATTAAAAGTGGTACATAAAGCTTCATTAGTTGTTTTTAAGAGATTTAAGTAATTAGCATTAAATAGCGGTACATGAAGCTTTAGGGGGTGTTTGGGATTGCTTATATTTTTAACTTATGCTTATTTGCTTATGCGGTGAGGAAAAGCAGTTTTTAAAAAGTATTTGTTAAAAATTGAGGGTAAAAAGGTAATTTGGATAGATAAGGAAATAAGGAGAAGTAAATAAGTAAGTATGGATTGACTTATCAAAAACAACTTATTTGTGGTGAGGAGAAGCAAATAAGCACTTTTGATTTTTTCTATCCAAACACTCCAAACTGCTTATTTGCGGTGGGGAGAAGCTATAAGCAAATAAGTCAAAAATATAAGCACTCCCAAACACCCCCTTAAGGGTTGTTTTTAAGAGTTTTTGATAAATGCTTTATAATATAGTATAGATGAGGAATGATCATACGAGAAGTTAAACATTTTGCGAGAAGTCAAGAAGTCTAAATATCATATATGATTACACGGTGCGCTTAATCATATATGATTAAGCGTCTATATGTTGTCAATGCAGCATGTGTTTAGTCATATATGATTAAGTTTGTGTATGATGCATCATATATGAGATTGAAACTTTTGGCCCACTCGCAAAAACATTTAACTTCTCATATGAACCTGATCCTAGTATATATATATATATATTAGGACTTTGGATCATATAAGACCATTCATTTTCTATGAGTTAGATCTACTTGATCTCACAAATTTTCATCTTTTTTATCCCAAATAATGGTCTCACATGATCCTACCACCTCTACCAACATGCCCAATTAACAACAACCCCCACCCAACCAAACCCATCCCTACCCAACGTTACCTAACCATCACCACCAACCAGTCACACCCTATCGCCTCCCACTCCACCCAACCTGTGCCAACCTCATCACCAAACCCCCAACCCACTCTACTTTACTTCACCACCTACACACCACCACCTCCGCCACCTACCCATTCCAATCCACCACCTACACTACCCCCACCTACCAGCACTACCATGCCCACTCACCCCATATGCATTCACCCACCAACCTACACAGATCCAATACCTTACCCTACCCCCACCTACCAACACCACAATGCCCTGTCATCACTCATTATCGACAACCCCACCCACATATACCACTTTACTCCACCACCCACATTCAAGTTGTTTTCAAGTTGTTTTCAAATGACCATTGGAGATGCTCTTACACCTCAACCACCTACCATAACCATTCTACATCCAACCCCACCCAACGACACCTATCCTAACCATCACCTCTGTTAGAATCGATGCGTGAGTCAATTGATGAACCAAAGATGTAATCGAGAGAGAGAGAGTTGGCTGGAACGGCCGAAGGTTTTCTTATATCAGAGAGCGATTACAAAAGTATGATAGGCCAAACAACAAACCCTAGGACTATACATATTAACAATAATACTCTAACACCCCCACCTCAAATTCAAGTAGGGGAAGAATGAGCCAAGTTGAGTTTGGAAACAAGGGCCCGAAAACGCCCCGGAAGATGAGCTTTGGTGAAGATGTCGGCTGTCTGATCAATGGTTGAGATTGGGAGAAGTCGAACGGTCTTTCGAAGAACATGTTGGCGGGTGAAATGACAGTCAATCTCGATGTGTTTTGTGCGCTCATGAAAGACATCATTGTGAGCAATCTGAATAGCACTGTTGTTGTCACACCACAATGGTGTTGGGGAAAACTGATGAGCACCCATATCAGATAGTAACCAGCGTAGCCATACAAGTTCTTGTGTAGTGTCAGCCAAGGCTCGATATTCAGCTTCAGTACTAGATCGAGCTGTCAGAGATTGTTTCTTGTTGCGCCAGGAAATAAGAGAGTCTCCAAGGAAGAAACAATATCCGGTGGTAGAGCGGCGATCAGTTATGTCTCCATCCCAGTCAGCATCGGAAAAGGTACGAAGAGTTAAGGATAATGTGGACGAGAAGTGAAGCCCATGAAACCTTGTCCCTTTAAGGTATCGAAGTATACGAAGAACCGCGGCATAGTGATCGGAGCACACGGAGCAGTCATGAACTGGCTGACTATATGAACTGCATATGCAAGATCCGGTCGAGTAACAGTCAGATAGACCAGAGAACCAACTAGTTGACGGTACCGTGTAGGGTCCCGCAGCGGGGTTTCCGGCATTGGGAGCAAGGTGCAGATTTTGCTCAATGGGTGTAGATGCAACTTTGTTGTCCGTGATCCCAGCTTTGGACAACAGATCTGAAATGTACTTGGCTTGACAGAGATAGATGCCGGAAGAATCTGACAGAACTTCAAGGCCAAGGAAGTAGTGTAGCTTACCAAGATCTTTCATCTCAAAGCATGAGCTGAGAGACTGTTTGAGATGGAGGATACCTGTAGAGTCACTGTCGGTAATGATCATATCATCAACATACAATAGGAGTAAGATAGTACCCGCAGCAGTGGTCCGAGTGAACAATCCAGAATCATAGTTACTCGGAGAGAACCCCAATGAGATGACAGTATTGCTGAATTTTTCAAACCAAGCACGAGGAGCTTGTTTGAGGCCATAGAGGGCTTTTCGAAGTCGACATACATGACCCTGACGGGAGGTCACACCTGGAGGGAGTCTCATTTAGACTTCCTCTTCGAGATCGCCATTTAGAAAGGCATTCTTGACATCCATCTGGTAAAGTGGCCATCTTTTGGTGGCTGTTATGGCGAGAAGACTACGAACTGATGTGACACGAGCCACAGGAGCAAACGTTTCCTCGTAGTCAATGCCATATTCTTGGTTGAAGCCTTTTGCAACAAGACGTGCTTTGTATCGATCAATGGATCCATCAGACTTGAATTTGATTTTGAAGACCCATTTGCAACCAATGGGTGACTTGCCCGGTGGGAGAGGTACAAACTCCCATGTATTGTCTTTGTCAAGAGCCTGAAGTTCCTCAGTCATAGCTTGCTGCCAAACAGGGCTAGAAGCGGCTTCCTTGTAGGAATTGGGTTCATGGTTGGACAGCAAGGTGGCATAACAATGATAATCACGAAGGTGAGGAGGAACTTGTCTTACCCGATCGGAGCGTCGTACTTCATCTTGTGGTTGAGAGGAGCTAGGATCCATAGACTCAGCAGATGGCTCAGAAGTAGTCCTTGGAGGTGGTGTAGATGATTGATCATGATCAGATGGCACAGATTGAACAGGTGACTGCTCAGATGAGACAAGTGAAGGTTCATGTTGAGAAGAGGCGGAAGGAGGTGGAACAGATGGTGAGGAGAGTATGAGATCTAATTGGAGTGAGTCCAATGAGATAGACGTGTCAGTGAAGAAAGAAGTAGAAGGAGCGGGTGTGTCCTGAAATTTAGACACCGTAGAGAAGGGAAGATGTTCCCAGAAGGTGACATGACGGGATATGCGAAGTCTCTTAGAGACTGGATCCCAACAACGATAACCTTTATGTTCAATTCCATAGCCAAGGAAGCAGCATAATCGAGAACGAGGTTCGAGTTTGGTGTGTTCATGAGATTGTAGCTGAACAAAGCAAGCACAACCCCACACTTTGAGGAGTTCATATGCAGGAGAGACTCCGTAGAGTACTTCATACGGAGACTTTTGATTGAGAATAGGAGTCGGGTGTCGATTTATGGTGTAGACAGCCGTGAAGGCTGCTTCACCCCAAAAGCGTTCTGGACACTTGGCGGAGATTAACAGAGTACGGATAGTGTCAAGGATGTGACGGTGTTTGCGTTCTGCACGGCCATTTTGTGGAGAGGTGCCGGGACAGGAGTACTGAGAAAGAGTACCCTGAGATTGAAGAAAAGAGAGGAGAGACGATTCTTTGTATTCCATAGCATTATCTGCTCGAAGAATCTTTATAGGCTTGGAAAACTGGGTTAGAATCATACGGGCGAAGGTAATATAAATTTTGGGTAGCTCTGAGCGGTTTTTCATGAGATAAATCCATGTAAAACGTGTGTGATCATCAATAAAAATGACAAAATATCGAGCACCTCCCATAGATGGGTGTGGAGCTGGTCCTCATGCATCAGAATGAATAAGATCAAATGGAGAAGCAGATTTGAATTCATTAATTTGAAAAGGTAAAGCATGATGTTTGCCAAGTTGACAAGATAAACAAGAAACATTTTCAGAAGAAGTGTTTCCTAACAATCCTGAACTAGCTAACACTTTTATTCTAGCTAAAGATAAATGGCCTAAGCGCGCATGCCATAGTTCAAATGAAGGAGTACTGGAAACGGAAGCAGCAAAATTTGATGAAGGTAAGGGAAGGCGGAGGTAGACCACTTCAATCATCCGACCAACTTTACGGCCTACTCCAAGGATCTGCTTGGTCTTTGGATCCTGCACAACACAACTAGAAGGGTGAAATAAAACGATTAGACCGGCTTCCATAAGCTGAGTGGCTGAAATCAGGCTCAGAGATAAGGTAGGTATATGCAGCACATCAGATAATTGAATGTTGGGGGTAGATACAGTCCCACTGAAGAAGACAGGTAAACGAGTATCATCAGCAGTACGAACTGATGAAAACATGCTAGAAGTTTGTTTAGAGACAAACCCGTCAGTCTTAGGTGTCATGTGATTACAACATCCAGAGTCAAATAGCCAAGGATTACCTGATGCAGAGGTATTGCATTGAGAATTCATACCCATAGAACCTGTCATGAGTTGCTCCATGAGCTCTTGATTCCGGCGCATGAGTTCCATAAGGTCAGGCGTTGAGTTGTTGCTATGCTGTGCTGGAACTGCTGGCGATGGGGAGTCTTGAATGATTGAGCCAGCAACTGATTGAGTTCGGGACTGTTGTCGTTGGTTACTCGAGTTCTTTGGATGTTTTGGGCAATCAGACCCATAGTGACGTGGCTGTGTGATCCCATACCAGCGACATTTTCGAACTGGGCAGTTGAGAAGAAGATGAGAAGTAGAATGACAGAATGTGCATTCACTGTTGTTCCCCTTGCCCGCAGATTTAGACTGGTCAATGGTACCCCATTTACCTTTTGCCTTTCCTGATCTGGAAGTGTAGAGCACAGTATCTGATGGTAGTGGAAAACGTTGTTGAAGACGAGTTTCTTAACTCAGCAGTTCAGTAATAGCTTCTTCAAGGGTAGGTAGAGGATGCCTATGTAGAAGTGAGGCTCGAACGTTCTCAAAGCGATCAGTGAGTCCCATTAGAATGGTAACCAAATGCAATTGGCTAAAGTAAGCAGTAAACTTCCGAGCAGTTTCATCAAAAATTTGAGGTGCACCCAGATTCAGATGATCTCTAAGAGCTTGCATCTCAGAGATGTAGGAGTTGATAGACTGATCAGGCAGTTGCCTTTTGTTCTGGAAGGTAGTCCACAACTGATATTGATGAGATAAGCCTGTAGAAGTGTACCTGTTTGCAAGAAATTCCCATAGTCCTTTTGTTGTGGTGTAGCCGAGGAATTGTTGATTGATCTCAGTAGTTGTAGAGGCGTTTATGAATCCTAGGATGCGAGCATTCGCGATATCCCAATCATTCATGCGTTTTGCAAAGTCGATTGCACTTTCCTTTTCTTCTTGAACAGGAATGGTAGACGTACCGGTGACATAGGTATAAAGTCCATGAGACTTGAGAAGAATGGACATGTGATGATGCCACAGAACATAGTTGTTCCCATTGAGTACAACGAAGATGGGATTGGAGTGACCGGAATTGAGAGCCATGAGAACAGATTCAGGAATGTAGATAAACAGATTCCGGAAGTGGTTAATTGCTTGTTCCAGAGTTTGTTAACAACCCCGTTTTCGAAATTATGGTCGGAATAAGAGGTACCGGAAGTAGGTAGTTCCGATGAAAGTAAACAGGTTCCGGTACACCGAGAGTTCCGGTATTTAGGCAAAACGGAAGAGTTCCGGTATTTAGGCAAAACTGAAACAGGTTCCGGTACTGAGAGTTCCGGTATTTAGGCAAAACTGAAACAGGTTCCGGTACTGAGAGTTCCGGTACAGAGTGTAATACCCCGGGTAAGTTCGTTAGTTAAATTATAATCCCGTTAAATTATTTAACTCTATAATGGAAGTTTAGAGTAAATTATAAGATTAAGGGTGTTTGAGTCATTTTTGAATAGGTTAGGGTCTAAATGGTAAATATAGTTTGATAATATCTCTTTTAGGAAATCAGATATTTCATTCAGCAAAAATACTCAGATTAGTGTGTGTGTGTGTGTGTGTGTGTGTGCTTTGAGAAGAAAAGAAAAAGAAAGAAGGTTTTAGTGGCTAGGGATTCATTTTGGTGTACTTGGAAGAATTGTTAAGGTAAGTTCCTTTACATTTTATGTTCATAATTGCTAGTAGATAGTTTCTATCGGAGTAGAATAGTCAAATTCATGCCTGGTAGTAATTCTGTCGATTTCTGGGTAGAAAAAGAGTAAACCGACAGAGGTTTCTGGATAGAATGAATGTGTCCGGATACTTTTGTTAATAGTGTCCGGATGAAGTTCTAAAGGTGTCCGGACGAGTCGATTATCCGGGTAAGTCTCTCTTTTCAATAGTTTCCGGTTAAATTAAGATACCGGATGGTGTCCGGATTGCTTTGGTGTCCGGGTGTTATCCGGATTATTCATGTTGTCCGGAAAGTTATGCTATCCGGATTGAATGAGCTGTCCGGAAAGATGTGTTGTCCGGTTAGTTTGGGTTGTCCGGAAACTTGAGCTGTTTTTGTTATTTTTGAGATTTTGATGCTTTTAAGTGTCCAGTAATACTATGTTTTGTTGGACTTTGGATAGAGTATAAATGAAGATTGAAAATACTATGGACTTGATTTAAGTTCGGGTTTGGGGAAGATATTTGAGGAATTAAGTTATTCTAAGTTCTTAGACTATTAAGTAAGCCTTATGTGTTCATTTGGTAAAGAGGAGTATGTATTTGATTTGTACAGATTCTGTGAATTTGAAGTGAAAGCAGAGTCGTTTTGAGAAAAGCTGGGAGAACGTTTTGATAGACTAACAGGTGAGTTTTACTTCAAAATGTTTTCAAGCTGGGAGAACGTTTTGATATATGTGTGTATTGAATATGTGCTTATGTTTGAAATATAATATGTGGAGATGTATATTATATTTACATGAGTATTACACTATACGAGAGTGTGTTGGTCAGGCTTAGGACCGGTGGTGTTGGCTGTAATATTCGTACGGCGGTGTTGGCTGTAATTGTCGTACAGCGGAGTTAATTTATTAGTTGGCTTGCAACCAACTAATATGGCCATGGGAATGAGACAGGAAAAGTACACGATGCGTGAGTTATGATTGGTATTTATCTTTTGTGATATATATATGGTATTTGTGCAAATGGTTTTAAAAATGACAGAGATTTTCTCACTTAGACCATTAGGTCTAACCCTCATTTTGTTTTAAAATATGTATTCCAGGTCGTGGAGCAAATAAGGACAAATGATAGGAAAGATCTAGGAATTTCTTTTGAAGACTCATGAAGTGTTTTGTAACTATCATGTTCAGTAGTTATTATGTAAAAGTTTGTACTGAAAGACTTATTATGTAAATACTAAAGGACCTTACTTGTTATATTATGAATCTTTCGGTTATGTAACGACGTTATGAAATATATGTTATTTGTTGTATGTTTGGGAACCGGGTTGTTACACAGAGAGTTCCGGTATTTAGGCAAAACTGAAACAGGTTCCGGTACTGAGAGTTCCGGTATTAAAAGTAGTTCCGGTACTGGGCAACTTAGGGTTTTGCGATTCGATAAAATACGAACAGAATGACGAGCAGAAAACGAGCAATGAAAATAGAACAAGACTAGTAATCAGAAGAATTGGTGAGACATACCTAAAGCTCTGATACCATGTTAGAATCGATGCGTGAGTCAATTGATGAACCAAAGATGTAATCGAGAGAGAGAGAGTTGGCTGGAACGGGCGAAGGTTTTCTTATATCAGAGAGCGATTACAAAAGTATGATAGGCCAAACAACAAACCCTAAGAGAACAATATATACTAAGTAAGTTACAAGTAATTACAGAAAAGACAACAATAATACTCTAACAACCTCGAACCACCTATTCACACCCACCACCCGCTTACATCACCCCACCTACCTTACCCCTAATGGATCCTTCCTCCTCCTACTCCATCCATCCATGCCCACTCCCCACGTATCATCAACCCCTATCCTACTCCCATTTGTGAGATCAAGTACTTAAGAATATTTTTATTGCCATCCATCGAGCTTACCATTATAAAGTTACCCCTATTGGAACCCTCCATTTCGAAGTGTTTCAAGACCTTATCAATCGAAAGTTACCCCTATTGGAACCCTCCAATTAAACGCCTTGATCTATCTCGGTGGATCTTAATTCCAAAGATATAGGCAAGCTCTCCCAAATCTTTTGTCACCAAACATTTCCCTAGCCAATCTTTTAATATAAGATTATGAAAACAACAATGCTTCCACTGACTTTCTTGTATATACGAGGCTCGTTTTCATTTTTAATGAAACTAGATTCTTTCGCTTCTTTAGAATGCTTCGAATGTTCAAAACCACCTTCTGGTTGTACAATATACACGTTCTTACTCAAAATTCTGTTAAGAAACGTGATTTTGACATTCATTTGCCATATGTCATAATCGTGATATGTAGCAATGGCAAGCAATATCCTAATGGATTAAATCATGGCTATTGGAGAGAAGGTTTCATCATAATCAACTTTGTGTGTCAAGTGAAACCCTTCGCTACCAACTAGGGTGAGCATAACCAGGTACCTGGCTAAATTGCATGGAACCGGAATCGGAACCAAAACCGGCGGTTCCTAGCATGAAGGAACCGGAACCGCTTATATTGGTTCTCTATATTTTGGAACCGGTTCCGGGTACCCGGTGTCAATTTTTTTTAAAGATTGAAAAACATTACTCAAGTCTGATACATGATATTGATTTCAATGTCCAAATATTGAAGAGAATCCAGTAGCAACTTCCTGAAAAGTATCAACACATATATATCTTGTGGTTGCAAGTATTTCGTGACACTTATTGATGATTTGTAACACGATATAATAGGCCTGTCTGGAATCAAATTCTCTAATTTCCTACTAGAAATTAAAAAAACAGAATATTGGGTGATGAGAATGAGTTATATGATGATGATGATGATTCTGTACTAAACAGCATCACTCGGGACATCAGGGCCGCTAGGAATTTTCCCAGGGAAGTCGGTTTTTGAAGGGTTTGATCCTATCATGCTGCACAATACAAAAAAGAGGGTTAATGAGATGGTTTTAAAGATTGAACGGTGTTTTTAGTTTTAGATTTCAAGATGATGTGTGTTTACCTTCTATCAACGATGACCACAGAACGAAGCTCACAGTTGTTGAAGCTGAGTGTACCACAATGAGAGTGAACCGTTAGTTGTCAAAGGGTGTAAAGATTTAGCGTAGATTTTAAGGCATTTTTCTGATAGGCAGAGAGACCTTCTTTATGATCTTCCAAATTGATTCCGTATACTGACTAAATAATCTAACTTGGATTATCTTTAATTTCTGACAGGAAACTGTTAAGATTTTTTCTTTGTTTGGACGAGTATTTAAGAAAGAAAGAAAGAGTGTTGTATGATTTTTAATTCACAGGAATGAAAAAAGAATAGCAACAGAATAAACGACTTACTGTTTGGACATTTCCTTCTTGAGTGTGGGATGACAATCATCTCCATATGCAAGCAATGTATGAAACAAGAAACCGCTATGAGTAACAACCGCTATCTCCTTCTCTTCCCGTGTCAACAACCTGCATAATATTTAGGTGAAACTAAAAATGTGTAAGTAAGAAGAGGGCAATAGGGTCATTTTCTTTGGCTAGTAGCATGAGACTCGTTTTCACTAAAATAGAAACATTAATCCTATGTATAACATAAGAGAACCAAAGATAAAAAGTGGCATTCTCTATACCAAGAAAGGATTAATTGGACTTTTCTCACCTTGGGGATCTTTCTGAATCTTTCTAATTAACGGTATAAATGGAACAATGAAAACACTCACTAAATCAAAATGATGTAGTATAAAAAAGTTGAATTCACATACGTTTACATATCCTGGGTCGGGTTCCGGTGAGAAGTGCCAAATTTGGTGAGAAGTGGTTATCAACCGTTAGATGAGAAATGGATGAACATTAGGATGGATGCACCGAGATGAGATGCACGGGATAAATTCCCTTTTAAGCCGCAATTCATGGGAGGGTATTTGATTAAAAGTGATCAACTTGTTTAAAAGTACTTCTCACCAAAAATGGCACTTCTTGCCTACATATCCTAAAGATAATTATTATATGTAATGTAATTAAATGAACTGCTTATATGGATAACAAAGTAGAACAGGAAATCACCATTTCATAAATTTCACTCCCCTTGCTGCAACGTCTTCATTCTTTTCTCTAGTGTCAGCCGTCCACAAAACATCGCCATCATTTTCTATCTGAATAAATGCCCAACAGTATACTTGACACTTTTAGCAGGCGAATTACTTTGAAACTAAATTAATAGTTCAGGATGGATGAAGATTATATATGAAAAGGTGCTGCATTACTGAATTTAATAAACTTCAAAAGTAGTAAGAAAATTAAGTAAGCTACTTGCCAAGGAAAAATCAATTGCTGGAAACATAGGTTTGTATTCGCTTATGCTTCTCCTCCTATCGCATGGATGAACACCCTACATGAATTACATTAAAATGAGTTCAGCAGCATATAAATATGTCATTGTTTAAGATTGGAAAAAAAAAGTAAACGGAAAAACAAACAATAATGTATAATGTTATTAATTTAATACGAGAATTGGCAAGACATACAAAATTAAGAACTGAAGATTTCAGCAGGATACTTTCTCAAGGCAACAAGAGAAAGATAATCAATTGTGGAAAAAAATTATTTATTGAAGCAGTTTATCATAGGTAGGCTGCAAATTTTATTTCCAGCGAAGGTATTTCATCAACCACCAAACATGAAATTATTGACACAAAACAACAGAGAATGATTTTGTGAACGATCGCATCACTGACTTCACAAAGACCTCTTAAATACGCATCTTAAATATATATGCAATAATCAGCCTTTTATCACATATCAAAATTGAAACCTGCACGTTTTGAAAAAAATATGTGACCCAATCAAGGGTCTCACACTCTCCTATCTGGAAGACAAGTAGATATAAAACATGTTTTGTATAAATACAGTTTGCATTATGAGATTGAGTAAATGTACAGAAATAGAACTGCCAAACCACCTCCACTTGATATTTGTGAGAAAATCAATTAGGCATTAGGAAAGCCAGAGTCTAAAGTAGTAGGAACCAGCAAGTTCCAATGAAATGAAAAGCATGATAGTCCTTGCTGGAAGATAATCATGCAATCATGTAATCTGGAGTTTGTAGGATTATAATTCATCCAAAAAGGCAAAAAGACTAAATCACCATACAAATTCTACCAGTATCAACAACCTAGAAAGTGCATCTATCACTTTTTGCATTGAACTTCAATCATTCATTTGGTGAAAACAAACTATTGTTTCTAATATCTGCATGCTAGATATTATATTTCACATACCAAATGTTCACGACAAAGTTCCACAGCAATGAACCGAGGACAATTTAGGCTAGAAATTGCAGGACGATTACTATTGCCTGTATTTGCTGCCATTAGTGGAGGCGCATCATTTCCATCAGCAGAACCTTCATCCCCAAAAGCACCAACTGCTGTTTGCATAGTCCTACAAGCAGAAAAGTTAGTGATTCTAGCCTTTTAGAACATGTTAATCATCTAGTAAATTCAATCCTATACAATACATTGATCTTATCAGGATGAGGCAGCCAAAATATATTATTCCCTTGTCAACTTGGCTTAAATATAAATAGACTAGGACACTGTAGTTATCTGCATAAAGCATATACATATAAAAATGATAGTTAATAAAACTTCTTTTCTGACATCTCTTGAACCAGTCAGACTGCTAACAAACATTGTAACGATCGAGAAGGTTTCTAAGGATGCATTAAATCTAAAACAAATAAACAGACCAATTACCAAGGTTTATCCAGGTACACAAGGTTCCCAGCATCCTATAAGCAGTGCAAATATGTTCTGCCAACAAGGTTCCCAAAAGAAAATTGATGACAGGTGACCGACAGAGCTGTTCAGAATTCACAGGCCATGATTCCCAGGATCTTAGATCGAATACCCGGCCATCATATGGGCATCATGCATACAATCATCATTCATACAAAAGAAAGAACAAGATAAAGTGGGTTGAACCCTTCTAAGTAATCTGAAATATAATATAGATTCAACTAACGAAATCGTTTACATAAGGACTCTATTTATAGACATGAACAGGTGCCTTGAAGAGGTGCCAACGAACCATTGCAACCCTTCGGTTGTGACTGCTTCTAGACCATCGCAACCCTTCGGTTGTGGCCATTAAATATGGCGGTTGGTGGCCGGTTGTGGATGAAAAGACATACCTTTTCATCATACCTTTTCATTTTTGTCTTATTTATATATATATATATATATAAATACATATATATAGTACTAAACTTATATATGTAACTGTTATATCATTATGGTTCCAACAATCTCCCCCCTAATGATATAATCAGTAATTCTTCAAGATTTCGGTTCTCCATTCCATCCGTAACTCCTACAGTTGCTTGTATTTGATCAACAATCGAAATTGCTTGATCTTCGAAATTGTTAGCCTTCCTGCTAACATCTTGTACCCTGTCATTGTTGGTGTACTTGTTTTGCCACATCTTGGCGTCTTTTGCGAACTCATAGTAAGTCTCGGGATGTAACAAATAAACTTCAAATAATTCTTTAAATTCTTCCAATCTTCAAATGTTTTGTGCCGGTCATTTTTCCTTCGATCGCACGTGTTTTTTTTCAAGGAGACTCCTAAACATCTCCGTCTTCAATCTTCAAATATCGTGACTCCTAATCGCCACTTTTAAACTTCTGGTTTCTTTAATGAACGATTTTCCTAATCGTTGTGGTTCTTAATTTTGCGATTTTCCTAACCGCTTGTTTTCGCTGACTGTCCCTTGTAGTCGCGTTTTGTCTTGCTAACCCGTATGGTTTCTGATTCTCCGGTTGTCTTCTCCGGTTCCGATTAAGGTATGTAAACCTCTTTTCGGTTTGGTTTTTTTCACTTCTCTTGATCGTTCTTGAATTTCTACTGTTGGTTTATCTCCGGTTGTCTTCTCTGGTTCCGATTATAGGTATGTTCTCCTTTTCTCGGTGTGAGACCAGTCGGTGGTAGATACCTTCTGGTTTATCGGCCGCCATGGGTTTCTCCCGTTGATTCAATCAACGCCTTCCCGGTGTTCTTCTGTTGAATCTTCTGGTTTATCGGTCGCCCTGGGTTTCTCCCGTTGATTCAATCAACGCCTTCCTGGCGTTCTTTTGTTGAATCTTCTGGTTTATCGGCCGCCCTGGGTTTCTCCCGTTGATTCAATCAACGCCTTCCTGGCGTTCTTCTGTTGAATCTTCTGGTGCCGATTTGTTGGTGAGATTTCCGGTAGATGATGATAATTTGCGCATGAATTTGATCTTCGTTTGAACCCTTTGGCTCTGATACCATGTTCAGAATTCACAGGCCTTGATTCCCAGGATCTTAGATCGAATACCCGGCCATCATATGGGCATCATGCATACAATCATCATTCATACAAAAGAAAGAACAAGATAAAGTGGGTTGAACCCTTCTAAGTAATCTGAAATATAATATAGATTCAACTAACGAAATCGTTTACATAAGGACTCTATTTATAGACATGAACAGGTGCCTTGAAGAGGTGCCAACGAACCATTGCAACCCTTCGGTTGTGACTGCTTCTAGACCATCGCAACCCTTCGGTTGTGGCCATTAAATGTGGCGGTTGGTGGCCGGCGGTTGTGGATGAAAAGACATACCTTTTCATCATACCTTTTCATTTTTGTCTTATTTATATACTCCCTCCGTCCCAAAATAAGTGTCCACAATACAATTGGCACACAGTTTTAGATAAACTAATTATTACACCTTTTAATTTAAAGAATGACAATTTTACCCTTAATATTAAAAGAAACATTTTGTATTTTCTTTTTAAGTAAGGGTAATATTGGAAATGTACCAATTACTTTTTGAAACAAGACACTTAATTTGGGACATATATAAATAGCAAAGTGGACATTTAATTTGGGACGGAGGGAGTATATATATAAATACATATATATAGTACTAAACTTATATATGTAACTGTTATATCATTATGGTTCCAACAAGAGCGCCTTCCTTAACCAACCTCTATGTCCACCAGAATTTGTGCTTAGGTGCCTTTAAAACAGAATGTTTGTGTCTAGGCACTTTTATACCATGGAGAAGGTGGAGACTTCAGTGAAGGCTACGGATTACAGATTTATGGTCGTAGTAGATTTTATACTTGATAAGACAGACAACATATCACTGGCTATCCCCTACCATAAAGAAACACGTAGTTCTTTAAGGAGTTTTGACCTGTCTTGCTTTTCACATATCTTCCTTTCTAGGGGTGGATTTTTTTAATTCGAACATACAAGTGAAGACAAGTATTTCATACTTGTGAATCGTGGTCTCGTGGCCTATGATGATAATATATTGCCAATCTAAATAACCAAAGAGACCCAAATATAAAATGTGCCAGAAACAAGAGTTGATCAATGAAAGAATGCATATGTGAGCTACACATCAATACATGTGTGTTCTCATTCACACTTAACGAAGAAAAACATGCCTGCCTTGAGCGCTGAGTGCCATAACAGTACTTAATCTATACCCAAAAAAATATTAAGGTGGATTGAAGACGAAGAAAACAAAAGAAACACGCATCATAAGACATCGAAATTTGTATCCTAAACTAGAAACTTACTTTTAAACAAGAACACTGATCGAGTAAAGAGTTATGTACAGTCAGTACGATCACAAGAAACGGGATTTGACTGGAGCATAGATATTTGTAGAGAAAGTCAGTTCTGACCAGCATAAGCTTCAATAATAATAGTGAAGAAGCATAGATATACGAAGACACATAGAGAGAAGAAATCACCTAAGAACGAACAAAATGAATGTCTTGGTGTACACTGTGTACAACATGAAGTTGAAGCATAGATATACGAAGAAACTATCACTGAAAGAGAAAGATGATCCTTTGATTGGTGAAAATGTGTATTCAGCTGATGTAATTTGATAACTTTCTCATGAAATTATGACTTTGCAAATCAATGAGTTTATGCTTACAAGACTTATAGTAAATTTATGACTTATATGACTTTCACGGGCTGTTTGGTTGGTGGATTCAAAAGAATTTGATGAAATTGGAATGAAAATTTCCTTCGACCAAACTCCTTAATGATGTTTGGTTCACGGATTTAATTGATCGGATTCCTCTGAATTCCAAAGTTGAGGGATTTGATCATTCATTGGCATAAGGGAAGGATTTGCATTCCATTATGTGGCAAATGTAACAGATTCTATAAATTGTTTTTAGAATGACAAAATATCCTTTGCATCCAATTTAACCAACACCACCACCCTCGCCATCGAGACATCTCCGCCAGCATTGTCTCCAACACCACCACCGCCAATTAACTAATATTATCATTCCACCACCCCCAGCGTGTAATAACCCTAGTAAGCTACTTTATGATTTTATGTGAAAATAGAAGTTAGAAAAGGGTTTTAGTTTTGGTATCTTAGAAAGTTAGGGGTAGGTTGTGACATTTGTATAAGTCTTATTATTAGTTTAGGGGTTAAAGTGTTATTTCATGAAGTTGAGGGTGATAATTGGTATAAGACCATAGTTGATCATGAGTCATCACATATATATGTAGCCACCACCTACTTCACTTTCATTTCCAGTTTGTGAAGTATGTGTTACATTTGAGAGAAAGAGAAAAAGAGAAGAGGAAGAAGAAGGCTCTATGGTGTGAGGTTCAAAGCTTCATATTTAATTCATCTTCACATATATGCTATAGTCTTACTCTTCATCTCCATCTTAATTTTACGGTTTACATATTTGTTGGTCACCATGAATGATACTTGGAATTAAATTCATGGCTTTGATTATTACATTTACAAAAGATTATGGTTATTGATTCATTTGTATCTCCATAGTCACTTTGGATTAAGTTTAAAGGTTGAACCCTCACCTTGGTGGAGTTCAACCTATGGCTAGTTTAATATCACCTTATAGTTGATGATTATGAGTTCCAATAGTTACATCTTCATGTATAGAGTTGATAAATGATTTCCTCCATTTAGTTGTATTAATTTGTTTTTACAAGTGTGTAACTATATATATAATATATTTTTTTTGTGTTTTATGATGTCACATTCTAATGTATATATGGGATTATGCTTGTTTTTCTAAGACCTAAGTGTTATACATTTATGAATTTTTTGTTTTATTTTTGAGGCTTACGCCTCACGTACCTAAGGGGCGGGGCGCCTTGAGGCTCGATTCCGTTTCTTAAAACCTTGTTCATTGCCATAACTGCCACCCATTCATCCACCCACCCCACCCACCATCGACATCCCCATCGTCACCACCATGCACTACTGTTCCCCGTTACAGCGGCCACCCACCCACCCTACCTACCCCCAACCCCGACACCATCAAGACACTATTGTTGTTGTCACATAGCCACCACCCCTCATCACCCCACCCCTCATCACCCCACCCCCCAAAACATGCAGATTCCAGTTCAGAACATTTATTATACAATCATTTTGCATTCAACACTTCATCCAAACAAAGGGTTAAAATGGTAATTTATGTCATTCAGACGCTTCATTTAGCACAAGGAAAACAGTTAATCGTTAACTAAACACCCGTTTTACGAATAAAACAACAAATATCATATGGCATGGCTTCAAATGTCGGTTTACCAAGGAACTGAGGAACACAAAATCTTAGCATTTCTAATAAACAAAAAACCTCTTTTCTTTTTCACATTAGTTATAATGATTCGGAGAAAGTACCTCAATAAAGGTGAAACGACAACCAATTCAACACTCTTTGAAAGACCAGATGCATGAACATGCTTCCGAAGATTATCCACCTGTTGGATATATCAAAGTCACAATGGAGGCCAGACCAATGAAGATGCAAAGGTCAATGAACATGATAAACATTGTGAGTTAATGGTCTCTTATTTCATACATATGTGTTTGCTTGAACAGTAGCATGATTTACTTCAAAAATTTTCCAAATTGGGTCTTTTCACTAATTGATTGGTAAGAGACTTTTGAAAAAGTAGGAGGCAGGGTTACTTCCTTGATCTGTATAGACAAGTGTTTCCTAATTGCTATTATTCCAAGAAAATGACTCCTTCGGACATAGCTGCATATAAGATAAAAAATTACTAAAACTTGGTACCACCGTACCAATGACTTCCAAAATAAGCATAAGAACCTCAACTATATAGACATAGTAAAATAGAGAACATTAGAAGAAATACTATTTTGAGGCTTATCATACTTAATGAGCAAATAATGGAATCAGGTATAGCTTAACATTTGAATTAACCTCTAACTTAGTTTCGTCAATGACCAAGTAAACATATAATAGTTAAAAAATGTTTGCAATTGACCAAATATATGAAGAAACATGAATTATTTTTGTTAAATTTTTGGGGATTCATATTTTTTGGATGTAATGGAACTGATGCCTGTGTTATGTATAATTGGGTTGCAGTAACTTATAGTTATAACCTATTGTAAGTGCTTTAGTTAAAGATGTCATTGCTGTGTGGAAATGCTATGATATGAAGTGCTTTTTGTGTCATGTGTCAAAGTGCAATTGTTTATGTTATGGTAATTGCCTACAAAATGTGACATATTACATGGCTCCAACCTGTTGCCAACCAAGAGTGGTAAGATGTGCATCAAACAGTTCTTCAGATAGATAAGCACTGTGGTCCTTCTCTCCAGCTACATTGTGAATCCCTTGAGCATGCCTCACCTAGTAAAAAATTTACACCACAAGGCTTCCATGACCCGATCCATTGACATTGGCAAAGGAAGACAGGGGGTGGGATTAAATAGGACGAAAGATACCAGATGAATGGTTTTAGAGCGATGCAGAGGATATACGCCGTCACTAGCACTGGATCCCATTTCTTCAATTTAAAGGTAAACTAAAACTGTTAGAATAACTTTCAAATGCTGAATAATCTTTCTATTATTGACGGTGGAAAATACCTATTTGACATGTAAAAAGGTAGAAGAATAACATCATTAGACAACCAAAGCAAGTAGAACTAAAACGTTTTACGAAGTCACAGAAGAAAATTTGTCAAAGGTTTAAAGAAGCAAAAATATATAACAAGCAAAGAACACTTGCATATATCTTACTAAGATATTCACATAGATCAATTGAAAGAAAGGAGATACGGATTTCGGGTGGGGTACGGCTAGGAAGAATGACAACTGGGAAATTATGTTCTCTTTATTAGTGGAACCAACAAAGCATGGTGCTACATTGTGGTAAAGAACAAGAATATAGACTGAAGATGCCTGACATTACACCCATTGGAGAAGAGAAATAATGTATTCATACATAAATTTACCAGACAAATATCATTCCATTGCATAATTCAGAGCATTAAATAGTTATAGACGCCAAAAAGAAGGAAAAAAACCTAGAAGAAATGACTAATTACTTTAATAGTTCTTATATTATCCATGTTTTTCCACTACAACTATTAATTCCTTTAGGAATGAGCTGCCAAGGGGCAAAGTATATGTAGGCATCAATAAATATTAATTTTCTGACAGATTGCCACACAGCTAACAGAATATAGCATTTCAAACAGCCCGAGCAAGCAAACCCCCAAAATCTTCAGAAACAGCTTATCACTTGCAGGTTCTAGTATAATTTGTTTCGATCAGGCAGGGGAATCAAAAAAGGAATCAAAATGAAAATGACAATCATTCCTCCCGGTTTAACAGTGGTATGAAAATTTGGGATTGTGAGGGAATTGGATATTATATTATATAAAACCAAACACTTTCTTTTATTTTCATTCCCATTGAATACTGCTTAACGTTTGATTACTGCTTAATCATCTAACCAAACACCCTGCACAACAGATTTTTATGGAAGTTCTCCAAAAAAATGGAGTTGAACATTAGAACACATGTATCAACAATTATTCATTCCACGGCAGAACTCCACATGACAGAGCACGAAATAGGATTTTAACCGGCCAAAGATACCATAAATCCTGCTTTTTCATGGAATAGGTCATTACTTCACATCAAACACTGCAACCATGAAGTTACAACATATCCACCATATCATGCATCCAGTTTATTGACACTATGAGTAAGCAAAATACCATAAAATCACCATTACAATATACTCAATAAATCTAGAAACGACCGTAAATAGTCAAGGAGTACCTTTTAACAACGATCTACACACATATATACATAATGAGATCGCCGATTCGAACCTCTTCTTGAGATTTTGTCAATAAACAAACACAAACACATATAAAAAACGGCTTTTCAATGCCTGTATTCGCCACAGTAAAATATAATGCAAAACAATGACAGATTAAAACATGCCTCTCAGAATTGCAAACGATTTACGAAACAACAATAAATTTATTTTATATTCAGATCAAATCAGCGGTTCATACATAAACAGCACCATCAAAATCATCAACAAAATACATACATTTCGAAGTTAATAATAAAGAAAAAATTTCGACATGAGAGAAGGATTAAGGATTAGATTACCAAGAAGAGAGGATGAAGAACAGAGAAGAAGAAAGGAACGACGTCGGATTGATGGTGACGGTGGCACGGGTCCTAGATTCAAGGGGTTAGGCTGTTGTTTGCTATTTAAATCTATTGATTTTATTAATTTAAATTTACTTTTAAAATTAGAATTATAATTAAAATTAAATAATACAGGTGCTGAAGAAGAGGTGGACGTTATAAGAAAAGCCATATACTACTGCTACTTGCTGGTGTGCGCCGTGTGCGAATTGTACTCCCTCCCCCAATCCGGTGAATGATAACCAATGATACAAGTGACCTATCCTAACGTACGCCTCTATCTAACTTTATGGTGTCGACTGCTATGCGCTCCCCAGCCAATGAGAATGGTACAGGTGTTTTAGCGTGACGTACAACCTACACAGCTTTCTGTATGTTCGAGTGGTGGAGTGTGAAACTAGAAACATGTTCGCTTCTCCAACACGTACGGACTGCCCGCCAAGGGATGCGACGAAGTTTGGCAGGTATATTTGTTGGACTTAATGAAGAGGTGAGAAAACTTGTCCCACATAGGAGTCAAGGCAAAGTCTAGACCACTTAATAAACACCAACCATTGAGCATTAAATGAATCATTTAATTGATTGAGCTTGGTGTGTGGTGTTCATGGTGGGCTCTTGGGGTCTCGATGGGGTCGAGATTCAATAATTGAAGAACGAATGTGGTGTGCAGATTGGCGCGGATAACGGCGCGACATAAGCAGCCCGAGAAGTAGCGCGGGATACTGAAGAAACATCAAACAGTGCTTGGCGCGCATTACGGCGCCACTTAAACCGCGCCACAAGGCGCGCGGGCCTCTGTTGGGTTCGATGGCCAGTATGCGGCGTGCATTTCCGCGCGACTTTACTCGCGCCGCAACTAGCGCGGACGCCCTGGTGGTTAGTTTCGGTTACCGAAGCATACTTATAAATACACCATCATTTCCATTCGTTTTTCCCAGTTTTTAATACACGATTTTGGACAATTTTATGGGTTTCTTTCTCCTCTCGTTCATCACCGACGTATGACGATTCGATAGATTCAAGTGAGACACTTGAATAGATTGTTGTATCCTCAAGACAACGCCGATACTCGAGGCGAATTTTTGTCTTAGGACACTGCATAACGCAGGCCTCAATCTCTTTGGTTGATTACAAGAATCTTCGATATTAAGTAAGGTTTACAATTCAGTGTTGTTTTTGTTTTGTATCAAAAGATTGTAAAAGAATTAGTTAATTTTATTGAATTTGATTCTGTTCTTCTACACAATTCTCAATCGTGATTGATCAGTCCTAACAATCTAAGACAAAAATTTCTGTTAGGAGCGATGGATCAATCGAACGTGATGAAAAATCACGTGGAGAAACCCGAAAAGTTCAAAGGATCGGATTTCCGTCGTTGGCAACAGAAGATGTTGTTTTATCTAACAACACTTCGTGTTTCTAACGTCCTCACCGAGGAGGAACCATCACTGACGCCACCGGTAAGTCAGGATTGAGCGCCACCCACTCAAATACAAGTGGTTGCGCAAGAAAGAACGATCGAGGCATGGAGAGCAAATGAATATAATTGCCGTAATTATATTTTGAACGCCCTCGATGATTCCCTATACGATATCTATTCCACCCTTGGTACCGCAAGGGAGATTTGGGAATCTTTGGACACAAAATATAAAACTGAAGTAGCGTGTTCCAAAACATTCGTTGTTGGGAAATTTCTGAATTATCGGATGGTGGATACAAAACCGGTGATGAAACAAGTTGAAGAATTGCAGATTCTATCCCACGAACTAGAAGTGGAAGGCATGGGAATAAATAACAATTTTCTGGTTGGGTCAATAATCGACAAACTGCCTCACTCATGGAAAAACTTCAAACTCTATTTGAAGCATTTGTCGGAGGACATAACGTTTGAACAATTAGTCCTCAAATTACGAGTGGAGGAAGATAATCGACTCAACGATAAAGCCGATGCCAACCCTTTGGAACCAAACGCCAACATGGTTGAAGGAAGTACTTCGAGCCAGAAATTCCCTAAATTCAAAGGGAAGAACATCATGACAAAAAGGCCTTTCACTTTCGGGAAAGGCACTATGGCTCCTCAAAGGAAACCGTTCAAGAAAGTCATGCATTGTTGGGTTTGTGGGAAACCGGGTCATAGGGCCAAGGATTGTCGACATAGACGAGATAACAATGGTGGTGGTGGAAACGGCGGTGGAGGAGCCGGCTGGGGAAACAATCATGCAAACCTCGCTCACTCCCCAAACCAATTCGTTGGAGTCGTTGAAGCACACATGGTAACCAATGCTGTGGATTGGTGGGTTGACACCGGGGCAACCCGTCATATTTGCAATTCGAGAAGCTTGTTCGAAACGTATCAAAAGGTGAAGGAAGAGGAACCGATGTTCATGGGAAATGCTTCTACCGCGATGATCGAAGGAAAGGAGAAGGTCACGTTGAGGTTGACTTCCGGAAAGGATCTTGTGCTATGTGATGTGTTACATGTACCTAATTTAACTAAGAATTTGATTTCTGGCCCTATTCTTAGCAAGAAAGGGTTCAAACTTGTATTCGAATCGGACAAATTTGTCATCACCAAAGGTGGTGCCTATGTGGGGATGGGTTACCTCGATGAGGGACTCTTCAAACTTTCTGTAAATAGCACTGTAAATACCGTTGATGCCGCCATTGTAATTAATGAAAATAAGGCAGGCACTAGCACTGCTTCCGTGTATATTGTGGATCCTACTTTCCTTTGGCATTCTAGATTAGGACATGTTAACTTTAGATCATTACAAAGAATGATCAAACTTGACATGATTCCTAAATGTTCTAATGATAAAATATCTAAGTGTGAGGTTTGTGTAGAAGCTAAATACACAAATCACCCACATAGATCGGTGGAAAAATCCAATGAAGTTCTCGGGTTAATCCATAGTGATTTGTGTGATTACAAGGCAACTCCTACAAGAGGAGGAAAGAATTATTATATTTCTTTCATTGATGATTGCAGTAAATTTTGCCATGTTTACCTTATACATACTAAAGATGAAGCCTTAAGCATGTTCAAGACTTATAAGGCTGATGTTGAAAATCAACTTGAGAAGAAAATCAAAATTCTGAGGTCTGATCGTGGAGGAGAATATGAATCCAACGAATTTGCAGAATTTTGTGCAACACATGGCATTATACATCAAACTACCGCTCCTTACACTCCTCAACAAAATGGAGTGCCTGAGCGGAAGAATAGAACATTGAAGAACATGATGAATTCAATGTTGATTACGTCCGGAGCTCCACATCATTTATGGGGTGAGGCGTGCCTTACTGCAAATATGATCCTTAATCGGATCCCCCACAAGAAAAGTGACAAAACTCCATATGAACTTTGGAGAAGAAAGATTCCATCCTTCAAAAGGATGAAAGTGTGGGGTTGCCTTGCTAAGGTTCAAGTACCTTTACCAAAAAGGACTAAACTTGGACCGAAAACGGTTGATTGTGTATATATTGGTCCAGCCCATAATAGTGCTGCATATAGGTTATTAGTTCATAAATCAAATGTAGATGGCATAAGCAATAACACGATCATAGAATCTGCTGAAGCGGAATTCTTTGAGACGATCTTCCCTTATAAGGAAAAAGAGGGTAACACCTCTAACCTTGGTAAACGACCGATTGATGATTTGCACTCTCAATTGAACATTGAATCAACTAAGAGTGATCAATCGAGGAATGCGGAAACCTCTAAAGTTCAAGAAGAGGTTGAGCCTAGAAGAAGCAAAAGGGGAAGAATCGCTAAAGACTTTGGACCGGACTTTATGGCTTTCAATGTTGAAGGAGAACCTCTCTCCTATAAGGCCGCCATGGAATCATCCGAGGCACCTTATTGGGAAGAGGCCATCCACAGTGAGATTGATTCCATTGTGCAAAACAACACATGGAAATTGGTTGATTTGCCTCCGGGACATAAAGTCATTGGCCACAAATGGATCTTCAAACGGAAGTTGAGACCCGATGGCACTATAGAGAAATACAAAGCTCGACTAGTTGCCAAGGGGTACCGACAAAAGGAAGGTCAAGACTTCTTCGACACCTATTCACCGGTTACTAGGATCACGTCTATACGGACGTTGGTTGCAATAGCGGCTATCCATAATTTGGAGATACATCAAATGGATGTAAAAACCGCTTTCTTGAATGGTGAATTAGAAGAAGAGATGTATATGCAACAACCGGAAGGTTTTGTTGTAAAAGGCCAAGAGAACAAAGTCTGTAAGTTGATTAAGTCTCTTTATGGACTTAAACAAGCGCCAAAGCAGTGGCATGAAAAGTTTGATAACACTATGTTGTCAAATGGTTATCACATAAATGAATGTGATAAGTGTGTCTATGTGAAACAATATAAGAATGCTTATGTTATCATATGTTTATATGTTGATGATATGCTCATCATGGGATCAAACTTGGATGTAATAAACCAAACCAAGAAGATGCTACACTCCGCATTTGATATGAAAGATATGGGAGTTGCTGATGTTATCCTTGGTATAAAGATTCAAAGAAATCCAAATGGTTACATCCTTACCCAATCTCACCATGTTGAGAAGGTGCTACGAAAGTTTGGTCACTTTGACGACAAACCGGTTGTGACTCCATTTGATCCTTCAAGTCAATTGAAGAAGAATGAAGGAGATAGTGTTGCTCAGTTGGAATACACTCAAGTTCTTGGAAGCTTGATGTATATCATGAACTGTACACGGTCGAATATTGCGTATAGTGTGAGTAGACTTAGTCGGTACTCACATAACCCGGGAAAAGACCATTGGTATGCTCTAGTAAGGGTGCTTCGATACTTGAAATACACAATGGGTTATGGGTTACACTATACCAAATACCCTCCCGTTCTAGAAGGGTATTGTGATGCTAATTGGATTTCAAATCATTCAGAGAGTACGTCCACAAGTGGATATGTATTTACACTTGGTGGTGCTGCGATTTCATGGAAATCTTCTAAACAAACGGTGAATACCAGATCAACTATGGAAGCAGAATTTGTCTCATTAGACAAAGCCGCTGAAGAAGCCGAATGACTAAAAAGCTTCCTAGAGGGTATTCCGTTGTGGCCAAAACCAGTGACTGCTATTGGTATCCATTGTGACAGTATGGCTGCTCTCACAAGAGCGAAGAATCAGATTTACAATGGAAAGTCCCGTCACATACGAAGGCGCCACAACACTATAAAGGACTTGCTGAAAAATGGAATCATTTCCATTGACTACGTAAAGTCAAAGGACAAAAGGCCTAAGTAGAGAGCAAGTATCCTTCTCATCGAGGGGAATGGGCTTAAACCCAACACAATGAGTTTCCTCGACGGCAACCTAACCTAGCGGAATTGGAGATCCCATGGTCTAGGTTCAATAGGCAAACTAGTCGGGGTCAACTCAAGCAACAATAAAACAAAGGTATGCCTATTCCTATGATGTTTCCTTTGTGTTTTCCGTTGATGATATAGGGATGAATATTTTATTCTTAATAATGCTGATAGCTTCTTAGTAGAATACAACGGAATATTCTTGATCGGCATTACCTATGTGAGACTGATGTGGGGTCGCATCTTTGAGGACGGATATGGCTACGTCTTCTAAAACTCTCATGAAGAAAGGATATGTTCATGACCGAAATGAACACAACAGTAAGAATTTAATTACGTATAGCTATAATATGTGTGATGCCTATTGTCTCGATTTACTACGAAAAGTGGCTAGTTCAAGACTTTAGTTCACTATCCACGAAGTAGATCCGATTGGCATTCACTAGGAAAGGTTCAAGTCCAAAAGACACCATTTTCCGATGCATATTATAACTAGCTTGGTGATAGAAACATAAGTTCCATAATATTGCTTATTTTCTATTCAAATATGGGGTATTATTTGGGTTTGAATAGAAAATGTGGGGTATTGTTGGAACTTAGTGAAGAGGTGAGAAAACTTGTCCCACATAGGAGCCAAGGCAAAGTCTAGACCACTTAATAAACACCAACCATTGAGCATTAAATGAATCATTTAATTTCTTGGGCTTGGTGTGTGGTGTTCATGGTGGGCTCTCTTTGACATATATATATATTAAATGTCAAAGATTGGGCCTTGGGCCTTGAGGCTTTTGGGGTCGAGATTCAATAATTGAAGAGCGAATGTGGTGTGCAGATTGGCGCGGATAACGGCGCGACATAAGCAGCCCGAGAAGTAGTGCGGGATACTGAAGAAACATCAAACAGTGCTTGGCGCACATTTCCGCGCGACTTTACCCGCGCCGCAACTAGCGCGGACGCCCTGGTGGTTAGTTTCGGTTACCGAAGCATACTTATAAATACACCATCATTTCCGTTCGTTTTTCCCAGTTTTTAATACACGATTTTGGACAATTTTATGGGTTTCTTTCTCTTCTCGTTCATCACCGACGTATGACGATTCGATAGATTCAAGTGAGACACTTGAATAGATTGTTGTATCCTCAAGACAACGCCGATACTCGAGGCGAATTTTTGTCTTAGGACACTGCATAACGCAGGCCTCAATCTCTTTGGTTGATTACAAGAATCTTCGATATCAAGTAAGGTTTACAATTCAGTGTTGTTTTTGTTTTGTATCAAAAGATTGTAAAAGAATTAGTTAATTTTATTGAATTTGATTCTGTTCTTCTACACAATTCGCAATCGTGATTGATCAGTCCTAACAATATTGTTCTTTTGGTACTCTGGTTGATCCTGCAACCCGTTCAAACCGGATCGAATATTCTTCATGTTCACCATTACTTTATCATTTTCTCAATTTTAAATGTTAAAATTGATAACAAAATCATGTTTTCTATATTTATTATTTAATAAGGACCCATAACAACTAGGGGTGTGCATCGGTCGGGTCGGGCCCAAAAAACCCTAACCCGATCGGGTTTCGGGTGGAAGGAGGAGACCCCGAAACCCGTCCAAAGTGTAGCTCGGGTTTCGGGTTTCGGGCCATTTCGGGTTCGGGTTCCTCGGTCGGGTTGTGCGGGTTGGGCCGATCCCAAGCCAAGTTTTTTAGTGTTTTTTAGCCCAGCTTTCCCTTCCATATGGTTTTTCCTTGAACGATTAAAAGCCCAGTTTGTTGTCTGATGCTTCTATGTTTGCATGCGAGAGCTGTTAAACAAAATCAAAGTATCAAACATAGACACACACACCTCACACACACGTACATCACAATTAAACACATACACACAGCTTAAACACACACATACTCAGTTCATACTTCATAGTAACAAAAAAATTCAAACATTTTTAAAAAACAAAATCGAGAAATTATAAATTATAAACAGAAAAATAGAAAAATAGAAACAGAAATAATAAATATATATAATATATTTATGATTTATTGAAGAAAAAAAATATTTTTTTAAAAAGTTCGGGTTTCGATCGGGTTCGGGTTTGGGAAAACCCAACCCAAACCGAACCGTAATACCTTGATCGGGTTTCGGGTTTCGGGCAAGTTCGGGTTTCGGTTAATCGGGTGGCTCAAGTTCGGGTACATCGGGTTTCGGGTCGGTCGGGTTTTTTGGGTCGGTCAGTTTTGCTCACCCCTAATAACAACACGAAAAAACTAAAAATATATAACAATATATTTATTATTTAATAAGGACCTATAAGGCGACCCGTACCGGCCTCGGGTAGGCGTGCGGGCTCGGCCGAGGTGGCAAGTGGGTAGGGAGCGGGTAAGCGGGTAGGGGGTACGGGGGGGGGGGGGGGGGGGGGGGTGGAGCGGGTTCGTGGACCCGATGGAACCCGGGGGTGTGTGTGAGGAGGGTGGGTGTGGGGGTAGGTAGCGGGTAGTATTGGGTTCAGTGGGTAGGCGGTACTCCACTTTAGGGTAAGGATTGGGTAAGGAGGGTAGGAAAGAGAAAAGCTGATGCGACGCTGAGGTGGCAAGTGGGTTCATTGGGTACCGATACACATGGCTAACAACACAAAAATACAAAATATGTATAATACATTTATTATTTAATAAGGACCCATAACAACACCAAAAAACAATCATCAATATATATATATATACAAAGCAAAATGTATGGGGAAGGGTTAAGGAGAGACATCCATGTCCATTTATCTATTTTTATACAATTTTGATTTATTTTAAATACAAACCATACATTAAATGTTGTAATTAATTAGAAAAACTTTTCATTTTTTATTTTATAATTATATAAGATGGATACCAATCAATATAAATCAAATACTTATTTTAATATGTTATATTTTTATTTATCCTTAAGTAGATTAACAATGCTTATAAATCAAAAATATTTTTAATATTGTATGTTTTTTATTTATATTTTTAAGGATAAACTAACAGTACTTATAAATCAAAACTTATTTAATAAAATGTATTCTTTATTTATTTAATTTTTTGCTTTCTTAATAAGTTAACATCAATATATATATAACAAAATGTAGTGGGAAAGGTTAAGAAGAGGCATCCATGTCCATTTATCTATTTTTATACAATTTTGATTTATTTTAAATACAAACCATATATTAAATGTTGTAATTAATTAGAAAAACTTTTCATTTTTTATTTTATAATTATATAAGATGGATACCAATCAATATAAATCAAATACTTATTTTAATATGTTACATTTTTATTTATCCTTAAGTAGACTAACATCAATATATATATATATATATATATATATATAAAGCAAAATGTAGGGGAAAAGGTTAAGGAGAGGCATCCATATCCATTTATCTATTTTTATATAATTTTGATTTATTTTAATTACAAACCATACATTAAATGTTGTAATTAATTAGAAAAACTTTTCATTTTTCATTTTATAATTATATAAGATGGATACCAATCAATATAAATCAAATACTTATTTTAATATGTTACATTTTTATTTATCCTTAAGTAGACTAACAATGCTTATAAATCAAAAATATTTTTAATATTGTATGTTTTTTTATTTATATTTTTAAGGATAAACTAACAGTACTTATAAATCAAAACTTATTTAATAAAATGTATTCTTTATTTATTTAATTTTTTGTTTTCTTAATAAGTTAACAATCAATATATATATATATATAAAGCAAAATGTAGGGGGAAGGGTTAAGGAGAGGCATTCATGTCTATTTATCTATTTTTATACAGTTTTGATTTATTTTAAATACAAACCATACATTAAATGTTGTAATTAATTAGAAAAACTTTTCATTTTTTATTTTATAATTATATAAGATGGATACCAATCAATATAAATCAAATACTTATTTTAATATGTTACATTTTTATTTATCCTTAAGTAGACTAACAATGCTTATAAATCAAAAATATTTTTAATATTGTATGTTTTTTTATTTATAATTTTAAGGATAAACTAACAGTACTTATAAATCAAAACTTATTTAATAAAATGTATTCTTTATTTATTTAAATTTTTGTTTTCTTAATAAGTTAACAATGATTATAAATCAAAACTTTTAAATTATTTTAATATTTTAGTAATATCTATACCAATTTTATAAGATAGATAACAATGTTTATAAATCAATATACTTATTTTAATAGGTTATATATATATATATATATAAATATTTATCTTTTAGTAGGTTAACAATGTTTATAAATAAACATTTTTAATATTATATGTTTTTATTTATACATTTTTATGGAGTAACCTAACAATACTAATAAATCAAAATTTATTTAATAAAATTTAATTTTTGTTTTTATTAATAAGTTAACGATGATTATAAATCAAAATTTTTAAATTATTTTTTTTTTACCAAGATCTATATCAATGTTTGTATTCTTTCTTTTAGTAAGATAACAATACTTATTTTAATAAATTATGGTTTTTTAGTAAGATAACAACTGTTTATAAATCAATTTTTAGTAAAGTATATTAATCTTTATAATAATATTTGTATTCACCACGCAAGGCGCGTTGCTGTTACCTAGTATACATATATAAGAATTTATTTGAGGTATGAAAAGTACACCCGCTAAATTTTGAGGAGTTCTTTGGGGTATTAGAAAATATAAGAAACATCAACCAAAAAATCGAAAAAAAAAACTCTAAATCAACAAAAACAGGAAAAAAAATCTCTAGAAATCAACCAAAAAAATCGAAATAGTTTTTTGAAATCGACCAAAAGAACTTAAAAATACTTCGAAATCAAATAAAATGTTATAGAGCAACCAATATAAAGAGAGTCGACAAGCAAGTAAATTCTCTTTAACCATAAACTCTTTAAATAGGACCAGTTCCAAGTTGATAACCATGAGATACATAATGCTAGTCCAACTCTAAGATGTCTACCTCTATCTATTTTTATCATCATATGCTTTTGACGATGATACACTTATCCTTCAACACTCTCCATTTGTGTCAAGTCAAAAGAGTGACGGTGCACTACCGTTGCCTCATTAAAATTATACGTCAAAATAAAAACCATGTGGGAAAAAATAAAAATAGGACAAAGAAAAGAGCACAATACATTAGTTTCTTTGTAATATACAAATTCTTCCTATAGTCTAATATTCCCTCAAATTTGTACATTAATCATGGAGTTAAGAAAAATGATGGTATATAAATTATTGCCTAAATAAAATCTTACACCAAGGAACAAAAATCAAGGGGAAAAATAAAAATTTTGATGAAGGAAGAAGCATATCATATAAATCTTACATGTATAGTAGATTCCATTTAATACGTACTTAATCAAAGAAGTTTGGAAAGTCTCCGCATTCCAATGCTTTCCACGTGTTTCTTAAATGTAGCTTTAGGGAGTGATTTGGTAAACAAATTAGCCACGTTCTCCTTAGACCTTACTTGATTCACTTGAATCTTAAGGGGAGCGTGTTGTTGCTGATTATAGAAAACCTTTGGAGAAATATTTTTTATATTATCACCATTGATAAATCTTAATTTCATTTGTCCGATACAAACTACATTATCTTCGTATATGCATGTAGGATTTTTAGTGGTAGTACTTAAACTACTAGCCCCTCTAATATGTGTAATGACAGAGCTTAGCGATATACATTCTCGAACTGCCTCATGTAAAGCAATAATCTTTGAATGGTTCGAAGCTACAGGGGTTTGCTTGGTATATTTCCAACAAATCGTTGTGCTCCCAATAGTAAAAACATTTCATGTTTGGGACCTTATGTAGGTCAGAGAGATACCAACATCAACAAAGCCTATTAATATATTGTTTGGGGTTTCACTGTAGGGGATAACACTTTCTTTGTTAATACTCTTAACAAGCACTGTAACCCCTAGGGAAAGTATAAGCCATGTCGATGGTTCTTTTTAGGTATTTTTCTATCTGTAGAGAAAGTATAAGCCATGTCGATGGTTCTTTTTAGGTATTTTTCTAACTGTAACCCCTAGGGAAAGTATAGCTCTATACCTAGACAAAGCCAAGTTTTCCTAAGATCTTTCATCTCAAGTTCATATTTCAAATATCTTGCAGTATCCCTTATTTCATTAAGAGTACCTATTATGTTCATCAACATATACAATTAGGATCAAAAATCCAGAACTTGCCTTCTTTAAAAAACGCAAGGACACTGTTCAACATTCTTATATCCTTTCTCAATCAAGTATGTATTCACTCAGACGAGCATACCACATCCGCTTGGATTTTTTTAATCCGTAAAGTTAGCATTTTCGTTTAATTGCAAACGTACTATGTGGTTTAGAGTTACATGACTCGGGTAGTGGAATGTCATTAGGCACTTTCATGTATATCTCTGCAAAAGAATCTATCTTTAAAATGTTCATCAGCCTGACCAAAAGTCGTCTATCCTAAAAATGCCATCTAGAGGTGTCCACTCTCCATTTACGACGTTGTAACCCCACCGCTAAGAGAACCTGATATACATGTCATTTAAGAAAAGGTGTTAGACTTTACGCCTAGTGAGAAAAAAACATTTTCAAATGAATGAAGCATAAAACAACAATAAATGTTTTCCAAGATTTATGAAGTAAGTTTGTTTCCACATAAAATCATATTAGAACCATACGGTCCAAATTTCAAGTTACGATGACGGGGGAGACCCAATTTCCAAGGATCATAGTGGAACACAAAAGTAAGATACTTTCTAAGGTATTGGGCTCATACTAAGATCAATGGACACGAGCTCTCCGACTCGCATGGCACAATCGCCCGAGATGTAACGCTAGTTCCCCCAACTGGGCGATTGTGACACGACGATAATGCCACTATCACTCTCGCTGGTCATTCCCATATAGAGTGTACCGAGGGGTGTTGGCCAGTTGAGACTATGACACGACGATAGTGACCATGTCACTATCGTTGGGTACTATTGCCCCAGGTATATCGAAGCGTAAATGCTAACTTTTCTCACCTGAACGCTCTTGAATCCTTTAAAGATGGAAAGTAAAATGTTTCTTAATTAATAGATCATTAATTTAGAACTACTAAGGACATTTAAGAGTCAACTTTTCTTACCAAAATTTCGGCTGTTATAATTCTCCCTGTTAATGCCAAAAATCGTCCAGAAGGATAACTTAAGGTTGATTGTGGAGCTTAACAACTAAAGAATAGAAATCTTTCGACAAACCGTACGACAAAGATAAAAAGCGTAAATGAGACAGAGATTTGGTGACGCGGGAAAAACCTCAACGAGGAAAAAACCCACGGACGACAGTGGATGTCGTCGCTGCACTATGATCGCCAAACAGGGCCGATATCCTTATGTTTCGGGCGTCGATCGTACAATGATTACAATACACATGAAAGAAAGACTTTAAATGTAAAGTAGCGAGTGTATCAAATGTAAAAACTGGTGCGTCGTGTGTAAAAACAATGTGTCGTGCGAGAAAGTCGTGTGTCGTGAGCGATCCTTTGAGAGAGAATTCTTTGTTTCGAGTGTTCTTCAGCGTTCAGATGTTTTCAGATGTAAGAGATGATGTGTGATGCCCCCTAAAATGATGATTTGAGCTTGGTATTATAGTCTTCGGGTGCTTTAATTGATTCCTTAAATGCTTCGATAACTGACGTAATGGCTGCTGGATTGAATGCTCATAACTGACCTCGTCGGTTATGTCCGTTGATTATCAATGACATTGATTCCTGCATTTAAACACTGAAAACGTAACAGAAATATCGCATGTTAGTCGGTCGAGGTCGCAAGGTTTCATACGACGGTCGTGTGAGCTAGACGACGTCATGGTCGAGTGTCGTGAGGTAAATAACTTTTGATTTCAACTTTGGTCAAAAGATAAAGTATTGTGATTTCACCTTATTATGGAAAAGTGTAATAAATGTTTCCCTTACTTTGGTCGTGGTCGAGGCTGGTGAAATTTTACCCAAACAGTTTGCCCCTAAAATTTGAAAATAGAATGGCAAATTCGAATTTTAAATTTTGTCAGTCGGACGCCTAGGGTCGTGACACGTGTCGAAAGTTACTTCAGTTACCTTGGAACTGGATCGGTCCAATTCCGACTAAAAAGGAAGTCGAAAAGGGGATAAGGTCGTGACGTCATGCTGACGTACGGTCATGCTTAGCAGCTGTCATCGCCAGGTGTCGATGATCCGTGTGTGCATACGAAAAGGTAAGGGCACGTGTCGATCATCGAGGGACTCGATCTGACATGATCGATTACATAAATAGAGACCCATGATGGATCTTTTCCTTTTTACGATTTCAGAGAGTTTTAGAGAGAGATTCTTTCACGATTTCTTGCTGTTCTTCGTCCAATCTTTTCCAAATCTGCAAGAATCTTTGAGCTGCTTAGGATTTTCGAGGTTTAGAGCGCCTATATAAGGTACGATTTCTTGATCTTTGTAAGTCTGCTTAGAAATGTCTACTGAACCTGTAAGTTCTATCCGAGAACAAGAGGATCTCGATGACCTCAGAAGTCTAGCAAAAATCCATGCGGGGATTAAATTAATTAGAGCAGGTCAGACCCGACCAAATGAGTGTCCTAAGGGGTATATCGTGATATACGAATACCCCTTTAAGATAGGTTTCGAATGGCCTTACTCACCTTTGGCCAAGGCTTTTATGCTTTAGTTCGATTTAGCACCGGGCCAATTGATACCCCAGTTCTGGCGAGTCGCACAAGTGATTGAGCGCCTTATCGAAAAATAGGAGTCTCCCATGAATGTGCGCGACCTCCTCTTGGCTTATCAAGTCAAGAAGGATGGATGTCATCGCTATAGCCTGTTTTCTAGGTATAAGGGCGATCGTACCTTGGTCCTAAAGACTGCCGTAAATGACCATAAGTGGAAGACTAGGTACGCGTTTGCGCGTAAGCCGACTATTGATTCTGAGAGCGGCTGGATTAGGGCCGACTGGAATATGTCGGGTAAGATTTTCTAGTTTTTGTCGCACGTCGTGTGCTAATTTTCAATTTATTTCTAACCTGTCTTCTATGTGCCGACATATATTAAGTTTGAAGACGTGAAGCCATACGCCAACTCTCAGGCAAAGGTCGACGCATTCTTGGAATTCAACATTGTTGAACGATCGTTTTTCACACGACATCTGGTGGACGACAGCGACGAAGACTTGGTGTATCTAGGAGAGAATCTGGGAGAGAAACGTGAGGAGGAGGGGGAAGAAGAGGAGACAGAGGAGAAAGAGGAAGAGTCGAGAGAAAGAGAAGAAGAGATGACTGGTAAGCGTTTTATTCACTTCTACTCGACCTCGATCTTTTCTCTTACGTCCATCGTGTAACGTTTTTCTCTTCGTTGTTTCCAGGAGAATCTCAAGGAAAGGTGTCGAATGCCAGTGCCAAGAGAGCAGCTCAACTTGAGCTTGCCCACAAGGGCAAGGAAAAGAGGCAAAAGACCTCAACCACTGGGCCTGAGGTTCCAAAGAAGACGAGGATGACGATCCCGAGGGAACCGTCTTCAAGGGCTGATGACTCGTCGAGAGTCGTCACGCCTGAAAAGGCGAAGGTATCGGTCGCATCGCCTGCGAAGACGAAGACGTCTTCTGGTGCGATCGATGCAATACCTATCAGTTCGGCGCCTCCGGCGAAAACGGCAAAGTCTTCGTCTACCGCGTCGACCCCTTCGTCGGCCGACAAGGGCAAGGGCCATGCAACGGGAGAGGATAAGGTCACGACGGTTAAATTTACGTTGCCGTCAGACTTTATGGCTACCAATGTCCTGGACGGGACGGATTTGTTTCCTCATCTGGGGAAGTATCTGCTCCCTTCTTTCAGGGAGCGTTTCGAGGGCTTCCCGGTCGAGGAGACGGGATCTCATGTAGCCGGACTGGCGTTTATGGTAAGTTTTTCTTTCAAAACTTGTGTTTCAGTGTTTTTAATCTTTGTCGAGTGTTTTACTAACATGCTCGTTTATGTTTTTACAGGCGTTCCAGTCTTCCCTTGCCTTGCACGCTGAAACGGTGAAGATAAGGGGTTTGGTGTCTTCCGCCCACGAGAGGGGGAACGCGGCGTTGGACAGAGAGAGGGTCTCTTTAGAGCGCGAAGAGGCTACGTCCAAACGCCTTGACGAGGCCCTGAAGAATTTAGAGGCCATCGTCCGTGCTAAGGATGAGGTCAACCATCGCTTGACGCAGTCCCTGTCCATGATCGCCGACCAAAGGGAAGAGCTGGATAAGATCAAGGGGTCTTTGGCCACAAGTGAAAAAGAGGCTGAAGACTCCAAATCTAAGGTGACGAAGTTAGAGGGTGAGGTGAAAGATTTGAAGGATAAGGCAAAGTCTGTCTTCGCCTATGCTCGATTCATCGCGCGGGCGGCGATTATGCGACGACACCTGTCGGGTAAAAATCCTTTGGCGTCGGCGTCGGACGAGCTTGCATTTTACCTGAGTGACGTCGGATCTGCGAGAGATCTCGACTCAGATGACGAGAAAGAGGTCGAAGAGGAAGAGGTGGATGAAGGTTCCAAGGGCGAGGCCTCAGGCAAGGACGCGACCGACACTCCTCCTCAGCCTTAGAAAAGATTTTCTTTATACTATTTTTGCTTTTCAACGCTCGATCGTTGGTGGTCGAGCCACTTAGATGTAACTGACCCTTTATTGAATGATATTTATGTTTCTCTTGGACTTGTGCATTATTTCATCTCGTACATGTCGCAGACAGATATAGTGTCGATTGTGAAATTCATTAAGTACAAAAACGAATAAAGAAGACATGCGACTTAGGCATCCATTGTAATGCAATGATTAGAACATAAGTCGTATGGCTTTTTATGTTTTCAATTTGTGTAAACAAACATAGATACATATGACCAAAATATTCATCCAGAACATGAAATTTTTCTAAGTTAGGAAACTCAGATCATGGGGTCGTTGGACCTTATGATTGCATAATTAGATCGTGCGATGAGCCTGAGTCATGCGTTCCTGTGATAAGATAATCAAGTCATATAATAGACCCGATTACTTATGTCATGTGACCCTGCAAAAGTATACTGATGTCATATGATAGGCTTAGTAACTTATGTCGTGCGACCCTGTGATAAAAACGATGTCAGAGGTTGGTCGTTGGCTAACCAACGACCCTCCGATGTTTAAGTCAGTAATCTTCGTGATGAATAAAAATCGTATAAGGAAAAAAGGGTTTAGAAGAAATACCTTTTCAAATGCGTTGCATTCCAGCTGCGTGGGATGTCTTGATTGTCGAGGGTTTGGAGCCGATAGGCACCTTTACCCACGACTTCGGAGATACGATAAGGACCTTCCCACTTAATGGAAAGCTTACCTGCATTGAGCTCTTGAGTGCTTTGGAAAACTCGACGTAAGACATAGTCGACTTCTTGAAAGACTTTAGCTTTGACATTCTTATTGAAATGTCGCTCGACCGCTTGCTTTTGTGACGCCATTCTAATCAATGCTGATTCTCTAAGCTCTTCAAGGGCGTCGAGGTCATAACTTAAATCAACCAAGTTGTGGTCGATGGAAGTATGCCTCGAGGTTGGGAGTTGGACCTCGACCGGCAAGACTGCTTCGCAACCATAGATCAAGCAGAAAGGGGTTTGTCCTGTGGACGTGCGTGGTGTCGTGCGATTCGCCCACAGGACCGAAGGGAGTTCTTCGACTCAACAAGTCCGTTTGCCTAGGGATACCTCAGGGTCGAGGTCGTCAGCTTGATGTTATGGTCTTCACAGAATTGTCGAGTCCTGTTGCTTATGAACTGGGATCCATTGTCGCAGACAATTTCGGATGGGATCCCAAACCTGCATATGATGTTAGCCTAGATAAAAGAGACGACTTCCTTGTCCCGAACTTGGGAAAAAGCAGCCGCTTCTACCCACTTAGAAAAATAATTCGTAAGTACGAGGAGAAATACCTTTTGCCCTGGAGCAGGTGGTAACTTGCCGACAATATCCATTCCCCACCTCATGAAGGGCCATGGGATCAACGTCGAGTGTAAGGGTTAGAAGGTTTATAGGACGTACCTGAATGTCGCTGACAAGGATCACAGTTCTGGACATACCTGACGGCGTCTTGTAGCAGTGTTGGCCAAAAATAGCCTTGTCGAGAGATACGATTGGCTAGACTGCGACCTCCTGAGTGATTGCCACACTCTCCATCGTGCATCTCTTGAAGGATCTTCTGAACTTGACTTTTGCTGACGATGCATCTCAGGTTTAAACCCGTCGATGATCGTCGATAGAGTCTATCTCCGATCATGACATATCTGGACGCCTTGAATCTGATCTTACGAGCTTCCATCTTGTCTTCGGGGAGTTGGTCGTGCATGAGAAAATTTCGGATGTCGCACGACCAATGGATGACATCGACATTCTCGATGGACGATGTTGCCAGATGGATCATGGGAATACTGTCGAATATTGGGTCGACCAGAGAAGACCCAAGGTTTGCTAAAGCGTCGGCTTGAGTGTTCTGGTCCCTTGGAATCTGTTTAATGGAGAATGTCTTAAATTGTTCGGATTTTTCTTTTGCTACCTTCAGGTACGCTGTCATCTTTGAATCTTTAGCCGCAAATTCTCCATTGATCTGGTTCACGACCAGGAGAGAATTGCTTTTGACATGTAACGTGGTTGCCTCTGAGTCGTGGGCTGACACGGGGTTTTGACACCCCGCGAATCTTACCGCAAGTGTACGGGTCGAAGTCAAGTAATAGTACTTGAGAAAGTACGAGTATCGAATCACGGGGAACTAGGAACTAAGTATCACAATTACTATAAGAACTATTAATTGAACTGTCGAAATTGGAGGATTGGTTTTATAAACTAATTAATTGCAATAAATAAAATCAAATCAAACACAAGACAAACAGAACAGCTTTGTAAACTTTGATAGAGAGAAAAGTTGAGGGTTGGAAATCCTCAGGTTATACACATGCAAACAATCGACTCAAAACAGTTACGAGTTAATCCCCTTAATGGTTCCCAAATCTTTTAAGATCACCGTCGTTTTATTTCGACTAACAACGGATTTTATTTTGAAAAGGATAAGTTCAATCTCTCGATCTCACTTATGGATTCCAAAACACATTAAGTACTCGATTTATGTTAAATTGGCTAGATTTTATCTCTCGATATCAACCTAACGGTTTAAATGGGACTAAAGCTTACTCGGTATATTTCTATCACCTTTCGGACTTTAGGTATGCAATTCCTAATTCTAAATAGCAACTAATTCTCCCGAACTCAGTTACTAACAACAAGTCAATTGTAAATTGGCCAAATTCACAAAAGCATTAAGAACAAAATCACATACTTCATTAATTAGGGAAAACTGATAAAAGTTCAATTCAATTCGTCACATGCTTACAAACCGAATTCATTCCAACCCCCAACACGAACCGGTTAGTTCATGTCGGTGGTGGATTCAAACACAAGAGAAAAAGATGCACAAGTGTATGTAAACATGATTAATCGTGAAAGATGAAATCGTAATAAAAGTGATGAAAACTCCATCCTCTCGTGTTCGTCTCTACGTTTCGTGATGAATGTATCCGTGATCGGCTCTCTAACGTGGCTTCGAGGACTCCGAAAAATCGCCCAAAGTCGCCCCTGAACTGCTCCCGATCGTCTGCCGTAAGAATGATATCGAATAATGACCTAAACCCCGGAATAAAATACTGATATTCGACAAACAGTGAGTTACGCGACTTGCTGCGCGACTTGCAAGTCGCGTAACATGTCGCGCGTGTTCCAGATGTAGTGTGGGTCGATTTCTGGTTCGCGGGTCGGGTCCTGGTTCGGTCGCGGGTCTTGGGCTTGGCTTTTGGGCTCCCGTTAGGCTTCGTTTTGACTCGTTTTGGGCTATTTTTAGCTTCTTTCTCGAGAAATTCCGCCTTTTAGCTAACCTGCATAATTCACTAGATAAACCGTAAAATACACGCCTTTTTACTTGAATCCAAGCCAATCTCGTTGGTTTGAGAACTGAAAATAACGCCAAAAAGTGGCGTTATCAACAACCCCAAACCGAGCGTTGCTTGTCCCCAAGCAAATTAGCGATAAAATAGAATAAAAGCACACAGTGAATTTAGTAATGACTGCACAATTCCCAATCGGTACCAAGCGATGCATCGGTGATTTCCCATACCCGTGAATGTCTATCTCACTCTCGCCTCATTCTTATTTCGTTTGATCTATGACCTTCCATTGGGAGTTGAACTCGTGACTGTTCCGATTACGTTAAGGTTAGACTAAGTCCAAACATACTAGGGAAAAACATTTCGCCTTGACCCTACCTCACGGGATACTCTCTTTGCACTCGAACCTAGGTTATCGCTCGTGTTGTCATGTTTACGGAGGTTATGTACAAGAATACTCAAATTATTACATGACAACTCTAAAGAAAGACGCACAAATGTCCAAAGGTTTGATCTCAGAAAGAATTCAAATAGCAAGACAGGGAATATCAGTAAAGGTAGTCGTAGACCGTAATCACATCTTCCAAAAGATCATCCAGGTCTTTACAAGGTTGTAATGGGGCTGGGGCTATGGGTGAGAAATGAAGGGTAAATTGGTTTAAAGATCCTTGGCGTGTCAATCATTGGCAGTTCCAAACTTTCTACTTCAGCCTCTATCATTTGGCCCTCGTTGTCACTATTGGAGTCGCTTTGACTCTCTTATTTAGCTGCTGCTAATACTAGCTAACTGTATTTTTTTATTTTTTTTTTCAAGTTGGGACTTCATTGGTCCTCTTTTCTACTTCTCGGGTTACATTGACCCATTTCATTCTCATGACTGGCCGGAATTCTTTCTTTTTTTGCTCTATCTCTAGTAGTTCATTACTGCTTCCGATTGACACACTTTCGGATAAGGGTTGGCTAAGGCTTTTGGCTATAGGTTTAATGGTGGGTTTAGAAAGAATTAAGGTGCGTGTTTGGCTGCAAAGGGGGTTATGGATACACACAAATGGGTGAAAGGGAACGATAGATAAAAATGGTTTAAAAATAAAACACATAATGCCTGGAATCATATCTTAAGGTCTACACGATATGGTCTATTCTACCCTTACCTAATATCCCGATGTTCGTCTTTGCTACTCAATACAATAATGTAGCGAGATCATTCTACATTCACGACAAGGAATTCGAAAAGTGTATAAGAATTAAATGTATGAATCCCTCGAAATGAAAAATGTCTTTAAGGCTCAAAATCTCACTATCGGGTGGTCTCCACTAATGTCCCTAGTCATGTCCTTTCCCGGTCCTTCCCTAACGGTCACGTCACTATCACAAGATTCTTCCCACAATGGTTGGTCTCAATCATTCAAAACAAATTTTTTTGGCTAATGTGATCTAAATACTCAGAAATGTAGGAAATCTACGTGCATGAGCTTGGACCCGATTGGGCAACCCCAAACCTTACCCACACATTGTCCCCAATGTGCAAGCAAAGTCGTAGGTGATGCGACTCAATCATTGTGCAGTTATTACAGTTATCAAGAGGACGGGCAAGGCATTACATAGCAAGCAAAAAGAAATCCCAACTTTCTAAAAGGGCACCCCAAACCTAGGCCGTGGCCTAGGTTTGCCAATAAAAGCCAACCCCAAACCTCGGTGAAACCGAGGTTTGCACAGGGTTTAAAGAATTGAGTGTGTAGATGTGAAAAAGATAAGGCACCCCAAACCTAAGTGGAACTTAGGTTTGTTGCCTCTCGTTTAACTAATACTGAAACAAACATCATACACCACTCATTAACATAAAGATTTAGAACATACCTGTTTTGCCCGGCCGGAGGATTCTTGACTTGTTGAGCATCAATCGGAGGAGACTGAGAGAACATGCAAAACAAAACAAAGAAAAACAAAGCACAAGGGAAAAAATGCTGGGAAAGAAACACACAAAGCAAGAAAGGAATAAAAACTGCACGAAAAACAAAACGAAGAGGCAGGGACTCCCGCGGTTTAGCCCGCGACTTGCAAGTCGCGTGGCAAACCGCGTAACCCACTGTTTCAGAAACAAACAGAGGGTCCCGCGGCTTCCTGCGCGGTATACAAACCGCGTGGCAAACCGCGTATGTCCCTGTTTCAAAAATATTTTTGGGGTTTTCAATTTTTATGGTTTTTCTGAAATAAAACACACTTAAACTAAAAATACTAAAAGGAAACAAACCTTGGTGGGTTGCCTCCCACCCAGCGCCGTATTTAAAGTCGTGGCACGACTATGTGGGTTCAGCTCGGCTCAGTATCCGCAGACTCGAATCGCCCACACTTGCGATTCCCCGCGGATTGTTCCCTCTTTACTTGACCTTTACCATCTCTAGATCTGCACTGTCCACTCTCGAACATCTTGAAGTTTACCTTCTCGCCACCAACTCTGAAGGTAATCTCTCCTTCCTCCATGTGTATTAATGCTCGACTCGTGGCCAGGAAGGACCTCCCCAAAATCAGCGGGACTTCCTCATCTTTATCTATGTCGATGACCACGAAATCTACCGGGAAGTAGAACTTACCAACTTAGATCAGCACGTCTTCGATCACCCCGTATGGATACCTTATCGATCTGTCCGCGAGCTTGAGTGTCATGTATGTTGGGCTCACCTCGCCCAATCCAAGTTTCCTGAAAATAGAAAGGGGCATCAAATTAATACTAGCCCCTAAATCACACAAAACTTTATTGAAAGAAAACTTCCCGATTTGGATAGGGATAGAAAAACTCCCTGGATCATTGAGCTTCTGGGGAAACTTATTCTGGAAGATTGCGCTACACTCTTCAGTGAGTGCAACGGTGGATTGGTGATTAATTGCCCTCTTTTTGGAAAGGATCTCTTTCATGAATTTCATGTAAGAGGGAATTTGGGTGAGAGCATCTGCAAAAGGAATATTGATCGTTAGCTTTTTAAACACATCTATAAATTTTGAAAAATTGACCTCATCCTTATTTAGTTTCAGCCTGCTCGGGTAAGGTACTCTTGGTGCTGCCGGCTTGACCGGTGGTGTCACTTCTTTCTTCTTCGGTTCACTTTCCTCGCTTTCTTCAGCTTCAACTTCCTTCACCTTCTCAACCTCTTTTTCCTCAGGCTCGACTTCCCTTGCTGGCTTCCCATTCAGTTCTTTGCCATTTCTCAGATAGATGGCATTGCAATGTTCCCGGTTAGTCTTTTCGGGTTGGCTCGGGAACGTGCCGGAAGGTCGGTTTTGTAGGGCCTCGGAGATCTGCCCTACTTGCCTTTCGAGGATCTTGATTGTAGCCGTATTCTGATCAATTGCGGTTTTTACCGTGTTCACAGTGCTTGCTAGCTCTCAAACCGTGCTGTCCATTTTCGACATGAACTTCATCATCATCTCCTCCAGCCCCGGTTTCTTCTCTCCGGTTGGTCCTTCGTTTCTTTGATTAAAACCTGGAGGACGATAAGCATTATTAGCATTAGAAGAATTTGAAGAGTTAGAAAAATTACCTGGCTGTTGACCGGGTTGACTCCACGAGAAATTTGGGTGCTTTTTCCACCCTTCATTATACGTGTTGGAGAACGAGTCGTTCCTCGGCTGATGATTCCGGTTTTGCATATACTGAATTTGCTCGGGTGCTTCCGGAATACCTCTATTAATCTGGTTTGTGATAAAGGCCAGTTGAGCCTTCAGTTCATTCAACTCATTACTTTCTTGGACACTTGCAACTCGTCTCACCGCTGATCTCGGAGTGGAGAAGCTATGTTCGGCCAAGTTCTCAATCAGCTCGCACGCTTCCTCATACGACTTGTCCATTAGTGCTCCACCCGCGGCAGCAGTGATATCATTTTTAAATTGCGAGTGGAGCCCACTAAAGAAGGTCTGGATGATGACCTAGCCTTGTAGCCCATGATGAGGACACTTCTTGATCATGTCCTTGTAACGTTCCCACACCTCATATAGCGTTTCTTGATCCCATTGAGAAAAATGGGTGATCTTCGCCATTAGTTGGGCGGTTCTGCTCGGTGGGAAAAACTTTTGGAGGAAGGCTGCTTTCAACTGTGCCCAAGTAGTGATCTGATCTGACGGTAGGCCTTCTATCCATATTTCAGCTCGACCTTTTAATGAAAAACTGAACAGCCTCAGTTTGATTGCGTTCTCCTCCATTCCGTTGATCTTGAAGGTGCTACAAATGCGCTCGAAAGCCCGGAGATGAGCGTGAGGATCTTCGGTCGGTGCTCCTCCATATTGATTTTGCTGCACCATTACGATGTTGCTCGGCTTTATCTCGAAATAGTTAGCCGCAGCGGTAGGTGGTTGAATGCCTATCCGTGCGGCCGCCACATTAGGATCGGCAAATGACCGCATCGGAACTCTTTCCGGAGGTGGTGGTGGATTGTTGCGGCGAGGTGGAGGATCATTGCGCGGAGGTGGTCTCTCGTCGTCGGACATCTCGAATTTCAGATTACTTTTGGCTTTCGCTTCCTTACGCAGCCGACGAGCGGTTCTTTCGATATCCGGATCAAATTGTTCGATCTCTTTTCCTCGGGTCATCCTTGGCATAAACCAAGTGGTACCTGAAAAGAAGACAGTAAAGTCAATAATCCGAAAACTGAAAGTGATGGAAAAAAAAACAAGAAAAGAAAATGGCCAATCTAATAGCGCGTATAGATGGTAGTGCTATTAGCTACAACTAGTTCCCCGACAACGGCACCAAAAACTTGACACGAGGTTTTGACACCCCGCGAATCTTACTGCAAGTGTACGGGTCGAAGTCAAGTAATAGTACTTGAGAAAGTACGAGTATCGAATCACGGGGAACTAGGAACTAAGTATCACAATTACTATAAGAACTATTAATTGAACTGTCGAAATTGGAGGATTGGTTTTATAAACTAATTAATTGCAATAAATAAAATCAAATCAAACACAAGACAAACAGAACAGCTTTGTAAACTTTGATAGAGAGAAAAGTTGAGGGTTGGAAATCCTCAGGTTATACACATGCAAACAATCGACTCAAAACAGTTACCAGTTAATCCCCTTAATGGTTCCCAAATCTTTTAAGATCACCGTCGTTTTCTTTCGACTAACAACGGATTTTATTTTGAAAAGGATAAGTTCAATCTCTCGATCTCACTTATGGATTCCAAAACACATTAAGTACTCGATTTATGTTAAATTGGCTAGATTTTATCTCTCGATATCAACCTAACAGTTTAAATGGGACTAAAGCTTACTCGGTATATTTCTATCACCTTTCGGACTTTAGGTATGCAATTCCTAATTCTAAATAGCAACTAATTCTCCCGAACTCAGTTACTAACAACAAGTCAATTGTAAATTGGCCAAATTCACAAAAGCATTAAGAACAAAATCACATACTTCATTAATTAGGGAAAACTGATAAAAGTTCAATTCAATTCGTCACATGCTTACAAACCGAATTCATTCCAACCCCCAACACGAACCGGTTAGTTCATGTCGGTGGTGGATTCAAACACAAGAGAAAAAGACGCACAAGTGTATGTAAACATGATTAATCGTGAAAGATGAAATCGTAATAAAAGTGATGAAAACTCCCTCCTCTCGTGTTCGTCTCTACGTTTCGTGATGAATGTATCCGTGATCGGCTCTCTAACGTGGCTTAGAGGACTCCAAAAAATCGCCCAAAGTCGCCCCTGAACTGCTCCCGATCGTCTGCCGTAAGAATGATATCGAATAATGACTTAAACCCCGGAATAAAATACTGATTTTCGACAAACAGTGAGTTACGCGACTTGCTGCGCGACTTGCAAGTCGCATAACATGTCGCGCGTGTTCCAGATGTAGTGTGGGTCGATTTCTGGTTCGCGGGTCGGGTCCTGGTTCGGTCGCGGGTCTTGGGCTTGGCTTTTGGGCTCCCGTTAGGCTTCGTTTTGACTCGTTTTGGGCTCTTTTTAGCTTCTTTCTCGAGAAATGCCGCCTTTTAGCTAACCTGCATAATTCACTAGATAAACTGTAATAACCAGGTATTTTATATAATTTAAAATTGATAATTTCATAAGTCTTTATGTTAGTGTTTATGGAATTAAGAAGTTAAGGGGTAAGTTTTATTTTTATTATAGAAACTTAGGGGTATGTTTTGCCATTTGGGAGAAACTAAAGGTTTGTTTGGTAATCTCTTTACCAAATATCTTCACCACCGTCTTATGTTTGCTAAAAGTAGGAGGTGTCCTCCTTAGTTAAGATAGAATATTGAAAGTGTTAGTGTGTATGTGTGTGTTTCGGTGTTGAGAGAAAAAGAGAAAGAAATCGAAGGAATTAAAGGAGAAGAAGGAAAATCAAAGTTGCTGCTGTGATTTAAGGATCTAACTGAAGAATCAGAAGGTAATAAATCCTATATCATCTCATCTTCATGTATATTAATTCCTACAAGTTTTACTATAAGTTATAGTAGTGGGTTATGGTATTTTAGTAAGATATGTGTATTTTGAGGTTATGGTTAGGTTATGTTTATAGTCTTAAACCTATCTGCAACTTTACAGCTACATGCATAGTATAAAACTGCAAAAATCTGGGTTTTAGGATGAAACAGTGAACTGAGACATTCATCGAAGTCGCAATAGAGGACTGCGACATTCAACGAAGTCGCAATGGTCGATTGCGATTTGGGCTTGAAGTCGCAATGGTCGTTTGCGACTTGGATTGGAATCACAGTAGTTGATTGCGATTCGGGTTTGGGATCGCAATAGTGGGTTGCGACTCCAGGGTGGAATCGCAATAGTTGATTGCGACTTAGGGTGAAGTCGCAATAGTGGGGTGCGATTTCGGGGTGAAGTCGCAATAAGAGGTTGCGACTTAGTAATGTTCATTACCGTTGCGACATGTACTGTTCATTGCGATTTCATATTATTTTGGATCGCGATTTGAGTTAAGGATTCCGTAAATTTAGTTTTAAGAAGATATATCTGTTATTTTGTGTAATTTCAGATTCTGTGAAGGGTGGAAATACGTGAGATAAACTTGAGAAGGCTTTTGCTGATAAACTGATCAGGTGAGTTTTACGTTAAAAAGTATTTTACTGGAATACATTACGTGAATAATAAATATTTGATATGTGGTATGAATATGTCATACGTGGGTGATTATAATATATTGAGATATTATAATTACGTGAGTATTATATGAAAATATAATACGTGGCCGGGCTTTGGACCGGTGTGTTAAATTGGCTCGCAACCAATTGTTATTGGCCATTGGTGGAGGGATAAGGTGGAATGGGACATGTATGTTGTGTAAATTGTAATTGGTATTAAGTTGTGTGTGAAGTATATGTATTTATATGAATGTGTGTATTTATATAAATGAATTTAATGATTTTCAAATATCAGGGATTTACTCACTAGACCCTTAGGTCTAACCCTCATTTTTGTTTTAAAAATCTGTATTCCAGGTGGTGGTACCAGTAAGAGTAAGTGATTAGATTACTTGGTGGATAACTATGTGGAATGATGATCATTATGAAGTTGATGATACTTTTGTACTTAAATTTCAGTTATTAGCTATTATCAGATCTAAATGGGATCAAGTTTGTACTGAATTTTATATTGGTTAGATCAGACTTTGGGACCAAATGTGTAATGTGAATGATTTTGTTGAAACCCTGTTATAAATTATATGTTATATGTATGTTTAGTTTACGGGATGTTACAGATGGTATCAGAGCCCTAGTTTAAGGGATTTAGGTATTAGTATCTGTACCTAGACTTAAACTGCATGTGAAGTAGGATGTCCCTATTAAATTAGAACCTGGGTATATTAAGTATAAAAGGTAGAAGGAACATCATGTAAGGTAATTTCAAATTACACCAGGCCAGTGTAATTATGATCTTACAGGTACATGTTTGAACTGGAATATCTTATTATATGGGGTATGTGCTTATGTGTGTATATTAACTTTGTTTGAATCCACAGAATGGCAAGTGGTACCAGACAAGGGAATCAGGGAAGAGGAAGGAATTCCAGTGGAGAGAATCCACCATTAGGAACAGGGGAAGGGGAGGAGATCGTGGTAGAGGTAGAACCGGAAGAGGAACAGGAGGTCGAACTGGAGGAAGAACACAACAGCATGGTACAGAGTTTGTTACACGAGATGATCTGACTGCTGAAATGGGGAGATTACAGGATAGCATACAAGCCATGTTCGAACGTAATCGTCTTAATGAAACTGAAAGACCAGATCCGGAACATGAAGTGGAGATACCACTTACCTCTACTGTTCTACCAGGGGTGAAAAGGTGCGATTATAAAATGTTTCTTAGTTGTAAGCCCCCTACATACTTAGGAGATCGGGATCCGGTAAAGGCGATGAGATGGCTGAAAGAAATAGAGGCCATCTTCAAGACGTGTAAATGTGCTGAAGAAGACAAAGTGCTTTATGGGGCTGCGATGCTGAAAGGGGATGCTCTGTATTGGTGGGATGCTCATACAGAATCGAGAGGAGCGGATGTATATACTACTTTTTCATGGGAGGAATTCGTGTTAGCTTTCACAACGCACTTCTGTCCACAAGCCGCTGTCAGACAGTTAGAAGAAGAATTCATGAATCTACAACAAGGAAATCTGTCAGTTAGAGATTATACTGCACGATTTTTGGAGAAGTCTCGTTTTGCAGGATATTATGTTGCTACAGATAAGATGAAGATGGAGAGGTTTATTTATGGGTTGAATTCCGAGGTTCGAAGATTGGTGACTGCCACAGGGCCAAATACTTTTACAGCTGCGGTGGATGCTGCCGAGAATGTGGAAAGAGATAATAAAAGAGATACTGGTGATAAGAGCTTAGGGAAAAGAAAATGGGAAGGACCACCACAGGATTCGAGGAAACCTAGATTCCAGAGGTTTGACAACCGTCCGTCATTTCGACCAACAGAAAGACCATGTCCAAGGTGTAATCGTTACCATCAGGGAAATTGCCAAGTAGAGTCACGGGTTTGTTTTAAATGTGGGAAAACTGGGCATGTTGTAAAGGATTGTCGAGTAACACGATTTTGCTTTTTGTGCAATTCTCCGGATCACCTCCAATCAGACTGTCCGCGAGGTAGAATACAATTAGGGGGTACATCGGGGAAACCGGCCATTACGAGACCAGTAGTTCCAAGAATAGAACCGCCGAGAACGAGGGGTCGTACGTTCCAAATGACAGCTAAAGAGGCGGAGGAAACTCCTGATGTGGTCACAGGTACATTTTTCATAAACTCCACGCGTGCAAAAGTGTTATTTGATTCCGGTGAAAACCGATCTTTTGTGTCTCCTTCCTTTGCTTCTCACATGCATTTAGAGCCTAAAATGTTAAAACATGCTTTATTAGTAGACACCACAAATGATAACCAAGTGGCAGTTAACGAGGTTTTTGATCGTTGTATGATAAACATAGAGGGGTGTGGAGTACCGATACAACTGTTCCCAATAGCTTTGATTGAATTTGATGTGGTAGTAGGAATGGATTGGCTAGCGGAGAATCAGGCTAATATAGTTTGTGATAAGAAAATAATCAATGTCGTTTTACCTGATAAGAGATCGGTAGTAATTTATGGAGATCGTAAGAATCATCAGTCCAGTCTTATATCTATGATAAAGGCCCGTAAATGTGTTAATAAGGGTTGCTCTAGTTATCTAGCCTATGTGATAGATAGTAGGCCTGAAAAGTGTAAGCTGGAAGATATTTCCATTGTTAGTGAATACCCAGAAGTTTTTCCTGAAGACTTGAATAGTCTTCCTCCTGTTAGGCAAGTAGAATTTGGAATAGACCTGGTACCTGGAGCCAATCCTATTGCTCGCGCGCCGTACAGATTAGCGCCACCAGAAATGAAAGAAATGATGTCACAGCTTCAAGATTTATCTGATAAGGGCTTCATCAGACCCATCTCATCGCCATGGGGTGCACCAGTTTAATTTGTGAAGAAGAAAGACGGTTCAATGAGAATGTGTATCGATTACCGGGAGCTGAACAAGCGCACAATCAAGAACGAGTATCCACTCCCAAGAATTGATGACCTTTTTGATCAATTAGTTGGAGCTTGTTATTTCTCCAAGATTGATCTTAGATCTGGCTACTATCAGTTGAAGGTTAAGGAAGAGGATGTTTTAAAGACTGCATTTCGCACAAGATACGGCCACTACGAATTTTTGGTAATGCCTTTTGGATTGACGAGCGCTCCAGCCGCTTTTATGGATCTGATGAATCGGGTATGTAAGCCTTATCTCGATAAATTTGTCATTGTGTTTATTGATGATATACTTATTTATTCCCGATCCAAAGAGGATCATGCGCAACATCTTCGTTTGATTTTGGAATTATTGAAGAAAGAAGAGTTGTACGCTAAGTTCTCCAAATGTGAATTCTGGTTGCGGGAAGTTCAGTTTTTGGGTCATGTAGTTTCAGAGAAGGGTATACAAGTTGATCCAGCGAAAGTGGAAGCAATTGAAAGATGGGAACCGCCGAAGACGGCAACCGAAGTGCGCAGTTTTCTGGGTCTAGCTGGATACTACCGGAAATTTATAAAAGACTTTTCTCGAATCGCGACACCATTGACCAAGTTGACTCGGAAGAATTTAAAGTTTGAATGGAAGGCAGAACAGGACGAGGCATTCAGGATATTAAAGGGGAAACTCTGCAGCGCGCCGATATTAGCATTGCCAGAAGGTTCAGATGATTTTGTGGTCTACAGTGATGCTTCTAAGTTGGGATTGGGATGTGTACTCATGCAACGTGGAAAGGTGATGGCCTATGCTTCGCGTCAATTAAAGGATCACGAAAGACAATATCCTACCCATGATATGGAGCTTGCAGCAGTTGTCTTCGCATTAAAGATTTGGAGGCATTATCTTTATGGTTCTAAATGTCAAATTTTCACGGACCATAAAAGTCTTCAACATCTTTTCGATCAAAAGGAACTGAATATGAGACAAAGAAGATGGTTGGAATTGGTAAATGATTATGATTGTGAAATTCTATATCACCCAGGGAAAGCGAACATGGTGGCAGATGCGTTAAGTCGTCAAGAAAGGAGTGGAACGATAAAAGCGATATCTCTTTGAGCTGAACTACTTCCAAATATTTTTGACGAATTATTGAAATGCCAAATAGATGCTTATCAAGAAGAAAGTTTGAAATCTGAACGGTTGGTTGGGATATCAGCATTGCTTGGGAAAGATGACCGTGGGTTGTTGTGTATAGGAAACAGAATTTGGGTACCTCGTTTGGGTGGATTACGGGATCGTGTACTACAAGAAGCTCATCAATCTCGATTTTCTATTCATCCAGGTACAAATAAAATGTATAGAGATTTGAAACAATTCTATTGGTGGCCGGGAATGAAGAGAAGTGTTGCTAAGTATGTGGAAGATTGTACTACCTGCAAGAAAGTGAAGATTGAACATCAGAAACCGTTTGGTCAGTTGCAACGACTAGATATACCAATGTGGAAATGGGATCAGATCACTACTGATTTCATTACCAAATTGCCAAGAACTTCAAAGGGATTCGATTCTATTTGGGTGATTGTGGATAGGTTGACGAAGTCTGCTCACTTCTTGCCGATAAAAGAAACTGATTCTTTGGAACGTTTAGCTAAGTTGTACATTAATGAAATAGTAACTCGACATGGAGTACCAATTTCGATTATTTCTGATCGAGATAGTCGTTTTACTTCTAGATTCTGGAGAAGCTTTCAAAAAGAGATGGGAACGCAGATAAAGTTGAGCACAGCATATCATCCACAGACTGACGGGCAGAGTGAAAGAACAATCCAAACTTTAGAAGATATGCTTCGGGCTTTTATAGTTGATTTTGGGGGATCATGGGATAAACATCTACCTTTGATAGAATTCGCCTACAACAACAGTTATCATTCTAGCATCCAGGCGGCACCGTTTGAGGTATTGTATGGTAGAAAATGCCGAACGCCTTTATGTTGGAATGAAGTGGGGGAGAAGCAATTGGCAGGGCCAGAAATAATACAGTTGACGGCAGATAAGATTACTCAGATTCGGGATAGATTGAAAACGGCACAAGACAGACAGAAAAGTTATGCAGATCGACGCCGGAAACCTTTAGAATTTCAGGTTGGGGATTTTGTGATGTTAAAAGTTTCGCCTTGGAAAGGAGTCATACGTTTTGGGAAGCAAGGTAAACTCAGTCCGCGTTATATTGGGCCATTTGAAATTACGGAAAGAATTGGTGAAGTAGCTTATAGATTGAATCTTCCGCCAGAATTAAGCAGAATTCACAATGCGTTCCATGTATCGAATTTTCGGAAATGTTTAGTTACACCAGACCAGGCAGTCTCTCTACCAGATATTCAGGTTGATGAAAAGTTAAACTATGTGGAGGAACCGGAGGCTATAGTTGATCATAAAGTCAAAGTGTTGAGGAATAAAGAGATCAGGAAGGTAAAGGTTCAGTGGAAACATCATAGAGGTCAGGATGCGACGTGGGAATCAGAGTCGGAGATGAGAACCAAATACCCTCATCTGTTCTCTTAACTGAATTCCAGGACGGAATTCTTTTTAGGGGGAGATGTTGTAATAACCAGGTATTTTATATAATTTAAAATTGATAATTTCATAAGTCTTTATGTTAGTGTTTATGGAATTAAGAAGTTAAGGGGTAAGTTTAAATTTTATTATAGAAACTTAGGGGTATGTTTTGCCATTTGGGAGAAACTAAAGGTTTGTTTGGTAATCTCTTTACCAAATATCTTCACCACCGTCTTATGTTTGCTAAAAGTAGGAGGTGTCCTCCTTAGTTAAGATAGAATATTGAAAGTGTTAGTGTGTATGTGTGTGTTTCGGTGTTGAGAGAAAAAGAGAAAGAAATCGAAGGAATTAAAGGAGAAGAAGGAAAATCAAAGTTGCTGCTGTGATTTAAGGATCTAACTGAAGAATCAGAAGGTAATAAATCCTATATCATCTCATCTTCATGTATATTAATTCCTACAAGTTTTACTATAAGTTATAGTAGTGGGTTATGGTATTTTAGTAAGATATGTGTATTTTGAGGTTATGGTTAGGTTATGTTTATAGTCTTAAACCTATCTGTAACTTTACAGCTACATGCATAGTATAAAACTGCAAAAATCTGGGTTTTAGGATGAAACAGTGAACTGAGACATTCATCGAAGTCGCAATAGAGGACTGCGACATTCAACGAAGTCGCAATGGTCGATTGCAATTTGGGCTTGAAGTCGCAATGGTCGTTTGCGACTTGGATTGGAATCGCAGTAGTTGATTGCGATTCGGGTTTGGGATCGCAATAGTGGGTTGCGACTCCAGGGTGGAATCGCATTAGTTGATTGCGACTTAGGGTGAAGTCGCAATAGTGGGGTGCGATTTCGGGGTGAAGTCGCAATAAGAGGTTGCGACTTAGTACTGTTCATTACCGTTGCGACTTGTACTGTTCATTGCGATTTCATATTATTTTGGATCGCGATTTGAGTTAAGGATTCCGTAAATTTAGTTTTAAGAAGAGATATCTGTTATTTTGTGTAATTTCAGATTCTGTGAAGGGTGGAAATACGTGAGATAAACTTGAGAAGGCTTTTGCTGATAAACTGATCAGGTGAGTTTTACGTTAAAAAGTATTTTACTGGAATACATTACGTGAATAATAAATATTTGATATGTGGTATGAATATGTCATACGTGGGTGATTATAATATATTGAGATATTATAATTACGTGAGTATTATATGAAAATATAATACGTGGCCGGGCTTTGGACCGGTGTGTTAAATTGGCTCGCAACCAATTGTTATTGGCCATTGGTGGAGGGATAAGGTGGAATGGGACAGGTATGTTGTGTAAATTGTAATTGGTATTAAGTTGTGTGTGAAGTATATGTATTTATATGAATGTGTGTATTTATATAAATGAATTTAATGATTTTCAAATATCAGGGATTTACTCACTAGACCCTTAGGTCTAACCCTCATTTTTGTTTTAAAAATCTGTATTCCAGGTGGTGGTACCAGTAAGAGTAAGTGATTAGATTACTTGGTGGATAGCTATGTGGAATGATGATCATTATGAAGTTGATGATACTTTTGTACTTAAATTTCAGTTATTAGCTATTATCAGATCTAAATGGGATCAAGTTTGTACTGAATTTTATATTGGTTAGATCAGACTTTGGGACCAAATGTGTAATGTGAATGATTTTGCTGAAACCCTGTTATAAATTATATGTTATATGTATGTTTAGTTTACGGGATGTTACATAAACCGTAAAATACACGCCTTTTTACTTGAATCCAAGCCAATCTCGTTGGTTTGAGAACTGAAAATAACGCCAAAAAGTGGCGTTATCATGGGCCATATTCATTCCCACGATCAGGGCTTCATACTCAGCTTCGTTGTTGGTGGGTTTGAAGTCGCACCGGACTGAATATACCATCTTGCCCCCGTGTGGTGACTTTAAGACGACGCCTAGTCCTGAACCTCTAGTGTTGGATGAACCGTCGACATACAGAGTCCAAGGCACGTCGTCGTGAGTCGCCACAGTTGACACTTCGAGCTCTGCTTCCTTTTCCAATTCAGGGCTGAAATCAGCAATGAAATCCGCCAAGGCTTGTGATTTGATCGCGGACCTGGGCTTGAAATCGATGTCGTAACTGCTGAGATATATACTCCATTTTGCCAAATGACCTGTCAACTTAGGTTTCCTTAAGACAGACTTAAGAGGAAAATTAGTCACGACAGTAATAGAATGTGATTCAAAATAGTGTCGCAGTTTCTTGGCAGCTGTGACTAGCGATAAAAGCAATTTTTCCATAGAGGAATACCTGGTTTCTGCGTCCAAGAGAGATTTACTTACATAGTAGATCGGCAGTTGCTGCTTTTCATCTTCTCGTGTCAGGACGGAACTTACTGCATTAGGACTAACATCCAAATATAGCTGCAAGACCTCATGATCGTGAGGTTTTAACAACAGAGGAGGCGACGTTATGTACTCCTTAAGTTTTTGCAATGCTTGTTCATGACCGTCGGTCCAGTCGAATCCTCAATTTTTCCTGAGGACATTGTAAAATAGATGGCATTTATCTGAGGATCGAGAGATAAACCTGTTCAGAGCTGCCACCCGACCAGTGAGCCTTTGGACCTCTTTGAAATTTCTCGGAGATTTGATCTCGATAATAGCTTTGATCTGGTCGGGATTAGCCTCGATTCCTCGACGAGTGACCATATAGCCCAGGAATTTCCCTGCACTAACACCAAAGGAACATTTCGTCGGGTTGAGCTTCATGCTATACTTCCGAAGGATGTCGAACGACTGCCTCAAATGCTCGACGTGGTCGATTGCTTGCTGCGACTTGACTAGCATGTCGTCGATATACACTTCCATTGTGTCGCCAAGATGGTCTTTGAACATTTTGTTCACCAGACGCTGGTAGGTAGAACCTGCATTTTTTAGTCCAAAAGGCATAACCTTATAACAGTAAATACCTCGATCTGGCATGAACGCAGTTTTCTCTTGGTCCTCGACGTGCATCAGGATCTGATTGTATCCAGAATAAGCATCCATGAACGTCAATAATTCATGCCCTGCTGTCGCTTCGACCATGGCGTCGATATGTGGCAATGGGAAGGGGTCTTTTGGACAGGCTTTGTTGAGATCTGTGAAGTCAATACAGACCCTCCACTTGCCATTTTTCTTCGCTACGACCACGACATTAGCAAGCCAGTCGGGGTACTTTACTTCTCGAATCTTCCCTGTCTTCAGGAGGTTGTCGACCTCGTCATTTATCACCTTATTCCTTTCAGGAGCAAATTTTTGGCACTTTTGTTTGATAGGTTTAAACGACAGGTCGATATTGAGCTTGTGGGAAATGACGCCAGGGTCTATACCGACCATGTCTTCGTGCGACCAGATAAAACAATCAGCATGTTCCTGCTAGAAAGATATTAGCTTGTCTTTTAGGCAGGGATCGAGGGACGACCCTATGAGGACTTTCTGGTCAGGCTTGCTCTGGTCCAGGACAACTTCATCCAGGCGATAATCGTCAACTATCCCGGGAGTGTCTTGTGCATTCTCAAGCTTTCCATGCATCTGGGCAATGATATGCTTTTGGTTTCCATTATCTGTCATTTTCCTAAAAAAGAAAAGAGAGGAAACTCCAAGAAAACGTTAGTAAGATGCACGTTTGTCGAAGATTTTCTCTAGATGGGGTCCCACGGATGGCGCCAAACTGTTAATGCCAAAAATCGTCTAGAAGGATAACTTAAGGTTGATTGTGGAGCTTAACAACTAAAGAATAGAAATCTTTCGACAAACCGTACGACAAAGATAAAAAGCGTAAATGAGACAGAGATTTGGTGACGCGGGAAAAACCTCAACGAGGAAAAAACCCACGGACGACAGTGGAGGTCGTCGCTGCACTATGATCGCCAAACAGGGGCGACATCCTTATGTTTCGGGCGTCGATCGTACAATGATTACAATTCAAATGAAAGAAAGACTTTAAATATAAAGTAACGAGTGTATCAAATGTAAAAACTGGTGCGTCGTGTGTAAAAACAATGTGTCGTGCGAGAAAGTCGTGCGTCGTGAGCGATCCTTTGATAGAGAATTCTTTGTTTCGAGTGTTCTTCAGAGTTCGGATGTTTTCAGATGTAAGAGATGATGTGTGATGCCCCCTGAAATGATGATTTGAGCTTGGTATTTATAGTCTTTGGGTGCTTTAATTGATTCCTTAAATGCTTCGATAACTGACGTAACGACTGATGGATTGAATGCTCATAACTGACCTCGTCGGTTATGTCCGTTGATCATCAATGACATTGATTCCTGCATTTAAACACTGAAAACGTAACAGAAATATCGCATGTTAGTCGGTCGAGGTCGCAAGGTTTCATACGACGGTCGTGTGAGCTAGACGATGTCATGGTATAGTGTCGTGAGGTAAATAACTTTTGATTTCAACTTTGGTCAAAAGATAAAGTATTGTGATTTCACCTTATTATGGAAAAGTGTAATAAATGTTTCCCTTACTTTGGTCATGGTCGAGGCTGGTGAAATTTTACCCAAACACTCCCCACATTGGAACTAATTTTGTCCTCGAAATCGTCACTACGCGAACAAATTAGGGTATCTCCTCTTCATGTCCTCTTCAGTCTCCCAAGTCACGTTGGTTCCACAATAATGTTTCCATTGCACCTTAACCATCATGACCTCCTTGTGATGAAGTTTATTCGACTTTTACTCTAGGATAGTGTCGGGTTCCTCCACATAACGGTTACCCTCATCTACTCTTATCTCTGAGATAGGAATAACCCTCTCCTCTTCCGCCAAACACTTCGAAAGGTAAAAAATATGGGACGTGTTGTGGATTCCATCCATTTCCGGTGGGAGTTCCAATTGGTAAGCTTGTAGTCCATGCACTTAATCACGACAAACGGTATGAGGAAACGGGGACTCAATTGTCCACGTTTTCCAAACCGGATGATAGCCATCCAAGGAGACACCTTTAACATTACTCGATCTTCTACTTGGAATTCCATTGGTCTTCTTTTCTTGTCGGCATAACTCTTTTGCCGATCTTGAGCCGTCTTCAACCATTCCTAAATACCTTTTACCTTGTCGACCGTCTCTTGAACCATTTTCGGGTCGACAAACTGTTTCTCTCTCGCTTCTAACCAACATACAGGGGTCATCCACTTTCAACCATAAAGGGCTTCAAATGGTGCCATACCAATGCTCGAGTGGTAACTATTATTGTACACAAACTCCACCAATGGTATGTGAGAGTCCCAACTACCACCAAAGTCGATCACACATGATCTTAACATGTCTTCTAATATTTGTGTTGTCCTTTGACTTTGGCCATCAGTTTGGGGATGGTAGGTCATGCTCAATTTTACCCTTGTACCCAATTCTTGTTGTAGGTCATCCCAAAAATTTGATGTGAGTCGACTATCACGATCCGAGACAGTGGATAAAGGCACACTGATAACTTCGTTATCTGACGGGTTTTTACCCTCTGAATCATGTGTTTATGGCTTGTCTTGAAGTAAGAATTGGCATTTTGGACTAATATTTCGTGCAAGTGTTGTGCATACATACAAGGTGTCAATTGGAAGGAAAAATGCTTATTTATACTCCATTTTGACATCCCGGGTGAAGGAAATGTCGAACCAAGTGAACGAGCGAAGAAACCCAATTTCAGCATTCATGCTACCATGACACGCGACTATGATCATGGTCATAGTCGTTGGTCATAGTTGCCCCCAGTGTACTGTAGGTGGGTAAGCCTGGGCGACAATGCCCCGCGACTATGACATGGTCATAGTCGTTGGTCATAGTCGCGGTCAGGGTCTGATGGTATAAAAAGCTGCAGAATTTCTAGGTCTAGGGTTATCTCGGGATTGTTGGAGGCTAGGCTTCTAGGGGAGCTGTTGGAGGCGATTTTGAGCTGTAAAGAAGACCAAGGAGTGATAGTGAAGGTGGAAACTGATTTTGGAGCTACAAATTGGTAGTATGTATCAATCTTGAGGGAATTTTCTTCATTTCCATTGTATTTGTTGAGAAACAATGTTCTTGGGTGTTGTCATCCTGTTCTCTTTGATGTTGTTTGCTATTAGTAAAATGAGCTAAACATTTTGAGGTTGGGGGAAGGCTGGATTTTAGATTTTCATCGTTAAATACATGAATATTGCATTTATTTAGTTATTACACTTGTTGGTTGAAGTTTGTTTTGCTTGTTCTTCCTATTTGTGAGATTGGCCTTCTTACTCATCTTTTGGTTGTATTTCCTCTTGAGAAATTGGTTTTATAATGTCACACCCCGCTAAAGCGGAAACACGAGGCATAACAGTGTAGGGTTTCATTCAAAAGGTAACAGACAACACCAACCACAACATTTAATTCAGTAGTATTAAAATATTACATTACAACGTCTTCACCGAATTGTTCCAAAAGAAGACGGCGAATACAAAAAATTAACAATAGAAGTTTTAAGGTTCTTAGTGTTGATGTCATCACACAAAATGCATCCTACAAGTCTTCACTTACTTATTAGCACCTGAAAAGCATGATAAAAGAAAGGGTCAACTACAAAGAGTTGGTGAGTTCACAGGTTTTCCATGTACACAACAGTTTTTCATCCAATGGTTACTCTCATGAAACGTCCGTTCATGACAAGCTCCAAATTTAAAAGATTTATATATGCACAACAGTTTTTCATCCAATGGTTACTCTCATGAAACGTTCGTTCATGACAAGCTCCAAATTCAAAAGATTTATGTATGCACAACAGTTTTTCACCCAATGGTTACTCTCATGAAACGTTCGTTCATGACAAGCTCCAAATTTAAAAGATTTATGAGTACAATTTACCATGAGTGATTTTTGTAAGATATATAAGTGTTGAGCCACTACTAAGCCTCCGACAATCTACGCCCCGCGAACTACCTCAGAGGTGGTATGATGGCCACATGAGAAGAACATTATTACCAGATAAAGTGCACCCCTACTCGTCAGTCAAGGTGGGTTTGTCAAACCAAATAGCGCTATCCACAAATATCACCGGCTCGTTATGAGTTAATAAGTAGTGTACCTATTGGGGACTTAACATTTTCATTATAACTCAACATATCTTTATCACTTATGTAAATTCGTCCATTCATTAGTACTCATTCTTCAAAGCATAAACATCCACAATTTAATATCATGAATCATTTAGCATTTTAAAAACATAACATGCTTTTCACCCCAAACATTTAAACAAGTAAAAAGGGGCTGTGAATACTCACTGCGTTCCGGAAGGATCTCCAAGGGTTGCCGCACGGATGCACAGTTTCTCGATTCTAGGTCCTTCCTAAGGAAGTGAAACATATTATCAGTTTCGATCTAACTCTTATGGCTAAAGCATTGCTTAGCCTATCATGTCTTATAAAATGCCTTAAGTTTAAGTATTATCTTCCGTCGACGATTTCTAGTAATTTATTGGTTTTTAAACGGTTTGTAGGATTTTGTTGTTACATAATAAACTTTATAGGTTATAAGTAGTATTTAATCCATTTTACCACGTTTTATATTTTCTTCATGACGAACACTTTCATTAATTTCCTATGTAATTGTATTTCTCATTTACCTTGTGATTTAAAATGTTCGGTTTGTTATAAATCTATTATTTGTTAGGGTATTATTTATACCTTCACATACATGTATATATAGTTTTTATTTATGTTTTGACAATTTCTACAATTTATAAGCTTTTTATCTTTTAGTAACTCTACAAATCCTTTTTTTCTTTTGGATTAGAGTTTTACTTTTCTGGTGGCAGAATATTAAGTCCACTTATGGTCATTTTTAACTATCTTCTGGATATTTTTATTAGTCCAACTTTTTATATGTATCACTTTAATGTCTTAGGGAACTTTTGACATAATTACCATCATTTGTAGAGTTGGGTAGCTATTTTAATCATTACACTTAAGTTTAAGTGTCACAGTTACCAAAACAGTCTGCACCATCTTTTTGTCAAGTCCATTTGGAGGGTCAAATCTCAACATTTTTCAGTGATTCAAATTGGGTTTTAAACTTAACTCATAAAAGTATCTTCCAGAAATATTTCATCATTTTTAGTTACATTTTGAGGAAGATATGACGATTTTAAGTTAGGTCTTCCATTCTGCCAGATTCTGATTTCTTGCACACCAATCTTGGTTTGAGTGTTTGAGACCCCAAATCTTAATATTTTTGAGTGAAACAAATTTTGTTCGATTCATAACTCATTAAAGTAATTTCTAGAAGAAAAATCAAGAATTTTAGTGGAATATTAAGAGACTTATAACTGATTAAAGTAGAGAATTTTCTCTGCCAGATTTTCTTTGCACACTTAATTTCATATGAGTAGTTGAAGGGTCAAATCTTCGAGTTTTTACATGAAACCACTTGGGTTGGAAACATAACACAATAAACAAAGTTCCAGAAAAAGATTCATATCATTTGGTTAAGTATTTTTCAAGATATGGTCCGAAGAAGTTCATGCATGTAATCTGCCAGAAATTAAAAAATGCTATTTCATGAAAAATGAGTGTTTTATATCCATATTTTCACTCATATGGTTGGTTCTTTGCTTGAACACTCATCTACCACTACTTTGACAATGTTCTTAGATAAAAAAATATATTTTTGACTTTTGAAAACACATGCATGAACTCACACATCTCAGATTTTAACAAAACCCACATGCATGTAGTTAAAACATCATTTTCTTGAGTTCTTGATGTATGGCTTAAGGATTATCACCATTTGTTTGACATAACATGCCTTTGGTGATTAATCCACCATGAAAAGGGTCTATTAAGGCCCCTTTATCCAGAAACTCAAGTGGTTACAAAGGAAAATGAGAAAAAGATGGAGAAATGACAAGAAAAGGAAGAAAATGAAGAAGAGTACAAGAGGGATGAGTTTTACTCACACTAGGGATGATTTTACCTTCATGGATCTTCAAGGATGGATTGATTTGGTGGTGTTGTGGCTAATTTTCGGCCAAGGGAGAGGAAGAGAGAAAATGGAGAGTGTTTGAATGTAGAGAGAGAGAGAGGAGGTGGGAAAATGAGAGGGTTTTCTTGAGAATTTGGAAAACTAATATGGAAGTGTGTTGGGTCATGTGAGGGGCTGAATTTGGGCCACATATTCAGATTTATTATTATTATTTTTTTCCTTAAAATGCTAATTAATATTGTATAATTTTACATCTTATGTAATTTATATAAAAAGATTGATTTAAAGTAGCTAAAACCTCATTTATCTTCTTAATTTTTGGTTTGGTTATTTAAAGTTTTAAATTTTAGATTTGGGTATATATAAACTATATATTTACTCCTCTTATTATTAATATAGTTATAATTAAATGTTAACTGTTCCAATCGGCATTTTATAAGACAGCTTAAGCAGTTCCGTGCGGTAACAGGATTTTCTCAGTGTCCTATTGGAATTCTTAGGAAACTAACCCTTAACCATCAATATTAAGTCATTATGAGTTATTCCTACTTGTTAAAACAAGTATTATACTATTCAGTTGCTAACCTGAGTGTTTTGGTTTGACGGGTGTCACATATAACTTGATAAAAGTAGATAAACCTAGGGTGACATATTGGATAGATATATACCAAGTAAACCCTAGTTTTGTGTATGTGATTCTTATGTTTAATGAGTTGATTGTTTATGTTTATTGGTTGAGAGACTTTAATATACATTACATGATGCATTCTTGCTATTACTTGAGAGAGAATAGTACGTATTTTGGGAATTGCTAAATTTAACCTTGTGTATTGATTTATGAATGTGTGTTATCTATTTGTTGGTCGAATCTAAATGAAATCTAACCCCTAGCCTTTTCTCATCATCTTGGTAACTTCTTTGTGGTATATGAATCGTTGTTGACTTGTTCTTCCTTGTTTACCTTCATTCCTTGAGATAATTAGTTAATTACTCAAAACTCAAATCAAACTTTATCAAGAGTCCATTTAGAGGTGTGCTAGCCTTTGTGATACTTAAGCTCGTAGTTCCTTGGACCGATACTCGTACTTGGTACGTATTACTTGATTGACACCGTACACTTGCGGTAGATTTGGAGGGTTGCGTAAACCTTCTATCAAGTTTTTGGCGCCCTTGCCGGGAAACTACTTGTAGTGTTAATATCACTACCGGTTATAGTGCTACTAGATTTTACACCATTCTTTTATTCAATTATTCTTTGTCTCTCACTATTCTGTTGGTTTTATTTTCAGGCACTCTCTCCAGTGTATGTCAAGAAGACGAAATCGCGGAAGAGGGCAAGTGCCCTTAGATCCTGAAATCGAACGTACACTTCGACAACGGAGAAGAGAGCGAGAGCAAAACATGGCGGATAATCAACCGTTAAGAGGTTTTGCAATTCCCACTTATGATGGTAATCAACAAGGCATTCACCCACCAAATACAGCGACGGAAAACTTTGAAATCAAGTCGGCCATCATAAATATGGTTCAACAAGAACAATTTAGCGGGTTACCCTCCAAGGAGCGACCAAATACGGCGGCGGAAAACTTTGAAATCAAGCCGACCATCATAAATATGGTTCAACAAGAACAATTTAGCGGGTTACCCTCCGAAGACCCGGTCACTCATCTCGATAGGTTCACCAAGATCCTTGGTACATTTAAGATGAATGGTTTAACAAATGAAGTCATTCGTCTTAAATTATTTACATTTACCTTGAGAGATTGAGCCAAATCATGGCAACGGAGTATTCCTTCTGGGCAAATCACCACTTGGGACGCACTGGTGAAGGCCTTTTTGACAAAATTCTTTCCTCCCGGTTGTACCGTACGGTTAAGAGCAGAGATCACGTAGTTCCAGCAAATGGACCAAGAATCATTATATGATGCTTGGGAAAGATATAGGGAGCTGCTACGATAGTTCCCTCATCATGGTCTTCAACCATGGCTTGTCCTCGAAATGTTCTACAATGCACTCACCCCGCATTACAAGGGCATTGTCGACTCCGCAGCGGGAGGTGCACTGATGGGGAGATCACATGACAATTCATACACTTTAATCTATGAAATGGCCGACGACAATTATCAATGGCACTCCGAGAGAGGTAACCACTCCCGAAGGCCAATTGGGTCAAGTTCACAAGAATCATCCGAGATCACGTCCCTAAAAGCTCAAGTTACCGGGTTGATGAACCAATTGTGGGGTATGTCGATGAGAGAGGTTGGCACCCCAAGTTGTGAAATTTGTGGTGAATTCCACCCAACAGAAGAATGCCGATTCGTTACATCGTTGGACGACAACGATGTTGAACAAGTCAATTACATGCAAAATCGCCCAAACCGACAACCCAACGACCCTTTCTCCAACACATACAATCCGGGTTGGAGAAACCATCCCAACTTTTCTTGGTCCAACCAATCGAACCAAGCGGCGCAACAAAGGGGTGACATGGGTCGATTGCAACAACATCAACAACGTCAACCGCAACAACAATTTTCTTCATCTCGAACTTTTAGACCTCCCGGGTTCCAAAATCAAGGAAATCAAAACATGACGAACAATGGGGAGGGATCGTCAAATGAAAAGAAATCGGGTTTGGAATAAATGATGATGAAATGCTTGTCGAAGATGGACACGGTTATGCAAGGTAACGAGCAAAATACCGCCACCATCAAAGCGGTTGTCCAAGGCAATGAGAAAAATACGGTGGCTATCCGAAGTCTTGAACGGCAATTTAGTCAATTGGCCCACTCGCAATCATCAAGGAACCAAGGCGACGCCTAGCCAAACCGAGCAAAATCCTCGAGAACATTGCAAGGCCATTACGCTAAGAAGTGGAAAGTCGTTGATCAAGGACCCGACAAGAGATGACATGAGTCCCGAGGAAGAAGAGGTGTCACTCACGCAAGAGCCCGACCTCATGGAAATTGAGGTTGAAGATGTTGTGGAAACATCTAAGAAGACACAAGAGGCACCGTCATCATCCAAACCGGTCATTAAAGCTTACAAGCCACCTATACCGTTCCCAAACCGACTCAAGGAATACAAGGACCAACAACAATTTGCTAACTTCTTGGATGTTTACAAGAAGTTGCAAATCAACATTCCTTTTGCGGACGCTTTAGCTCAAATGTCATCATATGCCAAGTTATTGAGGGACATTTTGTCCAATAAGAGGAAGATTAAAGAACACGCAACCGTAGCACTTACCGAAGAGTGTAGTGCCATCATCTAAAACAAACTTCCACCCAAGCTTAAAGATCCAGGGAGTTTTACTATCCCTATTCAAATTGGTGATTTTGAGTTTGGTAAAACTTTATGTGATTTAGGTGCAAGTATTAACCTTATGACATTATCTATTTTCAGGAAAATCGGTCTTAGGGAGATTAAATCCACAAGGGTTACTCTTCAACTTGCGGACCGATCGATCAAGCACCCACACGGAATCATTGAAGATGTCCTAACCAAGGTTGGGAAGTTCTACTTCCCCGTAGACTTCGTGGTCTTGGACATGGAAGAAGACGTTAATGTACCCTTAATTCTAGGGAGACCGTTCCTTGCAACCGGGGGCGTATTAATTGATGTCCAAGGGGTAAAGTTGACCTTTCATGTTGGAGATGATGAAGCGGTCTTCAATGTATTCAATTGCACAAGAAGCCAAAACGATATGAATTCATGCTTTAGTGTGGATGTTGTGGATAAAGTAGTGAAGGAGGTATTTGAAAGAGAATCTACCGATGACGAGCTCGGTAACGTGTTGTCTAATGGTTTATTTGAAGAGGAAGGTGATGAGAGCGAAAGAAGGGAATATGTGATGCAAATGGGAGCAACACCCTTCCGAAAATTTTCAAGGCACCAACAATTTGAAGAGTTGGGGCCTAAAAATGCAAAACCCCAACCGTCGGCGGAAGTGCCTCCGCAACTAGACCTTAGACCGCTACCATCTCATTTGGAGTACGCTTACTTAGGGGTAAACTCTACCTTGCCCGTGATCATTTCATCACACTTAAGTAAGTTGGAAAAGGAGAAGCTCTTTAGAGTCTTGAGGGAGCACCAATCCGCCATTAGGTGGACAATCGTCGATTTGAAGAGGTTGAGCTCTTCCTTTTGCATGCACCGCATTAAATGGAGGATGGGTTTAGGCCATCCATTGAGCATTAAAGAAGACTAAACCCCAATATGAAAGAAGTGGTACGAAAGGAGGTGATAAAGTTACTTGACGCGGGCATCATTTATTCGATTTCCGATAGTCCTTGGACTAGCCCCGTTCAAGTGGTTCCAAAGAAAGGTGGGGTAACGGTGGTTAAAACGACAATAACAAGTTAAACCCAACAAGAACCGTTACTGGTTGGAGAGTTTGCATCGACTATCACAAACTCAATAACGCCACTAGAAAAGATCATTTTCCTCTACCATTCATCGATCAAATGTTGGAGAGACTAGTCGGGCACGCCTATTATTGTTTTCTTGACGGCTACTCGGGATATAACCAAATCCTAATCGCCCCTGAAGATCAAGAGAAGACAACTTTCACTTGCCCATATGTCACTTTTGCCTATCGACGTATGCCCTTCGGATTATGCAATGCTCCCGCCACATTTCAACGTTGCATGATGGCTATCTTCTCTGACATGATAGAGAAGACGATGGAGATATTCATGGATGGTTTCTCTATTTTGGGGGATTCTTACGATGTTTGCTTGGGTAATCTTAAATTAGTCCTCAAGAGATGTCAAGACACCGATTTGGTCTTGAATTAGGAGAAGTGTCATTTCATGGTGACGGAAGGCATTGTATTGGGCCACAAGGTGTCGGCTATGGGCATTAAAGTTGACAAAGCCAAAGTTGAAGTGATTGAGAAACTTATGTATCCTACTTCCATGAAAGGGATCTGTATCTTCTTGGGTTATGCAGGATTCTACCGGCGGTTCATCAAGGATTTCTCCAAGATTGCCAAACCCCTATCCGAGTTGTTATTCAAAGATGCCAAGTTCGAATTCACCGAAAGTTGTGAAATAACCTATGATAGGCTAAAGAAAGAGCTCACATCCGCACCGATTCTTACCGCACCGGATTGGACCCTACCCTTCGAAGTCATGTGTGATGCTAGTGACTTGGCCGTGGGGACGGTTTTGGTTCAACGAAAAGACAAGCAACTCTGTGCAATATACTACGCTAGCAAAACCTTGGATGAGGCACAAGTCAATTATGCCACCACGGAAAAGGAATTGCTAGCGGTTGTGTTTGCATGTGAAAAACTTAGATCATATCTTGTCGGGTCAAAAGTCATCATTTACACAGATCATTCCGCACTTAGATATCTTATGTCCAAGAAAGATGCAAAACCTAGACTAATCCGTTAGATTTTACTTTTGCAGGAATTTGATATCGAGATAGTGGATAAAAAGGGAATGGAGAATCTTGTAGCGGACCACCTATCCCGGCTAGAGGGAGTAAAACTAGAGGACGCCATCTCGATCAATGAATACTTCCCGGATGAGCGATTGTATGCCATTGGGGTATCCGACCCATGGTATGCGGATGTGGTCAACTTCCTAGCAAGTGGTGCGACTCCTCACGGCCTAAGCTCACATCAAAGGCGAAAATTCTTTGCCGATGTGAAGTACTATTTTTGGGAGGAGCCATATCTTTATAAACATTGTGGGGATGGGATGATTCGGAGTTGTGTGCCAGATGAAGAAAAATTGAATGTGCTAAAGCATTGCCACTCTCTCGAGTGTGGTGGTCACTTTAGCACCGATCGCACCGCGTCAAAGGTCTTACAATCCGGCTTCTATTGGCCGACCTTGTTCAAAGATGCCCAGAACTTCATCGCTTATTGTGTAATAACCAGGTATTTTATTTAAATTAAGATATGAAAATTTTATAAGTCTTTATGTTAATATTTTATGGAATTAGGAGATAAGGGGTAAGTTTTAATTGTTACTTGGAAGTTGGGGGTAAGTTATGCCAAAAGAGTAAAGTTTAGGGTTTAAGTGGTCTTTTTGCTAACCTTGTCTACCACAACCGACTTCAACAAGAGAAATTGAGAATGATGTCTTCTCTTTTAGCCATTCAAAGTATAGTCTAGTGTTAGTGTGTGAGTGTGTGTACGGTTGTGAGAAAAAGAGAGAGAGATCGAAGGAAACAAGAAGAAGAAGGAATTCAAAGGTTGCTACAGAGATTTGAGTACTTAACTGCAGTAATTCAAGGTAATTAATCCATACCTTTATGTGTTTTAATTCTCTAAAGTGTTCTTGAGGTTTATATTTAAGTTCTTGGTGGGTTATGTTATTTTAGAAGGTATATGAATTCTGGGTTTGGAATAGTGTCCTAATAGTAGTATAAAACATATCTGCAAAAGTTACATAAACATGCATAGTATAAATCTGCAAAAATCTGGGTTTTAGGATGAAACAGTAGGCTGAGATATTCATCGAAATCGCAGTAGGCTTATATTCATCGAAGTCGCAGTAGGCAAATATTCATTGAAGTCGCAATGGTCGTTTGCGACTTGGCTTGAAATCGCAGTAGTTGGTTGCGATTCAAGTTTGGAATCGCAGTTGTTGATTGCGACTCCAAGGTGGAATCGCAATAGTGCGTTGCGACTCCAAGGTGGAATCGCAATAGTGCGTTGCGACTCCAAGGTGGAATCGCAATAGTGCGTTGCGACTCCAAGGTGGAATTGCAATAAGTGTGTTGCGACTCCAGGGTGGAATCGCAATAAGGGGTTGCGACTTCGGGGTGAAATCGCAATAAGGGGTTGCGACTTCAGGGTGGAATCGCAATAGGAGATTGCGACTTGGTACTGTTCATTACGGTTGCGACTTGTACTGTTGATTTCGATTTCATATATTTTGGGTTGCGACTTGGGTTAAGGATTTTGTAAGTTTTAAAGGAGATATTCGGTATTTTATCTGATTTCAGATTTTGTGAAGAATCGACCTACGTGATTGATCTTTGAAGAGTTTTTGTGATAAACACAAGAGGTGAGTTTTTATTTGAAATATTTTCAAATGGAATACATATATGTGTGATTAAATGTAATATGGTGCATATAATGTTTATATGAATATTGCATTGTATGAGTACTAGTTGGCCGGGCTTAGGACCGGTGAAAGTTGGCTGTACAAAGGGACAGTGGTGTTGGCTGTATTTAGTACAACGGTGTAAATTAATTAATTGGCTTGCTACCAATTAATATGGCCAAGGAAAAGAAAGGAGAAAGAGATGGAAAGATTTCATGAGTCATAATTGGTATTCTTACGTGAATTATGTGCAAATGTTTTCTTTTACTAACGGGGATTTTTCTCACTAGACCTCAAGGTCTAACCCTCATTTTTGTTTTAAAATATGTATTCCAGGTCATGGAGCAAACAAGAGACAATGATAGGAATTATCATGTTAGCTTTTGTGGATGTTGAATGATTATGAAGATTCCAGTTATAATTAGTAGATGTTATGTATTTTACTTTATTTGAAAAAGTTTGTACTAAAAGACTTAATTGTAGAATTTAAGGGACCATATTTGGATTATGATATGTTATTTTGTGGTGAATTATATGGAACTTGTATGTTGGGATTAAGGGACGTTACAAATGGTATCAGAGCCTTAGTTTAAGAGATTTAGGTATTAGTATCTGTACCTAGACTTAAACTGCATGCGAAGTAGGATGTCCTTGTTATTTTAGAACCTGGGGATGATAAATATAAAAAGGTAGAAGGAACATCATGTAAGGTAATTTCAGATTACACCTGGCCAGTGTAATTATGATCTTACAGGTACATGTTTAAACCAGAATACTTTATTATATGGGGTATGTGCTTATGTGTATATTAACCTTGTTTGAATCAACAGAATGGCAAGTGGAACGAGACAAACAGCCGGAGGAAGGGGAAGAGGGGGAGAAAGAGGCAGAGGTAGGACAGGGAGCAGTGTACAGGGGCGAGGCACAGAGTTTGTTACAAGAGATGATCTAGCGGTTGAAATGGGAAGACTTCAGGCAAATATTCAAGCCATGTTTAACCAGACTCATCATTCGGAAACAGAAATACCAGACCCTACCCTTGGAAACGAAGTACCTATCGCGCCTATTGTCACATCAGTACCAAGAAAGTGTGATTATAAAATGTTTTTAAGCTGTAAACCACCCACGTATGGAGGGGACAGAGATCCAGTAAAAGCAATGAGATGGCTGAAGGAAGTTGAAGCTGTATTTAAGACCAGTAAATGCGCGGAAGAAGATAAAGTGTTATATGGAACAGCAATGTTGAAAGCGGACGCCTTGTATTGGTGGGAGGCCCTTATTGACTCTGAAGGACCTGAGGTATATTCAACTTTTACTTGGGGCGAATTCTCGAGAGCATTTAAGGAACAGTTTTGCCCGCAAGCCGCAGTTAGACAGTTGGAAGAGGAATTCCTGAGCCTACAGCAAGGAAATTTATCGGTAAGAGACTACACTGCTCGTTTCTTGGAAAAGTCGCGTTTCGGAGAATATTATGTTGCCACCGAAAAGATGAAGATGGAAAGGTATGTATTCGGATTGAATTCGGAGATCAGAAAGTTGGTAACTGCAGCGAGACCTAATACGTTTTCAGAAGCAGTCAATGCTGCGGAAAATGTGGAGCGAGACAATAAGAGGGATGTTGGGGATAAAAGTGCGGGAAAGAGAAAATGGGAAGGACCGCCACATGATATGAAGAAGTCTGGGTTTCAGAGATCTGATAATCGTCCACCTTTTCGAGCAGCTGAAAGACCTTGCCCAAAGTGCCACCGTTTCCACCAGGGAAGCTGTCAAGTAGATCCTAGAAACTGTTATAAGTGCGGGAAGTTTGGTCACATTGCTAAAGATTGTCGGGTGGTTAGATTTTGTTATTCATGCAATTCTCCAGATCATCTTCAATCGGATTGTCCACTGGGAAGAATACCATCGGGAGGCACGTCGACAAGAGCAACGGGTGTTAGACCAACAGTACCGAGGTTAGAGCCAACAAGAGCAAGAGGCCGTTCATTTCAGATGACAGCAAAAGAAGCGGAGGAAACTCCGGACGTGGTTACAGGTACATTCTTAATAAATTCTATACGTGCTAAGGTGTTATTTGATTCCGGTGCAAACCGATCGTTTGTGTCTCCTTCATTTGCTACTCATATGCGTTTAAAGCCGAAAGTGTTAGATCATGCTTTAATGGTAGATACGGCAAATGAAAATCAAGTATCAGTTAAAGAAGTATTTGATGGTTGTGTGATAGATATAGAAGGGTGCGGGGTACCGATTCAGTTATTTCCAATAGCCCTGGTTGAGTTTGATGTGGTAGTAGGAATGGACTGGTTAGCCGAGAATCAAGCTAATATAAATTGTGATAAGAAGTTAATAAACGTTGTGTTACCTGAAAAAGGCCCGGTAGTGATCTATGGCGATCGTAGGAATCACCAGTATAATCTTATTTCTATGATAAAAGCCCGTAAGTGTGTTAATAAAGGTTGTCAGAGTTACTTAGCTTACGTAATAGATACTAAGCTAGAGAAGAGTAAGTTAGAAGACATCCCAATTGTTAGTGATTTTCCAGAAGTGTTTCCTGAAGACTTGAACAGTCTTCCGCCCGTTAGACAGGTAGAATTCGGTATAGATCTAATTCCTGGAGCCAACCCTATAGCCCGTGCACCGTATCGTTTGGCGCCTCCGGAAATGAAAGAAATGATGGCACAACTGCAAGATCTATCCGATAAGGGTTTCATCAGACCAAGTACTTCGCCATGGGGAGCACCAGTTTTGTTTGTGAAGAAGAAAGATGGTTCGATGAGAATGTGTATCGACTACAGAGAATTGAATAAGCGCACGATCAAAAATAAGTATCCCCTACCTAGAATTGATGACCTCTTCGATCAATTAGTCGGAGCTTGTTGTTTCTCCAAGATTGATTTAAGATCCGGTTATCATCAGTTGAAGGTCAAGGAAGAAGACGTTTTGAAAACTGCTTTTCGCACCAGGTACGGTCACTATGAGTTTCTAATAATGCCATTTGGATTGACGAACGCTCCAGCCGCTTTTATGGATTTAATGAATCGGGTATGTAAGCCGTATCTTGATAAATTCGTTATTGTGTTTATTGATGATATACTTATCTATTCCCGATCCAAGGAAGAGCACGTGCAACACCTACGTTTGATTTTAGAACTCTTGAAGAAAGAAAAGTTATACGCGAAATTTTCAAAGTGTGAATTCTGGTTACGGGAAGTTCAGTTTCTGGGGCATATAGTTTCTGAAAAGGGTATACAAGTCGATCCAATAAAAGTGGAAGCAGTTGAAAAGTGGGAACCACCAAAGACAGCAACAGAAGTACGAAGTTTTCTGGGTTTGGCCGGCTACTACCGAAAGTTCATAAAAGATTTCTCTCGTATTGCCACACCATTGACGAAACTGACTCGGAAGAATTTGAAGTTCGAATGGAAGGCAGAACAGGACGAAGCATTCAGGATATTAAAGGAGAAACTCTGCAGCGCGCCGATATTAGCATTGCCAGAAGGTTCGGATGATTTTGTGGTCTACAGTGATGCTTCTAAGTTAGGTTTGGGATGTGTACTCATGCAACGTGGAAAAGTAATTGCCTATGCTTCTCGTCAATTAAAGGATCATGAAAGGCAATATCCTACCCATGATATGGAACTTGCAGCGGTTGTCTTTGCATTGAAGATTTGGAGACATTATCTGTATGGTTCCAAATGTCAAATTTTTACTGATCATAAGAGTCTTCAACATCTTTTTGATCAAAAGGAACTGAATATGAGGCAAAGAAGGTGGCTAGAGTTAGTGAATGATTATGATTGTGAAATCCTTTATCACCCAGGAAAAGCGAACGTGGTGGCAGATGCACTAAGTCGACAAGAAAGAGGTGGAACGATAAAGGCGATATCTTTAAGAGCGGAACTGCTTCCAAATATTTTTGACGAATTACTGAAGTGCCAATTAGATGCTTATCAAGAAGAAAGTTTGAAATCTGAATGGTTGGTTGGGATATCAGCATTGCTTGGGAAAGATAACCGTGGGTTGTTGTGTTTGGAGAATAGGATTTGGGTACCTCGTTTGGGTGGATTACGTGATCGTGTACTACAAGAAGCTCATCAATATCGATTCTCCATTTATCCAGGTACAAATAAGATGTATAGAGATCTGAAGCCATTTTACTGGTGGCCGGGGATGAAAAGAAGCATTGCAAAGTATGTGGAGGAATGTACTACTTGCAAGAAGGTGAAGATTGAACATCAAAAACCGTTTGGTCAGCTGCAACGATTAGAAATTCCAGTGTGGAAATGGGATCAGATCACAACTGATTTCATTACCAAGTTACCAAGAACTTCAAAGGGATTCGATTCTATTTGGGTGATTGTGGATAGGTTGACAAAGTCTGCTCATTTCTTGCCGATAAAAGAAACCGATTCTTTGGAACGTTTGGCCAAACTGTACATTAATGAAATAGTAACTCGACATGGAGTACCAATTTCGATTATTTCTGATCGAGATAGTCGTTTTACTTCTAGATTTTGGAGAAGCTTTCAAAAAGAGATGGGAACGCAGATAAAGTTAAGTACAGCATATCATCCTCAAACTGATGGCCAGAGTGAAAGAACGATTCAGACCTTAGAAGATATGCTCCGGGCTTGTATAGTTGATTTTGGGGGTTCGTGGGATACACATTTACCTTTGATAGAGTTCGCTTACAATAACAGTTATCATTCTAGTATTCAGGCGGCACCGTTTGAAGTATTGTATGGTAGGAAATGCCGAACGCCTTTGTGTTGGAATGAAGTGGGGGAAAAACAGTTAGCAGGGCCAGAAATAGTACAGTTAACAGCCAATAAGATTACTCAGATCCGGGATAGATTGAAAACGGCACAAGACAGACAGAAAAGTTATGCAGATCGACGCCGGAAACCGTTAGAATTTCAGGTTGGGGAATTTGTGATGTTAAAAGTTTCACCTTGGAAAGGAGTCATACGTTTTGGGAAGCAAGGTAAACTCAGTCCGCGGTATATTGGGCCATTTGAAATTACAGAAAGAATTGGTGAAGTAGCATACAGATTGGATCTACCGCCGGAGTTGAACAGGATTCACAACGCGTTTCATGTGTCGAATTTTCGAAAGTGTTTGGTATCACCAGATCAAGCAGTATCTCTACCGGATATACAAGTGGATGAAAAGTTGAACTATGTGGAGGAACCGGAAGCGATAGTTGATCACAAGGTTAAAGTATTGAGGAATAAGGAGATCAGGCAGGTAAAGGTTCAATGGAAACATCATAGGGGTCAGGATGCGACATGGGAATCAGAGTCGGAGATGAGAGCCAAATACCCTCATCTGTTCACTTGACTGAATTCCGGGACGGAATTCTTTTAAGGGGGAGATGTTGTAATAACCAGGTATTTTATTTAAATTAAGATATGAAAATTTTATAAGTCTTTATGTTAATATTTTATGGAATTAGGAGATAAGGGGTAAGTTTTAATTGTTACATGGAAGTTGGGGGTAAGTTATGCCAAAAGAGTAAAGTTTAGGGTTTAAGTGGTCTTTTTGCTAACCTTGTCTACCACAACCGACTTCAACAAGAGAAATTGAGAATGATGTCTTCTCTTTTAGCCATTCAAAGTATAGTCTAGTGTTAGTGTGTGAGTGTGTGTACGGTTGTGAGAAAAAGAGAGAGAGATCGAAGGAAACAAGAAGAAGAAGGAATTCAAAGGTTGCTACAGAGATTTGAGTACTTAACTGCAGTAATTCAAGGTAATTAATCCATACCTTTATGTGTTTTAATTCTCTAAAGTGTTCTTGAGGTTTATATTTAAGTTCTTGGTGGGTTATGTTATTTTAGAAGGTATATGAATTCTGGGTTTGGAATAGTGTCCTAATAGTAGTATAAAACATATCTGCAAAAGTTACATAAACATGCATAGTATAAATCTGCAAAAATCTGGGTTTTAGGATGAAACAGTAGGCTGAGATATTCATCGAAATCGCAGTAGGCTTATATTCATCGAAGTCGCAGTAGGCAAATATTCATTGAAGTCGCAATGGTCGTTTGCGACTTGGCTTGAAATCGCAGTAGTTGGTTGCGATTCAAGTTTGGAATCGCAGTTGTTGATTGCGACTCTAAGGTGGAATCGCAATAGTGCGTTGCGACTCCAAGGTGGAATCGCAATAGTGCGTTGCGACTCCAAGGTGGAATCGCAATAGTGCGTTGCGACTCCAAGGTGGAATCGCAATAAGTGTGTTGCGACTCCAGGGTGGAATCGCAATAAGGGGTTGCGACTTCGGGGTGAAATCGCAATAAGGGGTTGCGACTTCAGGGTGGAATCGCAATAGGAGATTGCGACTTGGTACTGTTCATTACGGTTGCGACTTGTACTGTTGATTTCGATTTCATATATTTTGGGTTGCGACTTGGGTTAAAGATTTTGTAAGTTTTAAAGGAGATATTCGGTATTTTATCTGATTTCAGATTTTGTGAAGAATCGACCTACGTGATTGATCTTGGAAGAGTTTTTGTGATAAACACAAGAGGTGAGTTTTTATTTGAAATATTTTCAAATGGAATACATATATGTGTGATTAAATGTAATATGGTGCATATAATGTTTATATGAATATTGCATTGTATGAGTACTAGTTGGCCGGGCTTAGGACCGGTGAAAGTTGGCTGTACAAAGGGACAGTGGTGTTGGCTGTATTTAGTACAGCGGTGTAAATTAATTAATTGGCTTGCTACCAATTAATATGGCCAAGGAAAAGAAAGGAGAAAGAGATGGAAAGATTTCATGAGTCATAATTGGTATTCTTACGTGAATTATGTGCAAATGTTTTCTTTTACTAACGGGGATTTTTCTCACTAGACCTCAAGGTCTAACCCTCATTTTTGTTTTAAAATATGTATTCCAGGTCATGGAGCAAACAAGAGACAATGATATGAATTATCATGTTAGCTTTTGTGGATGTTGAATGATTATGAAGATTCCAGTTATAATTAGTAGATGTTATGTATTTTACTTTATTTGAAAAAGTTTGTACTGAAAGACTTAATTGTAGAATTTAAGGGACCATATTTGGATTATGATATGTTATTTTGTGGTGAATTATATGGAACTTGTATGTTGGGATTAAGGGACGTTACATATTGTGACCGATGCCAAAGAGTCGGAAAGATCTCAAAACGGAACAAAATGCCTATGAAGATGTTCATGGAGGTGGAGATCTTTGATGTTTGGGGCATCGACTTCATAGTGCCATTCCCGTCGTCCTACAAGAATGAGTATATTTTGGTGGCGGTGGATTATGTATCCAAGTGGGTCGAAGAAATCGCAACCCCCAAAAACGATTCAAAGGTGGTCATCAACTTTCTACGGAAGCACATCTTCTCTAGGTTTGGAGTCCCACATGCATTGGTGAGTGACGGAGGTAGTCATTTTTGTAATCGCTATTTGGATGTTGTGCTGAAAAAGTACTCTGTCACACACCGAGTCACTACCCCTTATCATCCTCAAGCAAATGGGTTAGCCGAAGTGTCGAACCGAGAGCTCAAACAAATCTTGGAAAACACGGTTAGTTCATCTAGAAAAGATTGGTCGGCAAAGCTCGATGATGCACTATGGGCGTACCGTACAACATTTAAAATGCCCATCGATATGTCACTGTACCGACTAATCTTTAGGAAATCATGTCATCTACCGGTGGAATTGGAGCACCACGCTTATTGGGCAATCAAAGCCCTAAATTTTGAGTTAAGCACGACGGGGAAGAAGCGAACATTGCAACTCAACGAGCTCAACAAAATCCGTCTAGAAGCGTACGAGAATGCACGCATCTACAAGGAGCAGGCCAAACGCTTTCATGACAAATTCATCATGAATCGGACGTTTTATGAAGGTCAGAAGGTGCTATTGTTCAATTCTCGTCTTCATATATTCCCGGGCAAGTTGAAATCACGATGGTCAGGTCCGTTCGCGGTGGTCAAAGTCCACTCATACGGGGCCATCGAGTTAAAAGGTGACGATGGAGAAGTTTTCAAAGTCAACGGCCAAAGATTGAAGCCATATCTCGAAGGAGAGTCAATGCAAGTCAAAGACTCAGTCTCATTATCCATACCGACCTGAGTATCGTCGAGGTAGTGCCACGACCCTAAATAAGGCGCTAGGTGAGAGGTTACCCACCGAGGTTAGTCGTATATTTGTCTATATTTTTCCTATGAAAACTAACCAAAATACCTCGTTTTTGTTACAGGGAAGATATTGTGGCACACCCGATCTCAGCTTTTGCGCTTGGTAAATTTTGCACTCGAATTTTGTCAATTTCGTCGCGTGAAACAACAGCTGGAACACACACAGCGACTATGACACACGACTATGACATGGTCATAGTCGCATTGGTCACAATCGCAAACCAAAGCACACCCACGGTACATGAGTCGCGACAATGAGCCGCGACTTTGCCCTTGGCATTGTCGCTATGGTCACAGTCGCAATAGAAAGGCAGCATACGGTACATCAAGGGCGACTTTGCCGTGCGACTTTGCCCTAGGCATTGTCGCCGACGGGGGCTGGTAGTTCAAAAACCCTAGGCCAAGTTGTTTTGTTCCATTTGCACGCTTCTCTCGGTTCCAGCGGCTGCGATATTGACCCCCTCACTTGCGATTTTGACAATTTTGTCAAAGAATCCCTCTTCCGCTTCAATTTTCCTCCATTTTTGTTGCTTCTTTAAGGTTCTCCATCCTCATGTAAGTGTTCTTCATCTTCTCCACTCTCATTTCACCTCCATTGTTGAGGTTTGCAAGGTTTGGTGAACTTTCTTCCATACTTCATTCTTTTGTGAAATTATGCTACAAATTAGGTTTGGATTTGTTATTTGTTGCTTGGTTATACATCATTTAGCTCCACATTGTCATCATTTGCACAATTTCACCATGAATTGAAGTTAGGGTACATTTTGACTTTTATGCTCAAATGACTTATGCATTGTGGGTTTTGTTTAGTTTGCTTGTATAATTGAGCTTTTTGAGTTCTTGTGTACTAGTTAACTTAATTAATTCTTTGTATAAGTATCACTCTTTTGTTGTCAAACTGTGACAAATATGCATAATTGAGTTCAAACTGTTTAAAATTCCTCATTGCATGTTGTTCTTTTGACCATTGTGTCCCATTTTGAGCACTTTAATTTTACCAATTGTGTGAACAAGTGTAATTATTATCGTTGGTATGCTCACATGGTTTTGAAACTTCGGTTTGTTGATGGTATGACAATTTGCTCACATTGTACATTGTTTTGGGTCATATCATGCAACTTAGTTTCAAGCAATTGTTTCATGCAAAATTTTGGGATTGTTAACTCTCATTTCATGTTTTAGGGGTAATCTAAGTTATGATGTTAGATTTTTGGGATGTGTATGTGTTATAAGCGTAACATGTCTTTATGTGGTTTTGGTGAATTTGAGCATAATTGTTCCGTCCATTTTATTTCAATTGTGCTTGAATGTGTGCACAAATACCCATTCAATTATCACATGCATGCCTCACTTCAAATTGAATGTCTTGACTTCATGCATTCATTTTATATGAAATCGCGTTAACTTTCTGATTCTTTTATAAACAATCTACTCGTGGCTTAGCTCTCCAACTTTCTTTGCAGATTCCCACTATGGTACGCATGCATGGCAGAAATGTGGATAGGTTTCAGGCCTTTGAGGAGCTCTCGGAAGACGAACGGCTAGGGGTGGCATGTGTGCCAAACACGCGGGCCAACGAGAGATATGCCCAACTTCAAAACCGCGGGTTCCTGACGGAAAGGGGCATTAACCCCAAGGGTCTTGATTCGACCCCCATTCCCGCCACCATTATACATCGCGGATGGAATCGTTACACCAGTCCCCCGTCTAGATATCATCCAGGACTGGTGCGCGAGTTCTTGTGGAGGGATAAAGTAATTGTGTATACTAATTGTGGACATTAGTGGAGACCTCCCTAGTGAGACTTTGAGCTTTAATGCCATCAATTCTGAGTGATGTTCTATCTTTGTTCACCATCCTTATACACGTCTAAATTCTTTCAATTTGATAGTTGATCTCATTTTTCTTGCATTGAGTAGTAAAGATTAAACTTCCAATTTATCATGTTTATTACTTGCGAATAATGTGTACCTTGAGAAATGATATCGGGCTATGTGTGCGAATTCCTTGGTCTATCATCTTTATTCCCTTTTCTCTTATCCCCTTGTTGATGTGTGATTCTCTTAGCCACTTTGCAGCCGCTACTAAGCCTAAATACTTTGAATTATCCGGATACACTAACCTACACCTATTTTGGCCAATAGCGCCAAAATTGTTGGGGATGATCGTTGAAGCATGAAGGGTATATATATATATATATATATATATAATCAAAAAAAGAAAAAAAAAGAAAAATCAAAATAAAACTTGCATTTGCTGTAAGCAAGTCTTTGTGCAAGTATGTTAGTCGGAATTTTTGCATTACATGCACGGATGGAAATTGTGCGGTTAAATAAGAGGAAGACGAAAAAGTAAAAGCTACTATTAGTTTTGATGCACTTAGGACTAATTGTCCTTGCCATTCTTTCTATTCCACTACTTTAAACCATTCTCATCCCTTTAAGCCCCCGATTGATCTTTTGGAAAGCATGATTTGTGAGTAATACATGTTTAATTCGTATCTTGCTACTCAATTCCTTTCTTGAGATCTTGTTTGACTACTACGTGTTTCTTTGCTATCACATGCGGATGATCTTGCTAATTATTGTACATCAACTCTCCCGCATGTGTTTGTGATAAGTGTGAACCTAGGATTCAAGTGTAAGAGAGCATAAGGATAGGGTCGAAGCGAAATCCTCCACTAGTTATGTACATGATGAAATTGATCAAAACGAGCATTCACTTGATAATAGTCTCCTATCAACAATAGTTTTGTCTAAACTCGGTTAATCAATAAACTAGGTAGTGTATGTTGGTTCTTATTAATTTCATATTAGTCTTGCTTCGTGTTTAATGATTAAAATGTTTGTTCATCTTATCCCCTTTTGAAACCCCATCACTTTGTAGGCTTGCCTGTTTTATCGTTATTATATAGTCTTACGCCATTTTTTGCTTGAGGACAACCAAAAACTAGGTTTAGAGTTGTTGATAACTTCGTTATCTGACGAGTTTTTACCCTCCGAATCATGTGTTTATGGCTTGTCTTGAAGTAAGAATTGGCATTTCGGACTAATATTTCGTGCAATTGTTGTGTATTCATACAAGGTGTCAATTGGAAGAAAAAAAATGCTTATTTATACTCCATTTTGACATCACGGGTGAAGGAAACGTCGATTCAAGTGAACGAGCGAAGAAACCCAATTTCAGCATTCATGCTACCATGACACGCGACTATGACCATGGTCATAGTCGTTGGTCATAGTCGCACCCAGTGTACCGTAGGTGGGTAAGCCATGGCGACATTGTCCCGCGACTATGACATGGTCATAGTCGTTGGTCATAGTCGCGGTCGGGGTCTGATGGTATAAAAAGCTGCAGAATTTCAAGTTCTAGGATTATCTCGGGATTGTTGGAGGCTAGGCTTCTAGGGGAGCTGTTGGAGGCAATTTTGAGCTGGAAAGAAGACCAAGGAGTGATAGTGAAGGTGGAAACTGATTTTGGAGCTACAAATTGGTAGTGTGTATCAATCTTGAGGGAGTTTTCTTCATTTCAGTATTTGTTGAGAAACAATGTTCTTGGGTGTTGTTATCCTCTTCTCTTGGATGTTGTTTGCTATTAGTAACATGAGCTAAACATTTTGAGGATGGGGGAACGATGGATTTTAGATTTTCACCGTTAAATACATGATTATTGCATTTATTTAGTTATTACACTTGTTGGTTGAAGTTTGTCTTGCTTGTTCTTCTTATTTGTGAGATTGGCCTTCTTACTCATCTTTTGGTTGTATTTCCTCTTGAGAAATTGGTTTTATAACTTGATAAAGCTAGATAAACCTAGGGTGAGATATTGGATAGAGATATACTAAGTAAACCCTTGTTTTGTGTATGTGATTCTTATGCTTAATGAGTTGATTGTTTATGTTTATTGGTTGAGAGACTTTAATATTACATGATGCATTCTTGCTATTACTTGAGAGAGAATAGTACGTATTTTGGGAATTTCTAAATTTAACCTTGTGTATTGATTTATGAATGTGTGTTATCTATTTGTTGGTGGAATCTAAATGAAATCTAACCCCTAGCCTTTTCTCATCATCTTGGTAACTTCTTTGTGGTATATGAATCATTGTTGACTTGCCCTTCCTTGTTTACCTTCATTCCTTGAGATAATTAGTTAATTAATCAAAACTTAAATCAAACTTTATCAATAGTCCATTTAGAGGTGTGCTAGCCTTTGTGATACTTAAGCTCGTAGTTCCTTGGATCGATACTCGTACTTGGTACGTATTACTTGATTGACACCGTACACTTGCGGTAGATTTGGAGGGTTGCATAAAACTTCTATCACACACAATGCCTAGAAACCACTTCGTCAATGTATAATTTTTTTTAATTTGTCCATTGATAACATTTCCTGCATGGCTAGAAAATGAGCACTCTTGGTCAACTAGTCAACTACTACCCAAATGGTATCGTGACCTCTTAAGGTTTTCAGAAATTTGGTCACGAAATCCATAGTGATATGCTCCCATTTCCATTCGAGGATCTCTAGAGATTGAAGACTTTGGTAAGGTCATTGATGTCCGACTTTCACTTTCAAACAAGTCACACACCGCTCTATATAGTATGCTACGTCTAACTTCATAATCGGCTACCAATAGTGTAGTTCCAAGTCTCTATACATATTTGTGCTTCCCGGATGGATGAAGTACTTGGACTTATGCACATCTTCGAAAACTAACTCTCGGTTGCCCCCAATCTTGGGCACCCATACGCGCCCATTGAACAACTTTACTCTACGGCTATCTTCCGTCAAAAGTAAGCGTTGCTTTCATAACTTCCTTTTTGAGGTTTCCTCTAATAAGGCCTCGACTTGCAACGTTCTGATCCGTTCAATGAGGCTTGACACTAATTCGATCCTCGAGAGTGTTGGCCAAATACTCCCACTATAATCCTTCCGACTCAATGTGTCGGCTACCACATTTGCTTTACCCGGATGGTAGAGCCATTCACAATCATAATTCTTGAGTAGTTTGAGCCATCTCCTTTTCCTCATGTTCAACTCTTTTTTATCAAAGACGTATTTCAAACACTTATGATCTGTATAGAGCGTACACTTCGTGTCGTAGAGATAGCGCTGCCATAAATTCAAGGGAAACACTACTGCCACTAACTCCAAATCATGGGTAGGGTAGTTCTTTTCGTGCACCTTAAGTTGTCTAGACACATAGGCAACCACTTTCCGTTTTTGCATCAAGACACAACCCAATCCCGAATTACCATTTGACCACCGTTAGCTATATCTACCACTAGGGCATCCTCTAAACTACTAGTGGACACAAAAAGTTTTTGACAAAAAGAATTCGATACGAAAGAGAAACTTGCACCCGAATCAAATCACACATGAACATGTATGGAGTTTATGAGAAACGTACCTGATACCACGTCATTCGAAGCCTTGGCCTCTTCGATGTTCATTTAAAAGGCTCGACCTGGCACTTTTGGAGGTTTGTCCTTCTTCTTTTGGCCCATGCCTATCTTCAGCGTCGAGCAATCCTTCCTAAAGTGTCCCAGAGTCTTACACTCGAAACACACAAGCCCCTTCACCGGGCAATCTCTTTCGGGGTGGTCCATCTTCCCACACTTGGAACAAGGAATGAGGTTAGAATTGCAAGTGTCGTAATGCTTGCTTCAGCACTTCTGACACCACCTCGTCTCTAGGCAGTTATCCAAGTTTCTCCCTCCAACAAATGGTCGGGACCTATTGGGAGGTCCGGGGTTGCTTTCTCATCTCCTTTTCTCTCCTACCACCACTCTCTCTTCTCTTCCCCGAGTGTAGACATCCTCCATAATTTGTGCCTCATCTATTATTTCATGGAGGGTAGAAGCCTTAGAGTTGCAGACCATTGCTTCATGTCCGCTGATAGGCCATTGAGATAGGCCTTGATATTCTATTTCTCAGCCGGGGCCACATGCCCCACAAAACCTAATTTCTACATAAATTGTCGAGTGTACTTTCTCACCGACATACCTCCTTTCTTGAGAGAGAGTAACTCTTCTTCAATGCGGTCGATCGTCTCACATTGCAATACTCCTCCATCACTTTCTTCTTGAGTGAAGTCCAAGTCAACTGTAACACCCTCAAAATTGGAAAGAGCAATTAAATAAAAACTTCGATTAAATAATCAAATTAGGATAAAATTCCTTCTACAAACCATCATTGGAAATACCTCAATCATAAAAACATAATAACTTCAACAATTCAATATCTTAAGTCTTACACCAAGACTACAAAAGGTCGGGTGTTACTCAACCCAATACAAAGTTGTTATTCCCAAAATGCGGAAGACTTCACCAAGTCACTTACTTCTTGAACATATAACTAGCACTCCACTCTTCATAGTGTCACTAGAACTATTCCCCAACCGGAACCTATTGCACATGCCGACAAATAAAAATGTTAGGCTAACGCCTAATGAGCTCATGAATTTTCATCATGATTAAAATAGTTCGTTAAACAAAAGGAGTACAACTAAAAATCATGATTTTCCAAAAAGGGGTTATATTTAAATATGAAAACAACTCATTTTCCAACGCACACAAAACCCGTGCCAAAAGCTCCAAAATGAAACATTTCTCAATAATGGACTGAACTCCAAAAACTCACTTAAGCATGAGTAAATATTAAATTTTCAAATAAGGTAGGCTTGAATAAAATTCTATTATTCGAAACGCCCCAACAAGAAGAAGGAACACTACACCACCCATAAGAACATGGAAAAACAATCCATATAAATATAATACATTCCCGAAAGCATGTGACCAACTCAACAACCCACACAAAGCGTAAATATAAATAAAGTCCAAATACCCAAGCATGAGAGTAATCATTCAATCAAAGCGTAATATACGTGAAGGGGTGTAACACCCTAAAAATCAGGGCTAATTTAAACCTCAATTTATAACAAGATTTAAACATAAAACTTCCAAACTTTATACATAAGCAGAGAATTAACTGTGAGGGTCATATTTACAAATATCGAATTCTTCAAATAACCTATTAATCTAATCATGTCACTATAATCAGATTAACTAGGTTATCTAAGTAATCCATCAAAAAGCCTCAATATTCATTAATTTCTCCACTATACCAAAAGTTCTCGTCCCACATCCCTCTATTTCCCGGAGCTAGTACCTGGTAAGAAAATATAATTTGAAACGATTAGGCTAACGCCTAGTGAGAACATTCGGTTTCAAAATAGTATTCTTAAAATCAATGTAAACAAGGCATAACAAACCTGATTTACCATCTTTCTTACCAATTTGTAAAAACATCTTACGATGACGGGATTAGACCCGATTCCATGAATATGACCGACACCAAGTCAGTCATAGTATCACGTTCCAGAGCCCACTACGAATCTCCACGGATTCTAGATTAATGCTCATATCCAAGAAATCACAATTACACATGTCAATTTCTTGGAAAGGAAGTAGAGATTACAATTACACATGTCAATCTCTTTCCTTCCTTAGAAATCGGGAATTACGATTAGTCCACGCCTATCCCACGTTTATCACACACACTGGAATTACGATTAATCCACGCCTATTCCATGTGTTTATAAAAACTAGTGCCTATGGATCCATTACACTTATTTGTACTCGTGCAGGTTATTGCTTAATATAAATCATTTTCAAATAACGTTAATGAAATTAAGCAAAACCATCAATTTAAGATAACCGATTTTACTTCATAAAATCATTCTTCCAAAATCCATCCAAAACATTTCATTATAAAAATGCACCTTACCATAATTTAAAAACATTATAAAAGGGTAAGGTAAGAATGCACCCACTTGATAGCAGTAACGTCGCTATTACTTCACTTCTTAAAGTTGTAAAGACTTTCCGCTACTAAACTTCCTAGAGTCTGAAATATCCAAATACATATTGTACTGATATCAATCTACTGTACAGGACCCTTAAAGACTAAGAATCTTAAATAACCAAAATTCTCGACACTTAACGCAACCCACTATCTGCGACACAATTCTTATCGCAACCAACTGTTGCGACATGCATCTTATCGCAACCAACTGTTGCGATATACAGCTTATCGCAACCAACTGTTGCGATACAATCAATCTTGTCGCAACCCAAAGTTGCGACATTCAATCTTATCGCAACTATCAACCTTATTGCAACTAACTGCGTTCATCATTGTCTCAACCAACTGAAAACGTATTTAAGCCATAATCTATACTTTTAAGCCATGTATGATCCTATAGATTTCCAGATATGTTTAAGACTACCACTAGAACATAATCATAAACCCGGATTTCTCATAACATTCAAAAACATCAAAACCCATTTTTAAACCACTAGAAAGCTTAATACACATAAGGAGAGCAATTTATATAGAAGCATACCTATGATTCTCATAGGTTGCACCTAAAATTTCCAGTCAAATAAATCAGCTTGCTTCCTCTTCTTCTTCTTCTTCTTTCGGTCCTCTTTCTTTCTCTCTTTTTTTCACCGTAAAACACACACACACACACACAATAAGACACCAAAGTGTCAAAACAAGACACCTCACCCTTCTTTTATCTAAAAGAGGCGGTGGTGTCTAAGGGGTTTCACCACTTACCCAAAACAGCGCCTCTACTTCATTTAATTGACAAATTCCACCCTCCAACTTATAAATTAAAATTAAAGTTTACCCCTTAACTTATAACTCCGTAAAACAAATAACTTAACTTACTCGGGGATAAACTCTAAAATTAATCTATCAAATAATTTATACTCGAATTATTCAGCAACCCCAAACATAACACTTATATAGAAAATCGAGATGTTACAAGGGGTTCCAATATTAAATTCAATACTTGTAACTTCTCGCATAAGGCTCAACGGCAATTAAACATGCATATCGCAATATTCCATATAATATTTGACAACAACAGGGGAGACCCGTATCCATTGAGGAGGGAACATGCAAGTATACTACCCGTACAATGTTAATCATATAACACTTCTTGACTATATGTCCAAGTGTTCCTACGATTCCTCGACAAGTTTAATCTCAAGAGACAGTTGACCTTAGTGTCCATCCCCAGAACTTCCACCACAAGGCTCGGCACACTACAGACTACCTCCAAGGCATTACCTCAGCGGCGAAGGTCCTAGTACTCACATCCAAGGTAGCACTTTCAAACTCAACCCTCCCAGTGTCTACTTGGAAAGTTTAAGGTCATAAACATGAGTCCCGGAGTCCAACCCCGCAATACCCATGAGACCCCATAAACAAGACCGACTCATATGCCTATGCATCAAATGCATTATAGTCTAACAATTACATGACTCCCAAAAGAATGTCCAACATCTTTAACACATGTAATTAAATAATAAATATGGCTCAAACGCATATCATCTCAAAACTCAACATTGAGTAATTTACATTGGACCAAAGTCCCTAAGACTCACTTAAGTCAAATACGAGTCAAATGCTCAACAATACAATTGACCAACAATAAAGACTACTAATACAATAAAATGCATTTAAATGTCATATACACAAACACATACCTCCAAGATATGATAAATCCACATTCCCATCATATATTCGATCAAATGGTTTTCCACACAACTTACAACCGATTTTACTTCATAAAATCATTCTTCCAAAATCCATCCAAAACATTTCATTATAAAAATGCACCTTACCATAATTTAAAAACATTATAAAAGGGTAAGGTAAGAATGAATTCACTTGATAGCAGTAACGTCGCTATTACTTCACTTCTTAAAGTTGTAAAGACTTTCCGCTACTAAACTTCCTAGAGTCTGAAATATCCAAATACATATTGTACTTATATCAATCTTCTGTACCGGACCCTTAAAGACTAAGAATCTTAAATAACCAAAATTCTCGACACTTATCGCAACCCACTATCTGCGACACAATTCTTATCGCAACCCATTATTGCGATATCCCTTCTTATCGCAACCAACTGTTGCGACATGCATCTTATCGTAACCAACTGTTGCGATATAAAGTTTATCGCAACCAACTGTTGCGATACAATCAATCTTGTCGCAACCCAAAGTTGCGACATTCAATCTTATCGCAACTATCAACCTTATCGCAACTAACTGCGTTCATCATTGTCTCAACCAACTGAAAACGTATTTAAGCCAGAATCTATACTTTTAAGCCATGTATGATCCTATAAATTTCCAGATATGTTTAAGACTACCACTAGAACATAATCATAAACCCAGATTTCTCATAACATTCAAAAACATCAAAACCCATTTTTAAACCACTAGAAAGCTTAATACACATAAGGAGAGCAATTTATATAGAAGCATACCTTTGATTCTCACAGGTTGCACCTAAAATTTCCAGTCAAATAAATCTGCTTGCTTCCTCTTCTTCTTCTTCTTTCGGTCCTCTCTCTTTCTCTCTATTTTTCACCGTAAAACACACACACACAATAAGACACCAAAGTGTCAAAACAAGACACCTCACCCTTCTTTTATCTAAAAGAGGCGGTGGTGTCTAAGGGGTTTCACCACTTACCCAAAACAGCCCCTCTACTTCATTTAATTGACAAATTCCACCCTCCAACTTATAAATTAAAATTAAAGTTTACCCCTTAACTTATAACTCCGTAAAACAAATAACTTAACTTACTCGGGGATAAACTCTAAAATTAATCTATCAAATAATTTATACTCGAATTATTCAGTAACCCCAAACATAACACTTATATAGAAAATCGAGATGTTACAAGGGGTTCCAATATTAAAGTCAATACTTGTAACTTCTCGCATAAGGCTCAACGACAATTAAACATGCATATCAAAATATTCCATATAATATTTGACAACAACAGGGGAGACCTGTATCCATTGAGGAGGGAACATGCAAGTATACTACCCGTACAATGTTAATCATATAACACTTCTTGACTATATGTCCAAGTGTTCCTACGATTCCTCGACAAGTTTAATCTCAAGAGACAGTTGACCTTAGTGTCCATCCCCAGAACTTCCACCACAAGGCTCGGCACACTACAGACTACCTCCAAGGCATTACCTCAGCGGCGAAGGTCCTAGTACTCACATCCAAGGTAGCACTTTCAAACTCAACCCTCCTAGTGTCTACTTGGAAAGTTTAAGGTCATAAACATGAGTCCCGGAGTCCAACCCCGCAATACCCATGAGACCCCATAAACAAGACCGACTCATATGCCTATGCATCAAATGCATTATAGTCTAACAATTACATGACTCCCAAAAGAATGTCCAACATCTTTAACACATGTAATTAAAAAATAAATATGGCTCAAACGCATATCATCTCAAAACTCAACATTGAGTAATTACATTGGACCAAAGTCTCTAAGACTCACTTAAGTCAAATACGAGTCAAATGCTCAACAATACAATTGACCAAAAATAAAGACTACTAATACAATAAAATGCATTTAAATGTCATATACACAAACACATACCCCCAAGATATGATAAATCCACATTCCCATCATATATTCGATCAAATGGTTTTCCACACAACTCACAACCGATTTTACTTCATAAAATCATTCTTCCAAAATCCATCCAAAACATTTCATTATAAAAATGCACCTTACCATAATTTAAAAACATTATAAAAGGGTAAGGTAAGAATGAACTCACCTGATAGCAGTAACGTCGCTATTACTTCACTTCTTAAAGTTGTAAAGACTTTCCGCTACTAAACTTCCTAGAGTCTGAAATATCCAAATACATATTGTACTGATATCAATCTTCTGTACAGGACCCTTAATGACTAAGAATCTTAAATAACCAAAATTCTCGACACTTATCGCAACCCACTATCTGTAACACCCCAAAACAGGGGTTAACAAAAACTTCCATGAAACGGAAGAGTGGTACTCAATACTAGAGTATAAGTATACATAAATCATTACATAACCAATAAGACGAAGATTTAGTTAATTATAACTACTATTGGACCACTAGCTTATTTGATCACTACTATAGCAACCAAATATCAAAAGAGTGCTGGTAAGTTCTATCATCAATCTTCCAGTCTTTATCTCTCTAACAATGATCCCATGCTCACAACCCCGATCTAAACCTTCTTGCCCGGAATCACTAAATCTGTAATACATAAAACACACAACAAGTGTTAGGCTTTTAAAGCCTAAGTGAGATTTACACATAGCACATAGAGCATAATCATAGCATGAAGGAATAACAATTCGATACATTCACCAATTGGATTCCATGGAGAAGGCCCATATCGCTACCAGTTACATCATAATCGAAGATATCCCATGATCGGTACCCCACGGTAGAGTCACAAGACATATCGCAACGAAAAACCCCACGGTATCCGAAGGTATGAATCCATTACATTTACCCCACGGTATGTAAGGATATATCCTCCAATGCCTACTAGGTGCTCCTCCAATTATGTGAATACCAAATATGTTAATCCTAATAATATTCAAGCATATTGTACACATAACAATGGTCCAACCATTTAACATAATCAACACTACTTCCATGTAGTTCATATACATCCATATGTAATAAATCATATTCTAAATAATATCAAGCATATTTAGCACTTTAACAATGGTCCAACCATTTATCATAAACAATACTACTTCCATGTAGTTCACATACATCCACATGTATTAAATCACTTTCTATATGAATTCAATAATAAGCCACCATGTTTACAATTCAATAATAAGTCCATTTTGACCATTAAGCCATCAATTTATCATTAAGACATCTATTAAGCCCTCATCAAAATTACATCCCATTGATGTATAATCAAAGCCAAACTCTTAGCATCAACATTTAACATGACATACTAAGCCATAAATACAATTAATCCACCATGACTTACTTGAAGTCTTCTTGTTTCCCTCTCAACCATTAAGAGCTTATTCATCAAGATTTCTCATTAATCATACCAAAATCAAGATAAAAATGGTAGATAAGTATAATACAATCAATTAGGTACAAGTTACTCACCTTAATTCTTCAATTGGTATAACCCTAACTTGATGATTTGAACTCAAACACTCCAAGAAGAAAGATGAAGATATATTGCCCTAAATCAAATTTAATTGGTAAGATTCATCTTCTAATTGCTTGAATTGAATTAAGATTGAGATATAAGAGTTTACCTTAACTTCAGATGGAAAATCGCCTAAGAGGTATAGAGCAGAGCAAAATATCAGATTTTAGAGTTCTTAGATGAAAGGATAAGTGACAAGGACCAAGAGGTGGGTTTTAACCCCCTTTTAACACGTCAGGTGCTTGGCGCCAGCGCCCGCGCCAGTGCATCGGCGCCACCATCCGCGCCAACCTCTGTTTGGTCATTTCTCAATTTCCACTAATTTGGCCGTAACTTCTTCGTTAGAACTCCGTTTTTGCTCCGGAAAGAACCGTTGGACTCGTATTCAAATTACCCATCCAACTAATCCATAAAATCTAATATTTAACTTTATCATCTATTTTTCATTAATTTCCTTAAGAAATAAACTTACTGATTTCTATCGGAAGTTATCAAATAACCAGTAAAATCACGGAAATTGCTTAGGAACTCAATTATAATCTAAGAAGTCAAAATATAAAGAAATATTATGACTAATATTACTTTCAAGGATTTTCCGGGTGTTACAATTCTCCCCAACTTGAAAATGATTTCGTCCTCGAAATCTATACCCTTTACAACCCAAAGTCAACCAACTCACTGTCGACCAAAATTCAATAATTCCTAACGGAAATCCAAGTTCTATCCACACGGTCTATACAGACAATTCTTCGAACAATTGTTTATTAACAAAGCCCTTACACATACGTTGTACTCATGTACAAATAAACGTTCTAACCATAGAGAAGCTCCCAACCATACGACTTCAGTCATCTCCCAACCTTAAAATGTTCTATATAACTTGATTTCAGTTTCAAACTCTAAATCAAATTAAGGTTCAATTAATACTGAGACCAACCAAATTTCTAATTTCAATTGTCCCTATCATTAACGGCCATTTACATCCAATGAGCTCTAATAGACTTCAAAATCCATTTCAATAATTAATCGTCAAACGGACAGGTTCATTTACCAATCTCAAAGATTAGTTCACTAACACCACTCATCAACAATGAGTATCTTATGGTTACTACTACCATCACCATCATTCTTTCTAAAATCAACTACAACTTCCCGATTACACTAAAGGTGTTTGGCCTTAAACCCAAAAGTTATCACCTAATTATCACCAGCCTTTGCACTTTAACCAAACCCACACATGAGTTCCATTCACAAAACAAAATCTAGAAGGAACAAGGATTTATCTTTCATTATTCCTGAACCTTTCTTCTTTCATCATTAACCGCTCTCCAACTCAGATTTGTAAGCCTCCTTAAAGTAACCGTTTATCATTAAACCTTTATCCGACTATTGCTTGGTCTTTCATACCGTCATCATCTACATTTCAATCTCCAGATCTCAAAATAACGTTTACGTATGCTGCTTGAAAATCCATACTCACTTTAAATTGAGCATACTCACCACTTTTGAATACTTCTATATCTACGGCACCCATCACTACATCTATGTTCCACACGTTTCTTCAGTATAAAGTATTACCATTTCCTCGCATCAATATCGTACTACACGATCACATTGCAACCAAGCACTAAGATATTATATTTCAAATGTGATAATTCCATCGAACCTGTAGTATACTACATTCTTAGGTCCGACCTTTCTATCATTACTTCCTATGATTCAGAATCATAAACTAATTTAACGACTCACACAACCAAAATTACTTTGGATAAACTCACACTACCGCTCGGCATTCTATTCCGATTATAGCCAAATTACTACATCATCTTACCACCACATAATCCAACAGCTTCGTTGACAACTAATACTATTCATCTAGAATCCCCGAAAAGACTTCCAGCAGATACTTCCTAATTCTAACTTCATAATACATTCTAGTTGACACATGTATCTTGGCAGTTGATACCTGTACTCTCTCGTACATTCTTCACATAAAGCCTTTCATTACAAACTAGGTTTCTCACAATCATTCATACACCTTTTAACCGAGTTTATTTCACTAAATATCTCCTCCCCAACTTTAGTTGAACTACCACTTTCGATTTGCTAAATAACTTGAACTTAATCGTTCATACTAACTCCTCGTGATTCCAAACCATTACTAAAACACAGTACAATCCTTCACAGATCAACATTTTCCATACCTGACTTCATTTGTGCCTAAAACTTTCTCCTTTGTAACCCATCCACATCGCAAGTAAAACACTTCTATAACACAACCGTCTTTCATAATCTTAACACTCTTACAAAGAGGTCCTTCAGCTTTTATTCTTCTTATTTAAAACTTAACAACAATTAAATCCAAAAGAATACCCAACACATTCCCATCATGCAAACTTCTATTTTAATACAATCCATGTAATCCCAACCCCCAAGCCTATGTCAAGTTAATTAAACCGACAAATACCCTTAAGACTCAACCGAGTCTAAAACCAAGCCATCTGCTCAAAGGGTCTATTGATCATTTATCAATATCAACTCATGAAATTTAAAATACATCTAATCCCACATCATGCAACACACGCTTCGAGACATGATAATCTCATGACCCCTTCATTGCTACTTTCCCAATGAAGTCAATTCCTATATGTATTTATATGTACACGTATATACAACTCTATATACTCCATAATATATATATATATATATATATTATTTTGCCAAAGTTCATTAGTCCTAAAGGTACTAAGAATACAAGATCATCAAACGGTCCTCACACATAAGACCAATAGTTAAACCAACACTAAAAAAATGCGATTAAGCATATAACACACCAAAATTATTGCACGACCATAATAAACTTCTAAAAGCGTATTTTGACCACCTAACTTTCACTTCAGTAATAATTTAACCAAAACCTCTTCTACTCGTGATTTATTCGCCAATCACTCAAAATCCCCACATGTGGTGTTTCACAAGATATATATATTGTCCGCATTCTATAGCATTCTATAACATCCCCAGTTCACCGTACACGATAATGTCCGTTTTGTGCATACCCTCTGCATAACAGCATGCCGGTACCACTCACGGTTTTGTTCTTGCCCGCACAGGCATACGCGGGACGCACCCAAACCGCACCCTGTGACAGGCAAAAGGCCTCATACATCTTACACAACTGCCGACTTTAATATCTATAGTCGACCTATCGATACATTCTTTAATCCGTTCATTAACAAGGACTGAGCCTAATCCTTTCAACATAACATAATACAATTTACATCTCATCGTCTTCATTTCAGACTTATTCGTGCAATACTAATATCACAAGATCACCATAAATTCTTATTTAACGTCGAGGGTATTTCCTTTCTGTCTCACCACACTACTCTTAGCAATTTGCTAAATCCATCACCTTGATGACTACTAATCCTTCCTCCGGACACAACCGTCCCTTGTCAACTCTATTTCTAGTTACCAAACGAGGGTATAAACCTTCTTACAACCGACTCTAAGTCCACTTTCAACTCTCCCATTGTTCACCTTCCTCTTGAACACAATTACCAAAATTACAAACATCTTCCCAAGATTTATTCCACACTTCTCCAATCTTGGAGTTCTTTCTTAACTTAAAGTGTACTACTCTACGACCTAGCGAGTTCATAGCCTTCATGCATGAAAACTTGATACATAACCCAATTCACACATTTTCTCATTTTAAATAACCACTTTTGGAATAACTTGGGCACACATGACCTCAACATTCACATGACTCCAAAGTACTGCACGACTATCTCGAGAATTGTTTGCATAATAAATTTCCGTAAATTCAATCTTTCTCAACCAAAATAAAGTTGTTACGACGAAAATAAAATAAAAATCTTTTCATGTAAAGTAAGAAATATTTTGTAACAACTCCTAAATCTCGCTGTGCAACGTAAATGGGATTGCCTTTTCTTTGAATACTCACTTGCACATACTAGCTCAACCTTGACTAAAACTTTTATTTATGCAATTGGTTTGAAATCATGAAAATTCATGTAACATACTCTAGAACACCATGCATAAAAACTTTACTCGCAATTGAAGGCTACTTACTCAACGAGGTCAATCGTCTTACTTAAGTATCTTATCATTGACATTCTACCTCCGACCGGTGGTCGTCCTTTCGGCCTTATGACGTTTGCTATTCATGCATTCCGCTATTCACATATCAACCATGTCATACTATTTTCGTCTTGGTCAAACGTTTCATATTCTATTTCTATGCGCATCAATCACCTATTAAAGGTTACCTTGGCGGACGTTCATGAGTCCCGCCAATTCTAGGTTGTCCTTCCAACCCCCAAATCATTTACCGAACTGTCCTCCAAAGGATTTTGGTGGCATAATCACCATCGTTCTACTATAACCTAAAGGGATAATCATAAGAAAATAGTTATGCACCTACCCTTATACAAAACATACTTTACTGATCGTTAGTCACCGTAATAATCTTAGAAATAAGCATGCTCGCGTAATAATATATTCATAATAACAGTAGCTAATTGAAATTGTGAACATATCATACATGAGAATCCTTGTTACTATTATCACAGTACTAATTTCACGTATTTCCGTTGACTCTAAGACTATCCCGTTCTAGTATTCCTACCCAAATCTCACAAGTCATAACTTATTTCATCTCAGCTTAAGTCTAAGCATCTCATCAGCATACTTAGTTCACTTAAACTATTGCTCTGATACCAACTTGTAACACCCCAAAACAGGGGTTAACAAAAACTTCCATAAAACGGAAGAGTGGTACTCAATACTAGAGTATAAGTATACATAAATCATTACATAACCAATAAGACGAAGATTTAGTTAATTATAACTACTATTGGACCACTAGCTCATTTGATCACTACTATAGCAACCAAATATCAAAAGAGTGCTGGTAAGTTCTATCATCAATCTTCCAGTCTTTATCTCTCTAACAATGATCCCATGCTCACAACCCCGATCTAAACCTTCTTGCCCGGAATCACTAAATCTGTAATACATAAAACACACAACAAGTGTTAGGCTTTTAAAGCCTAAGTGAGATTTACACATAGCACATAGAGCATAATCATAGCATGCAGGAATAACAATTCGATACATTCACCAATTGGATTCCATGGAGAAGGCCCATATCGCTACCAGTTACATCATAATCGAAGATATCCCATGATCGGTACCCCACGGTAGAGTCACAAGACATATCGCAACGGAAAACCCCACGGTATCCGAAGGTATGAATCCATTACATTTACCCCACGGTATGTAAGGATATATCCTCCAATGCCTACTAGGTGCTCCTCCAATTATGTGAATACCAAATATGTTAATCCTAATAATATTCAAGCATATTCTACACATAACAATGGTCCAACCATTTAACATAATCAATACTACTTCCATGTAGTTCATATACATCCATATGTAATAAATCATATTCTAAATAATATCAAGCATATTTAGCACTTTAACAATGGTCCAACCATTTATCATAAACAATACTACTTCCATGTAGTTCACATACATCCACATGTATTAAATCACTTTCTATATGAATTCAATAATAAGCCACCATGTTTACAATTCAATAATAAGTCCATTTTGACCATTAAGCCATCAATTAATCATTAAGACATCTATTAAGCCCTCATCAAAATTACATCCCATTGATGTATAATCAAAGCCAAACTCTTAGCATCAACATTTAACATGACATACTAAGCCATAAATACAATTAATCCACCATGACTTACTTGAAGTCTTCTTGTTTCCCTCTCAACCATTAAGAGCTTATTCATCAAGATTTCTCATTAATCATACCAAAATCAAGATAAAAATGGTAGATAAGTATAATACAATCAATTAGGTACAAGTTACTCACCTTAATTCTTCAATTGGTATAACCCTAACTTGATGATTTGAACTCAAACACTCCAAGAAGAAAGATGAAGATATATTGCCCTAAATCAAATTTAATTGGTAAGATTCATCTTCTAATTGCTTGAATTGAATTAAGATTGAGATATAAGAGTTTACCTTAACTTCAGATGGAAAATCGCCTAAGAGGTATAGAGCAGAGCAAAATATCAGATTTTAGAGTTCTTAGATGAAAGGATAAGTGACAAGGACCAAGAGGTGGGTTTTAACCCCCTTTTAACACGTCAGGTGCTTGGCGCCAGCGCTCGCGCCAGTGCATCGGCGCCACCATCCGCGCCAACCTCTGTTTGGTCATTTCTCAATTTCCACTAATTTGGCCGTAACTTCTTCGTTAGAACTCCGTTTTTGCTCCGGAAAGAACCGTTGGACTCGTATTCAAATTACCCATCCAACTAATCCATAAAATCTAATATTTAACTTTATCATCTATTTTTCATTAATTTCCTTAAGAAATAAACTTACTGATTTCTATCGGAAGTTATCAAAAAACCAGTAAAATCACGGAAATTGCTTAGGAACTCAATTATAATCTAAGAAGTCAAAATATAAAGAAATATTATGACTAATATTACTTTCAAGGATTTTCCGGGTGTTACACTATCTGCGACACAATTCTTATCGCAACCCATTATTGCGATATCCCTTCTTATCGCAACCAACTGTTGCGACATGCATCTTATCGCAACCAACTGTTGCGATATACAACTTATCGCAACCAACTGTTGCGATACAATCAATCTTGTCGCAACCCAAAGTTGCGACATTCAATCTTATCGCAACTATCAACCTTATCGCAACTAACTGCGTTCATCATTCTCTCAACCAACTGAAAACGTATTTAAGCCAGAATCTATACTTTTAAGCGATGTATGATCCTATAAATTTCCAGATATGTTTAAGACTACCACTAGAACATAATCATAAACCCAGATTTCTCATAACATTCAAAAACATCAAAACCCATTTTTAAACCACTAGAAAGCTTAATACACATAAGGAGAGCAATTTATATAGAAGCATACCTTTGATTCTCACATGTTGCACCTAAAATTTCCAGTCAAATAAATCTGCTTGCTTCCTCTTCTTCTTCTTCTTCTTCTTTCGGTCCTCTCTCTTTCTCTCTATTTTTCACCGTAAAACACACACACACACACAATAAGACACCAAAGTGTCAAAACAAGACACCTCACCCTTCTTTTATCTAAAAGAGGCGGTGGTGTCTAAGGGGTTTCACCACTTACCCAAAACAGCCCCTCTACTTCATTTAATTGACAAATTCCACCCTCCAACTTATAAATTAAAATTAAAGTTTACCCCTTAACTTATAACTCCGTAAAACAAATAACTTAATTACTCGGGGATAAACTCTAAAATTAATCTATCAAATAATTTATACTCGAATTATTCAGTAACCCCAAACATAACACTTATATAGAAAATCGAGATGTTACAAGGGGTTCCAATATTAAAGTCAATACTTGTAACTTCTCGCATAAGGCTCAACGGAAATTAAACATGCATATCACAATATTCCATATAATATTTGACAACAACAGGGGAGACCCGTATCTATTGAGGAGGGAACATGCAAGTATACTACCCGTACAATGTTAATCATATAACACTTCTTGACTATATGTCCAAGTGTTCCTACGATTCCTCGACAAGTTTAATCTCAAGAGACAGTTGACCTTAGTGTCCATCCCCAGAACTTCCACCACAAGGCTCGGCACACTACAGACTACCTCCAAGGCATTACCTCAGCGGCGAAGGTCCTAGTACTCACATCCAAGGTAGCACTTTCAAACTCAACCCTCCTAGTGTCTACTTGGAAAGTTTAAGGTCATAAACATGAGTCCCGGAGTCCAACCCCGCAATAACCATGAGACCCCATAAACAAGACCGACTCATATGCCTATGCATCAAATACATTATAGTCTAACAATTATATGACTCCCAAAAGAATGTCCAACATCTTTAACACATGTAATTAAATAATAAATATGGCTCAAACGCATATCATCTCAAAACTCAACATTGAGTAATTTACATTGGACCAAAGTCCCTAAGACTCACTTAAGTCAAATACGAGTCAAATGCTCAACAATACAATTGACCAACAATAAAGACTAATAATACAATAAAATGCATTTAAATGTCATATACACAAACACATACCTCCAAGATATGATAAATCCACATTCCGGTCATATATTCGATCAAATGGTTTTCCACACAACTCACAACCGATTTTACTTCATAAAATCATTCTTCCAAAATCCATCCAAAACATTTCATTATAAAAATGCACCTTACCATAATTTAAAAACATTATAAAAGGTTAAGGTAAGAATGAACTCACCTGATAGCAGTAACGTCGCTATTACTTCACTTCTAAAAGTTGTGTTTGGGCAAAAATCCACCAGCCTCGACCACGATCGAGACATTAAAAACATTTATTACATTTCTCTTGTAACAAAGTTAAATCGTCAACAATTTGTCCTTGGACCGAAGCCATAGTCGAAAGGATCACTCGACACTCGACCGTCGTATAGAAACATACGACCTCGACCAACTAACACGCGACATTTCTGTTACATTTTTATCATTCAATGCAGGTCAACCTCATTCATAGCCAACGGACGAAACCGACAGAGCAGTTATGAGCATTAAAACAACGATGACCGGAACGACCGTTACTAGAAGAAATCATGAAGTCATTAAAGCATTCGAAGACTATAAATACAAAGACAAAGCTATAATTTGAAGAACAATCTAACACCAGCGAACTCAAGAATCACACTGTGTACTCAAGAACATCCGAAGCAAAGGAATTTCTCTCTAGTGACCGCTCTCGACGCACGACTCACACTCTCGACCAGCAGTTTTTAGCACACGACACACTTGTCTTACATTCGATACACTTGTTATTTTTACATTTCAAGTCATTTGTATTGTAATCACTGTATGATCGGCACCTGAAACAAAGGACATCACCCCTGTTTGGCGACCATAGTGCAGCGACGACTTCCATGGTCGTCCGCGGGTTTTTTCCTCGTTGAGGATTTTCCCGCGTCATCAAAATCTCTGTCTCTTTACGATTTTTTGTCTTTGTCGCACGCTTTTGTCAAACGATTCCTTTCTTTAGTTGTTAAGCTCCACAATCAACCTCAAGTTGTACTTGTGTGCGATTTTTGGCATTAACAGTTTGGCGCCCACCGTGGGGCCCCATCTAGAGAAAATCTTTGACAAACCTGCGTCCTACTAATGGTTTCTTGCAGTCTCTTTTGTTTTATGTTTCAGGAAAATGGCCGCCCCTGGACATCAAGAGCATGTCATTGCCCAAATGTATCAGGAGTTAGAAGTTGCGCGGAATCAAATCAATGCCATGGCTGAGCAAAGTCAAAAAGCAGCTGAGGAAATCGCGCGGCTAAGAAATCCCTTCGGGCCTCAGGGCGGTCCTAGGCCATTCGTCCAAAATCCAGGATCGTTTGGCCAGAGCGGTCCTAGACCATTCGTTCAGAATCCGGGTCAAGGATCGCACGGGCAAAATCCAGGGTTCGCTCCTTTCATGCAGAATCCAAGACCAGGACCATTCGTTCAAAACCAGCATCCAGGTCCATTCATGCAAAATCAGCAACCGGGGGCATTCAATCCAAATCACCAGTTTGGGACGGTTCCTCCTCAGCATCTGAAACCGCCACCCATGAATAATGGATCGCAGCCGTTTCAGAATGGATCGCAGCCGTTTCAGAATGGATCGCAACCATTTCAGAATGGGTCGTAGCCATACTTAATCCCTTTCAACGGAGACGCCAATGGTTCGTCATATGGCAATGGCACCAGTTCAGGAGTTGATCCCCTGGCAGGTGCTAATCCCGATAATAACGATCCCGTCGCCCAGCGACTAAAGATGCTAGAAGATCAGAACGAGCGTGTCCTGTCCCTACTCGCTAAGCTACCCGGGGCATCCGTGCCCGTCGACGTCGAGCCACGCTCAAGATATCAGGCGTCGCCTTTCGTCGATAAGATTGCAACCGTCGATGTCCCGAAGAAATTCAACATCCCTGCCTTTACGCCCAAGTATTCAGGGGTGACCGATCTGATGGAGCACATCACGCAGTATAAATAGCTCATGTGGACAGTCTCGATCCCACACATGTATCAAGAAGTATGCATGTGTAAAAACTTTGGGGCGACTCTCACTGGTCCTGCCCTCCAATGGTTGATCAATCTCAAACCCAAATCCATCGAGTCGTTCGCTGAGTTGGTCAATCAATTCTCCCAGCAGTTCGCCAGCAGTCGCAAGATGGACAAGTACACCAGTGACCTATATTATGTCATGCAAAAGGCTAATGAATCTATCCGAAGTTATTTCAACAGGTTCAATGCAGAGATGATCAGTGTCCGCAATTGTAACGTCAAGACCGCAATCGAAGCTTATAAACGTGGTCTGGACGACAGTCCAGGTTTGTATACTGATTTGACCAAGTATCCCCCAGAGAATTTCGAAGATGTTCGAGCTCGAACTCTAGCGTATATGAGGGTAGAGGACGATGCCGCCTTTCGTCGCTAGCATACCGACGACAAGAGGTCATTAGGGGTGAAGAATCCAGAGTTCAAAACCAAGGCAATATCCAGGCCAGAGCCCGCGCGTCAAATCTCGAACGTCCGGTTCAAGACGAAAGTGGAAGCCAAGACCACAACCAAATTCTCTCAGTACCGCAAGATATCCTCCTATGGATTCAAAGGGTCCACTAAGGACTTGGTCGAAGCACTGAAAAATGCCCAATCGACCATCCGTTGGCCAAAGAAATCCGATCAGGACGACGCCAAGAAAGATAAGTCGAAGTGGTGCGACTTCCATGTCGACCATGGTCATGCGACAGATGATTGCATAGCTCTAAAAAAGGAGCTAGCATATCATGTCCCGAAAGGAAACCTCAAAGATATCATCGACTACGTCGAATCTCCAGCTAGCGACGTTCGACCGCCAACCCCCGAGCATGCTAAGGTCGTCAATTGCATCACTGGTGGCTCCGATGTATGCGGTTTGACATATTCCGTAGCCAAGCGACATGCCAGTCAAGCACCTAACGATCGGCCTATCCCGCGTTCTTCAAGACCAAAAGAAGATCTAGAGTTAGAAGCTATGAAGATCACGATTCGACCAAGACGACCTCAGTGATTCATATCAGAAACACCATGATGGGTTGATCATTCAACTCACGTTTGGTAATTGTTTAACCCGACGAGTCTTGGTCGATGGAGGCAGTTCAGCGAACGTCATTTTTCTTGACACCATCAAGGCCATGGGAATCGATCGCTCGGAGATCACCCGACGCTCGACGACCTTGGTCGGATTCAATGGGGAAGCAACAAGTACCTTTGGAGAGATCATTTTGCTAGTCTATGCCGGAGGAGTCAACAAGCTGACCAAGTTCAGCGTCATCGACTGTGCGTCGGCCTATAACGTCATCTTAGGTCGACCATGGATCCATGAAATGAAAGCCGTTCCCTCGACGTATCACCAGATCATGAAGTTCCCTACGCCGTGGGGAGTCCAGAAGATCAAAAGTGAGCCAAAAGTCGCTCATGATTGCTATAAGACCACTTTGAAGCCGCGGAAATAGACCTTCTATTGTGGCGACTCACGACGACATTTAGTGTATCGTCTTAAAATCGCCACAAGGAGGCAAGATGGTAGCAATAATCAAGACGTTCCACGTAATTGGGACGCGACGCGTCAGAAAAGGTACGTCTTCTAAACCCTTTTCTATTTTTTCATACGATTTTTTACAACGGCGAATACTGACTTAAGCATCGGAGGGTCGTTTGTTAGCCAACTGTTTGGGCAAAAAATCACGTCGCTCGACCGCGACCAGAACAGGTAAGACATATGATTAGGGACTATATCTTGTATTAATATAAGGTCTCGACAAAGACCTAGAACACCATCGTCATCCCTCATAAAAGGTAAGTCAAGAGTTCCTCGCGACACTCGACCATAGCATCGCGCGTCCCGCACGACCGTCGCATAGAACCATGCAACATCGGCCAAACTAACGTTAACCATGACTGTTACGTTTGTTAAGTGTTTAATGCAGGAGTCAAAGTCATTAAGGAGCAACGGATATAACCGACGCAACCATCAACGATCGATAGCCGTAACGGATGAAGATCATTACTCCGGCGACCGTTTCCAACCGTTAAGGCCATTAAAGGAGCATTTATGGATGAAGCTAAGGACGCGAAGACTATAAATATAAAGCTCAATCAACATTTCAAGAGATCAAATATCCGGCGATTAACAACCGAAGCAACATTCAAGAACATCTGAAGCGAAGAACCATTCTTCTAAGTATCGCTCTCGACGCACGACAACAGCTATCGACCAACAGTTCACTCTTTGTATTCACACGACAAACACCTGTTTTTACGTTCAAACACTTGTACTTTACATTTCGAAGCATTTCCTTCATTTGTATTGTAATCATCGTACGACCGACGCCAGTACCAAGGACATCGCCCCTGATTGGCGACCATAGTGCAACGACGACACCCCCTGTCGTCCGCAGATTTTTTCCTCGACTGAGATTTTTCCTGCGTCATCAAATCCCTTGTTTCTTCATTTTATTTATCGTCGCACGTCTCGTCGAAAGATTTTTTCTTTAGTTGTTTAAGTCCACATCGACCTTAAGTTGTCCCTTTGGTGCGATTTTTGGCATTAACAGTTTGGCGCCATCCGTGGGACTACATCTAGAGAAAATCCTCGACGAACGTGCATTCTACTAATAGTTTCTTGGAGTTTCTTCTATTTTCTGTTGCAGGAAAATGGCAGCCCCTGGAAATCCGCAGCAAGCCATCGCTCAGATGTATCAGGAGGTCGAGGTTGCCAGGAATCCACTCAATGCAATGGCAGAGCAGAATCGCAGAGTAGCTGAAGAGATCGCGCGGCTAAGGAATCCTTTTGGACCCCAGAATGGTCCTAGACCATTCATCCAGAATCCAGGTCCGGGACCAGGCCCGTCCGCGCAGAATCAGCATCCAGGTCCATTCATGCAGAATCAGCAGCCGGGTCCGTTCATTCCGAATCCCCAGTCTGGGCAAATTCCCCCTCAGCACATCCGACCACCACCCTTGAACAACGGATCCCAACCATTGCAAGGTGGCGCCCAGCCGTTTCAGAATGGATCCCAGCCGTTCCAAAGTGGTCCGCAACCTTTCCTGCAAGGATCGCAACCTTTCCAGCAAGGATCGCAATCTTTCCAGCAGAGATCGCAACCATTTCAGCAGGGACCACAATCGTTTCAAAATGGACCGCAACAATTCCACTATGGGTCGCAGCCATATTTTGTCCCGTTCAACGGGGACACCAATGGTTCGTTGCATGGTAATGGCACTAGTCCAGGGACCAATCCCTCGACAGGGGAAAATCCTGATCTTAACGATCCAGTCGCCCAACGTTTGAAGATGTTAGAAGACCAAAATGAGCGCGTCCTGTCCTTGCTCGCCAAGTTGCCTGGGGCAGCCGTGCCTGTCGATGTCGAACCTCGCTCGGGGTATCAGGCGTTGCCCTTCATCGACGAGATCGCCACCGTCGAGGTCCCAAAGAAGTATAACATTCCTGCCTTCACTCGCAAGTATTCGGGTGTGACCGATCCAACCGAGCATGTCGCGCAGTATAAGCAGCTCATGTGGACGATCTCGATTCCACACATGTACTAGGAAGTATGCATGTGCAAGAGTTTCGGGGCGACTCTCACTGGTCCAGCTCTCCAGTGGTTGATCAATCTCAAACCCAAATCTATCGGGTCATTCGCCGAATTGATCAACCAATTCTCCCGGCAATTCGCCAGCAGTCGTAAGATGGAAAAGCAGACTAGTGATCTGCAGTATGTCGTGCAGAAGACCAATGAGTCTATTCGAAGTTATTTCAATAGATTCAATGCCGAAATGATCAATATCCGCAATTGTGACATCAAAACTGCGATCGAAGCTTATAAGCATGGTCTAGACGATAGTTCAGGTCTATATATCGATCTGACCAAGTATCCCCCAGAGACTTTCGAAGACGTCCGAGCTCGAACCTTAGCATATATGAGGGTTGAGGATGATGCCGCCTTTCGTCGAAAGCACACTGACGACAAGAAGTCGTTAGGCGTCAGAAAGCCAGAGTTCAAGACAAAGGCTGTTTCCAGAATAGAGCCCGCGCGCCAAATTTCAAATGTTCGTTTCAAGACGAAAGCAGAAGCCAAGACCGCGACTAAGTTCACTCAGTACCCCAAGATATCCTCTTACGAATTCAAAGGGACCGCTAAGGACCTAGTCGAAGCTCTAAAAAGTTCCCAAGCGACCATTCGATGGCTAAAGAAGTCTGTAACACCCTCAAATTTGGAACGGGAAACTAACTTCAAAATTGAATAAAATAGCCAAATAAATGAAATCACATCTACAATTCATTCCTTAAAATACCTCAGAAATTAAAACATTATAATTCCCACAATAAAATGACTTAATCGGGTGTTACTTAACCCCACACAAATTGCTAGTCCAAACTATTGCGGAAGACTTCACTAATCATGTCACCTCTCGTGCACTCTACTAGCACTCGCCACTTCACAATGTAGCTAGAGCTACCCCCAACCTGAGTCTGTTGCACATGCCGACAAATAAAAAGGATTAGGCTTACGCCTAGTGAGTTCAAGCATTTTATCATGACTATATAAATTCATAAATCAAGAGGAGTGTAGTTTTTAGTCATGACTTCAAAAGAGTTTACTTCAAATACAAATCACCCATTTTTCCAACTCACACAATTCCCATGTTAAAATCTTTATTATAACATGATTTCTCAAAAATAGACTTATTCACAAGGTCAACGAAAGGTGAAATAGCATTTGACACTCAAAACGATTAAACTTATAATTATTTGCCATTATCCCAAAACATCTCAAAACGTGGATGAAACATAATCCACAACTCATATTCATGGAAATGCAAATCTCATAAATATGATACGTTACCGAAAACATGGATAAACACAATTACCCAAAACAACACACACGGATGAGATATAAACCACAATTTACATACCATGGAAAAACAATCCATATAAATATAACACGTCACCGAAAACATGAGTAGCAACAAATACCCAAAACAACACCTTTCGGTGACGGGGGAGACCCGTATACATTGCACGTGACGGAATACTAAAGTGGGTCACTTACTATGCAATAAAAACACCCACGTGGATTACTCTCGTAAACTGAGCTCAATCACTCTAGATCTATTGCCCGCGAGACTAGGGAGCCCCCAACTTCAACCACTCCAGATCTATACATTGGGTCACTCCAAATCCACAACAACACATTAGGGATTACACCTTACTGCCCATGAGACGACGCCCGACCATATAGGTCCACGCCTTACTTATCATGGATCCCGATGCCTATCCCGTGCTAAGCACATATATAGAACTACATCTTACTGCCCATGAGACGACGCCCGACCATCTAAGTCCACGCCTTACTTATCATGGAACCCGATGCCTATTCCGTGCTACAAAATAAACTAACGTCTCGTAAACTGAGCTCAATCAATTCCGACCTCTTGCCCGCGAGACTAGGAGATACTCAAATGCCTATGGATCCATGGCTAGCAAGGTCTAAAATATTACACGACCCCAAATAAATAAACAAATGCATTCAAAACATGCAATTCCCCAATTAACATAAATCATGATCAAAACTCAACTTTGAGCTATCCAACCGGACAAGTGTCCCCAAAACTTAATAAAATCTAATACCGAGCCACAAGCTCAACTAACTCAAAAGATAGTTCATGAAAGTCATAAAATGACATTAAGTATAACAACACACACCGGTTGTCAGTAAATACTTCAAATCCGTGAAACCCGAAATAACACCTTGGATCGGGATAACCCTCATTTACAAAAAGACTCAACCTTTACATTTTCAAAACATCTCATGATGTACTATATGTATATTTCCAAATATCCACAAAATGCATTTTCATAATAAATAGACTCCATTTATCACATAAACCAACAACTCATTTCATGTATGATTTATTATCACGTTTTTCCAAAATATCCAAAAGTAGTGTTTTACAATATTTACCACAATTAATACCTTAAAAGGTAAAATCCACCAAATAACCCAATATTGATAATTTTCAGGTAAAACACACAATTACTTGGAAAAATAACATTTTAGCATGTACAAAGTTTTCGCAAAGTAACTTGAACTCACCTTGCTAGATTAAGCTAAATCTAGACTTTTCCCAAACATATGCTCCTTTGATGAAGTTTGCATCCTCAAGCCAAAACTTCCAATACCTAGGTTTATGAATTTCCAACCATCAATACTCAAGTCTAACCATAAGGAATCATCATCCATTCAACATATACCCAAAATACCAAATTTATACCAAACCCTAGTTTCATTCATGAAGAAGATGAAGATTATTTCAACCAACTACCATCAAAATCGTCCAACAACATCCCAAAGTAGAAGAAAGATGAAATCAACAACAATAACAACCATTGAGTAGGGATAGATTACCTTAACCTTTCGAATCTTCCAAAAACGAGCTCCTACTCTCCACAAAAGTTCCAAGCTCCCAAATGTCCATCAATGGAGGAAGAGGGTTTGATTTGGTGAAGAGATGAGGAAGGAGAGGGGGAGGGGTTCTAGGGTTTTTAGTGAGAGGGGCGATTTTTAGAGAGAGAGATGGAAATAGATAATGAAAGAAAGCTGCAAGCCGTGGGTTTAAAACCCTCTGAGCCCGACGGCGAGAGTGACACGCGAGATTTCCACTGTCACTCTCGCGGGGCACTCTCGCCCGCTACCCAAAAACCTTTGGTACACTTTCAGCGAAAGTGACACGGCGAAAGTGACCATGTCACTCTCGCGAGTGTCATACTCGCTGGTCCTCCCAAAACCCTCGGTACATTCTTGGCGAAAGTGACACGGCGAAAGTGACCATGTCACTCTCGCGAGTGTCATACTCGCTGGCTTTGTACCGAGCCCAATCTTGCCCGATTTCTCATGCGATCCATTTGGCATTACGCGTCCTACCTTCCAATGCGAAACCTTGTCCTTTTAATAATTCTAAATGGACTCATTTACAATTTGAGTTAGGATTTTCGGGGTGTTACAATCCTCCCAACCTTAGAATGATTTCGTCCTCGAAATCGGGATCCTTTACAACCAAAGGCTAATCAATTCAACGCCGACCATAATTCATCGACTTCTAACCGGAATCTAAATTTCACCCACACGGTCTACTAAGACAAACCTCAAGTAAACTTTTACCAATAATGTACACTCGGGCACATTATACTTATGTCCGGGAGAACACTCCAACCATTGGAATAACTCCTAGTCAGACGACTTCGGTTATCTCCCAACCTTAGATGTTCCATACATCCCGATTTCAGTTTTCAGACTCTTAGTCAATCCATCACAACATTAGTCATCAGACAGGCAGGTTCCTTACCACACAAGGAAACATCCCTACCAAATCTACTCATCACCCTTGAGTATCTCAGGATTGTTACAACCATTACCATTATTTAATTAAAATCAGACTACTATTTCTCCGATTACACTAGCGGTGCTTGGCCTCAAGCCCAAAAGTTGACACCTAGGTATACCACCAAACTATGAGTCACAACAGTCTCAGCACTCGAGTTTCACTCGTCGAACATTCTTATCAAAGCCAAAATTATCGCCATGGTGTCCAAAGGGTCCCACATACGAAAGTTGACCAAGACCCTAAAATACGATTCCCAACAAGAAAGGTTACCGCCCACCTCACTATAAGTTACTGCGAATCAATTCCCTTCATTACAAAGTGTATTATCCCCGTAGCCGATACCATTCGGCCTACAGTACTAACACGCATGGAATGCCCAACCTTCCACCAACAAAGTGCTACACACACTTACTCTTAACTGAGTTATTTAACCTCTCCAAGGTCCCTATGAGTTCAAGGCTTCTCAAGCGAAATGTTTAACAAATATGCCAATCGATAAAGTTCATAAAACTTTTAACATAAAGGTTTTCATATCAGTCTAATTGTACGCAGAAAATCCACTACTATCAATTCAGTAGTTGTGCAAAAATGGACATACTCGTCCCACGTATGAAAATCATCTTGAAAACCATTTCACCAAAATTTATATCGTTAACAAAGCGCGAAAGCACAACAAACAACTCCTCGGAAAGAAACCGATACGGTCCTAGCATGGATTGATCTATGTTATGCACGTAGGGTATTTCCCTCTTTAAATATTGTGCAACCCAGGCCTATACGTGCCTAAAAAATTTTGAACGTCATTCGATTCCAAACTTCCCTTTTTAAATCATGAAATAGCATGGGATAAGATTTACCAACAAAATGCGCACACATCAGTTTATTCCCAAAACGGTGAAACAATCCCATAAATGTACTTTGGTTGAACCATAAAACGATTCGTGCCAGTTCTAAGTTTAAAGACAAAATCGATACGTTTTCATCATTCAAAGATGTTGGCTAAAATGCCAAGAGGAAATTTTAAATTTCAATAAGCAGGCAAGCTTGTAACATTCTCTTAGAGATTTTTCTTGAAACGAAATTACATGTATCAAATCATTCGTAACAAATTTCAAAAGATGAAATCATTTAAATCAATATTCAAAATCTTCTCATTTAGTCAGATAACGACATGAGAGTAAAACGTTTGTGGTCATACCCACACTTTAATGTATCTTCCCAAAACTTAGGAGAAATATGTGTTTGTAACGTTTGACACCAAAAGAGTTAAAATCGACTTCGAATGTTGGCTCATACCAACGGTGCGTATTAACGTTCTAAAATTTTAAGCAATTCCATGCTCCCTAGGTTAGGACAATTAATTTTCCAAAATCTCCATCACGGAGCATTTATACCAAAATTTCGCATTAGCAATACAAAACGTTGAAATGACAATGTTTCAAATTACTCGTTAGGATACTCAAAATGCCCATTTTCTCCAAAACCAGAAAGGTTTACAACTTTCCAAAATACTCATCAAGCCAAAGTTGACCGAAGTTCAACGACTCACATGTTCATGTTTCAAAATGTACCGTATCACAAACCGTGCATAAACCCCAAAATTTTAAAACGTATTCTTGACCAGACGACCCTCCATTATGAAATGAATCAATAAAGCATTTTCATTCACGATACACTTATCAAAGCTTTTGAGGGTTAGTGACTACCCATTTTTGCACATCCTCAGATCAATACCATGCGTTTGCAAGAAAAGGGCAATAAAATACTCATCTAGTCAGAAGCACAGAAGGCAAATTGTTAAGAAGTACAATTAGCATGTTCTCTCATGCATTACTCACGCCACCTATAAATCAATCCGTACAATTAAATAAATTGTCACAAAACGTGCTAACATAAATCTTTGAAAGAGAACTCACGCGACTCCAAAGTTCTAAAAACGTTCTGTTTGGTCGCCTTATGACATAAATAACGCTTCTCAATAAAACCCGAACGAGACAAAATGCTCATTATAATCCAAAATTAACACACGCAATAACTAAAGTATGCATCTTACAAAATGGCACTCACACGACACTCACGTCGTAAAACGAAACCCCATAAATCTCCACGGGCTCAATTGCTTCAACTCAACCAAATGGTGCCAAGCCTTACGCTTCCAACAACCAAATTGCATAACGCAAAACCGTGGCCAAAGTGCCAAAACTCCCGAAATTCTCTTTCGTTGTAATACGATTTAAACAACACTTTCGACAAAACTTCCATTAAATGAATTTTCCAATAAAACTCAACATAGACATAATGGAAGATTACTTTCCGTCCAAACTTTAACATATGTGGAGGAGATCCAATGTTAAAGTCATAAGTCGTAGTTACTTGCCCAACATCTTAAACATCATAAAAATATGATTATCATTATATCCAAAACAATGTTGAACAACAATGAAATAAAGCAAAACAAATTCCGGCGGAGTTTGCAACTCCCGAAATAAAACAGTTTCATGCACGTTCAAAACCATGATTTGAAATCTTGTGTGTGTGCTAAACATTTCTCAAAATTCATAATACAATCCGTACAAGGATTCGAAACACAAGAAATAATTAATGCAATTTATTTTCAAAAATAAATTATGTGCATAATTTAGTCGGCACTCAACGTCTTAACTCATACTCCTCCAAATCCCTCCGGTCCACTATCGTCATCCGGATGTTTTAACCTCTTAAGGCAAGTTGGGAATTACCTCGATTAACCTTACGATTCTTTCTCGAATCAAAGTCTTTTCAATAAATCCATGGTTATAATCCAACCATCAAATTTTGACCCGAAACGATCCACTTAAAGCAATTATCAAGCTTATTGTCACCCCAAGTGACTTATACTACAATCGCCAATCTTTTCCAACAACTATTCGCTTAGAAACTTCTTTACTACCCCCCAACGGTCATCACATTAAAGCATTTCAAGTAAGCACATGTAACGAATAGGTTCACCATAACACTGGCCAGGTGCAATTTTGAACGTATCGTACATGCTTATCCTTGCTACCCTAGACACGATTCTCGTTTCTAGCGACTCCATCAACCTCAAGACATCTTATCTTAACGTGTCTAATAGTGCAATTTCACTTTCTCTCACTTATAAGATCGCTAGTTTGAGTCTAGGTATTCAAAATCAACACCTAATTCTCTCAAACTTATGCTCTGATACCAACTTGTAACACCCTCAAATTTGGAACGAGCAACTAACTTCAGAATTGAATAAAATAGCCAAATAAATGAAATCACATCTACAATTCATTCCTTAAAATACCTCGGAAATTAAAACATTATAATTCCCACAATAAAATGACTTAATCGGGTGTTACTTAACCCCACACAAATTGCTAGTCCAAACTATTGCGGAAGACTTCACTAATCATGTCACCTCTCGTGCACTCTACTAGCACTCGCCACTTCACAATGTAGCTAGAGCTACCCCCAACCTGAGCCTGTTGCACATGCCGACAAATAAAAAGGGTTAGGCTTACGCCTAGTGATTTCAAGCATTTTATCATGACTATATAAATTCATAAATCAAGAGGAGTGTAGTTTTTAGTCATGACTTCAAAAGAGTTTACTTCAAATACAAATCACCCATTTTTCCAACTCACACAATTCCCATGTTAAAATCTTTATTATAACATGATTTCTCAAAAATAGACTTATTCACAAGGTCAACGAAAGGTGAAATAGCATTTGACACTCAAAACGATTAAACTTATAATTATTTGCCATTATCCCAAAACATCTCAAAACGTGGATGAAACATAATCCACAACTCATATGCATGGAAATGAAAATCTCATAAATATGATACGTTACCGAAAACATGGATAAACACAATTACCCAAAACAACACACACGGATGAGATATAAACCACAATTTACATACCATGGAAAAACAATCCAAATAAATATAACACGTCACCGAAAACATGAGTAGCAACAAATACCCAAAACAACACCTTTCGGTGACGGGGGAGACCCGTATACATTGCACGTGACGGAACACTAAAGTGGGTCACTTACTATGCAATAAAAACACCCACGTGGATTACTCTCGTAAACTGAGCTCAATCACTCCAGATCTATTGCCCGCGAGACTAGGGAGCCCCCAACTTCAACCACTCCAGATCTATACATTGGGTCACTCCAAATCCACAACAGCACATTAGGGATTACACCTTACTGCCCATGAGACGACGCCCGACCATATAGGTCCACGCCTTACTTATCATGGATCCCGATGCCTATCCCGTGCTAAGCACATATATGGAACTACACCTTACTGCCCATGAGACGACGCCCGACCATCTAAGTCCACGCCTTACTTATCATGGAACCCGATGCCTCTTCCGTGCTACAAAATAAACTAACGTCTCGTAAACTGAGCTCAATCAATTCCGACCTCTTGCCCGCGAGACTAGGGGAAACTCAAATGCCTATGGATCCATGGCTAGCAAGGTCTAAAATATTACACGACCCCAAATAAATAAACAAATGCATTCAAAACATGCAATTCCCCAATTAACATAAATCATGATCAAAACTCAACTTTGAGCTATCCAACCGGACAAATGTCCCCAAAACTTAATAAAATCTAATACCGAGCCACAAGCTCAACTAACTCAAAAGATAGTTCATGAAAGTCATAAAATGACATTAAGTATAACAACACACACCGGTTGTCAGTAAATACTTCAAATCCGTGAAACCCGAAATAACACCTTGGATCGGGATAACCCTCATTTCCAAAAGGACTCAACCTTTACATTTTCAAAACATCTCATGATGTACTATATGTATATTTCCAAATATCCACAAAATGCATTTTCATAATAAATAGACTCCATTATCACATAAACCAACAACTCATTTCATGTATGATTTATTATCACGTTTTTCCAAAATATCCAAAAGTAGTGTTTTACAATATTTACCACAATTAATACCTTAAAAGATAAAATCCACCAAATAACCCAATATTGATAATTTTCAGGTAAAACACACAATTACTTGGAAAAATAACATTTTGGCATGTACAAAGTTTTCGCAAAGTAACTTGAACTCACCTTGCTAGATTAAGCTAAATCTAGACGTTTCCCAAACGTATGCTCCTTTGATGAAGTTTGCATCCTCAAGCCAAAACTTCCAAAACCTAGGTTTATGAATTTCCAACCATCAATACTCAAGTCTAACCATAAGGAATCATCATCCATTCAACATATACCCAAAATACCCAATTTATACCAAACCCTAGTTTCATTCATGAAGAAGATGAAGATTATTTCAACCAACCACCATCAAAATCGTCCAACAACATCCCAAAGTAGAAGAAAGATGAAATCAACAACAATAACAACCATTGAGTAGGGAGAGATTACCTTAACCTTTCGAATCTTCCAAAAACGAGCTCCTACACTCCACAAAAGTTCCAAGCTTCCAAATGTCCATCAATGGAGGAAGAGGGTTTGATTTGGTGAAGAGATGAGGAAGGATAGGGGGAGGGGTTCTAGGGTTTTTAGTGAGAGGGGAGATTTTTAGAGAGAGAGATGGAAATAGATAATGAAAGAAAGCTTCAAGCTGTGGGGTTAAAACCCTCTGAGCCCGACGGCGAGAGTGACAGGCGAGATTGCCACTGTCACTCTCGCGGGGCACTCTCGCCCGCTACCCAAAAACCCTCGGTACACTTTCAGCGAAAGTGACACGGCAAAAGTGACCATGTCACTCTCGCGAGTGTCATACTCGCTGGTCCTCCCAAAACCCTCGGTACATTCTTGGCGAAAGTGACACGGCGAAAGTGACCATGTCACTCTCGCGAATGTCATACTCGCTGGCTTTGTACCGAGCCCAATCTTGCCCGATTTCTCATGCGATCCATTTGGCATTACGCGTCCTACCTTCCAATGCGAAACCTTGTCCTTTTAATAATTCTAAATGGACTCATTTACAATTTGAGTTAGGATTTTTGGGGTGTTACAAAGTCCGACCTGGACGATGCTAAAAAAGACAAATAAAAGTGGTGCGACTTCCACGTCGATCATGGTCATGCGACAGACGATTGTATCGCATTGAAGAAGGAATTAGCGTATCATTTCCCGAAAGGAAATCTCAAGGATATCATCGACGATGTCGCTATTCCAGCTAAAAGCCATCGACCGTCGACTCCCGGGCATGCAAAAGTTGTCAATTAAAATCCCCTATGCCATTGGGAATCCTGAAGATCGAGAATGAGTCGAAACGTCGCTATGGTGCCCTGTCGTACGGCGACATGATCAATCACAGACAGTATCTCATCGGATCGTCGTGTCGTCCTGTCATTTAAAACCTATCTTTCTTTCCAAAAAGAATAGGATAATAAATGACAAGGGGGCAATACCCCATGAAGGAGAAAGGTATGATTTCTAACTCTTTTCCATACAAATTTTTCTCACAAACAACTACTGACTTAACCATCTGAGGGTCGTTGGCTAGCCAACGACCAACCCCCGACATCGTTTTATTGCAGAATCGCACGACAACTTATCGCAGAATCGCACGACAGTAACTATATGACTTTAAATTCACAGGGTCGCACGACATACATGACCAGGTCTGTGACTTGATCATCCCTCCATAGGGGCATACGATACAAACTCATTATACGATCTAATCGTACGATCGCAAAGTCTAAACGATTTTACCCCTAAGTCTCTTAACTTAGAAAATGCTTTAATCGCGTGTTCACATATTTGTTTTACTCATCGTATTACAATGTATGCCTTAGTCGCATTATTTCCTATGTGTCCTATGTTCAAATTCATAATTAAACATGGTTTAGATAAAGCATAAAGTTCAAACAAAAGTTGCGTTCATTATATACACCATCGAGTACATAATCGACCACTAACGGTCGAGCAGCACAAACAAACAAATACATTTTTTCTAAGGTTGTGGAGGAGCATCGATCACAACCTTGTCCGATACCTCATCCCAAAAACCCTCACTAGCCACCTCCTCCTCGACCACCTTCTCGTCATCCAAGTCGAGATCTCTCTCGGTCCCGATTCTCTCATAAAAGAGACACAGCTCATCTGACGCTGAAGCCAAAGGATCCTTGCCCTGCAGGTGACGTCGCATAACTGCCGCACGCGCAGTAAGTCGAGCATAAGAAAAGAAAGACTTATTTTCGTCCTTTAACTCATCAGAATCCTTCTTCAAATTTATCACCTTAGCCTTGATTCCCTCGACTTCCTTCCTCTTCGAGGTTACGGATTCCTTCATCCCCTCCAGCTTCTCTCTCTGGTCGCGCATCAAAGTCAGGGACTCCTTTAAACGCGAGTTTATCTCGTCTCTTGTATGACCGAGGGCATCCAATTCGTCCAGAGCATGGTCAAGGCGCACCGACATCGCTTTTTCATGCTCCAAAGCAGCTTTCTCTTTAGCTAACGCTGCATCTTCATCTTTGGTAACAGAAGCCGTTGAAACCTCTATATTCGTCGTTTCGGCCTGCAATGCCAGGGAAGCTTGGAACGCCTGAAGAATCATAATATGAGCGACATTAGTAAACAACGACAACGACAACGACAAACGACAAGTCTTGAAAGAAAGACTTACCAAGAATAAGAGTCCAGCTGCATGGAACTCTTTCTTCTCGAAAGAAAACCCGTCAAAACGCTCCCTGAAAGACGGAAGCAAATATTTTTCCAAATGGGGGAACAACTTCGTCTCGTCCAAGACATTGTCGTCCAGAAAACCCGACGGCAACGTAAAGTTGACCGTCGTTTCCCCCACAGGTCCCTTCTGTGCGTCTTTGCCCCTGTCGGCCGATGAAGGACCGGATAAGACGACGGGAGACATCGTCGCCAGTTGCGCAGTATCCACAGATTTTGCGCCGGTCGTGTCAAACGCAACCGACTCCTTCGCCTTCCTGGACAAGGCAACCTTCGATAGGTTACCCGTCTTCAAAGACGGTTCCCTCAGAACGGACACCTTTGTCCTCTTTAAGAGGCCCGACCCGGCTATCGGGACCTCTTTTCTTCAGGACTCCCGACCCAGTTGTCGAAACGTCCTTCTCCCTAGCCTCGCGAGCTACTTCGACTTGGGCCATCTTCCTAGCAACAGAAGATGTTGCCTGCGCTTTAGATTCACCTGTACGGTAAAAGAAAGAAATTAGACGATTCAGAACAGAGAAAGACCAGGTCAAGCGAAAAAAAAATACTTACCAATTATCTCTACCTCTGGTTCTTCACTCTTCTCTTCCTCCTCAGTCTTCTCAGAGTCCTCCTCTTCTTCTTTCTCCTATCGACCCATCCTCACTCTGTCGCTCAAGAAAACGGTGTCATCATCCTCGTCTATCAAATGAGGCGTGACGTACGACCGGTCTTCAGTACTAAATTCCAAGAACTTTTCGATCTTAGCCCGAGAAGCATCATCCGGCTCTACCTTATCGAAATCAGTATCTACGCATAAAAAAGAAGATCAGTCGAAAAAACAATCGAGCAACAGAATAACATGAAAACGTACAATCAAAGGCTCACCCGTCATATTCCAACCCTCCCTAATCTAGTCACTATCAATGTCCAGCGTCGACAGCCGTACGAATACGTACCTCTTCTTCCATCCACGGTCGTTGACCGCATTATTTAAAACCAGGGTACGATCACCCTTGAACCTTGAAAACAAACTATAGCGACGGTACCGGTCATTCTTGACCTTATACGCCGTCAGAAGGTCCCTCACATTCATCGGTGGATTCCAGTTGGAGGTAAGTCGTTCGATGATCAAGATAACTTGCCAGAACTGGGGCATCAATTGCCCCGACGAAAGATCAAATTCACACATGAACTCTTTGACTAAAGGCGAATATGGCCAGTGAAAGCCTATTTTGAACGGGTATTCGTATATAACAACGTACCCCTCGGGGCACATTTCCAGTCGAACCTTGCCAACCTTTCTTACGGTAATCCCCATGAGAATCCTCGCTAGACTTCTAAAGTCGTCGAGATCTTCTTCGTTTTTAATGGTGCTTCTAGGCTCTGTCGACATTGCCAGCCCCGTTAAATTGATTTGCACTTCTGAAAGGCCCCAGATATCCCAGTTTTTTCTAGGCTTTCTAGCGATAGACTTGCGCCACATACGCAAACTGGAGAGTCGTATCTTATATGATCTCAGAAAAACTTAAATTAGGTCAAAGATTCTTGCAAGTTTTAATCGAACGGAAATCGCCAAGAAAAGATCCATCATAATCTTTATTTATACAGTCGATCATGTCAGGTCGAGCCCTTTGATGATCACCGCGTGCTCTCGTCCCTTCGTATGACCGCAGGGATCGTCGACACCTGTCATCGACAGCTGGTAAGCATCATCGTACGTCAGCATGACGTCACGACCTCGTTCCTCTTTCGACTTCTCGTTCAGTTAGAAGCGGACTAGTCTAGTTCCAAGACGATTAAAGGTAATTTTCCCTTGCCTTATTTTCTCACGCGTCTGATTGACAAAATTTAAACTCGAATTTGCCATCCTTCTTTCAAATTTTGGGGGCAAACTGTTTGGGCAAAAAATCACGTCGCTCGACCGCGACCAGAACAGGTAAGACGTATGATTAGAGACTATATCTTGTATTAAGATAAGGTCCCGACAAAGACCTAGAACACCATCGTCATCCCTCATAAAAGGTAAGTCGAGAGTTCCTCGCGACACTCGACCATAGCATCGCCTGTCCCGCACGACCGTCGCATAGAACCATGCGACCTCGACCAAACTAACGTTAACCATGACTGTTACGTTTGTTAAGTGTTTAATGCAGGAGTCAAAGTCATTAAGGAGCAACGGATATAACCGACGCAACCATCAACGATCGATAGCCGTAACGGATGAAGATCATTACTCCGGCGACCGTTTCCAACCGATAAGGCCCTTAAAGGAGCATTTATGGATGAAGCTAAGGACGCGAAGACTATAAATATCAAGCTCAATCAACATTTCAAGAGATCAAATATCCGGCGATTAACAACCGAAGCAACATTCAAGAACACCTGAAGCGAAGAACCATTCTTCTAAGTATCGCTCTCGACGCACGACAACAGCTCTCGACCAGCAGTTCACACTTTGTATTCACACGACAAACACCTGTTTTTATGTTCAAACACTTGTACTTTATATTTCGAAGCATTTCCTTCATTTGTATTGTAATCATCGTACGACCGACGCCAGTACCAAGGACATCGCCCCTGATTGGCGACCATAGTGCAGCGACGACACCCCCTGTCGTTCGCAGGTTTTTTCCTCGATTGAGGTTTTTCCTGCGTCATCAAATCCCTTGTTTCTTCATTTTATTTATCGTCGTACGTCTCGTCGAAAGATTCTTTCTTTAGTTGTTTAAGTCCACATCGACCTTAAGTTGTCCCTTTGGTGCGATTTTTGGCATTAACACCAACTACCAACCTCTGACATCGTTTTAACGCAGGATCGCACGATACTAGCTGCTAAGTCTTCTATACGACTTTAATCTCGCAAGGTCACACGACATAAATGATCAAGTCTATGACTTGCTTATTCTGTCACAGGGATGCACGATCCAGGAACATCGTACGATTTAATTATATAATCGTAATACTTGACGGATGCCTGATCTAAGTTTCTGGACATAGAAAAATTTGTATGTTCTGTGTGAGCACATTGATTACACATGTTTTCTAATACGATTCAGATACATGACTTATATCTTAATCGTTATATCGCAATGAATGTCTTAATCGCATATCCTTATGCTTGCCAATGTGACCTCAAAGTACTTACGACCTGTGTGCCAGTCTTTGTAATTGCAACAGACGCCTAAGTCGCACGATCCCTTGTTTATTATATACTTGATGAAATTCACAGTTGATGATGTATTTATCTATGGCAAAATACGAATATGCAAGTTCAACGAAAGAGTAAAAATTTCATTCATAAAAGAAACGATTACATCAGATAACCCGATCACTAACGATCGAGCGGGAAGAGAGAAGTTATACAGATTTATCCTATGGCTGGGGAGGAGTGTCGGTCGCGTGAGGAGTATCGGTCGCGTGAGGAGTATCGGTCGCGTCTTTTCCCAAGGCCTCGCCCACCTCTTCCTCTTCGGCCTCCTTCTCGTTGTCGGAGTCGAGATCTCTTGCAGACCCGACCTCTTGCAAAAAGTAAGCAAGCTCGACCGACGCCTGGGCCATAGGGTTTTTTTCCGACAAGTGTTGCCTCATTATGGCAGCTCGAGCGATCAGTCGAGCCAGAGCAAAGGTAGACGCGACGTCTTCCTTTAGTTTTCCTACCTCCTTCTCCAGACTGACCACCTTAGCCTCGAAATCCTCAACTTCCTTCTCCTTTGTGACCAAGGACTCCCTCACCCTGATCAACTCCTCCCTTTGAACATCAATCATTGACAAGGACTGCTTTAGACGATTGTTTACCTCGTCCTTTGCACGACCGACAATCTCCAATTCCTTTTTGGCCTCGTCAAGCTGCCGGGACATAGCCTCTTCACGTTCTACGGCGACGTTTGCCCTGGCCAACGCCGCGTTCCCCCTTTCATGGGCACAATTTACCAGATCCTTAATCTTCTCTATTTCCGCACGCAAGGCAAGAGAAGATTGGAGTGTCTGTACAAAAAAACATGTTAGTAAACATTCGACAAAAGCTAAGAAAACATCAAAAAGACACACAAGTTTTGAAAGAAAAACTTACAAGGAACGCTAGACCGGCAACATGAGATCCCGTCTCCATGACTGGGAATCCCTCGAAACGCTCTCTGAAAGAAGGGAGCAAATATTTTCCCAAGTGAGGAAACAAATCCGTCCCGGACAGGACGTCATCGACCATAAAGTCCGAAGGCAACGTAAAGTTAACCTCCGTGACTTTAGCCCCTCCCGTCGCATGCCCCTTGCTCTTGTCGGCCGACGAAGGGATCGACGTGGTAGTGGAGGACTTCGCCATTTTTACCGGTGGTGCAGAACTAACGGGTGTCACAGCAATCGCAGGCGTCCTCATCTTCATAGGCGATGCGACCTTCGTCTTGTCAAGCGTAACGACTCTCGACGAGTCGTCAGCCTTCGAAGACGGTTTCCTTGGAACCGTCATCCCCGTCTTTGGTAAGACCCCCGACTCAGTGGTCGAGGTTTTCTGTCTCCTCTCGCTGCCTTTACGGGCAAGCTCAAGTTGCGCCGCTCTCTTAGCAGAGATGGTCGGCACCTTCGTCTGCGATTCTCCTGAAGACACGTAAGAAGAAGCGTCACAAAGTGAACGAAAGAGCAAAAGACCAGAATCGAACAAGAAAGGAATGAGAAGGCGCATTTATCGGCCATCTCTTCTTCTTCTTCTCCTCTCGACTCTCTGGTACGAGCAAAATATGTGTTTTAATCGCAGTGGGTTGCAAACTGTCCACAGTGGGAAGTGCAAGTGTACACTGTCCACTATGATCGTCACAACAAGTAATAGTTGGTAAAATACCAGAATCGAATCCACAGAGACTGGACAATCAAGACAATACGGTTCTCATGAGCTCCTTTTACAAGTTTTAACTAGAGAGGAAAATAATACTTTGGTTTGGTTTGGTGAAATAGCTACTTTAGACGAATTACTAAATGATAAAAAGGAGGAATGTAGGTTGGATTTTCCCTAGATTTTATCTCAAATACTCGGTCCTTAGAAATGATCCTCGTATTCGTGGTGGATATTTTCGCTAGAAAAGCCCGGTTACAGAATACTCACACCGTTAGATAAAAATCCCATACTCTTAGTACTTGTTGTTTTGTCAATGGTAATCTCTAAATGGACCTTTTCAGGCCTCGATGGAATGTGTAGAGACAAATACTCTAAGTGTTTTTAATACACAAATTAGCTTGTCTACTACTCCAGTGGGCAGAGATTAGCTCACTATGCCAACCTCACTTTCGTAAGTGTCATAAGAATTCTTTCGAATCCCCTAGCATCATTCAAGCTCGTGTCACTGCGTTCTACTTATTTCTAAGTTAAGAACTAGACTTTAGATCCTTGCAAGTGATCGGCTTGTTCGCATCCTTGGGTAAATATCGAGAATGAATGACCAAAACAACAAATATTCTAAGTATAAAGATTACTCAAGCATTTTTAATAAAATCCAGGTACTTCTCTTTCCTACATCCCAAAGGATGTTTAGCCTAGCATTTCCGAAGTAAAGAAAACAAAAGATGAAGATTTGCACATAATAAAACTGAAAGTGACTTGAATTAACTGCTCACAGTGGGGAACGAGAAGTCGTCCCTGCACTGTGTAATACGAACTACAATTTAAACTAAGAAAGTAAATTACTGAAAATTAAAGCTAGTTACTGCAGTAAATAAAAGACTAAAGCTAATGTGGTAGTTGAGAGAATTTAAGACTAAAAGTATTCAAGGATGATAACCAAGCATGCATTTAATGGCACCCAAGTGCTCCTTTATATACTAGGAGAAGGAGTTGGGTATTACACAAAAGAGGTGGGTCTTCCAATGGGTAAAGACTGCTGAGTTGTGGCAGAATTCAGCTCCTTGTGCAATTCTTTTATCCAATGGTCCCTTCTCCAAGTCAATCTCCAAGTACAAAGAGGTGTACTTGATGCTATCTTCAATGAGAACTACCTTGTACTTCTCCAGCCATTTCTCTGCCATATGAACCTTCCTCCTCCAGAAAATTAGATCCCAACAAATAGTTTCTTTTTTATCAGCTCGAAGAGTGGGGACCCGGAGTGGGCACAACAGTGGTCACTGCAGGATAAAACGTGAAAAACACCTAAATTCCACCAAATAGTTCATTAAAAACTATGGTTCACCCCTTTTGCTCATTTTCGAGAATTATAACAAGAATGGGGGTTTTTAGAAGTGAAATGGCTAAAATTGACAAAAATAAAGTGGAAAATAAATGGAAATAATAACTCTAAAAATAGAGTTATCACAACCTCAAACTTAAATCATTACTTGTCCCCAAGTAATAAAAAGAAAGAAATAAAATGAAAAACAATGCATAAAGATCTTTGAGGGACTTACATACTTCTTGACTTGAATGAGCGTTTGATTTCCTTCCTCCGATACTTCCTTCGGTCCGAAACTTAACAACTTCACTTTTGTACTTGACGAAATCTTTCCCTTGTTTACCATTAATCAATAGGGCTTTCTTGGGTTTTATGGGTTTATGGCTTTGAATATTTTCCCAAGGGTTTTTGGCAAGTACTTTCAAACATGGACCGAAAATCTCGCTTGGAGATTTTTATTTCAAGAAGTGGGTGTTTTGGATTTTTCATTAGTATGTACGCACACTTTCAGGCTTTATTTTGGGTATGGCTATTTTTGTGAGAGTGGGTATTCTGATGGTCCAGAATAGGCACACCATCTTTTTCTGGGAGTGAGCACTTTGATGGTCCAGAAAAGGCACACCATCAATTTTGTTAGTGACACTCCGTTTTTCTTCTGTTTTTGTATTTTTGTATTTTCTCTTTTTTTTGGGAGGGGGAATGGCTTACCCACCTCAAACTTGGACTTCACAGTGTCCCCACTGTGGGCAACTTTAAGTCACTCTGGAAATCCCCACCTCAAACTGAAGATCTCACAGTGTCCCCACTGTGACATAGAAATATGGACTGAAGGAGGTGGTTGTGGGTACAAAAAGGGTCGTGTTTAGATGCGAAAAATGGCCTAAATCATTCCACGGGACAAGTTGAGATTTGTACTTACAAAAGTGACCTTTTTAAGTCGGAAGCCGAAGGTTGTACCTTGAAATGGAAACGAGGTCAAACAAGCATTCAAACAATCAATACGTTAGTACCCAAAAGTACCTACCTACCGGTAGGATTTGTATGCATCGATAATAAAAAGTAAAAACAGCAAATAGTGTCAATGCCTAGCCATAGGCACAAAAAGATCAAACAGACACAAAATAAAATTGTTTTGGTGAGCAAACGAGCGAAACCATTGTTTTAAAACAAACCATTCACGGAGTAGGGGTGGGTTGCGGTGAACTTTCGGCGTCTTCTTCGTCAAACTCTTCATCACTTGCAAATGTCGGGCAAATGTCCTCGGGGAATTTGGGGAGCCGTTCGGCCAACTGTGGGTTTGCCTCAGCCATGATCTGGTTCATCACCTCATCTTTATCCCTTGTATACATCCAAAATGATTGAGTGGCCCAGTTTTGAAACCTTTGCTCTGCTTCCATCAACTCGACTCGGTATGTCAGCTTCTTCACAGCTCTCAACAGTTCAGCCATGGGATCGCTGCTACTCGTTCTTGCGGTACCTGCAGGGGGTTATTGGAGTGGTGTACGAGGTGTGCCTACATTATGCTCCTCAGCTATGCGCACAGTGGGGTTAACAGTCCCCACTGTGGGAATCTCTGCAGCAGGTTCGTTGGGAGGAGTGGTGATATGGCGTCCCATCTTGCGGATGGTTTGGAAACTGATGTTACTTGTGGAGTCAAACCACTGATCCTCCACCGAGGAGGGCACACCTGCGTCTATCATTAGTCGAGTAATGAGGCAAGGAAGGGGTAAGACTACCTTCTTTCGGGTCCTCGCTTGATCAATGGCCGCATGCATGACTATCCCAACGTTGATTTTTCTACCAGTGAGCACGCAGTACAAGAGGGCACATTTATGCATGGACAGGGTTGTATCGTGCGATGTAGGGGACAAAGAGGCACGAAGAAATTGAAACCAAACAGCGGCCTCGGTGGTGAGGGAGCTAGCGTTTAGGCAACTTCTTTGGCCATCTTTGTTCCAAGGTTTCCCTTCTATCGCTATTTCTTTCAAAATAAGGTCCTCATCAGCTGGGGTCATTTTTTTCAAAAATTTGGCAAATTCGCACATGCCCGGGCTCCTTCTTCCCAACACCCGATTGATTGCACCTGGATTATAACTTACTGTCTTTCCTCTAACTATCACAGTGGGTTCCTTAGCTTGCGATGCTTCGGCATAAAACTCACGAACTAAAGAGGCATTCGCGCGTCGATTGGCCTCGGCCAAAATCGACCAGTCTTGTACTAAGATTCGATCCTTAACAAAAGGATTTGCCTTAACAAACTCTGGGTCAAAACCCCTTTCCAACTTAAGTTTTTGTTTAGCAATGCACTCATAATGGGCAGCCACCTCCGGAGAAGTGAACTGCCTTGGCACCCCACAGGGGACATGCGAAGTGCCCACTGTGGAGTGATGTGGGTTTTGGGTTTGAGTTTGGTTATCCCCAACATCAGCATCCACAGAGGATGAACTTAAAGAGTGTTCGAAACTGGTACCTTTCCTCGACGATTGTTTTGCCGGTCTTTTTGATGGTTTTTTCGGCGTCGCGGCCAGCGCATACCTGGTGACCATTCCTCTCTTTCTCATTGCCTGCAGAATAGGATTCTCCCCACTATGGGCATCCTTCATCACTGTCTTTCTTGCCAAAACTTCCCCAAGCTTTCGGTATTCTTCCAGATAATCTTCATCCACCTTTCTCTGCAACTCTTCATCTTCAACAAAAACCATCGCCTCAGCCTGTTTCCTTTCTTCCTCGAGAATCCTTACTTTCTCAGCCTTCAACCTTTCCTCCCCTTTTCTCTTTTCTTCTTCCTCCTTGCGAACCCTTTCTTCTTCTTCTTGTCGTCTCCGCTCGACCTCTTCCTTTCGTTTTCTAATGGCCTCCATTTTTTCTTTGAACTCTTCTGCCAACCGCCTCTCTTCTTCCTCGGCTAAAAGTGCTTCGGTCTGAAATTGGGCAACACTGGTGTTAGTGATTTGAGAGGATGACATCGCCCTTGGGCTTTCAAGCTGTGAAGAACCCCCGTCCGGTGCGCCGGATTTTACAGTGTTATCGCCGGAGACCGGCGGCGGTTCGTTGAGGTCGCCGGTGACAGTTTCCGGTGGTTGTCCTTCGATGATCCTTCGACGTACGGCCGCACGTGTGGTTGCATCAGGGTTGGTGTTTAGCCTCTTGCTTCTTGCCATTTTTAGGGTTTATGGAAGGGTTTTTTCGTAGAGAGAAATGAAGAAGAAAAAAAAAAGTTGATGGGTAAAATTTGGGAGCCAAGGTGGTTTTTGGGAGGTTAAGGTGGTTTTTGGATTTTTGGAAATGTGTTTAGTTGTTTTTCAAACCAAAATGGGGAAAACCGTCGGATGGAGAGAGAAGACAATGATAGCTTTTTCTTGGAACAAAGCAAAAAGGGACACATGGCAGCCAAGGGTGACACTAGGTGTAAGAAAAAGGTGATGTGTGTCAGCCTTGGGCCACCCAAAATGGTCCTTTCATTCGCCAGATAGGGAGTGGGGAGCGCAGAGATATGCATTTTCCCCACTGCGAAGCCTTTTCCTTGATTTTCTTCAAAAAGTGGCACGCTCTTCTACACACATTAAAACAACTACCCAACAGAAATTAAAAAGACCAGAAATACTAAAAACGCAGCAAATAACTGAAATAAAAATATTTACAAGCGGTCACGATGTTTCTTAATCAAAGTGGGGTAGAGAGTGGGTAGGGATGTGGGCACTCTCGTTCAGAAAATGCTTCACCCTTTGCCCATTGACTTTGAACGTTTGCCCAGATTGTGGGGACTTCAGCTCCACTGTTCCAAAAGGACTTACCTTGACAATGGTATATGGTCCCGTCCAACGAGATTTCAGTTTACCTGGAAAAAGTTTAAGACGAGAATTGAACAATAATACCTGCTGTCCCTCCATGAACTCCCTATGGTTAATTCGACGATCATGCCACATCTTGGTCTTCTCCTTATATAACTTTGCGTTTTCATAAGAGTGATAACGCAACTCTTCTAACTCATGCAACTGTAGAGTCCTCTTGATTCCCGCAGCACCTTCACTCATGTTAAGCTCTTTAAGGACCCAAAATGCCTTGTGCTCCAATTCAATCGGTAGATGGCAAGCTTTGCCAAAAACTAATTTAAAAGGAGACATTCCCAAAGGAGTTTTATAGGCCGTTCGGTAGGCCCAAAGAGCATCATCGAGTTTGGTTGACCAATCTTTTCGATGCGGTTTAACAACTTTTTCTAAAATTCCTTTGATCTCACGGTTTGAAAGCTCGGCCAAACCGTTGGTTTGCGGGTGGTATGCGGTGGCCACTCTATGATGTATGTCATATTTTGCAAGAACCGAGGCCATGACTTTGTTTATAAAATGGGTGCCTTCGTCACTAATCAATGCCCGTGGTGTTCCAAATCTAGTGAAAATATTTTTATGCAAAAATTTTACCACGGTGTTGGCATCATTAGAGTGACATGCGACGGCTTCTACCCATTTCGAAACATAGTCTACCGCAACCAAGATATAAAAATTATTATTGGAATTTGGAAAGGGTCCCATGAAATCGATCCCCCAAACATCAAAAAGTTCTACCTCTAGAATGTTATTAAGAGGCATCTCATTTCTTTGCGACATATTCCCGGTGCGTTGGCATTGCTCACAATTTTTTACACACTCGTAAGAGTCTTTAAACACAGTGGGCCAAAAGAACCCGCTTTGCAAAATTTTTGCAGCAGTGCGGTTTCCACCAAAGTGGCCACCGTAGTGGGATGCATGACAACCATGGAGTATTTGATGTTGCTCACTCCCGTGGACACATCGCCTCAATATTTGGTCCGTCCCTATCTTGTATAAGAAAGGATCGTCCCAAACATATTGACGAGTGTCATGTAAAAACTTCTTAAATGGTTGTCCATTCATCCCGTGGGGCTTAAGTCCACTTGCTAAAAAGTTCGCAATATCAGCATACCATGGAATATTATGATGTTGAGCGGATAACAATTGCTCATCGGGAAAAGTATCTTTTACCGGAGTGGGATCAGGAGTGGGATCAGCAGTGCCCACTGTCTTCTCGAGTCTGGACAAATGGTCGGCTACTTGATTGCTTGTTCCTTTTCTGTCGAAGATTTCAAGGTCAAATTCTTGTAGCAATAAAACCCATCTAATTAACCGAGGCTTAGAATCAGCCTTAGTAATTAAATATTTTATTGCTGCATGATCAGTGTGCACTATGACCTTCGTCCCTATCAAGTATGACCTGAAACGATCAAAAGCAAACACCACCGCAAGTAATTCTTTTTCAGTTACAGTGTAATTAATCTGAGCTTCAATTAGCGTTTTACTTGCATAATAAATGGGGTGAAAAACTTTGTTCTTTTTCTGTCCGAGAACAGCCCCCACAGCCCAATCGCTAGCATCACACGTCACTTCAAATGGTAGTGACCAGTCAGGAGTGGTCACTATGGGTGCTGTGACTAAAGCTTCCTTGATTTTTTCAAAAGCTTCTTGGCATTCTTGGGAAAAATGAAGTTTTTTTCATGTTGTAACAGGTTACATAGGGGTTTTGTAATTTTTGAAAAATCTTTGATGAACCTCCTATAAAAACCTGTGTGACCCAAAAAACTGCGAATACCTTTCACCATTGTGGGTTCGGGAAGTTGTGCCACTACCTCAAGCTTGGCTTTATCGACTTCCAACCCTTTTTTTGAGACAAGGTGTCCTAAAACAATACCCTCTTCGACCATAAAATGACATTTTTCCCAATTTAAGACTAGGTCGTGGTTCTCACATCTCACTAGGCTCTTCTCTAAATTTCCCAAACAATTGTCAAATGATGTCCCTATCACAGAAAAATCGTCCATAAAAACTTCTATGGTATCTTCTATCATGTCGGAGAAAATGGCCATCATAGAACGTTGGAAAGTGGTTGGGGCATTACAAAGACCGAATGGCATCCTCCGGAACGCAAAGGTACCATAGGGACAAGTAAAGGTGGTCTTTTCTTGGTCCTCGGGAGCTATGTGGATTTGGTTGTATCCGGAGTATCCATCTAAAAAACAATAAAATTCCTTTCCCGCTAACCTATCAAGCATTTGGTCAATGAAAGGTAAGGGGAAATGGTCTTTCTTGGTGGCCAAATTGAGTTGTCTTTAATCCATGCATATTCTCCATCCCGTGACAGTCCTAGTAGGAATGAGCTCGTTTTTTTCGTTTTTTACTACGGTCGTCCCTCCCTTTTTAGGGACACATTGGACGGGGCTCACCCAACTACTACTAGCAATGGGATAGATAATACCGGCATCTAACCACTTCAAGATTTCTTTCTTAACTACCTCCTTCATGATGGGGTTCAACCTTCTTTGGGGTTGGACTTTCCCCGGGTGGTTACTCTCCAAGTTAATCTTATGTTGACATAAAGAGGGGCTAATTCCTCGAATGTCTGCTATGGTCCAACCAATTGCTCCCTTATGCTTCATCAACAAATCAATCAGAAGTTGTTCTTGTTTCTCACTAAGTTTGGAAGAGATAATAACGGGAAGTTTATTATCCTTAGCGAGATAAGCATATTTTAAATGGGAGGGCAATGGTTTAAGCTCTAACTCGGGAGGTTGTTCTATTGAAGGAGGTTGAACATTTCTATCCTTAAAATCCAAAGATTCAAAGGCTGCTGCTACTTCGTTACACTCATCCTCAAAAGTGTCATCACTCTCTGATTCAGAGTGCTCACTGTCATTCCCCACTGTGGGAACTGTACTCCCCACTGTGGGCAGTGTGTTAAGACTGCGGGTTCCATAAATCGAACTTAAGGCAAAACAATCTTCGGTGTCTATATATTTAAGAGATTTAAAAACATTGAAAGTTACCTCTTGGTCATTGACTCGCATCGTGAGTTCTCCTTTGTGCACATCAATCAAAGTACGTCCGGTTGCAAGAAACGGACGCCCTAAGATGATTGGGATTTCTTTATCGGCCTCATAATCTAGAACTAGAAAATCGGCGGGGAAGATAAATTTATCTACTTGGACCAAGACGTCTTCTATTTTTCCTTTTGGGTAGGCAATGGACCGGTCGGCTAGTTGTAGAGTCACGGTTGTGGGTCTAGCCTCTCCAATACCTAATCTGTTAAAAATGGACAGCGGCATCAAATTGACACTAGCTCCTAGATCACAGAGTGCTTGACCTACTTCTTGTCCTCCTATTGTGCATGGAATGGTGAAACTACACGGGTCTTTCAACTTAGGTGGAATCTTGCTAGTAAGGAGGGCACTACATTCTTCGGTCAAAGCTACAGTCTCAAACTCACCCAACTTTCTCTTTTTGTTCAAAATATCCTTTAAAAACTTAACATAGCTTGGCATTTGCTCGAGAGCTTCTACCAAGGGTATGTTAATGTGAAGTTGTTTAAAAATGTCTAAGAATTTTTTAAATTGAACATCGACATTTTTCGGCTTCATTCTTTCAGGAAAAGGAATACTTCGTGGGTCGATTTGAGTTTGCTGTGGTATTGGCTTTTGAATAGTAGGCTTTGGGACGGGTTCAAGAGTGGGAAGGTCAGGGATGTCGGTCCTCACTGTGGGGATCACAGTGACTTGAGGAGTGCCCACTGTGGTGCCCACAGTAGGTTTTTGAGGCGAATCATCAGATTCAAAAATGATATTTTTCAGATCCTTTCCACTCCTTAGAGTTATGGACTTGACATGTTCTGGTCCTTTTCCTATCACCCTAGCTTGCTCGGTATCACTCGGTAACGTTCCTGGTGGTCTATTCTTAACTTCAACGGCTAGTTGTCCTACTTGAGTCTCTATGTTCCTAATGGCTGCTTGGGTTTGATTCATAAAACCTTTGAGAATTGACTCGATCGATTGTTGAACCTCAGCTGGTTGATTGGGTCGTGGTTGGTATGGTTGTGGGGACTGCCCACTGTGATGTGGGGACTGCCCACTGTGATGTTGCTGAAATCCAGGGGGATTGTATGGTCTTTGCTGGATATGACTCGGCCCTTGGGGTTGGAGTCCTTGATTACCAGACTAAGAGAAATTCGGATGATTTCTCCAACCTGGATTATAAGTCTGCGAATAAGGGTTGTTCCTCGGGTTGGTCCCTATAACATTAACAGATTCGGGATTTGCTGGGCAAAAATCAAAAACATGCTCCTCTCCACAGAGGGAACAGTTTTCAGGGAGATGTGTTGCGGAATTGACTTGGCCTCGATTTTGATTTAAAACGATTTTTGTCAAGGCCACTAATTGTGCATTCATGGTTTTGAGTGCTTCGGAATCGATGATGTTGGTTTTCGGCATGGGTGCTCTTGGATTTGACCATTCGGTATTGTTGTTGGACACTTTTTCTAAGATTTGATATCCTTCTTTGTAGGTCATACTCGTAAATGTTCCACCGGCTGTTGCATCTAAGATGATTTTGGCTGCATTGGAAAGACCATTGTAAAAGGTCTCCAATTGGATGCAATGTGGGATGCCATGATGTGGGCACTTTCGAAGTAAATCTTTAAATCGTTCCCATACATCCGAAACAGCCTCATCTTCCTCTTGCCTAAACAAAATGATATCATTTCGAAACCTAACATTCCTTGTTGGAGGAAAGTATTTTTGCAAAAATCTATCGGCAAGCTCTTGCCAAGTGGTTATCGAGTGAGGTGCATGTGCGTTCAACCAAGACTTCGCCTTGTCCCTTAATGAAAAAGGGAACAACCTTAGTCTTAATGCCTCATCACTAACACCTTGCAACTGAAAGGAATCTGTCATTTCTAAAAAAGATTTTAAGTGCGAGTACGGATCCTCAGATGGCGATCCTCCAAATTGACCCATGGCTTGGATCATTTGAAACATCACCGGTTTGAGTTCAAAATGCGATGCAACAATTTTGGGTCTCAAAATTGCGGAGCTTAAATCACCAACTCCGGAAGTAGCATAGTCCCGTATTTTTCGATCTTTGCTATCGGCAATCGTGATTGTGGTCTCCACTACAGGTGGCGGTATTGCAGCCATGTTCACAGTGGGGATCACAGGGGGTTGTCGATTTCTGTTTTTGCGTCTTCTTCGAAAAGTTTTCTCTATTTCAAGATCGATTGGTAACAAAGGTTCGTGTTGTTGCCTTGGCATGCAACACGAAAAGCTTAGAAAAACGAGTTACTCGGGCTCGAACAAAAACTAATGTCTTGAGATTTAAAATCACGCCAGTCCCCGGCAACGGCGCCAAAAACTTGGTACGAGCAAAATATGTGTTTTAATCGCAGTGGGTTGCAAACTGTCCACAGTGGGAAGTGCAAGTGTACACTGTCCACTATGATCGTCACAGCAAGTAATAGTTGGTAAAATACCAGAATCGAATCCACAGAGACTGGACAATCAAGACAATACGGTTCTCATGATCTCCTTTTACAAGTTTCAACTAGAGAGGAAAATAATACTTTGGTTTGGTTTGGTGAAATAGCTACTTTAGACGAATTACTAAATGATAAAAAGGAGGAATGTAGGTTGGATTTTCCCTAGATTTTATCTCAAATACTCGGTCCTTAGAAATGATCCTCGTATTCGTGGTGGATATTTTCGCTAGAAAAGCCCGGTTACAGAATACTCACACCGTTAGATAAAAATCCCATACTCTTAGTACTTGTTGTTTTGTCAATGGTAATCTCTAAATGGACTTTTTCAGGCCTCGATAGAATGTGTAGAGACAAATACTCTAAGTGTTTTTAATACACAAATTAGCTTGTCTACTACTCTAGTGGGCAGAGATTAGCTCACTATGCCGACCTCACTTTCGTAAGTGTCATAAGAATTCTTTCGAATCCCCTAGCATCATTCAAGCTCGTGTCACTGCGTTCTACTTATTTCTAAGTTAAGAACTAGACTTTAGATCCTTGCAAGTGATCGGCTTGTTCGCATCCTTGGGTAAATATCGAGAATGAATGACCAAAACAACAAATATTCTAAGTATAAAGATTACTCAAGCATTTTTAATAAAATCCAGGTACTTCTCTTTCCTACATCCCAAAGGATGTTTAGCCTAGCATTTCCGAAGTAAAGAAAACAAAAGATGAAGATTTGCACATAATAAAACTGAAAGTGACTTGAATTAACTGCTCCTAGTGGGGAACGAGAAGTCGTCCCTGCAATGTGTAATACGAACTACAATTTAAACTAAGAAAGTAAATTACTGAAAATTAAAGCTAGTTATTGCAGTAAATAAAAGACTAAAGCTAATGTGGTAGTTGAGAGAATTTAAGACTAAAAGTATTCAAGGATGATAACCAAGCATGCATTTAATGGCACCCAAGTGCTCCTTTATATACTAGGAGAAGGAGTTGGGTATTACACAAAAGAGGTGGGTCTTCCAATGGGTAAAGACTGCCAAGTTGTGGCAGAATTCAGCTCCTTGTGCAATTCTTTTATCCAATGGTCCCTTCACCAAGTCAATCTCCAAGTACAAAGAGGTGTACTTGATGCTATCTTCAATGAGAACTACCTTGTACTTCTCCAGCCATTTCTCTGCCATATGAACCTTCCTCCTCCAGAAAATTAGATCCCAACAAATAGTTTCTTTTTTATCAGCTCGAAGAGTGGGGACCCGGAGTGGGCACAACAGTGGTCACTGCAGGATAAAACGTGAAAAACACCCAAATTCCACCAAATAGTTCATTAAAAACTATGGTTCACTCCTTTTGCTCATTTTCGAGAATTATAACAAGAATGGGGGTTTTTAGAAGTGAAATGGCTAACATTGACAAAAATAAAGTGGAAAATAAATGGAAATAATAACTCTAAAAATAGAGTTATCACTCTCCTTCTTTCTCTTCTTCTTCTTCCTCTTCGCCTTCTTCTCCCCAATTCTCCCCTAAGAACACCAGATCTTCGTCGTCGTCCACCAGTGGTCGCTTGACAAACGATCGCTCGACAGTACTAAACTCTAGAAACTCGTCGACCTTCGCCTGAGAGTTAGCATAAGGCTTCACATCTTCGAATTTTATGACTGTTGACACATAAAAACAGATTAGAAGTCTGTCGAAAAAATTAATAACGACGTGCGACAATGAAAATATAGAATCTCACCCGACGTATTCCAACCCGCCCTAATCCAGCTACTCTCAGAATCGAGAGTTGACTTACGCATAAACGCGTATCTGGTTTTCCACTTACGATCGTTCACAGCAGTCTCTAAGACTAAAGTGTGATCGCCCTTATACCTAGAGAACAGGCTATAGCGGTGACATTTGTCCTTCTTGACCTGGTAAGCCAAAAGGAGGTCGCGTACGTTCATCGGTGATTCCCATTTTTTCGTAAGGCGCTCAATCACCTGAACTACCCTCCAGAATTGGGGCATTAGTTGGGCTGGAGCTAAGTCGAATTCGGTCATAAAAGCCTTGGCCAAAGGCGAATAAGGCCATTCAAAGCCTATTCTAAAGGGGATTTCGTAAACGACCACGAACCTATCAGGACATACGTTAGGTCGAGTCTGACCTGCTCTAATCAATGTAATATCCGCAGGGATTTTCGCTAGAACTCTAAGGTCGTCAAGATCCTTCTGATCTTGAATGGAACTTAAAGGTTCCGTCGACATTTGTAAAAAACTCTCGAAGTTTTAAGACAAAAACCAATAAAATCGTACCTTATATGGGCGCTCTAAACCTCGAAATCTATAACTTGGTCGAAGATTCTTGCAGGTTTCGGAAAGATTCGACAAAGAAACAGCAAGCAAATCAGGGAAAAACCCTCTTAAAATCTCTCTGAAATCGTAAAGGGAGAGGATCCGTCGAAGATCTCTATTTATGCTAAAAATCGTGTCAGGTCGAACCCCTCGATAGTCGACACGTGCCCCTGCCTTTTCGAATGCTCGACAGATTGTCGACACCTGGCTAATACAGCTGTTACACACGATCGTGCGTCAGCATGACATCACGACCCTATCCTCTCTTCGACTTCCCATTCGGTTAGAATTGGACCGATCCAGTTCCAAGGCCAGTTTTTTAAAAACTTTTTTTACACGTGTCACTGGCAAAATTTAAAAAACTTTTTGAAATTTGAATTTGTCACTCCACTTTTTCAAATTTTGGGGGCAAACTATTTGGGCAAAAATCCACCAGCCTCGACCACGACCGAGACATTAAAAACATTTATTACATTTCTCTTGTAACAAAGTTAAATCGTCAACACTTTGTCCTTGGACCGAAGCCATAGTCGAAAGGATCACTCGACACTCGACCGACGTATAGAAATATACGACCTCGACCAACTAACACGCGACAATTCTGTTACATTTTTATCATTCAATGCAGGTCAACCTCATTCATAGCCAAAGGACGAAACCGACAGAGCAGTTATGAGCATTAAAACAACGATGACCGGTACGACCGTTACTAGAAGAAATCATGAAGTCATTAAAGCATTTGAAGACTATAAATACAAAGACAAAGCTATCATTCGAAGAACAATCTAACACCAGCGAACTCAAGAATCACACTGCATACTCAAGAACATCCGAAGCAAGGGAATTTCTCTCTAGTGATCGCTCTCGACGCACGACTCACACTCTCGACCAGCAGTTTTTAGCATACGACACACTTGTCTTACATTCGATACACTTGTTATTTTTACATTTCAAGTCATTTGTATTGTAATCACTGTACGATCGGCACCTGAAACAAAGGACTTCCACGATCGTCCGCGGGTTTTTTCCTCGTTGAGGTTTTTCCCGCGTCATCAAAATCTCTGTCTCTTTACGATTTTTTGTCTTTGTCGCACGCTTTTGTCAAACGATTCCTTTCTTTAGTTGTTAAGCTCCACAATCAACCTCAAGTTGTACTTGTGTGCGATTTTTGGCATTAACAAGTTATAAAGACTTTCCGCTACTAAACTTCCTAGAGTCTGAAATATCCAAATACATATTGTACTGATATCAATCTACTGTACAGGACCCTTAAAGACTAAGAATCTTAAATAACCAAAATTCTCGACAATTATCGCAACCCACTATCTGCGACACAATTCTTATCGCAACCCATTATTGCGATATCCCTTCTTATCGCAACCAACTGTTGCGACATGCATCTTATCGCAACCAACTGTTGCGATATACAGCTTATCGCAACCAACTATTGCGATACACTCAATCTTGTCGCAACCCAAAGTTGCGAAATTCAATCTTATCGCAACTATCAACCTTATCGCAACTAACTGCGTTCATCATTGTCTCAACCAACTGAAAACGTATTTAAGCCATAATCTATACTTTTAAGCCGTGTATGATCCTATAAATTTCCAGATATGTTTAAGACTACCACTAGAACATAATCATAAACCCAGATTTCTCATAACATTCAAAAACATCAAAACCCATTTTTAAACCACTAGAAAGCTTAATACACATAAGGAGAGCAATTTATATAGAAGCATACCTTTGATTCTCATAGATTGCACCTAAAATTTCCAGTCAAATAAATCTGCTTGCTTCCTCTTCTTCTTCTTCTTTCGGTCCTCTCTCTTTCTCTCTATTTTTCACCGTAAAACACACACACACACACAATAAGACACCAAAGTGTCAAAACAAGACACCTCACCCTTCTTTTATCTAAAAGAGGCGGTGGTGTCTAAGGGGTTTCACCACTTACCCAAAACAGCCCCTCTACTTCATTTAATTGAAAAATTCCACCCTCCAACTTATAAATTAAAATTAAAGTTTACCCCTTAACTTATAACTCCGTAAAACAAATAACTTAACTTACTCGGGGATAAACTCTAAAATTAATCTATCAAATAATTTATACTCGAATTATTCAGTAACCCCAAACATAACACTTATATAGAAATACGAGATGTTACAATACTCCCCAACTTGAAAATGATTTCATCCTCGAAATCAAAGCTAGGTAAACAAGTGAGGATATCTAATCTTCATATCCTCTTCCGACTCTAATGTCACATTAGCACCTCGATGATGTTTCCATTGTACCTTTAACATAACCACTTCCTTATTATTACGTAACTTTTTAACTGATCTCTCTAAGATCGCCTCAGGTTCTTCCACACAATGACTCTTTTCATCCACTCTTACGTCAGTAAGTGGAATCACAACATTCTCTTCGGCTAAACATTTCCGAAGGTAGCAAACATGGAAGGTATTATGGATTCCTTCTAATTCAGGTGGAAGATCCAACTGATATGCTTGCAATCCAACTCTCTTAGTTATAGTGAAAGGTCCTAGAAAACGAGAACTCAACTTTCCATGGGGATACCTTAAGCATTACGCGCTCCCCAACTTGGAATTCTTTTGGTCTTCTTTTCGGATCAGCATAGCTATTTTGTCTATCTTGAGCCACTTTCATATGCTTCTGAACTTCTTTCACTTTATCAGCCGTTTGTTGCACAAGTTCAGGACCAGCAAATTGCTTTTCTCCAGCTTCTAACCAACACACCGGAGTTCTACATTTCCGACCATACAAAGCTTCGAAAGGTGCTCTTCCAATATTGGAATGATAACTATTGTTATACGCAAATTCTACTAACGGTAGATGCGTATCCCAGTTACCTCCAAAGTCTAACACACACGACTTGAGCATATCTTCCAAAGTTTGAATGGTTCTTTCACTTTGTCCGTCAGTTTGTGGATGATAAGTTGTGCTTAGATTGACCCTCGTACCCAATTCTTCCTGTAGTGACTGCCAAAACCTCGAGGTAAACCGACTATCACGATCAGAAACTATAGACACCGGTATACCATGCCTTGACACCACTTCATCGATATACAGCTTCGCCAATTTATCTATTGGTGACGCTTCTTTCATTGCCAAAAAGTGAGCACTCTTGGTCAACCGATCCACGATTACCCATATAGTGTCGTTACCCTTTCGCGTCCTTGGTAACTTTGTCACAAAATCCATAGTAATCGTTTCCCACTTCCATTCCGGAATTTCCAAAGATTGAAAACTTCCGTAAGGCTTTTGATGTTCGGCTTTTACTAACGAACATGTCACACACTTTTCTACTATTCGTGCCACATCTACTTTCATAGCTGGCCACCAATAGTGTAGCTTCAAGTCCCTATACATCTTAGTACTCCCAGGATGTATAGAATACTTAGACTTATGGGCGTCTTCGAGAATCAACTCTTGATTTCCTCCAATCTTTGGCACCCAAACACGACCTTGGAACAGTTTAATTCCACGACTATCTTCAGTCAGTTGTAGATGCTGCTTGCTCATAACTTCATCTTTCAGATTTTCTTCCAATAAGGCCTTCGCTTGTGCCTCTTTTACCCTTTCAACTAAACTTGATGTTACATCAATTCTGGCGTTAGTTGATTTCAAACACCCATTGTATTCTTTTCTACTTAAAGCGTCAGCTACTACATTTGCCTTACCGGGATGGTAATGCAATTCACAATCATAATCTTTAAGTAGTTCTAACCAACGCCGCTGCCTCATATTCAACTCCTTCTGATCAAAGACATGTTTCAAGCTCTTGTGATCAGTGTAAAGAGTGCACTTCGTTCCATACAGATAATGACGCCACAACTTTAATGCAAACACAACCGCTGCCAATTCCAAATCATGGGTAGGGTAATTCTTCTCATGTTCTTTAAGTTGTCTTGATGCGTAAGCAATCACCTTGCCTCGTTGCATCAATACACACCCCAAACCCATCTTTGATGCGTCACTATACACAACTAGATCTTCTGTTCCTTCGGGTAGTGCAAGAATAGGAGCTTCACACAATTTCTGACGTAAAGTTCTGAAAGCTGATTCTTGCTTTTCAGTCCGAACAAACTTTACATTCTTCTGAGTCAACACGGTCAAAGCAGAAGCAATCTTTGAGAAGTCTTTGATAAACCTCCGATAATAACCTGCTAGACCCAAGAAACTTCTTATTTCAGACGCGCTCTTTGGTGTCTCCCAGTTTGTCATTGCTTCTATCTTTGCTGGATCTACTTTGACTCCTTCTGAAGCAATCACATGCCCTAGAAATTGTACATCTTTTAACTAGAATTCACATTTCTAGAACTTTGCGTACAATTTCTCTTTTCTCAACACTTCTAAGACTTCACGAAGATGGCGTTCATGATCGTCTTCATTCTTCGTATAAATAAGTATGTCATAAATGAATACAATGACAGACTTGTCTAAGAATGGTCGACATACTCTGTTCATCATATCCATGAACACGGCTGGAGCATTAGTCAACCCAAATGGCATTACAAGGAATTCATAATGCCCGTACCTCGTTCTGAACGCTGTCTTCGGGATATCTTCATCTCTTACTCGAACTTGATGGTACCCCGACCTCAAATCAATCTTGGAAAAGCATCCCGCACCTTGGAGTTGATCGAACAGGTCATCAATCCTAGGAAGCGGATACTTGTTCTTAACCGTCACCTTATTCAGCTCACGATAATCGATGCACATTCTCATAGTGCCATCCTTTTTCTTAACAAACAACACCAGAGCTCCCCAAGGTGAAGAACTTGGTCTAACAAAACCCTTGTCTAATAGCTCTTGCAGCTGAGACATCATCTCTTTCATTTCAGCCGGTGTTTAGGTAAAAATTCACCAGTCTCGACCATGACCAAGGTAAGGAAAACATTTAAGGTAAAATCATAATACTTTATCCTCTGATCATAATTGAAATCGAAAGATATTCACCTCACGACACTCGACCATGACGTCGTCTCATTCATACGTCCGTCGTATGGAACCTCACGACCTCGACCGACTAACATATGACATTACTGTTACTTTTTCAGTGTTTTAATGCAGGAATCAATGACATTGATGATCAACGGCCATAACCGACAGAGGCTATTACGAACATTGAATTCAATAACCGTTACGACCGTTCCTAAGGGTCTTTATGGAGTCATTCAAAGCGCCCAAAGACTATAAAAGCAAAGGCTAGAGCATCATTTCACATCGTCTGGAATCAACCGAACTCTGAAGAACACTCAAAGCAAAGAACTCTCTCTCGAAGAATCGCTCTCGACGCACGACTTTCACACGCGACACATTGTTTTTACACACGACGCACCAGTTTTTACATTCGACACACTTGTTACTTTACATTTAAAGTCTTTCTTTCATTTGTATTGTAATCATTGTACTCTCGACACCCGAAACACAAGGATATCGCCCCTGTTTGGCGACCATAGTGCAGTAACGACATCGTCATTGTCGTCTGCGGGTTTTTTCCTCGTTGAGGTTTTTCCCGTGTCACCAAAATCTCTGTCTCATTTACATTTTCTGTCTTCGTCGTTCGATTTGTCGAAAGATTCCTATCTTTAGTTGTTAAATTCCACAATCAACCTTAAGTTATCCTTTTGGACGATTTTTGGCATTAACAGTTTGGCGCCATCCATGGGACCCCATCTAGAGAAAATCTTCGACAAACCGAACTCTGAAGAACACTCAAAGCAAAGAACTCTCTCTCGAAGAATCGCTCTCGACGCACGACTTTCACACGCGACACATTGTTTTTACACACGACGCACCAGTTTTTACATTCGACACACTTGTTACTTTACATTTAAAGTCTTTCTTTTATTTGTATTGTAATCATTGTACTCTCGACACCCGAAACACAAGGATATCACCCATGTTTGGCGACCATAGTGCAGCAACGACATCGTCATTGTCGTCCGCGGGTTTTTTCCTCGTTGAGGTTTTTCCCGTGTCACCAAAATCTCTGTCTCATTTACATTTTCTGTCTTCGTCGTACGATTTGTCGAAAGATTCCTATCTTTAGTTGTTAAATTCCACAATCAACCTTAAGTTATCCTTTTGGACGATTTTTGGCATTAACAGTTTGGCGCCATCCATGGGACCCCATCTAGAGAAAATCTTCGACAAACGTGCGTTTTACTAACGCTTTCTTGGAGTTCCCTCTTTTCTGTTTTCAGCAAAATGGCAGGTAACGGAAACCAAGAGCAAATCATTGCCCAGATGCATAGAGAGCTTCAGAATGCACAGGATGCTCTTTGGATAGTCGACGACTATCGCCTGGAGGAAGTCGTCTTGGATCAGAGCAAGCCTGATCAAAAAGTCCTCATAGGGTCGTCCCTCGATCCCTGCCTAAAGGATAAACTAATATCTTTCTTGCAGGAATATGCCGATTGTTTTGCCTGGTCGCACGAAGACATGGTCGGCATAGACCCTAGTGTCATTTCCCATAAGCTCAATATCAAACCGTCATTTAAACCTATCAAGCAAAAGCAGCGAAAATTTACTCCTGAAAGGAATAAGGTGATAAATGACGAGGTCGACAACCTCCTCAAGACCGGAAAAATTCGCGAAGTAAAGTTCCCAGATTGGCTTGCTAATGTCATGGTCGTGGCGAAGAAAAATGGCAAATGGAGAGTATGTATCGATTTTACATATCTCAACAAAGCTTGTCCAAAAGACCCTTTTCCATTGCCACATATCGATGCCATGGTCGACGCGATGGCAGGGCATGAACTATTGACATTCATGGATGCTTATTCTGGATACAATCAGATCTTGATGCACGTCGAAGACCAAGAAAAGACCGCATTCATGACGGATCGTGGTATTTATTGCTATAAAGTTATGTCGTTCGGTCTAAAAAATGCAGGTTCTACCTACCAGCGTCTGGTGAACAAGATGTTCAAAGATCATCTCAGTGACACGATGGAAGTCTATATCGATGACATGCTGGTCAAATTGAAGCAAGCAATCGACCACGTTGAGAATTTGAGGCAGTCATTCGACATCCTTCGAAAATATAGCATGAAGCTCAACCCGACGAAATGTTCCTTTGGTGTCAGTGCCGGGAAATTCATGGGTTATATGGTCACTCGACGGGGAATCGAAGCCAACCCCGACCAGATCAAAGCTATTATCGAGATCAAATCTCCAAGAAATTTCAAAGAAGTCCAAAAGCTCACTGGTCGGGTGGCAGCTTTGAACAGGTTTATCTCTCGATCCTCAGATAAATGCCATCTATTTTACAATGTCCTCAGAAAAAATAGAGGCTTCGACTGGACCGACGGTCATGAGCAGGCATTGCAAAAACTTAAGGAGTACATGACATCGCCTCCTTTGTTGTCAAAACCTGACGATCATGAGGTCTTGCAACTATATTTAGCTGTTAGTCCTAATGCAGTAAGTGCCGTCTTGACGCGGGAAGATGGAAAACAGCAGCTGCCGATCTACTATGTAAGTAAGTCTCTCTTGGATGCAGAAACCAGGTATTCCTCTATGGAAAAATTGCTTTTATCGCTAGTCACAGCTGCCAAGAAATTGCGACACTATTTTGAATCACATCCTATTACTGTCGTGACTAACTATCCTCTTAAGTCTGTCTTGAGGAAACCTGAGTTGACAGGTCATTTGGCTAAATGGAGTATATATCTCAGCAGTTACGACATCGATTTCAAACCCAGGACCGCGATCAAATCGCAAGCCTTGGCGGATTTTATTGCTGATTTCAGCCCTGAATTGGAGAAAGAAGCAGAGCTCGAAGTGTCAACTGTGGCGACTCACGACGATGTGCCTTGGACTCTGTATGTCGACGGATCATCCAACACTAGAGGTTCAGGACGTCTTAAACTCGCCACAGGGGGGCAAGATGGTATATTTAGTCCGATGCGACTTCAAAACTACCAACAACGAAGCTGAGTATGAAGCCTTGATCGTGGGAATGAATATGGCCCACGACTCGGGGACAACCGCATTACATGTCAAAAGTGATTCTCTCCTGGTCGTGAACCAAATCAATGGAGAATTTGCAGCTAACGATTCAAAGATGACAGCATACCTAAAGGTAGCAAAGAAAAATCCGAAAAGTTTAAATCTTTCTCTATTGAACAGATTCCAAGGGACCAGAACACTCAAGCAGATGCTTTAGCAAACCTTGGGTCTGCTCTGGTCGAGCCAATATTCGACAGTATTCCCATGATCCATCTGGCGACATCATCCATCGAAAATGTCGATGTCGTCCAGATCGAAGACCAAGAAGATGATTGGTCGTGCGACATCAGAAATTTCCTTATGCACGACCAACTCCTGGAAGACAAGATGGAAGCTTGGAAGATCAGATTCAAAGCGTCCAAGTATGTCATGATCGGGGATAGGCTCTATCGACGATCATCGACAGGCTTAAACCTAAGATGCGTCATCAGCAAAAGTCAAGTTCAGAAAATCCTTCAAGAGATGCACGATGGAGAGTGTGGCAATCACTCAGGAGGTCGTAGTTTGGCTAATCGTATCTCTCGACAAGGATATTTTTGGCCAACACTGCGACAAGACGCCATCGGTTATGTCCAAAACTGTGATCCCTGTCAACAACATTCAGGTACGTCCCATAAACCTTATGAACCTTTGCACTCGACATTGATCCCATGGCCTTTCATGAGATGGGGGATGGACATTGTTGGCAAGTTTCCACCTGCTCCAGGGCAAAAGGTATTCCTCCTTGTACTTATGGATTATTTTTCTAAATGGGTAGAAGCAGCTGCATTTTCGCAAGTTCAGGACAAACAAGTCGTCTCTTTTATCCAGACTAACATCATATGCAGGTTCGGGATTCCATCCGAAATTGTCTGCGACAATGGATCCCAGTTCTGTGAAGACCGAAACATCAAGCTGACGACCTCGACCCCCAGATATTCCCAAGCAAATGGACTTGCTGAGTCAAGCAATAAGACCATTATTGCTTCGATCAAGAAAAGGTTAAAAGATACAAAGGGAAAGTGGGTCGAAGAACTCCCTTCGGTCCTATGGGCGAATCGCACGACACCACGCACGTCCACAGGGCAAACCCCTTTCTCTCTAGTTTACGGTTGCGAAGCAGTCCTACCGATCGAGGTCCAGCTCCCAACTTCGAGGCATACTTTCGTCGACCACAACCTGGTCGATTTAAGTTATGACCTCGACGCCCTCGAAGAGCTCAGAGAATCAAACTTGATAAGAATGGCATCACAGAAGCAAGCGGTCGAGCGACATTTCAATAAGAATGTCAAAATTAAAGTCTTTCAAGAAGGCGACTATGTCCTACGACGAGTGTTTCAGAGCACTCAAGAGCTCAATGCAGGTAAGCTTTCCACCAAATGGGAAGGCCCTTACCTAATCTCAGAAGTTGTGGGTAAAGGCGCCTATCGGCTCCAAACCCTCGACGGTCAAGATATCCCACGTAGCTGGAATGCAACACATTTAAAAAAGTATTTCTTCTAAACCCTTCTCTCTCCTACGATTTTTATTCATCACGATGATTACTGACTTAAGCATCGGAGGGTCGTTGGTTAGCCAACGACCAACCCCTGACAATACTTTTTCGCAGGATCACATAACACAAGTAATCGGGTCTACTATATGACTTGGCTATTTTGTCGCATAGATGCATGATTCAGATTCACCATACAATTTAATTGTGCAATCGACCCACGATCTAAGTGTTTTAACTTAGAAAAATCTCATCTTCTGAATGTATGCTTTGAACGCATGTACTTATGTTTGCTTACACGACTTATGTTTTAGTCGTTATCTTTCAATAAATGCCTTCGTCGCACGTATCTACGGTTATATACGACTTACGATTTGTTTGGGAAAAATTTCATCAGTCTCGGCCACGACCAAGGTAAGGAAAACACTTATTTTACTTCCCCATAGTAAGGTAAAATTATAGTACTTTGTCCCTTGGTTAAAAGTAAAATCGTATGTTATCTACCTCACGACACTCGACCACGATGTCGTCTAGTTCTCACGACCGTCGCATAAGACCATGCGACCTCGACCAACTAACGTTCGTTATGACTGTTACGTTTGTTCAGTGTTTAATACAGGAGTCAACGCCATTAATGACCAACGGCTACAACCAGTAAAGGGCCATTAACAGCATTAAGGACAATGTCCGTTACGACAGTTACGTAAAGCATTCAAGAAATCAATCAAAGCACCCGAAGGCTACAAATATAGAGTTTCATCATCATTGAAGGGGACCGCATCCAAGAATCACACTACGTACTCGAGAACATACGAGGAAAAGAACTTTCTCACAACAGATCGCTCTCGACTAGGGGTGAGCAGCGGAACTGGGTACCCGCCTTTGGAATCGAAACCGCTCCGGAACTGCCGGTTCCAGAACCGGAACCGATGTGACTAGTTCCGGTTCCGGTACCTAAAATACGGAACCGATTAAGACTGGGTCCGGTTCCGGTTCTCATTTTTTTAGAACCGCTACCCGCTGGGTACCCGCCGGGACCGGTTCCGGGACCGGGTACCCGGTCCCGCTAGGTACCCAGAACCGGAACCGCTGGGTACCCGGTATATTTTAATATAAAATATCTATATATTTAATATTTATTACATATAAATATTTAATTTAAGTAAAAAAATTAATAAAGTAACAAAAATTACTTTTTAGGGTTCCTGACTTTACTCTTGCATTCCATATTCACTCACAACTCAAACATTCAAACCACAGCCGCCACACACTCACACTTTTTTCACCGGCGACACACACTCACGAAGGTCTGCTCAGCGACGCCACAGCCGTCGTCCGACCTCACGAAGGTCTGCTCAGCCGCCGTCTGCCGTCCGCCGCTGCTCCAGGTGAACTCATTTTGCTGTTAAACCAATTAAGTAAAGTCCTAGATTGTTGGAACCCAGATACACTTAATCAAGATTAAAAGTCTATTAGTTGAGTTTAGAGTTTGATGCGGAAGCGTATTAAACTAACAGATATGTTTGATAGATATTAGAACGCACATATATAAAGAAAACAGTAAGGAATAAAAATGATTTCTTGAACAGTTACTGTTTATTCAATATATAATAAGAACACGAAGAACAGATTAAGAACTGTTGGTGTGTGTGAGAATATAACACTCAGATATTTGACAATAACGTTTGAGAGTATTAGTGATTCCTTGTGTATTCGTTCTTAGGAAGATCTCAACATGAGACTTCCTTTTATACTATTCTTAGAAGACTATGAAGTAGGTCACTGTTCCTTTTACGGCATGAATAGTGAACTGAATGGTGTGAACAGTGGACTGGATGGTGTGAGCAGTTGTTTGAACCATGCGCATTTAATGGAGCAGATGTACTATTGGTAAATGCATTAAATGGCGCAGACGTCTATTTTGTACCATGCCCTATTGAGTCCACTCAGAGCTTGACACGTGTTTTGACAGTACTTTTCCATGCAAGTTGATGAACGTATCCAGTAATATCTTCCAAGTCTTCATAGCAGACCACAGAGGCTCTGTAAGGCATTACAGAGGTTCTATGGTCTGACCTTCTGTGGAGCAGTCCACTTGTTTCCGAGTTGATCTTCTTCTTGCGCACTACAGAGGTTCTGTGATTACCTCTGTAGCTTCTGTAGCTTTCTGGACTTGATCTTCTGGAAGAAGTGGCAGAGCCTCTGTGAGAGGCTTTTCTATACATAGCCTATTTTTCACTACTTCTAAGTATTTCTATGATTAGAAAGATTGAAGCTAACAATCTCCCCCTAAGTAGTGAAAAATAAAAAATTTGACTTTGAGTTTAGTTCGGCTAAGTTGGATAAGACAGAGGTTAAACAATACCTCGAAATTTCTTTCATTTAGAAATATGCCAGAGACATTTTACATTTGAGTACAATGAAAGATAAACTTTTAACTTTGTTTGCAGAGATTGGAGGTCTGAGAATCAGATTTTGGCATCTTTGAAATCATTGTAGCTTCTGTTGTCTCTTCCAACTTTTCTGATCTCTTTGTAGAATCTGATGCAGAGTTCTCTTAGGCGAATTGTTGCGTCAATCTCTCTTATGATAGTATCTGCAGCATCTTTATCCATTTTCTTTGAACCTCTGTATTTCACAAGGCTTGCTCTGAACTTGTTCAGAGTATTTGTTGCGTACTTTTGACAGTTCATGCATACAAATAGTTTATTTTCGCCTTGAGGGTTTTGAAATACTAACCCAAACCGTGGTTCTGTGATGATTGAGTTTGGTATGGCGTCTGGTGGGCAGCGATCCTCTGGTGGTCGTAGATCCAGATGTTTGAGACCGAGATCCTTTCCCAGCTGGAAATCTATCATGCTGTAGACCAGAAGCTTTTCCCTCATCGCTTTTCTCAATACTTGATAGGCTCTGGTGTTTGCCTCTGTGTTGTAGTTGTCCTTTGTCCATTGCAGAAGGTCAGGTAGATCGTATGGATTGATGTTTCTTAAGTAAGCATCAGCGAAGGTAGATTCTGAATTGTTCTCTCTTCTGACTCTGTAAAGATTGTACCTGACCCTTGGATAGGTTCTTGTGAAGGAGAATCTGCAGAAGATCACCTTTTTGATTTTGTGAATTGAGAAGACATCTGCTTTGGCTCTTGGCTTTGTTCTTGTGAAGATGTTCTCAAATTCTTCTCTGATCCTTGGATCTGTCACATGATCTATTGGATAGTTTGTCTGAAAGGATTGTTTGTAGAGGTATTTGTATACCACTTCTTCCATTTCTTCATGTGTTGGACCAGGTCATGGAATTTGTCTTCTGAGACTCTCCATTTGTTGAACAACTTCTGCAGCTCTACCAGTTAAAGGAGTTTCTGACAGAGGCTTCAATCCATGTGTCCAGTCAACTTCTTCGGGTTTTGGGGTTTGAAAGGCGTCAAACGCACTCTTCATCAGTTTCTCTGTTGGCTTTGACAATGTTTTCTTCTTCTTAGGCTCTTCTGTCAGTATCCCTTTGCCTTTATCTTTTGTTGTCGTGGCAGAACCTGTTGCTTCTGTGGGTTTTGAGGTTTGCATTTCTGTAGGTTTGATGGAGGTTGCCTCTGTGGATTTTGACGATTGTGACTTAGAGGACTTTTGTGGCGATGGTTCTGTTGGCTTGACTTGCTCTGTAACCTCTGTTGGAGGTTGTTTGGTGACTTCTTCTGTGAGCTCAGTTTCTGTTGATGAAGTGTTGTCATTGAATCTTCTTGCCATTCTGAAAGCTAAAGTGAACCTGTGCCTTTCTTCTTTTCTCTTCACCATACGATCACTCATTGTTGTGTGCATCCTTTTCAGAATGTCAGAAGCAGAGGTCGTTGCTCTTTTTGGTTTGTTGGCAATCGACTTTCTTCTGGGTATGGTTTGGGGTGTTTCCACAGAGGTGGGTGTTTTCTCTGTGGTTGGTTCATCTATTTCTTCCAAAATGATTACCTCAGGGGCGGTTGTTGCCTCTGAGGTTTGCTTATCTGCTTCTGTAGTGTTGGGTTCTTCAGAGGTTGAATCCACAGAGATGGGTGTATTCTCTGTGGTTCTTTGAGTTTGTTGTTGGGTTTGTTCTTGAGGTGCTTGACTCAGAGGTTTTGCGGCTATTGGTGGACCTGTAAGTCCTCTTCTTGCAGTTTTCTCTGTAGTTTTCTCCCCCTCAGGATGATCTGATGGACTAGGATGGTCATCATCATCAGAATCATCCTGACCCTTGTCTGATGTACCCTCTGCTCTGCAGGAAGCATCGGGTTTCTTTGGCATTGTGGCTCCAGCAGCGATCAGTTTCGCGCAGACATCATCACAGAGGCCAAGAAGAGTTGCTAGCTCTGCCTCTGTTTTGAATCTCATCCTTCCTACACTTTCTCTGAAATCTTTGACGAAGTTAGCATTTGCAGTGGTGAAGGAAAGGATGACTTCTGTCACTTGATTAATCACGTTCTGCCCAAGCTCTGTCAGCTGTGCTCTTGTCATGTAGTCTTTGGGTTGCATCAGCATGGTATTTCGTATGGCTTCTTCTTGAACTTTTTGTAGGGCCTTCTGTAGATCTGCAGGAGTGATGCCCGTTGACACTGAAGTCTGTTTGTTCAATTGATCAAGGAATTCTTTGACCGAGTCCCTGAACGCAGAAGTTGCAGTTGTTTTGAATTGATGAGCGGCAGAAGTGGCTGTTTCTTTGGCAGTGGTTGTTGCAGAAGACTTCATCTCTGAGATGGCGTTTTTCACCTCTGTGGACAGATCGTCCATTTTGGTGTTCAGATTCAAGAGAGCTGTAGATGTTGTCTCTGCAAAAGATTTGAAAGAGCTTTGCAACTCTTTCATTGTTTGGTTCACAGAGGTGACAAGGGTTTGGAACTCATCCCTTGATACTTGTGTTCCTTGTGTAACCTCTGGAGGAACACATTCGTCTCCAGAGTGAATCCCTGTTCCTGGGACACCTTCGTTCACCCTTGTTTGTACGATGGGGGTGGAAGGATTTCCTTCTGATCCTCGAGAGGAAACCTGAGTTTCGTTCTCTACAGAAGTTCTGTGAAGAACAGAGTCTAAATCCACTCCAGAGGTGGGTATTGGAATGTCCTTCTGTTGACTATGAGACTTGTCTAGAGTCTCTTCGTCTCTGTGCTCACTACTTCTCTCTGAAAGAAGGTTTGGCCTTAATGTGTGCGTGACAGAGGAAACGAATTCCTCTGTAGGGTGTTCTTGTGTGATCTGGGGCGATTGATCACGAACATTAGGTGAGTCTCTTTGAGGAGACTCCCTAGGAATGGATTCCCCGGTTTCTGTGGGCACAGAGGTTGAAAGAGTAACCTCTGGCTGGATGGGTTGGGTGAGGTTCGAGCTGTGCTGCTCTTTTTCAATGACACCTTCTGCAGCTAGACCTGCGGTGTCAGAAATGTGGGTTGCACTGGGAGGGGGTGATTGATGTGTGCCTTCTTCAACTTCGGCATCTTTTCTTGTTTCTTCTTCTGGTTCTGTGGAAGTTCCTTTCTATGTGCTCAAGGAGTCATACATGTGATGAGATCCGTATAATCTCATGACATGAGGATGATAGAGACCTTTTCGTATCCAGATAGCCTCTTCTTCATCTGAATCTACCTCTGAGATTTCTATCCCTGTTTCTGTGGTTTCTTCTACAGCCGTTGCCTCTGTAACTTCAGTTGTATTCCACTCAGCTTCGGTTTGTTCTGTATCTTCTGAAGCTTGGTTTGGACTTCTTCTGTGGACGTCCAATCCTTGAATGAAAGGGTTTTGTAAAATCACAGGGGTTTCGGTTGGTTGATTTCTGGGTGTTGTGTCATCTTCTTGTAGATGAGTGTCAATACCAGAAATGAAGAAATCATGTTCTTCTTGAGAGTGGTGGTCGAGAGGTTGTGCCGTCCACCCTGCTGTATTAAGGGTGTTTGCAATTTCGGGGTTCTGTAGGAAATCATTCAGGTCTCCCTGGTGAGCAAATCTATCTGGAGATTGATAGGGTGATTGATATCCTTCTTCTGTCATTCCTATTTCTGCATCTTCTTCTTCTGCAGTTTCACCCTCTATGATTGCCTCTTCTGCAATGGTAACCAATTTTTTAAATGATTTACCATGCTTCTTTTTGGTTTTCCTCCTTTTTGGTTTTGGTGCCCCTTCCTCTGTTGATTTGGATCTTTTCTTTTTCTGTTTTGTGAAAAGGGGAGGAGCAGAGGAGCCAATCTCTGTGGCATGGGGAGGTGAAGGTCTATCTTCTGCAGTGCTAGTTGATGTGCTTTCTGCGGTTTTTCTCTTCTTAGCTTTTGGAGTAGAAGCAGAGGTCTTTGCTGAAGATTTCTTTCCCATTATTTTTGCGCGTTTGGCTATGAAGCTGAGTTGAATAGCCATGTGTTTTGCTAACTTGTGATCCTTTTCTGCTTGAGTGGAAAGAGGTTTTGCTATCATTGTTCCTAGGGGGACACCTAAACGCGGGGGTGTCATAGGACTCGGTTTTGGAGTTCTATGATCGCGTATATACTCTTTCTTAAGGGATATGTTCGATGCGTAGCGCAGAAGTTTCTTTGACAGAGGTCTGCAGTGTGAGTAGCCATCAGCATGATCAGTGGGGGTATTTTTGTTCATCGGGAACTGTTTGGGAGTTGGCCCTTCCATTGGCCAATTTTGGATTAGCAGCAGAGGTTCGAACAGTACTCCCAATATTCTTTGGAATTGCAGAGGTGGTAGAAAGTTGGGATCGTTCTCTTTGGCCCTTTTTGAGTTGTTCTTTCTATCGATGGTGTTTATGATCTCTTGCATCATTATGGTCGCATAATCTAGTGGTAGATCATAGTAAACCCCATACATGATGCTCAAGATTTGATGTGAGCTCTGGTCAATACTCCCTATCTTTCCTGTCAGGCATCTGTTAAGAATAGAGAACAAGGTGTTTGTTGATCCAAACCCTCAGTGATTTGATAATGACCCTATCTTAAATACTTAGTGAAAATTGTAAGTAAACAATATGTATCAGAGTTTCACTATCGCTGATAAGTACTAAGATCTTACAGTACTGCTGATAGGAACTCTCGCACTTTTAGATTAAACATTCAGCGAACACTGTTCACCATATCGCTGAGTCTGTTCAGTCCTTATGGTGATCGCTGATAAGTTAGTTGTTTACTTATGATCCCTGAAGACAAGATTCACGTCAACAAAGGTTCTACGCTGAAGTCGAAGATCAAGCTCAAGAACCAGCGACAAGTCTCCTAATGAACTGATGCGGATCAGCGAAGACTCAGATTTGTCCACTCAACGTGAAGTATCAAGTACAAGACTTCAGCTATCGCTGAACTTTATCATCTGCTGAATAGTAAATGATAATCGCTGAATCAACGAAAGCTGATCATGAAGTCCTCCGTACAAAGTACTTTTGTCTTAACCTCCCTTGCACGCCACCGTACGAAATGTCAGAAAAGAACCTCCGAAAATCTGAAATCGTACAACCACTCTGATACTACACTGTTCATTCATGCGGCTACTAAGGTTGTCAACAAAGGTCAATGACATGCAACCAATCCGCTGATGACACGTGTAAAGTGTATACAGAATTGCATTAAATGCATGCAGTATATAAAGAGATGAACTCACTTCATTTGAAGTAACTTGCTAACTCTGGACAAGTTCAAATCTCTCAAGATAGGATTTTATTAGTAATCTCCTTATCTTTCTTAGTGCAAGAAAACCTTAGTGTTCCAACTTGTTTAGATTTAGGTTTATCCTTAATCTTGTTTCCGCAACAAGCTGTAAATTGTTAATGATTTATCAATAAACAATTTAGAAAAGTAAAATAGTGTGTTTGTATTCAACCCCCCCCCTTCTACAAACTTGTTTAAGCCTTTCGGGACCAACAAGTGGTATCAGAGCAGATTTGTTTAATCTCATAAACAAGATCTAATCTAAGATATTTCTCTTCCTTGCTATTATCTGAAAATGGCCAACTCAAACACAAACACTCACTATATCGACAATGGTTCTCTTGCAAAACCCCCTAGATTTTCCAGAGACAACTTCAACTTATGGAAAAATAGGATGACACTCTTCTTAGAAGGTGTAGACCCTACTATACCTTACTATCTTGAAAACGGTCCACACATCCCTGTAACGATTGATCCTGCCGTTCCAGCCACTGCAACTAGAGCTGCTATTCCAGAAAGGCTGATTCCAAAGGAAATCCATCATTGGACCGATGAAGACAAGAAGAAAGTGGCTATAGATACAAAAGCCAGATCCATACTATCCATGGCCCTTCCTGACGAAGTCTACCATTCCGTCATGAACCTGAAATCCTCAAAAGCCATGTGGGACACAATATGTGTTCAGTATGAAGGAACGTCTGAAGTCCAGGATTCAAGAAAGATCAACCTGGTAAGACAATACGAAAGTTTCATCTCTGGTAAGAATGAAACTCTCTCTGAAGTACATCAACGTTTTAATTGCTTAATTATAGATCTTAAAACGGTTGGTAAGGAATATTCTAACTTTGAAGTTCTGACAAAGTTTTTAGAATGTTTACCTGAAAGCTGGGACAATTATTCCATGTGTCTCAAGCTGTCAAAAGATCTAAGATCAATGACACTTGCTACCTTATATGGCACATTGCTGAATCATGAGCAATCTAGCCATCTTAAGAAGAATCTTGTAAAAGATTCCAAAAGCACCCCTGTTGCTTTAATCTCAGAGGAACCTTCTACTCAGCGACCCGTGGTCACTATCACTGAGTTAGAAAGTAACTCTGAAAGATCATCAGATTCTGATTCTTTAGATGATGAATCCTTGGCTCTCCTAACTAAAAGGTTCAGGAGATTCGCCAAGAAGAAAATGTTTAGAAAGAACAAAACTCTTTCTATAGCTGACAAGCCTAAGTCATCAGCTTTTGTTGATAAGGCTACTGCTACTTGTTTTAACTGCGAAAAGACAGGTCATTTCGCTAACGAGTGCAGGTCAAAGAAAATCATGAGACCTTCAGCCTTTACAAAGAAATCCTTTGTTCCAAGGAATAAAGACGACAAATACTTAAAGCTGAAGGAGAAGTATGCAAAGCTGAAAAGCTTTAAGAAGAAGGGAAAAGGCCTAATGGCTGACTATGATTGGGCTGCTTCTGATGAAGAAGCCTCATCATCTGATTCTGAAGATGATGAAGCAAATCAATGTCTCATGGCCAAGATTGAAGAAGAGGAAGAAAGTTCAAACATTCCCTCCACTTCAACATCTGCCATTCAGGTATCACCCTCCTTCTTTACCAATATTGTAAATATTGATGAAGCTGATAGTCTCCGTAAAATCGAACTACTGACTAGAAGTTTATACGAAGCCATGAACGACAAAGCTGTGGTTGAAAACCAAAATCTTGATCTCGCTGAAAAGCTTAAAAACTGCCACCTTCAAATAGAAAAGCTTTCTAAATTTGAAGAAGATTTTAAAGATCAAGTCCATTTAAATCAGCTAGTCAAAATTGAACGAGCGGAAGCTATCGCTGCATTAAAAGCTGAACAAGCTACTGTTGAAGGATGGTGTAATTCTTCAACAAAGATCACTGAGATAATTAAGGCTCAGATTCCTCTGAGTGATAAACGTGGTCTGGGTTATAAATATGATACTCCAATACCAACCACTGAACGTTCAATGCTTAAATTTGGAACGTTCGTATCCTCAGTAGCTGACACTTCTTCATCTCAGTACTCCTCGTCGATTACACCAATCCCTGAGGAAACTCCTACCTCCTCAAAAGGTAAGGAGAAAATGGTTTATTCAAAACCTACCTCTGTCTCTAAAGATAAAGGTAAAGGAATTGTAATTTATCAAAATCCTCAGAAGGGTACTTTAGTACCTAAGCTGAATGCTTCCAAAGCCTTAGTGATTCATTCATCTGGTTCTAGAAATCAGACCTCTGGATCAGTTCAGCGACCTACTCCTAGACTCAGAGTAGATATCCTTGGTAAGAAATCTGAAGAACTGAATGTTCGTCCTATTTCAAAAACCAATAGTGTACTTGGTGCTGGCACTTCTAATTCCAAATTAAAAGCTCAGCACACAAGTGGTCCTAGAACTAATTTTAGTTATAGGAAATGTTATCACTGTGGACTTACCGATCATATTGCAAGTAAGTGTCCCACAGCCACCAAAGCTGATAAGATAGCTAAGGTGAAGATAGCACCAAAGAAGACCAAACCAGTTGCAAGTCAGGTCAAGGTGACTCCTACCGCTGAGGTCAAGAAATTGACCAAAGTGAAGAAAGACAAAGCTGAATCTTCAAATGCTGCGAAGACTGCTGAACCCATTCCAACCACTTCCACTGACAAACGCGTATACATGGTGAAGTGGGTACCCAAGCAAAACTAATCTTCCTTTGTATTGCAGGTTAAGAAGGGTATCTGGTATCTCGATAGCGGATGCTCTAGACACATGACTGGAAAGAAAAGCCTGCTCGCTGAATACAAGGAAGAGAAGGGTCCCTCTGTGACTTTCGGTGGAAATGGAAAAGGACACACCCGAGGGTATGGTGTACTTTCAAATGGTACAACATCCTTCAGAAGAGTCGCATATGTTGAAGGGCTGAAGCATAATCTTCTGAGCATCAGTCAGCTTTGCGACATGGATAACAAAGTGATTTTCACCAAGGAATCCTGCTTTGTCTCTGACAAAAAGGAGAAGATAGCTCTCAGCGGTTATCGTTTGGAAAATGTTTACGTTATAAACATGGACTCAACAACCACTGAGAACTCCTGTTTCTTCTCAAAGGCATCTTCTGATGTCAACTGGCTATGGCACAAGAGGCTTTCACATCTCAACTTCAAGACACTGAATACTCTTTCATCCAAAGAGTTAGTCACTGGTCTACCTCAACATTCATACGCCAAAGAATCCTTATGTTCAGCGTGTGAAAAAGGGAAGCAGACCAAGGCAAGCTTTAAGTCCAAGCAAGTTTCCTCAGTGTCATCTCCTCTTCAACTACTCCATATGGATTTGTTTGGCCCCGTTAACAAACAATCCATCGCTGGAAAGAAATATACGCTGGTCATAGTTGATGAATTCTCTCGTTATACATGGGTAATGTTTCTCCGTTCTAAGAGTGACACCCCTGAAGAACTCATCACCTTTGTTCGGAAGATGGAAACTCTGAACAATATGACTGTTCGCTCAATAAGGAGTGATCATGGAACTGAATTCAAAAACAGTTCTCTTGATTCCTTCCTTGAGAGCAAGGGTATTTCTCACAACTTTTCGTCAGTGAGAACACCACAACAAAACGGAGTCGCTGAAAGAAGAAATAGAACAATTATTGAAGCTGCACGTTCAATGCTCAGCGATTCTCACCTGCCTACTCAGTTTTGGGCAGAAGCTGTCAACACGGCTTGTTTTACGCAAAACAGGTCGCTGATAGTCAAAAGATTCAAAAAGACAGCCTATGAACTTTTTCATGGGAGAAAGCCTTCAATCAGCTTTCTTCACATCTTTGGTTGTCAGTGTTTCATACTGAACAACAGAGATGCCCTTGGAAAGTTTGATCCTAAGGCTGATGATGGAATCTTTCTTGGATACTCCTCAGTTTCCAAAGCCTTCAGAGTCTTCAACCGAAGAAGACAAACTGTAGAAGAAACTATTCACGTCACGTTTGACGAATCCCGTTCAGCGAATTCTAAACCGAACGCTGATACAGAAGAACTGAATCAATGGATGTTTTCTCATCTTTGTGATTCAGAAGATGTTCCCACTACTCATACTCATACAACTGAAAATGATGGTCCTACTATCATTCCCAATATGCAGAATAGTATACCCGCAGTTGACCCAAATGTCTCAGAAATTCCATCTATTTCTCAGCAATCAGTGAATGAAGTGACAAATGCAAGCATTCCTCTCTTAGCTGATTATCCAGAAGTAGCTGAAGCCTCATCTTCAGTTTCTCCAGTTCAGACTGAGTCAGCGACGCATGCTCCGGCTCAGCGATGGACTGTAAATCACCCAATCGATCAAATTCTTGGTGATCCCAACGCTGGTATTCAGACTCGTAGAAGTGCAGGTAATATTTGTTTATTTGTTAACTTTATTTCTCTAACTGAACCAAAGAAAATAGATGATGCCCTCAGTGATCCAAACTGGGTCAGCGCTATGCAAGAAGAGTTGACTGAATTCGAAAGAAACAAAGTTTGGAAACTTGTTCGGAGACCAACTGACAAAACAGTGATAGGCACTAAGTGGGTCTATCGAAACAAGTTGGACGAACATGGTACTGTAACTCGCAACAAAGCTCGTCTTGTTGCTCAGGGATACAGACAAGAGGAAGGTATAGATTATGACGAAACCTTTGCTCCTGTAGCAAGACTTGAATCTATTCGTCTTTTCTTAGCATATGCTGTACACAAAAACTTCACTGTACATCAAATGGATGTTAAGTCAGCGTTTCTAAATGGAAAGCTGAATGAAGAAGTTTATGTGGAACAACCTCCAGGATTCTCAGATCCTAAGCGTCCAGGTTATGTTTATAAGCTGGATAAGGCACTTTATGGCTTGAAGCAAGCTCCTCGTGCATGGTATGACACTCTTTCTACGTATCTCCACCTTGAAAAATTTGAGAGAGGTAAGATTGACAAAACTTTGTTTTTTAGAAAAATAAAAGGTCATATCATTTTAGTTCAAATATATGTTGATGACATTATATTTGGTTCTACTAACCCTGAGCTTTGTACTCGTTTCGCTGATAGAATGAAAGATGAGTATAAAATGAGTATGATGGGTGAACTAACATATTTCCTTGGTCTTCAGATTAAGCAAACTGAAAAAGGAACTTTTATAAATCAGGGAAAGTGTGTTAAAGATATGCTGAAAAAATTCGACTTAACTGAAAGTTCAGCTATGAAAACCCCTATGGCACCACCGCTGATACTTGATAAGGACACAAAGGGTGTTCCTGTCAATGTCACGCTGTACCGTGGGATGATCGGCTCGCTACTGTATCTTACAGCTAGCCGACCCGATATTATGTTTGCAACATGTCTGTGCGCACGATATCAAGCTGAACCTAAGATATCTCATATGAAAGCTGTAAAGCGAATCTTTCGATATCTTAAGGGTACAGCGAATCTAGGTCTTTGGTATCCCAAAGATTCAGGATTCGATCTAACCGCCTATTCAGACAGTGATTTTGCAGGTTGCAAAATGGATAGGAAAAGCACCACAGGAGGATGTCAGCTCCTGGGTGGAAAGCTAGTAAGTTGGACAAGTAAGAAGCAAAACTCGGTGTCCACTTCCACAGCTGAAGCTGAGTATGTAGCCGCTGGAAGCTGCTGTTCTCAAGTCTTGTGGATGAGAAATCAACTACTAGACTATGATCTTCAGCTCTCCAAAATTCCAATCTATTGCGACAGCACAAGTGCCATCGCTATAGCAAACAATCCAGTGCTACACTCAAAGACAAAACACATAGAAATCAGATATCATTTTATCAGAGATCATGTGATGAATGGTGATATAGAACTTCATTTTATCCCAACTGATTATCAGTTAGCTGATTTGTTTACCAAACCTCTTGATGAGACAAGATTCAACTTTCTCATCAGCGAGCTTGGAATGCTGAACTTTGAAGGATAAATCTTCAGCGGTTCACATTTAATCAGCGATACGTTTATACATTCTTGTATAGGCTCTGGATAAAATAAACTTGTACAATCCATTTCATCATCTTCTCTCTGAATAAATTGGGTTAAACTGATATCAAGGTATGTTTTCTCTGACAAAACGCATGAAAATGCAAGATTTCAAATTCTTTCATCGCTGAATAATATTTTGAAATTTCTTAAAACCCTCACTGATATTTCTATTCAGTGCTTTATATTTTCCAAAGAGTCCCTGAGTTTTTCTTTCAAAACCTCAGAGACAACGAAAGAATGTGAAAGGACAGTTGTGACGTCATTGCAACGGATAACACCAGGCACACTCTTTTTCTGACACACGTTTGCACGTTTCGTTGTCTATCCAATCAAATGCAAACACGTGTCCGTGTCATGATGAAAAACTTTCCCGCTCAAGTTTTTCTCTCTCTACTCTCTTCCTATATAAACTCTCTCAAAGTTTATATTTGTCTTTTATGCGAGTCAATCTTTCTCCGCAAGAAAAGAACACTGTTGCATTTTGTGCTCTCAATCTTCAAGAACTGTTCATCATCTTCTTCATCAAACTCAAGGTTAATATGTTCTTATCTATTATCAAATGCAAATAACTTGTTTTCGATCTTATCATTGTTTTACACAAGATCAAACAAAAGAACTCAAAAATAAAATCATTTTCTTTCATGGTTTTATAAACACAACCATTTCATGGTTGTTCTTCAAGTTTTAAATCTAAAATCTTAAACTTGTTCTTCTTTCGTATCCATTTTTTTAAACTGGAATACAAGGCTTATAGGTGTTATATTCGTTTTTTTTAAAAACAAGAAAAACCCTAATCTTCATTAAGACTTTTTTTGTCTGAATGAAATGGACAATATTCGAAAAATCTTAATGGAAATTTTCTTTCCACATTAAGATATTTCTTATTTGTTAACATCTTTGGTTGAACTGATAATACAGTGAAATGGCAACTTCAAAGCTGAATGTTACCGCTGAGTCCATCTCCGCTGATTCTGAGGAACTAGAAATCACCAAAGCTCCTCAGGTTAAGTTTGAGCTGGATCAACTAGACTGGACAAAGGCAAACAACCTTTCAGCGCTTCTCGAGTTTCCTCCTCGGAAGCAGGTATCCCATCTAGACGACGCTGTAAATTTTTTGAAGAATAGCCCCATATACACAGCACTGACAATCACACCTCCTGCCAGTCAGCGTCTATTATCCCAATTCTGGTACTCTGCCAGACACACCAACCTACCCTCAGCCAAAGATCCATCTAAAACCATCGACTGCATACTCAGCGATACTGAGTATGGCACCATCAAGATAACCCCCGCAATAATCCGCAAAGCTCTGAAATTCCCTAACGCTACCTCAGAAAATCCTTTCATTCCATTTCCTGACCACAAGAAGCACGCTGACAGGGAAGAAATCATTGCTTTCCTTGATGTGATGGGTTACATCTGGGAGACTGGAAGAGACAAGCTACCTGAGAAGAAGCTGACGCTGATAAAGAAATCCAAGATGCCCAGCGAGATGAACTTCATCTTCGCTCACCTGATCAGCTGCATGACAGCGAAATCCGGATCTTCTGATCAAGCCGCTCAACCTCAGCAGGCCATGGGTTACGCACTGCTGAAAGGTCTCAACATTGACTGGGCCTCCATCATCTATGAAGACCTCATTCAACGTGTTGATTCTTCCGCTGACCGACCAGCATGGGTTCCTTACCCGCGATTCATCAGCGCCATCTTTCAATATGGCCTGAAGAGGGTGATCTGAAACTCTCTCAGATTGGCCCTAAAGTTCTCGACTTCAAGCCTGTCGCCAACGAGGTACGTCTCTCTACTCTTCTCACTCTTCTAAATTCTCCGCTTTCTGTGGCTCCTTCAGCGACAATACCCATCGCTGATACCCCGGCCACAAAATCCATTCCTTCTAAGAAAAGGAAACAATCTCTTACCCCTCTTGATTCCAAAAGGATCAAGAAAACCAAGGAGCAACCCCAGCAATTGCATGCTGAAGACTCCTCAGCTCATTCTGAAGAGCTGAAGGAAAGTTCTGTGGTACGCTCTGCCACACCAATTCAAGCCATCCCTTCTAAACCTACTTCAGCGTCCTTAAACGCTGAGGTTAGAACTTTGGAATCTACCCAACCTTCGTCAGTCTCTCAAAAGACTGATGAAGTACTTCTCAGCGAATCCAACGCTGAACTTGAAACCCAACCCCAATTCTTATCCTTCGCTCCTCCCTCTACTTCTTTGGACACTCCTCCAGTCAAAACTGGAGATGCCATCATTCAAGAAGCCGTTGAAGCTTCTCAGCGAATGACGAAGAAAGGACCTGCAGAGATCTCCATCCCTCACGGAACTTTTGAGGGAGATATGGAACACTATGGAGGGACTCGAAACTTTGATGAGTTCGTCAACGCTCCTGCAGGTACAGATCCCACCTTAAACACTGTAACTAAACCTGAAACTTCTGAGCTTTCCTTTGTTCACAAGTACTTATATGTTACAGGTCCTTTTTTGGGAGACATCAACCAGTCTCTGAAGTCTATGGAGATGAAACTTACGGATCTCACCACCGGTCTATCAAATAACTCTACAGCTGTAACAAACGCTGGAGAGAATCTGACGAAGCTGACTACTGTGGTGGAAAAGAAGGCCTCCTCTGATGACATCAAAGACCTTGATAAAACTCTCGCCGACTTTGCCAAAGTGCTCTCCGACATCTACACTGACTACACCAACCTCAAATCATCAGTTTCCACCATTTCCAGCGAGGTTACAACGCTGAAGAAATCGGTTGGTACACTCGAAGGTGATATGTCAGTGGTCAAGACCGACTTGGGCTCAGTGAAGACCGATCTTAGTTCTGTCAAGACAATGATCGAGACGCTGGTGAACAACGCAAATAATCCAGCTCCTGCTCCGGCCCCTGCACCTGTTTTGGACTCATTCACCGCAGAGGATCGCCAAGAGCTGAAGAAAATCACGCCTGCTATTTCTGGCCTAGAAGACAGAATAGCTAAGCTTGAAGGTTGTGTGAAAGTCTCTGGCCCAGAAGACAGAGACAACACCAATGCTGAATCTACCCATTCCTCCCCCGCCCATCATGAGAAAGAGGGGGAGAAGAGCGCTGAACAGGAGAAGAGCGCTGAAGATCAAAATAAGAGCGCTGAAGACCTTTCCCATGATGAATCTATCAGGGGAGAGGGTAATGAAGATCGGATTACTGGACCTCAGGGAGATGAAAACCCTGAGGGAACCGAGAACCTCGCCTCTGTATCTGAGGGGGAGCAACTCGAAGAAGATGCTGAGGAATCCGAAGCAGAAGAAGACGAAGACTTCGACATCCCTGAAGCTGAACCATCCTCCTCTCCAAGGAACGATGATGTTGATGATGAAGATGACGATGATTTCTTTGTTGTCAAACCTGCTCCTCGAACCAAAGCTCTTAAAGGTATTTCAATAAAAGAACCTTCAGGGGAGAAGACAAAGACAAAGCACTCAGCCTCTGGCGCTGAGAAAAGCAAAGACAAAGGCATCGCTGAAGATGATAATCTGGCGATCCTACTTGCAAAGCCGATTTGTCAGGTACACTAAACTTATTTTTCCTTCCCTGATCATCTCTGAAAAATCAGTTATCCATTCCACAAACACCATACACATCCACATTTTTTTTCTATCTTTTCTACCCAAGCTCTTCTACCCAGTTCTTATTTGTAAGATCGCTGCGTTTCAGCTAGTCCTCTCCCCTGTTTGAGGATATCGCTGAAAGATCTTCTATTGCGACTTCACCAATAATTCCAGCTACCGCTGAAGACATAATCCCAGTCTTAGATTTAATCTCTGAGACTGATGAACCAGAAGAACAACCTCTCTCGCACAGAAACAGACCTTCCTCAGTTCCTCAAAAGCTGAGTGAAGAAGATCAAAAGAGGAGAGAAGAAATGATAAAGCGATTCGAGGATCAGCGAATCATCCTAAGGCGCGATCAACTACCTTCAGTTCCTCCTAAGTTCAGAATTTCAAAAGCTGAATACCAGGATCATCTCAGAGCTGAACGCCTCATCGCTGAAAGGAAGGAAGCTGAAGATAAAGACAGAGAATACGCCATCAAGCTCACTCAAGAATCTGTCAAAGACCCCAAGCTGAAGCGTATTCCCATTCAAATCCAACGAAAGCTTTGGGAACAAGCCCAGAAGATCGTGGAAAAGAAAGCTGAAGTTTCTCAGACCACCCTGATCTGGTGTAAAGAGAAAATCCACTTCAGATATCGTCCAGCGAAGATCAACAAGGTATTCATCTCTGGAAGAACCTCCATCGGAGTACCTATTGTTGACATCAAACTGTTCAGAGAAGATGACTCATCTGAAACCTTTCGTGCTGACACTGTAAAAAGGTATGGTCTCTCTGAATGGCTGGAGATGAGGTTAGCTATCCAACCATCAAAATCTAAGTACAAGGATCATTTCGAAAAGCTGATAAACAGACAGATCGATTTGATATCTTCTTGTGTGGATATTCCTCCTGTTCCTGATCTAAAGCCGAAAAGAAAAAAGGACTCTCCAAGGAAGAAACGTCAAGATTCAAACTCAGGTCCTGTCATACGAAATGAAACTGGAATTGGTTTCTCTCGCGCTGAAGTACTTGGTCCTGATCCTGATCTATCTGCCCTTGACGTCTCTTTGCCACCATGTGAACTTTTCGTCCCTGGTAAAGTCATCAGTAATCCTTATGGAATATTCTTTCTTGACTACGACGGACGTAAATGCTTTCAACGGATCGCTGAGCTTCCAATCACTCCAATCGAACAGCTCAAAGATCTCATCTACTGGTGCGACTTCAGAAAAGACATTCAGGCACGACACCTAAAACCCTTTATTTTTGAAGCTGCTCTGAAGCTAAAGAATAAAGGAGAAAAGGTTCCTGACTGGATGATTCCAACTGAAAAGACAACCCTTGATGAACTTCTCATTAAGGAAGAACCCTTTGAAGGCTGACAACAATCACCACTTTCTCTATTGTATCAGTCATCCTTCAGTACTTGTAATTTATTTCGCTTGTACTTGTAATCTTTCTTATTCATATTGTAACCTGATTCAAAGATTTAAAGAAAGATTTCAGCGAATGTACTTTACTCCATCAGTACTGAAAAGATCCCAGAAAACAGTAAAAGGGACAAATATTTTATGAGTTCTTTTTATCCTTATGTTTTCATTAAATAGCAATTTTCTCTGTTGCTATGTCATAATCAAATAGGGGGAGATTGTTGATCCAAACCCTCAGTGATTTGATAATGACCCTATCTTAAATACTTAGTGAAAATTGTAAGTAAACAATATGTATCAGAGTTTCACTATCGCTGATAAGTACTAAGATCTTACAGTACTGCTGATAGGAACTCTCGCACTTTTAGATTAAACATTCAGCGAACACTGTTCACCATATCGCTGAGTCTGTTCAGTCCTTATGGTGATCGCTGATAAGTTAGTTGTTTACTTATGATCCCTGAAGACAAGATTCACGTCAACAAAGGTTCTACGCTGAAGTCGAAGATCAAGCTCAAGAACCAGCGACAAGTCTCCTAATGAACTGATGCGGATCAGCGAAGACTCAGATTTGTCCACTCAACGTGAAGTATCAAGTACAAGACTTCAGCTATCGCTGAACTTTATCATCTGCTGAATAGTAAATGATAATCGCTGAATCAACGAAAGCTGATCATGAAGTCCTCCGTACAAAGTACTTTTGTCTTAACCTCCCTTGCACGCCACCGTACGAAATGTCAGAAAAGAACCTCCGAAAATCTGAAATCGTACAACCACTCTGATACTACACTGTTCATTCATGCGGCTACTAAGGTTGTCAACAAAGGTCAATGACATGCAACCAATCCGCTGATGACACGTGTAAAGTGTATACAGAATTGCATTAAATGCATGCAGTATATAAAGAGATGAACTCACTTCATTTGAAGTAACTTGCTAACTCTGGACAAGTTCAAATCTCTCAAGATAGGATTTTATTAGTAATCTCCTTATCTTTCTTAGTGCAAGAAAACCTTAGTGTTCCAACTTGTTTAGATTTAGGTTTATCCTTAATCTTGTTTCCGCAACAAGCTGTAAATTGTTAATGATTTATCAATAAACAATTTAGAAAAGTAAAATAGTGTGTTTGTATTCAACCCCCCCCCCTTCTACAAACTTGTTTAAGCCTTTCGGGACCAACAGTGTTCCACAGAGGTGGTAATCGGCCTCTGCGGAAGTCATTTCTCTTCCGTAGTTGGGTGTTGTACCCAAGCATTTCCACGAATCGACAGAGCTCTTCGTCTGTTGGTTGCTCTGCATAACTTTTCAAACCCAGAAGACCCCTTGTTGGTAGGTTGAATTCAAGTGAGAACATTGTTCTGTTGAACTTGATTTCAAGATGCTCAGATTTATCAGGTCTTGAAATGTACCCTTTGATAAGAGAATCGTCTTTATCAAATCTGCAGCTTTGCCAAAATTGGTTCAAATAACGGACTGGAATTTTGTTAGGGGTTCTTGATAGTAGAGGGAAGAGGACATGGTTTTCCATGATGTTCAGAAGTATGGCATGGGCTTCGCCGAAAGTAGTGGGTGAGGGGACCAAATAGCAGTTGTTGGATTTGATGGGAAGATTGGCTTCGAAATGATCCTTAGCTATGAAGTTTTGCAGGTGAGTCGTCGGAGCAAAGTCTGCGGAGTCCCCGGAATCTTGTTGTTCAATATCTCTTGCAAGGCTGGGGTTTTCAGAATGTTCTGAATGAGCAGGGGAGTTTTCCGTTGAGTTCGCCGGAGAGAGTTCAGAGGATGTAGCTCGAGAAGATGAAGCCATTTGCAAGTATTTTGCAGGGTATCGCCGGAGAAGAAGATGAGAGTTTGTAAAAAGTTTTATGAGAGGGGAGGGTTTGTTTTTATAGGATGGTAAAACGGTAGACTTCGAAAGGGTAAAATATATGGCATTGGATTAAAGTTTGGAATCCGCACTCGAGTTTGAGCGGCGGGTTTCAACTTACCAAAAAAAACGTTCCATGTTTGCCCAATGAAAATGGGACACGTAGGCCATGTCAGAAGATGACAGGACGTCGTGCGCGGCCCATTAATGCTAGGCGCGTGGAGTTGTTTTTAGCCATATGAATTTTACTCGCAGTAAAAGTAACCGTTATTATTACAGAGATGCCCAAGTAATCAGATTGACAGAGCTTCTGTAGTTTACAGAGGCTCTATGATCTTGATAATCTTTGATGTTTATCCCTTTTTTTTTATATATCTCATTGTTATCATGACTTCTCTGGGGTTCTTCTTTAACCAAAACATTGGAGAGGATAAAATCGGATTTTTGTGAAGAAATTTGCTTCGCAGAGGTTTTGTGGCTCTGTTGGAACTTGCAGAAGTTCTGTGAGGGCCAGCAGAAGCTCTATGAGAGAAAAAATCTCATAACAAAAATTTTATTAGTATTTTTGATCATCCAATTTTTGATTTGGTTTAAGAGATGTTTTTCGGACATATTTGAAAGTTTGTGTCCGAGAAAACTGTTAAAAAAACGGTTTGTTCGAGAAGGTCATGGTCTGCGTTTTCGGTTTTCGAGATAACATTCCAAAAGATCGACAGAAGGTTAATTTGTGATCACAGAGCATATTTCCTGCAGAAGCTCTGTTGAGCTCAGCAGAAGTTCTATGACCTTAAATTTCTCCTGATTCGAATTTTGTGAAACTTTTTGAGCTTTTGATTTTTGAAATGGTATTCACAGTATATTTAGGACATATTTGACAATTCTTGTCCTAGAAAATTGTTTTCCAAAAACCTTTTGTGCGAGAGACATACCTTTTGGTTCTTCTTTTCTCGGCAGTGATATCTGACTTCTGTCGATATGGAGTCATCGACATTTTTCTTTGGCTTTCCCTTGAAAGTTTTATCTCTTTAGATCATTTCAGGGTTCCCTTCTGCTCCCCCTTGATCTAAACACCTCTGTAGATCAAGTAATTTCCTTTTGCTCCCCCTTGACCTAATCACCTCTGTAGATCAAGTAATTTCCTTTTGCTCCCCCTTGACCTATGCTTGGATCAAAGAATGATAAGTTTTGCATTGAACATAGGTTATGGTCTTTCAGAGGTTCTGTAGGGGTCGTCAGAGGTTCTGAGTTGACTTACAGAAGCTCTGTAGTTTCAAGAACTATTGAAGGTGTTAAGAATTTACATACCGAAGTAGAATCTTTCAAAACAATAATTTAAGCAATGTATTTACTTATTATTTACAGAAGATAGAACTATACTTACTGAGGATTTTCACACCATGTTAATCATTCCTATCTTACCCACCAAGAAGTTGAATCTTTTCTCGTCTAGTGCTTTGGTGAATAAGTCAGCGAGTTGATATTCTGTGGGCACAAAATGCATTTCGATTGTACCGTATTCAACATGATGTTTCAAGAAGTGATACCTTATATCGATATGCTTGGTTTTTGAGTGTTGCACAGGGTTGGCAGAGATAGCAATAGCACTTTTGGAATCGCAGAAGATGGGTATTTTGAACAGGATGTGGCCGTAGTCTTTTAGCTGAGTCTTCATCCATAGAACCTGAGAACAACAGCTAGCGGCAGCAACGTATTCAGCTTCTGCAGTGGATGTGGAAACACAATTCTGCTTCTTGGAGGTCCAACTGACTAGTTTACCACCTAGGAATTGACAACTCCCAGAGGTACTTTTTCTGTCGAGCATGCATCCTCCATAGTCTGAATATGTATAAGCTTTAAGACCAAAACCAGAGTTCTGTGGATACCAGAGACCAAGATTTTTGGTCCCTTTTAGGTATCTAAAGATTCTCTTTACGGCATCATAATGTGATTTCTTTGGATTAGCTTGATAGCGTGCACAGAGACATGTGGCATGCATAATGTCAGGTCTGCTTGCTGTTAAGTATAACAGAGATCCAATCATGCCTCTGTAGAGAGTGCATTCTACAGAGATGCCATCTGAATCTAAGAATAACTTGTTTCCAGTGGCCATTGGAGTTTTCATTGCAGAGGCATCAGAGAAGCTATACTTGGAAAGAATGTCAGAGACATATTTAGCTTGATTTATAAAAATTCCCTCTGATGATTGTTTGACTTGGAGTCCGAGGAAGAAAGTTAATTCTCCCATCATACTCATTTCAAACTCACTCTGCATGAGTTTTTCAAATCTTTTACACTCTTCTGAATTAGTAGACCCAAAAATTATGTCATCTACGTATATTTGTACAAGCATTATCTCACTACTTTTGCGTTTATAGAATAAGGTAGTATCTGTTGTACCTCTGTTGTAACCATTGGCTAGAAGAAAGGTAGAAAGTCGTTCATACCATGCTCGTGGAGCCTGTTTCAGTCCATATAGAGCTTTTTCAAGGTAGTATACATGCCTTGGAAACTTTGAGCTTTCAAATCCTGGTGGCTGATTAACGTAGACCTCTTCTTGGATTTCACCGTTGAGAAAAGCTGATTTTACGTCCATCTGATAGACTTTAAAACCTCTGTGGGTTGCGAAGGCTAAGAATATTCTTATTGCTTCGAGCCGTGCGACAGGGGCAAAAGTTTCAACGTAATCTATGCCTTCTTCTTGTCTATATCCCTTTGCTACTAATCTTGCTTTGTTTCTGATGACCACTCCATCTTCATCCTTCTTGTTTCTGTAGACCCATTTAGTCCCAATGGCCTGTTTTCCTCTTGGCAGAGGTACTAGAGTCCATACTCTGTTACGCTCAAATTGCAAAAGTTCTTCTTGCATGGCGTCTACCCAGTTTGGGTCATCTAGGGCTTCAGAAATCTTCTTTGGTTCTATCACACTAATAAAGTTTGTAAAGAAACAAAAGTTAGCAGTGGCAGACCTTGTTTTTACTGTGTCAGAAGGTTTTCCGATTATTTGACTTGGAGGATGGCTTTTTTTCCATTGAGTTGTGCGTGGAAGATGATCATCAATGTCATTCAGACTTTCTTTAGAGACTTCTTGTGTTTCTTCTTGTGTAGCCTCTGTTGTTATTCGTGCCTTGGTAGTTGATTCTACCGTTTGTGGAATGATTGGTACGAGTGGTGGTGGAGTTTGTTCCTCTGAGGACGTATAGTCTTGGTCCTCGATTTCCTCTGTAATTGGTTCTTCTGTGGTTTGTGCAGCTTCTGTGGTCGTCTTCCTTGATGTTTCATCTTCTGCACTTTCTTCTGCTTCGGAAATTGCATCTGTAGTATTTACAGAAGAAGATGAAGCATTGTTAGGACCAGTTAGAGACAAACCTGTAGGATTTTGTCCGACAAAGGATGGTTCTTCAGAAACCCTGATTGTTCCAACAGAAGGATCAATGTTTTCGTGGAGCATCTCCAAAAATAGAAGATCCAAGTCTTCTTTTGCTTGTGAGATGACAGAGGATTTCCCTTTAATTCCAAGTTCTGAACTGATTTGTTCAGAAGTCATTTGGAATGAATCATCAAAAGAAACATTGATGCTTTCTACAATCTTGTGAGACTTTGTAAGGAATGTTCTGTAGGCTTTGGAAGTGGCAGAGTATCCAATGAATTTGCCTTCATCTGCTTTTACATCAAACTTTCCTCTTGCATCTCTGTCGTTTAAGACGAAGCATTTGCATCCGAATACATGGAAAAATTTGATGTTTGGCCGCCGTTTGTTAAGCAATTCGTAAGGCGTCTTGAGGTGTCTTTTCACAATGGTTGATCGATTTTGAGTATAACACGCAGTAGAAATTGCTTCTGCCCAAAAGTTCATTGATAATCCGCATGCTGACATCATAGTTCTTGCGGCTTCCACAAGTGTTCGATTTTTTCTTTCGACAACACCGTTCTGTTGTGGAGTGCGAGCTGCAGAGAAGTTCTGTGATATTCCTTCTGTTGAAAGATAGGCTACAATGACAGAGTTTTTAAATTCTGTGCCATTGTCACTTCTTAACTTCTGTATTCTGCAATTATAAAGAACTTGGATTCTTTTCATTAGATTTATCAATATATTTGGAACATCTGATTTCTTTCTAACGAATTCAACCCATGTGAAACGCGAATACTCATCAATTAGGACAAGTATGTATTTCTTGCCACCTAGGCTCTGTATGGCAATGGGACCGCAGAGGTCGACATGAAGCATGTACAGAGGTCTAGTGCAAGATACATCTGTTTTGCCTTTGTGGGAAGCTCTTTTGAGTTTTCCCATCTCACAGGCAGAACATAAATGATCCTTATTGAATTTAACATTTGGCAAACCTTTAACTAGATCAAGTTTGACCAGTTTTTCCAATGTGTGAAAATTCAAGTGACAGAACCTGTTGTGCCATAACCAGGCTTCTTCACTTTTGCAGGCAACGAGGCAAACTTTGTCTTTGTTCTTTGAGTTGAAGTTCATTAGATATAGATCACCTATTCTTTCAGCTCGCAGAAGTTCCATACTTGTTTCTTCACTTTGTAGAGAGCAGAAAGTTCTTTTGAACAACACATTGAATCCTGTATCACATAGTTGACTTACACTGAGTAGGTTGTGCTTAAGGCCATCCACATATGCAACTTTGTATACAGAAACGTCTTCTTTCCTTATGACTCCATAGCCTTTTATGTGTCCTTTCTTGTTGTCTCCAAAAGTCACAGATCCACCATCTTGTGTTTCTTTGTACGTGGATAGTGCACTTCTGTCACCAGTCATGTGCCTTGAGCATCCGGAGTCTAGATACCAGATTGGCACATACTTCTTCTGCAGGACAATCACAGAGATTTAGGTACCCATATCCATATGGGTCCAATATTGTTAGAGTTTTTCAAGTTTGCCTTGGCATTCTTGAAATACATTTTGTTCTCTGCAGAAGAGTCAGATTGTTTCTTTGTGGGATTTGACTTTTGAATTGTCGTAGAGAGTAAACAGACTTGACTTGAAAAATGATTATTAAGTTTAGACATAAGATCAAAGCAATGACAGTATTGAATATGAGATGTAATTTGCTTGAACTTTTCATTGAATTTTTTAAACTCAGCCACAGAGGCATTACATTCTTTCTTTACATTAGATTTCCTATTACTAGAAGATCTATGAATACTCGAATGTTGTTTGCAAAAGCTCTGTTTAGGACCTGCCTTCTGTGGGTTGCTTCTGTGGTGAACTTCTTTCATCACTGTCACAGAAGAAAAAGATTTATTAACCTTGGGTTTTGAAAATCTAGAATTTATAGGATCAATAGAGGTCTTCTGTAACATTTTAAGCTCAGCAGAGGTTTTGATATGTAGATTCATTTTTAGAAAATCTTGGCATATTGGAATCTCTGTGAGTTTCTCTTTTGGAGAAATAGTTCTGTGAGGAACTTCAGAGGAGAATTTGACATCCTCTGTGTCACAGTGAATTATCCCTGATTTGAAATCAGTCTCTGAGTTGTCAGAGGATGAATCGTCCTCGTATACAGAGGTTGAGTCAATTCTTTCAATAGAGGCTGGATTTTCTGAGCATGTATCGTACGAGCTTTCTTCCTCTGTAGAATAGTTTTCATAGATTGCAGAGGTTTCTAATAAGATTTCTTCAGTGAGAGTTTTATCTATAGAAGATGTACAGAAATTTTCTAAAACGCTTGATTTCCATATTTCCAAAATTTCTTTTTCAATTAAATTTTTAAAGTTTTCTTCTGAAAAAATGGGTTTAAATTCAGGAGCTTCTGCTGATAATTTCTTTTCAATGTTTATCAAACAGACAAAAGCAACATGTGTTTGGGTCTCTGGTTTACCAAACTTGAAGATACCAATCTGATCTTGTGTTTTCAGATATTTCTTTGGTTTGATACCTCTATTGACAGAGGTTGAAGATGATGAGTCTGTGTTTTCAAACCACACGTTAATCATCTTCTTATGTTTCTTCAAGTAAGGATCCACAGAGATTTTCGCCCTTTTGCTTACAGAGATTAGATTTGGAAAATCTGGTTTGTTCGTTTTTCCAATCACAAATAAAGAGGACAGAGGTTTGTTTCTTTTGCCTTCAACACCTAGGGTGATATCATCATACCCTATACCTCGTCTTCCTATTTGTGAGTTTACTTTTTCATAAACTTTCTGTGCATCTTTATAGTTTTTAATCAAAACTTCTCTTCTGAGTAAATCTTGCCATAATACCTCTCTTTCTCTTTGAAAGTATTCTTTAAGAGCTCTTATGTCAGTAGTTTCGCTCCTTGAAACTGAAAGTTCTTTTGCTTTATCTTTTAACGTATTGGTTAATTCAGAAATTTGTTTTTTTAAAGGATCTAGAGTTTTGTTCCAATTCTTTTCTATTCTCTCTTTTTCCTCAAAAATCTTTGCTTTTTCTTGAGTGAGAAGCCGTACTTCTCTCTCATTGAAGGTGAGTCTTTTCTGAATACTTTGATTTATCTCTTTCAGTTCAATTAATTCAATGTTAATTCTAAGTGTATTATCATCTACAGAGGTAATACAAGAGTTGGAATTTGAAGTAGATACCTCAGAGTCAGTGCAGGAGTCGACTTCTGCCATGCCACAGAAGAGGGCATTGGCGGTATGTTCATCGTCAGAAGTAGAGTCTGACTGGAAGTCTTCTGTGTTCTCCTCAGAATGTCCTTTTGCCATTAAGGATTTTTGAGCATAATACTCGGCTTTCTTTTTTGTAGAAAGCAGAGTCCCTCTGTGGGCGATTTGATCTGCTTCTGCATTCATTCGCAAAATGGCCGGGTTTGCCGCAGTTAAAACACCCTTGAGGAGTGTTTCCTGTTCGATCCTTGGACTTCTGTAGGTCTCCACCTTTCTCTGATCTACATTCATTTGCATAGTGACCAGGTTTGCCGCATTTGTAGCATTCTTGCTGTATGTGGCTTACCGAGTCATCTGACCTCTGTCGGTCATTTCCTCTGTAATGTCTTTCGCTTGACCTCTGTCGGCCACTCGATTCTTCTTCTCTTCTGTCATCTCTTCTGTTTTCTCTATCATATCTTTCATTTCCGGAACCTCTTCTGTTTCCTCTGAACTCTTTTGTCAATAGAGCTAAAGATTTAGCTAGTGACGCAAGAGTTATTTCTTTTTCTGCTTGTTCTTCTTCTTCACTGTCTATTCTCACCATCTTCTTCTTCTCCTTCTTCTTCTCCTCTGTGGCTTTTTCATTTCTTGGTCTCTGTGCATCTTCTTTAGTTTTACTAACCAATGCATATGGTACAATGGTTAGTGTTTTAGCCTGTGCTATCTGAGGTTCTTGTGCGGCTAATGTTCCGTAAAGATCAGAGAGAGTCCAGGTGTCTAGATCCTGATTTGTCTGTAGGGACATAGACAGCTGGAGCCATTCTTCATTTAGACTTTTTAAAAACATGACATTGTTTTCTTCAGAAGTTCTCTCAATGCCTGATTTTCTGCACTTGTTGATTAGAGAGTTGAATCTGTCGTATGTTGTTTGCAGATATTCTGTTGAAGAGGCTCTGAATGCATGATATTCATTGATGTACTGTGCTCTTCGGTTTTTTTGTGTTTTAGCACCTCCTTCCAACTGTCTTTCCAGTTCTTTCCACAGATCATGCGCTGTTTCACATGAATCCAAGGATTGAAAGAGTTCGTTGGGTATTGCCATAATCAATGTCCTCTTGGTTTTCTGAGCAACTTCATCTTCTGCTTTATCTTCGGTTGACCACTCCCCTTTTGGCTTTGGTTTTTGATGTTCGGGGATTTCGGCAGATTCAGCAGTAGCAGGTATACGAGGTACTACTGTCATGGGAATAGGAGGAGGATTGTACAGATATTGTACTTGATTTTTTTCAGTGCCCTCGAAAAAATGGACCATTCTTATTTTCCACTGAGGATACTCATCTCGAAGGAGACTAGGAGGTTTAGTGAGAGAACCAGTAGTAAATAAATTATTTGTATTTGTCATTTTTGAAGATTTTAGAAAGAAGGTATGACTAAAGAGTTACTTCGATGAACTTGAAGATTTTCTGAGTTTAAGCCGTTTCCAGACACAATAATATCTATCACGAATCTTGATAAGTGGATCACTTGATATTGAAAATCAAGGATGGCTCTGATACCAATTGTTGGAACCCAGATACACTTAATCAAGATTAACAGTCTATTAGTTGAGTTTAGAGTTTGATGCGGAAGCGTATTAAACTAACAGATATGTTTGATAGATATTAGAACGCACATATATAAAGAAAACAGTAAGGAATAAAAAGGATTTCTTGAACAGTTACTGTTTATTCAATATATAATAAGAACACGAAGAACAGATTAAGAACTGTTGGTGTGTGTGAGAATATAACACTCAGATATTTGACAATAACGTTTGAGAGTATTAGTGATTCCTTGTGTATTCGTTCTTAGGAAGATCTCAACATGAGACTTCCTTTTATACTATTCTTAGAAGACTATGAAGTAGGTCACTGTTCCTTTTACGGCATGAATAGTGAACTGAATGGTGTGAACAGTGGACTGGATGGTGTGAGCAGTTGTTTGAGCCATGCGCATTTAATGGAGCAGATGTACTATTGGTAAATGCATTAAATGGCGCAGACGTCTATTTTGTACCATGCCCTATTGAGTCCACTCAGAGCTTGACACGTGTTTTGACAGTACTTTTCCATGCAAGTTGATGAACGTATCCAGTAATATCTTCCAAGTCTTCATAGCAGACCACAGAGGCTCTGTAAGGCATTACAGAGGTTCTATGGTCTGACCTTCTGTGGAGCAGTCCACTTGTTTCCGAGTTGATCTTCTTCTTGCGCACTACAGAGGTTATGTGATTACCTCTGTAGCTTCTGTAGCTTTCTGGACTTGATCTTCTGGAAGAAGTGGCAGAGCCTCTGTGAGAGGCTTTTCTATACTTAGCCTATTTTTCACTACTTCTAAGTATTTCTATGATTAGGAAGATTGAAGCTAACATAGATGATGTGGAGTCGTATCTTGTTCCATGGCTCTCATCTCTTGAGCAGCCGTTTAAAAGAAACATTGTTGAGTTCTTTATCAGTTCGTTTAAAAGTCGAGCAGACCCAAAATGTGTTGTACAGAAGAACTAAGCATGTGATAATTGGAAATACCTCCACTTTGATAATTTATAGTTAGTAATTTCTTGACATTTTCTTTATCCGAACACCTCCACTTTGATGGAAAATTGGAAATACCTAACAGAAGCACTAAGCATGTGATAATTGATATGGTATGACTTTCAGTATTTTATTTGAATAATTCCATGAATATTCAGCTTCCCAGTGAATATTAGAAAGAAACTTAAATTGATAATTGATATGGTATGACTTTCAGTATTTTATTTCAAATAAGTGAATATTAGAAAGAAACTTAAATTTTATCAGCTTCCCAATGAGTCTGAGACATTTTTCTTGACAAGAAATGGAATTTTTCAGATCTTCATACAATAAAAGGCTGTGGTTTTCTTGTGGGTTAAAACCCTTTTGAGCAATTGATGTGAAAATTCCAGAATATAAGTAGAAAAGAAGTTGTTAGCGGGTACCCGGAACCGGAACCGGTTCCCAGCGGTTCCGGGACCGGTTCCAAAAAAAGGGAACCGACGGGAACGGTTCCGGTTCCGGTTTTTTCTTTCTAGGAACCACTGGTTCCGGTTCCGGTTCCATGAAAATAAGGTGGGTACCCGGTATTGCTCACCCCTACTCTCGACGTACGACATCGACGCACGACTCCCACGCTCAACGCATAGTTTTTACGCACGACATACAGACCATACACACGACGCACATTGTTTTTACATTCGAAACATTTGTTACTTTACATTTGGAAGTCGTTCCTTCATTTGTATTGTAATCTCTGTACGATCGACACCTGAAACATAAGGACATCGCCCCTGTTTGGCGACCATAGTGCAGCGACGACTTCCATAGTCGTCCGCCGGTTTTTTCCTCGTTGAGGTTTTTCCCACGTCACCAAATTCTCTGTCTCTTTTATATTTTGTATCTTAATCGCACGCTTTGTCGAGAGATTCTTTTCTTTAGTTGTTAAGCTCCACAATCAACTTTAAGTTGTACTTGTGTGCGATTTTTGGCATTAACAGTTTGGCGCCCACCGTGGGGCCCCATCTAGAGAAAATCTTCGACAAACGTGCGTCGTACTAACGGTTTCTTGGAGTTTCCCTTGTTTTCTGTTTCAGGAAGATGGCAGCCCCAGGAAATCAAGAGCATTTTATTGCTCATATGGAAGTTGCTCGGAATTAAATCAATGCCATGGCCGAGCAGAGTCGAAGAGCAGCTGAGGAGATCGCGTGGATGAGGAATCCCTTTGGATCCCAGAACGGTCCTAGGCCATTCGTTCAAAATCCAGGCCAAGGATCGTTCGGTCAGAATGGTCCTAGACCATTCGCGCATAATCCAAGTCCAGGGTCGGGTCCGTTCGCTCAGAATCAGCATCCGGGTCCGTTCGTTCAGAATCAGCATCCAGGTCCGTTCATGCAGAACCAGCAGCCGGGGTCGTTCAACCCAAATCCCCAGTTCGGGACGGTTCCTCCTCAGCATATAAGGCCACCACCCATGCAGAATGGATCGCAGTCATTTCAGAATGGGTCGCAGCCGTATTTTATCCCTTTCAACGGGGACGCCAATGGCTCGTCGCACGGCAATGGCACCAGTTCAGAAGTCAATCCGCAGATAGGTGTGAATCATGATCCTATTGACCCCATCGCCCAGCGGTTGAAGATGCTAGAAGATCAGAACGAGCGTGTCCTGTCTTTGCTTGCCAAGCTACCTGGGGCAGCCGTGCCCGTCGACGTCGAGCCTCGATCAGGGTTACAGGCGTCGCCCTTCATCGATGAAATTGCGACCGTCGACGTCCCGAAGAAATATAACGTCCCCGCTTTCACGCCCAAATACTCAGGAATGACAGACCCGACAGAGCACGTCGCGCAATATAAACAGCTCATGTGGATGATCTCGATCCCGCACATGTACCAAGAAGTATGCATGTGCAAGAGTTTTGGAGCAACCCTCACTGGTCCTGCCCTCCAATGGTTGATCAATCTCAAACCCAAATCCATCGGGTCGTTCGCTGAGTTGGTCAATCAATTCTCTCAGCAGTTCGCCAGCAGTCGCAAGATGGAGAAGCAGACCAGTGACCTATATTATGTCGTACAAAAGACCAATGAGTCTATTCGAAGCTACTTCAATAGGTTCAATGCAGATATGATTAGTGTCCGCAACTGTGACGTCAAGACCGCAATCGAAGCTTATAAGCGTGGTCTGGACGACAGTTCGGGTTTGTACACTGATCTAACCAAGTATCCTCCGGAGAATTATGAGAATGTGTGAGCTCGAACCCTAGCATATATGAGGGTAGAGGACGACGCTGCCTTTCGTCGCAAGCATACCGACGACAAGAGGTCGTTAGGTGTGAAGAAGCCAGAATTCAAGACAAAGGCAATTCCCAAAGTAGAGCCTGTGCGCCAGATTTCGAACGTCCGGTTCAAGACAAAAGCAGAGGCCAAGACTGCGACCAAATTTCCTCAGTACCCTAAGATATCCTCTTATGGATTCAAAGGGTCCACTAAGGACTTGGTCGAAGCTCTGAAGACCGCCCAAGCAACCATCCGGTGGCCAAAAAAGTCCGATCAGGACGACGCCAAGAAAGATAAGTCAAAGTGGTGCGACTTCCATGTCGACCATGGTCACGCGACAGATGATTGCATAGCTCTCAAAAAGGAGTTAGCATATCATGTCCCAAAAGGAAATCTTAAAGATATCATCGATAACGTCGTTGCTCCAACTAGCGACGATCGACCGCCAACCCCCGAGCATGTGAAGGTCGTCAATTGCATCACTGGTGGTTCCGACGTGTGTGGTCTGATGTACTCTGCAGCCAAGCGTCACGCCAGTCAAGCACCTGACGATCGACCTATCCCACGTTCATCGAGGCCCAAAGGAGATCTGGAACTAGAAGCTATGAAGATTGTGTTCAATCAAGACGACCTCGGTGACTCCTATCAGAAGCATCATGACGGGTTGATCATTCAACTCACGATTGGCAATTGTTTAACCCAACGAGTCTTGATCGATGGGAGCAGTTAAGTGAACGTCATTTTCCTTGACACCGTCAAGGCCATGGTAATCGATCGCTCGGAAATCACCCGACGTTCGACAACCTTGGTCGGTTTCAACGGAGAAGCAACGAGCACTTATGAAGAGATCATCCTGCCGGTCTATGCCGGAGGAATCAACAAGCAGACTAAGTTCAGTGTCATTGATTGTTCATCGGCCTATAACATCATCTTAGGTCGACCATGGATCCATGAAATGAAAGTCGTCCCCTCGACGTATCATCAGACCCTGAAGTTCCCTACGCCGTGGGGAGTCCAAGAAATCAAAAGTGAGCCGAAAGTCGCCCGTGACTGCTATAAGACCACCCTGAAGCCTCAAAAATAAGCTGTTTGGCAGTCACAAGTCAAAGAAATCATCCTGGATAAAGGCAAACTTGACCATAAGGTCTCGACAGATACGTCTCTCTATCTCTGATCTTATAGACAAACTAATGCCTTATCTACAAGAATATGCCGACTATTCTGCCCTGTCGCACGAAAACACGGTCGACATAGACATTGATGTTAATCCTCGAAAACTCAGTGTCGATCCTTCATTTAAAACCTATTCTTTCCTGGAGAAAATAGAATAGTAAATGACGGGGGGCAAATCCCCCATCAAGTAAAAAAGAATCTGAGAAGGTACGTTTTCTAAATTATTTTCTCTTCTTTCATACGATTTTTTATCACAAATGACTACTGACTTAAGCATCGGAGGGTCGTTGGTTAGCCAACGACCAACCTCTGACGATGTCTTATCGCAGGACCGCACGACATAAATCACTGAGTCTGTCGTATGACACCAGTATGCTTCCGCAGGATCGCACGATATAAGCAATTGAGTCCATGACTCGATTATCGCACGATATAAGCAATTGAGTCCATGACTCGATTATCCCATCACAGGAACGCATGATTCAAGGGCATGATATGCTCTATTCGTACGACCATAAGGTCTACCGACCCCACGATTTCAGTTCTTTAACTTAAGAGACTTACATGCTCTGAATGAATGATATGATTGCATATGCTTATGTACGCCAGCACGACTTAAACGTCTTATGACTTATATCTTAAATATTATATTGAGCTAGATGCCTAAGTCGCATGAATTCCTGTTCCCTTACCACTTGGTGAATTTTACAATTGACGTTGTATCTATGTGCAAAAAATATAAGACACAAAATCAAAAGATATCTAAGTTTCATTCACCGAACTTACTGTCTTATATACATCCAAAAAGCTCGACCACTGACGGTCGAGTAGCAGGGAACAAAAATAAACAAAGATATTTTCTAAGGCAGAGGAGGAGCATAGGTCGCATCCTTGCCTGACGTCTCACCCTGGGAACCTTCCTCCTCCTCGACCTCCTTCTCATCATCCGAGTCAAGATCCCTCTCGGTCCCGACCTCCCTGAAGAAGAGGTCCAACTCGTCCGATGCCGACGTCAGAGGATCTCTGCCCAACAAGTGACGTCGCATGATCGCCGCACGCGCAGTAAGTCGAGCAAAGGAAAAAATGGATTTGTTCTCATCCCTCAACTCCTCTAGCTCCTTCTCTAAGCTCGCCACCTTGGATTTGGACTCCTCGGCTCCCTTTTTCTTTGCATCCAAGGATTCCTTTATTCCATCTAGCTCCTCTCTTTGGTCGTGCATCAAAGTCAGAGACTCCTTTAGACGCGAGTTCGCTTCATCCCTCGCATGGCCGACGGCCTCCAACTCATTCAAGGCACCGTCGAGTCGTACCGACGTCGCTTCTTCACGTTCCAGAGCGGATCTTTCCCTCTCTAACGCCGCGTCTTCTTCCTTAATAGCAGAAGCCATTAAGCCTTCTACCTTCGTCGATTCAGCATGCAATGCCAAGGAAGACTGAAACGTCTGAAAACATACGAAAACGTATCAACAAAATACACGACAACAATAAATAGACAAAGTCTTGAAAGATAGACTTACCAAGAACATTAGCCCAGCGACATGGGACTCCATATCTTTGAGGGAAACTCCGTGGAAACGCTCTCTGAAAGAAGGGAGCTGATACTTTCCCAAATGGTGGAACAGTTTCATCCCATATAAGACATTATCATCTAAGAAATCCGACGACAACGTAAAGTCGACCGTCGTTTCCTCCCCAAAACTCGTCTGCACACCTTTGCCCTTGTCGGCCGTCGAAGGGCTAGACGCGGCAGTAGGAGACATCGTCGCCGGTTGCGCAGTATGAGACATCGTTGCCGGTTGCGCAGTATCAACAGATCTTGCACCGATCGTGTCAAACATGGTCGACGACTTCGCCTTCTCAGGTGAAACGACTCTCGATGAGCCACCCGTCTTCGACGACGGTTCCTTCAGGACGGACATCCTTGTCCTCTTTAGGAGTCCCGACCCAGCTGTCGGGATATCCTTTCTCTTTAAAACCCCCGACCCAGTTGTCGAGGCATCCTTCTGCCTGCTTTCCCTCGCCTTGTGAGCCAGATGAATTTGAGCCGTCTTCTTGGCAGCAGCAAGTGTCATCCCCGACCAAGATTCTCTTGTATGGCAAAAGAAAGAAGTTAGACGATTGAGAAACAGAGAAAGACCAGGTCGAGCAAAAAGAAGGAAAATGGATACTTACCAGTTATCTCTACTTTTGTTTCTTCCCCCTTCTCTTCCTCCTCGGTCTCCTCAGATTCCTCTTCTTCTTCTTCTTTCTCTTCTCGACCCATCCGCATTCTATCGCCCAAGAAAACAGTATCGTTGTTAATGCCAAAAATCGCACCAAAGGGACAACTTAAGGTCGATGTGGACTTAAATAAGGGATTTGATAACGCAGGAAAAACCTCAAACGAGGAAAAAACCTATGGACGATAGTGGGTGTCGTCGCTATACTATGGTCGCCAATCAGGGGCGATGTCCTTGGATACTGGTGTCGATCGTACAGTGATTACAATACAAATGAAGGAAATGCTTCGAAATGTAAAGTACAAGTGTTTGAATGTAAAAATAGGTGTTTGTCGTGTATGAAACAAAGTGTGAACTGCTGGTCGAGGGCTGTTGTCGTGCGTCGAGAGAGATACTTAGAATAATGGTTCTTCACTTCAGGTGTTCTTGAATATTGCTTCGGTTGTTAATCGCCGGATATTTGATGTGTTGAAATGTTGATTGAGCTTGATATTTATAGTCTTCACGTCCTTAGCTTCATCCATGAATGCTCCTTTAATGGCCTTAACGGTTGGAAACGGTCGCCGGAGTAATGATCTTTGTCCGTTACGGTCGCCGGTTGTTTAATGATTGCGTCGGTTATAGTCGTTGCTCCTTAATGACTTTTACTCCTGCATTAAACACTTAACAAAACGGTCATGGTGAACGTTAGCTTTGGTCGAGGTCGCACGTCTTTATATAATAGTCGTGCGGATCGGGCGACGCTATGGTCGAGCGTCGTAAGGAACTTTCGACTTACCTTTTATGAGGGACGACGATGGTGTTCTGGGTCTTTGTCGAGACCTTATCTTAATACAAGATATAGTCCTTAATCATACGTCTTACCTGTTCTGGTCGCGGTCGAGCGACGTGATTTTTTTGCCCAAACAGTTTGCCCCCAAAATTTGAAAATTGAATGTCAAATTTAAGTTTTAAATTTTGCTTGTCGAACGCTTAGACTTGTGACCTGGGTTGAGGGACTTACCTGGTTGTCGTGGAACTAGACCGGTTCGCCTTTAACTGAACGAGAAGTTGAAAAGTTATGATGTCATACTGACGCGCGATGATGCTTACCAGCTGTCGAAGACAAGTGTCGAAGATCCGGGCGGATATACGAAAGGACATAGACGCGTGTCGATCATCAAAGAAGGTGACGCAAGTTGTGCCTGCCCTTCGAGGCTGGGAAAGGATAAAGAATGCCCCGACAGCTGGGTCGAGAATCTTTGAAGAAGACGAAATTCTGAAGGAACAGTCTTCGAGGGCTGACATTTCGTCGAGAATTGTCACGCCTAAAGAGGCGAAGGCGTCATCCAGCCGTCACGCGACACCAGGAAGTTCAGCGCTTCCGGCGACAGTGAAGATGCTAGTGTCCAAGGTGTTGTCCCCAGCGTCTGCCGACAAGGGGGACAGGTCATCGGCCGATGGTGTCCTAGACGGGACGACGTTGTTTCCTCATATGGAAAAATATTTGCTCCCTTCTTTCAGGGAACGTTTTCCTATCGAGGAGACAGGGACCCATGTCGCCGGGTTGATGTTCTCGGTCGACGTGGTCCTGTGATCTGGCGTTCACAGCCGATACGGTCGTTAGAGACATATGTTCTGGCGTTCCGAGCCGATATGGTCATTTTAAAGACCTATGGTCTGGCGATCCGAGCCGATATGGTCGTTAGAGACCTGTGTTACATTGTGTTGGTTTTGCTTTAGCGATGAAAGGTAAAAAAGTTTACCTTTCTATTGAACCTGAGTATTATTTTGACTCATACATGTCATGGACATATGTAACATCGACTGTAAAAATTCATTAGGTACAAAGAGTCGTGCGACTTGGGCATCCATTGTAATACAACGATTAGAACGTGAGTCATAAGACTTTCATATTTCTATATCGTATAAGCAAACATAAGCGCATGCGATCAAAGCATTCATTCAGAACATGAAATTTTTATAAGTTGAAGAACTTAGATTGTGGGGTCGTTAGACCTTACGATCATATGATTTGATCATACGATAAACTTGAATCATGTGTTCCTGCAGGAGAATGATCAAGTCATGGACTTGATTATTTACGTCGTGCGACCATGCGAAATTAAAATCATATAGTAGACTTGGTGACTATTGTCGTGCGATTCTGCGATAAAACAATGTCATGGGTTGGTCGTTGGCTTTTCAGATTCTGTTTTTAGTGGGGTATTTGCCCCCTGTCATTTAATATCCCATTCTTCTCGGGAGAAAGTGGGTTTTAAATGACAGATCGATACAGAGATCTTGAAGAATATCGTCCATGTCTGCGTCGACCGTGCTTTCGTGCGACAGGGCAAGATAGTCGACTTGCGGAAAAGATATCAATTTATCTAAGAAGTTAGGGATAGAGGGATGAACCTGTCGAGATTTGGTAGTTATGTCTCTTGCAACTGCTTGACAGTCTATTTTCGCGGCTTCAAGGTGGACTTATGGCATTCACGAGCGACTTTCGGCTCACTCTTGATTTCCTGGATTCCCCATGGCGTAGGGAATTTCAACATTTGATGATATGTCGAAGGAACGGCTTTCATTTCATGAAACCATTGTCGACCTAAGATGATGTTATAGGCTGACGCACAGTCGATAACAATGAACTTAGTCTGCTTATTGACTCCTCTGGCATAGACGGTCAAAATTATCTCTCCAAAGGTGCTCGTCGCTTCTCCATTGAAACCGACCAAAGTTGTCGAACGTCGGGTGATTTCTGAACGATCAATTCCTATGGCTTTGATAGTGTTGAGAAAAATGACGTTTGCTGAACTGCCCCCGTCTACCAATACTCGACGCGTCAAACAGTTACCGACCGTGAGTTGAATTATCAACCCGTCGTGATGCTTTTGGTACGAGTCGCCGAGGTCGACTTGGCCGAACACGATCTTCATGGCTTCTAGTTCCAAATCTCCTTTGGGTCTGGATGAACGAGGAATAGGCCGGTCGTCGGGCGCTTGACTGGCATGATGCTTAGATGCGGAGTACGTCAGACCACACACGTCCGAACCACCAGTGATGCAATTGATGATCTTTGCAAGCTTAGGCACTGACGATCGGTGGCTATTAGCTGGAAGAACGACATCATCAATAATATCTTTGAAATTACCTTGTGGAACATGATATGCCAATTCCTTCTTGAGTGCGATACAATCATCTGTCGCATGACCATGGTCGACGTGGAAGTCGCACCACTTTGATTTATCCTTCTTAGCATCGTCCATGTCAGACTTCTTCGGCCACCGGATGGTTGCTTGGGTGGTCTTCAGAGCTTCGACTAAGTCTTTAGATGACCCTTTGAACCCATAAGAGGAGATCTTGGGGTACACGGGGAATTTAGTCGCGGTTTTAGCTTCTGCCTTCGTCTGGAAACGAACGTTTGAAATCTGACGCACTGGCTCTATTCTGGATATGCCTTTCGGATTGAATTTTGGCTTCTTGACACCTAACGGCTTCTTGTCGTCAGTGTGTTTGCGACGAAAGGCTGCATCGTCTTCGACCCTCATGTATGCTAAGGTTCGAGCTCGGACGTCTTCGAAAGTCTCTGGGGGATACTTGGTCAGATCGATATATAAACCTGAACTATCGTCTAGACCACGCTTATAAGCTTCGATCGCAATTTTGATGTCACAATTGCGGATACTGATCATTTCAGCATTGAATCTATTGAAATAACTTCGAATAGACTCATTGGTCTTCTGCACGACATAGTACAGATCACTAGTCTGCTTTTCCATCTTACGACTGCTGGCGAATTGCCGGGAGAATTGGTTGACCAATTCGGCGAATGACCCGATAGATTTGGGTTTGAGATTGATCAACCACTGGAGAGCTGGACCAGTGAGAGTCGCCCCGAAACTCTTGCACATGCATACTTCCTGGTACATGTGTGGAATCGAGATCGTCCACATGAGCTGCTTATACTGCGCGACATGCTCGGTTGGATCGGTCACACCCGAATACTTGGGAGTGAAGGCAGGAATGTTATACTTCTTTGGGATCTCGACGGTGGCGATCTCGTCGATGAAGGGCGACGCCTGATACCCCGAGCGAGGCTCGACGTCGACAGGCACGGCTGCCCCAGGCAACTTGGCGAGCAAGGACAGGACGCGCTCATTTTGGTCTTCTAACATCTTCAAACGCTGGGCGACGGGATCGTTAAGATCAGGATTTGCCCCTGTCGAGGGATTGGTCCCTGGACTAGTGCCATTACCATGCGACGAACCATTGGCGTCCCCGTTGAACGGAACAAAATATGGTTGCGCCCCATAGTGGAATTGCTGCGGTCCATTCTGAAACGATTGCGGCCCATGTTGAAATGGCTGCGATCTCTGCTGGAAAGATTGCGATCCTTGCTGGAAAGGTTGCGGACCACTTTGGAACGGTTGGGAAAACGGCTGGGATCCATTCTGAAATGGCTGGGTGCCACCTTGCAATGGTTGGGATCCATTGTTCAAGGGTGGTGGTCGGATGTGCTGAGGGGGAATATGCCCAGACTGGGGATTCGGAATGAACGGACCCGGCTGCTGATTCTGCATGAATGGACCTGGATGCTGATTCTGTGTGGACGGGCCTGGTCCCGGACCTGGATTCTGGATGAATGGTCTAGGACCATTCTGGGGTCCAAAAGGATTCCTTAGCCACGCGATCTCTTCAGCTGCTCTGCGATTCTGCTCTGCCATTGCATTGAGTTGATTCCTGGCAACCTCGAGCTCCTGATACATCTGAGTGACGGCTTGCTGTGGATTTCCAGGGGCTGCCATTTTCCTGCAACAGAAAATAGAAGAAACTCCAAGAAACTATTAGTAGAATGCACGTTCGTCGAGGATTTTCTCTAGATGTAGTCCCACGGATGGCGCCAAACTGTTAATGCCAAAAATCGCACCAAAGGGACAACTTAAGGTCGATGTGGACTTAAACAACTAAAGAAAGAATCTTTCGACGAGACGTGCGACGATAAATAAAATAAAGAAACAAGGGATTTGATGACGCAGGAAAAACCTCAAACGAGGAAAAAACCTGCGAACGACAGTGGGTGTCGTCGCTATACTATGGTCGCCAATCAGGGGCGATGTCCTTGGATACTGGTGTCGATCGTACAGTGATTACAATACAAATGAAGGAAATGCTTCGAAATGTAAAGTACAAGTGTTTGAATGTAAAAATAGGTGTTTGTCGTGTACGAAACAAAGTGTGAACTGCTGGTCGAGGGTTGTTGTCGTGCGTCGAGAGCGATACTTAGAATAATGGTTCTTCACTTCAGGTGTTCTTGAATATTGCTTCGGTTGTTAATCGCCGGATATTCGATGTGTTGAAATGTTGATTGAGCTTGATATTTATAGTCTTCGCGTCCTTAGCTTCATCCATGAATGCTCCTTTAATGGCCTTAACGGTTGGAAACGGTCGCCGGAGTAATGATCTTTGTCCGTTACGGTCGCCGGCTGTTTAATGATTGCGTCGGTTATAGTCGTTGCTCCTTAATGACTTTTACTCCTGCATTAAACACTTAACAAACGGTCATGGTGAACGTTAGCTTTGGTCGAGGTCGCACGTCTTTATATAATAGTCGTGCGGATCGGGCGACACTATGGTCGAGCATCGTAAGGAACTTTCGACTTACCTTTTATGAGGGACGACGATGGTGTTCTGGGTCTTTGTCGAGACCTTATCTTATTACAAGATATAGTCCTTAATCATACGTCTTACCTGTTCTGGTCGCGGTTGAGCGACGTGATTTTTTTTGCCCAAACAATCGTCGTCCTCATATATCAGATGACGCGTGACGTACGATCGATCATCAGCGCTAAACTCCAGGAACTTCTTGACCTTGGCTTTAGAGTCATCGTCAGGTTTTACCTTGTCAAAATTAATATCTACACATAAGAAAAAATATTAGACGGAAAGCCCCCAAATAACAAAGTGACATAAGACGTACGACAAAAGGCTTACCCGTCATATTCCAACCAGATCTGATCCAGTCACTATCGGTATCTAACGTCGCCACTCGCACAAGCACATACCGGGTTTTCCACTTTCGGTCGTTGACTGTCGTCTTTAAAACCAAGGTGTGCTCGCCCTTGTACCTCAAAAACAGACTATAACGGCGGTACTGATCACTCTTGACCTTGTACGCCGTCAGCAAATCCCTCACGTTCATAGGCGACTCCTAGTTCGAAGTAAGTCGCTCGATAACTTGGATAACTCGCCAGAATTGGGACATCAGTTGCCCCGACGACAAATCGAACTCGCACATGAATGCCTTCGCCAGAGGCGAATACGGCCACTGGACGCCTATCTTGAAAGGATACTCGTATATCACGACGTACCCATCAGGGCATATCTCGGGACGAATCCTGTCCGCCTTGCTTATAGTTATCCCATCAGGAATTCTCGCTAAACTTATGAAGTCGTCGATATCCTCCTCGCTTTTGATGGTACTTCTAGGCTCTGTCGACATCTCTATCCCCGTCAACAACGTCTGTCTATCTGAAAGACCCCAGATATCCCAATTTTTTCTAGGCTTCTTAGCAATGGATTTACGTCGCATACAAAAACTGAAGGGTCGTATCTTATAGATATAAGCACTCTAGACCTCGAAAAATCCTAACTGAGTCGAAGATTCTTGCAGGATTAGAAAAGATCGGACAAAGAACAGCAAGGAAATCAAGAGGAAATCTCTGTGTAAAACCTTTTGAAATTGTAAACGAAAATAGACCCATTGTGGCCTCTATTTGTGTAAACGATAGTGTCAGATCGAGTCCCTCGATGGTCGACACACGCCCCTGTCTTTTCGAATGACCACACAGGTCGCCGACACCTGTCCGTGACAGCTGCTAAGCATCATCGTGCGTCAGCGTGACGATACGACTTTACCCTCTTTTCGACTTCCCTCTCTAGTTTGAATTAAACCGATTCAGTTCCAATACAACCAAGGTAACTTTCGACACGTGTCATAACCTCGAACCCCCGACAAGTAAAATTTTAAAAACTTTTTTTTTGCCACTCCACTTTTTCAAATTTTGGGGGCAAACTGTTTGGGCAAAATTTCATCAGTCTCGACCACGACCAAGGTAAGGAAAACACTTATTTTACTTCCCCATAGTAAGGTAAAATTATAGTACTTTGTGCCTTGGTTAAAAGTCAAATCGTATGTTATCTACCTCACGACACTCGACCACGATGTCGTCTAGTTCTCACGACCGTCGCATAAGACCATGCGACCTCGACCAACTAACGTTCGTTATAACTGTTACGTTTGTTCAGTGTTTAATGCAGGAGTCAACGTCATTAATGACCAACGGCTACAACCAGTAAAGGGCCATTAACAGCATTAAGGACAACGTCCGTTACGACAGTTATGTAAAGCATTCAAGAAATCAATCAAAGCACCCGAAGGCTACAAATATAGAGTTCCATCATCATTGAAGGGGACCGCATCCAAGAATCACACTACGTACTCGAGAACATACGAAGAAAATAACTTTCTCACAACAGATCGCTCTCGACGCACGACATCGACGCACGACTCCCACGCTCAACGCATAGTTTTTACGCACGACATACAGACCATACACACGACGCACATTGTTTTTACATTCGAAACATTTGTTACTTTACATTTCGAAGTCTTTCCTTCATTTGTATTGTAATCTCTGTACGATCGACACCTGAAACATAAGGACATCGCCCCTGTTTGGTGACCATAGTGCAGCGACAACTTCCATAGTCGTCCGCGGGTTTTTTCCTCGTTGAGGTTTTTCTCGCGTCACCAAATTCTCTCTCTTTTATATTTTTTTTATCTTAATCGCACGCTTTGTCGAGAGATTCTTTTCTTTAGTTGTTAAGCTCCACAATTAACCTCAAGTTGTACTTGTGTGCGATTTTTGGCATTAACACGATTGTTTTCATACGATTGATATTATACTCGACGATTGCTTGTAATTGACAATGAGAAAATCTTATGTTCGAAAGAAATTTCATTCATACTAAAATACAATTACACTAAAAAGACTCGACTCCCAACGGTCGATCAATAAAAACAAAGACAAAGAATTTTCTAAGTTTGAGGAGGAACGTCAGTCATATCCTTGCCCGAGGCTTCGCCCTGAAGACCCTCGTCTATCTCCTCCTCCTCGACATCCTTCTCGTCATCTGAATCGAGATATCTCGCAGATCCGACGTCCTTCAGGTAGACGGCAAGCTCCTCCGACGCCGAAGCAAGAGGGTTCTTCCCCAGCAAGTGCTGCCACATGATCGCCGCCCGGGCGGTCAAGCGAGCCAAGGCAAAGACGGACTTAGCCTCGTCCTTGAGGTCCTTCGCGTCTTTCTCCAGACCCGTCACTCTAGACTTGGAATCCTCAGCTTCCTTTGTTGTCGCAGCCAAGGATTCCTTAATCTTGTCCATCTCCTCCCTCTGATCGGCGATCATGGACAAGGACTGCGTCAGGCGATGGTTGGCTTCATCCTTTGCACGCCCGACGTCCTCTAACTCTTTTAGGGCCTCGTCGAGACATTTGGACATAGCCTCTTCAAGCTCTACGTCGACATTCGCCCTGTCCAATGCTGCGTTCCCTCTCTCGTGAGCGGCAGACACCAAACCCTTTATCTTCATCATCTCGGCGCACAAGGCAAGGGAGGACTGGAACGCCTGTAGAAACATAAAACAAGCATTGTTAATAAACATGCGACAAAGTAAACATCGACAAAATAAAAGAAGTCTTGAAAGAAAGACTCTCCATGAACGCCAGCTCGGCGACGTGGGCTCCCGTCTCCTCGATTGGGAACCCCTCGAAACGCTCCTTGAAAGAAGGGAGCAGATATTTCCCCAGATGAGGGAACAAATTCGTCTTGTCTAGGACATTATCAACCATAAAGTCCGACGGCAACGTAAAGTTGACCGTCGTGACCTTAGCCCCTCCCGTCGTGTGATCCTTGCCCTTGTCGGCCGACGAAGGGTTCGACGTGGCAGACGGAGACTTCGCTGTTTTCGCCGGAGGCGCCGAACTGATAGATGCCGCAGCAATCGCGCTAGAAGACGTCTTCATAGGCGATGCGACCTTCGCCTTCTCAGGCGTAACGACTCTCGATGAGTCATCAACCCCTAAAGACGGTTCCCTCGGGATCGTCATCCTCGCCTTCTTCGGAACCTCAGGACCAGTGGTCGAGGTCCTTTGCCTCTTTTCCTTGCCCTTACGGGCAAGCTCAAGTTGAGCTGCTCTTTTAGCAGAGACGGTCGGCAAAAGAAGTGTTATGCAATAAGCATAAGAGAAAAAGATCAAGATCAAGCAGCAGAGAATGTGAAGGTACGCTTACCAGTCATTTCTCCTTCTTATCTCGACTCCTCCTCTTTATCCTCTATCTCTTCTTCTTCTTCCTCACGTTTCTCTCCCAAATTCTCTCCTAAATATACCAAGTCTTCGTCGTCGTCCACCAATTGTCGTACGACAAACGACCGTTCTACAACGCTGAACTCCAAGAACGTGTCGACCTTTGCCTGAGAGTTGGCGTAGGGCTTCACGTCCTCAAATTTAATTTATGTCGATACACAGAAGATAGGTCAGAGATAAATAAAAAAGTAACATACGACATACAACAAAAAACTAAGTAAATCTCACCCGACACGTTCCAACCGGCCCTAATCCAGCTGCTCTCAGAGTCAAGAGTCGACTTACGCACAAATGCGTACCTGGTCTTCCATTTACGATCGTTTACAGCAGTCTTTAGGACCAAGGTTTGGTCGCCCTTAAACCTAGAAAATAGGCTATAGCGATGAAATCCATCCTTGTTGACTTGATAAGCCAAGAGGAGGTCGCGCACACTCATGGGAGATTCCCATTTTTCGGTAAGTCGCTCAATCACTTCTACGACTCGCCAGAACTGGGGCATTAGTTGGCCCGGTGCTAAATCGAATTCAAGCATAAAATCCTTGGCCAAAGGCGAATAGGGCCATTCAAAACCTATCTTAAAGGGATATTCGTATATCACGATATACCCCTCGGGACACTTATTTGGTCGAGTCTGACCTGCTCTAATCAATGTAATCCCCGCAAGGATTTTTGCCAAATTCCTAAGATCATCGAGGTCCGATTGTTCTCAGATGGAACTTACAGGTTAAATCGACATTTCTAAATAGACTTACAAGAGGTCAAGAAATCGTACCTTATATAAATAGGCGCTCTAAACCTCGAAATTTCTAACTGTGTCGAAGATTCTTGCAGATTTGGGAAGGATTGAGCAAAGAACAACAAGAAATCTGGAAGAAAATCTCTTTCTAAAACTCACTGTAAGCGTAAAAAATAAAAGATCTGTTTGGGCAAAATTTCACCAGTCTCGACCTCGACCGTCGTGTAGAAACACACGACCTCGACCAACTAACGTATGATTCTTCTGTTACGTTTTCCTAATTTAATGCGGGTCAAAAGGCATTCATGGCCAACGGACGAAAACCGACAGAGCAATTATGAGCATTAAACTACGGAAACCGTTGCGACCGTTATTAGAAGAATTCATGGAGACATTAAATGCATTCGAAGACTATAAATATGAAGACAAAGTCATCATTGGCACATCATCGAATTCTGGAACTACACACTGTGTACTCAAGAACACACAAAACAAAGAACTCTCTCTCGAAGACTCGCTCTCGACGCACGACATTCGCACACGACACGCAGTTTTTACACACGACGCACGTTGTTTTTACATTCAAAACACTTGTTACTTTACATTTAAAGTATTTCCGTTCATTTGTATTGTAATCTCTGTACAATCGACACCAGTAACAAAGGACATCGCCCCTGTTTGGCGATCATAGTGCAGCGACGACTCCCACAGTCGTCCGCGGGTTTTTTCCTCGTTGAGGTTTTTCCCGCGTCACCAAAATCCTTGTCTCTTTTACATTTTCTGTCTTTAACGCACTGTTTTGTCGAACGATTCCTTTCTTTAGATGTTAAGCTAAACAATCAACCTTAAGTTATCCTTCTGGACGATTTTTGGCATTAACAGTTTGGCACCATCCGTGGGACCCCATCTAGAGAAAATCTTCGACAAACGTGTGTTTTACTAACAGTTTCTTGGAGTTTCCTCTTTTCTCTGTTTCAGGAGAATGGCAAGTAATGGAAACCAGGAGCATGTCACTGCCCAAGGGCAAGAAGAGCTTACAAATGCACAAGATATTCCTGGAATGGTTGATGAATAACTCCTGGAGGAAATTATCCTAGATCAGTGCAAGCCTAATCAAAAAGTCTTTATGGGATCGTCCCTCGATCCCTGCATCAAAAACAAGCTAGTATCTTTCTTGCACGAGTACGCCGATTGTTTTACCTGGTCGCATGAAGACATGGTCGGTATCGATCCTGGCGTCATCTCTCATAAGCTCAATGTCGACCCGTCATTTAAGCCTATCAAGCAGAACCGGTGAAAATTCGCTCCTGAGAGGAATAAGGTAATAAATGACGAGGTCGACAACCTCCTCAAGACAGGGAAAATTCGAGAAGTAAAGTACCCCGATTGGCTTGCTAATGTCGTGGTCGTGGCGAAGAAAAATGGCAAGTGGAGGGTCTGTATCGATTTTACGGATCTCAACAAAGCCTGTCCTAAAGACCCTTTCCCATTGCCACATATTGATGCCATGGTCGACGCGACAGCTGGGCATGAACTATTAACGTTCATGGATGCATATTCTGGATACAATCAGATCCTGATGCACGTCGAGGACCAGAAGAAAATTGCGTTCATGACAGATCGAGGTATTAATTGTTATAAAGTTATGCCTTTCGGACTAAAAAATGCAGGTTCTACCTATCAACGTCTGGTGAACAAATTGTTCAAAGATCACCTCGACGACACAATAGAAGTTTATATCGACGACATACTCGTCAAGTCGAAGCAAGCAGTCGACCACGTCGACCATTTAAGGCAGTCATTCGATACCCTCCGAAAATATAGCATGAAGCTCAACCCAACGAAATGCTCCTTCGGTGTCAGCGCTGGAAAATTCTTGGGCTATATGGTCACTCGTCGCGGAATCGAAGCCAATCCCGACCAAATCAAAGCCATTGTCGAGATCAAATCTCTGAGGAATTTCAAGGAAGTCCAAAAGCTCACTGGTCGAGTGGCAGCCCTGAATAGATTTATCTCTCGATCATCGGACAGATGTCACTTATTTTACAATATCCTCAGAAAAAACAAACGCTTCGACTGGACCGACGATCATGAGTAAGCACTGCGGAAATTAAAAGAGTACATGGCATCGCCACCCTTATTATCAAAGCCTCACGATCATGAGACCTTGCAGCTATATCTAGCTGTCAGTCCAAATGCGGTAAGTGTCGTCCTGACGCGAGAAGATGAAAAGCAACAATTGCCGATCTACTATGTAAGTAAGTCCCTTCTAGACGCCGAAACCAGGTATTCCTCAATGGAAAAACTACTCTTGTCGCTTGTTACAGCCGCAAAGAAATTGCGACATTACTTCGAATCACACCCGATTACTGTCGTTACTAACTACCCCCTCAAGTTTGTCTTAAGAAAACCTGAGTTGACAGGTTTTAATGCCAAAAATCACACAAAAGTACAACTTGAGGTCGATGTGGACATTTAACAACTAAAGAAACGTATCTCAAGCCAAATAACACAATTGCGAGGAAAAAGTAAAAGAGACAAGAGATTTGGTGACGCGAAAAACCCCAAAACGAGGGAAAAAACCGCGGTCGACTCTGTGAGAGTCGACAGTGCACTATGGTTCGCCAAACAGGGGCGAAAGTCCTTTTGTGACAGATGATATGTGTACAATAGGTTACAAATGAAATAAAAATACACTTAGTCGTGTGTAAAAGGTGTGCGTCGTGTGTTAAACGTGTGAAACAAGCTGTTGTCGTGCGGCTTGAACTGTTGTCGTGCGGTTTGAACTGTTGTCGTGTGGTACTTGCGTTAGCGACGTGTGCTCGAATGCGAGAGAGAAAAATGTAGAAGTAGATGAGAATGCAGTTGTATAGCTAGATGAATTCATCCCTTTGCTCGAGGTTGGAGCATGCCTTTATATAGGTTTCGCCGGTCATTAATGTGCTTTAATGGTTGATCTTGTAACCGCTGCCGACATTAAATGCGCTTTGATGATTGGCTTTGTAACCGCTGTCGAGTCTTTAATGTCAATAAGAGCTCGACCGTTATTGACCGTTGTACCATAATGGCTTGTAGACCTGCATTAATGAACAAAAGAAATGGTTGTCGACCATTGATAGTTAGTGTAATCGTAAGACCGTCTTAAGTTCTGGACGTCGGTCTTACGGAGCATACGTCCGTCACCGAAATACAAGACCATGTATATGACTGTAAATGTCTTGTAAGACCTTATCTTAGTATAGGAATGGTCTTATGAAAATGTCATAAGACTAGGTCGTAAGACCACCAGGTCGTAAGACCAGAGTGATATAAGACCGATGACAGGAGACTGTCAACGCAAGATCGATGAGTCATAACTGGCGACACATAACTGGCGACATAAGACTAGTGACGTAAGACTAGTGACGAGTGACGTGCGACGCGTGGCTGGCGACAGGTGATTGGCGATAGGTGATTGTCAATATGTTGCTAACGATGTATGTCATACGACATGCGACGTGTAACATGCGATAAGTGACGTGCGATCACGAGATGTAAAGACACCATCTTGAATGACTATTGACGCAAGATGTCTTTCAATAACCAACTATCGTGGTTATTAACGTATGTCGGGGACATGATAATAATGGGTATTATCTTTGATCATTAGGGTAATCAATATCTATGGGTCATGTCGAGGGAATTTCCCAAGTCGTTCAAGGATGTGATTTTTTACCCAAACAACAGGTCGATTAGCGAAATGGAGTGTATATCTCAGCAGCTACGACATCGATTTCAAACCCAGGACAGCGATCAAGTCGCAAGCTTTAGCTGATTTCATCGCCGACTTTAGTCCCGAATTGGGGAAGAAGCAGAGCTCGGAGTGTCTACTGTGGCGACTCACGACAACATGCCTTGGACTCTACACGTCGATGGGTCATCCAACGTTAGGGGTTCGGGACTTGGCATCGTCTTAAAGTTGCCACAGGGGGGCAAGATGGTGTACTCCGTACGATGCGATTTCAAAGCCACCAACAACGAAGCTGAGTACGAATCCCTAATCGTAGGAATGGATATGGCCTACGACTCGGGGGCAACTTCGCTGCATGTTAGGAGCGATTCTCTTTTGGTCGTAAACCAGATGAATGGAGAATTCGCAGCCAAGGATTCAAAAATGACATCATACCTGAAGGTAGCAAAAGAAAAATCAAAAAAATTCAAATCTTTTTCTATTGAGCAGATCCCAAGGGATCTGAATACTCAGGCCGATGCTCTAGCAAACCTGTATTCGACAGTATTCCCCTGATCCACCTAGTGACATCATCCATCGAAAATGACGATGTCGTCCAGATCGAAGAGCAAGAGGATGATTGGTCGTGCGACATTCGAAATTTTCTTGTGCACGACCAACTCCCGGAAGACAAGATGGAAGCTCGAAAGATCAGATTCAAGGCATCCCGGTATGTCGTGATCGGAGATAAACTCTACCGACGATCATCGACAGGCTTGAACCTGAGATGCGTCGTTAATAAGAATCAAGTTCGGAAGATCCTCCAAGAAATGCACGATGGGGAGTGTGGCAATCACTCCGGAGGTCGCAGTCTAGCTAATCGTATCTCTCAGCAAGGCTACTTCTGGCTGACGCTACGACAAGACGTCGTCAGGTACGTCCAGAACTGTGATCCTTGTCAAAGACATTCAGGTACGTCTCATAAGCCATCTGAACCCTTACATTCGACATTGATCCCATGGCCCTTCATGAGGTGGGGTATGGATATTGTCGGCAAGTTGCCACCTGCCCCTGGGCAAAAAGTGTTTCTTCTCGTACTTACGGATTACTTCTCCAAATGGGTAGAAGCGACTGCCTTTTCCCAAGTTCGGGATAAGGAAGTCGTGTCTTTTATCCAGACTAACATTATATGCAGGTTTGGGATTCCATCCGAAATTGTCTGCGACAATGGATCCCAATTCATAAGCGACAGGACTCGACAGTTCTGTGAGGACCGCAGCATCAAGCTAACGACCTCGACGCCCAGATATCCCCAGAAAAATGGACTTGCTGAATCGAGCAATAAGACCATCGTCGCTTCACTTAAGAAAAGGTTGCAAGCCACAAAAGGAAGGTGGGTCGAAGAACTTCCTTCATTCCTATGGGCGAATCGTACGACGCCTCGTACGTCCACAGGACAAACTCCTTTCTCTTTGGTCTATGGTTGTGAAGCAGCTTTGCCGATCGAAGCTCAACTCCCGACCTCAAGGCATACTTCCGTCGACCATAATCTGGTTGATCTAAGCTATGACCTCGATGCTCTCAAAGAACTCAGGGAATCAGCGTTAATCAAGATGGCATCACAAAAGCAAGTGGTCGAGCGATACTTCAACAAAAATGTTAGGATTAAAATCTTTCAAGTAGGCGACTACGTCCTCCGACGAGTGTTCTAAAACACTCAGGAACTTAATGCCGGTAAACTTTCCACTAAATGGGAAGGTCCTTATCGCATCTCAGAAGTCGTGGGTAAAGGTGCCTATCGGCTCCAAACCCTCGACAATCAAGATATCCCGCGTAGCTGGAATGCAATACATTTGAAAAAGTATTTCTTTTAAGTCTTTTTCCTTTTGTCACACGATTTTTTATCACGACGATTACTGACTTAAGAATCGGAGGGTCGTTGGTTAGCCAACGGCCAAGCCTACGACGTTGTTTTATCACAGATCGCATGAACTAAAGTCTACGACATGACTTTAATCTCGCAAGGTCGCATGGTATAAATATTCAGGACTACGGCGTGATCATTCTATCACAGGGGCATACGACTTACGTTTCGTCGCACGATATAATCATATGATTGTCCAGGTCCAGCGATCCCATGATCTAAGCTCCTTAACTTAGAAAAAAAATTCGTGTTCTGAATGAATTGATCGCATGTGCTTATGTTTAAACGTACATCCTATGTTTTGGTTGTTTTGCAATGGATGCCTAAGTCGCACGATCCCCTGTTTGTTCTTAACAAGTTTCGTAACTAATATCGTATCTATTTGCATTAATCAAAATAGTACGTTCGACAAAAGAAAAGATTCCATTCACGGAATATACAATTACATCTAAATAACTTGACCTCCAGCGGTCGAACAAAAAAGACAACTACGAAAATAAAATCTTTCTTAAATCAAGGTACTGTGAATCATAAGGCGTCATGAAGATGAGTCCGCAGTATTTTGAGAATGTGGCTCTTAAGATTAATGTTAAGGTTGGGGATGAGCATCGGTCGTGTCTTTACCCGAGGCCTCGACCACTAAGCCTTCATCCACCTCTTCCTCTTCGACTTCCTTCTCGTCGTCAGAATCGATATCTCTTGCAGACCCGACCTCTTGCAAGAAGTAGTCAAGCTCGACCGACGCCTGGGCCAGAGGGTTCTTTCCTGACAAGTTCTGCCTCATTATGGCAGCACGAGCAGTCAGTCGAGCCAGAGCAAAGGTAGACATGGCCTCGTCTTTTAGCTTTCCCACCTCCGTCTCCAAACTGACCACCTTGGCCTTGGAATCCTCAACTTTCCTCTCCTTCACAGCCAAGGACTCCCTCATCTTGTTCAGCTCCTTCCTTTGACTGTCGATCATGGACAAAGACTGCTTTAGACGACAGTTCGCATCGTCCTTCGCATGACCGACAACCTCCAATTCTTTTTTGGCCTCGTCAAGCTGTTTGGACATGGCCTCCTTACGCTCTACAGCGACGTTCGCCCTGGCCAACGCTGCGTTCCCCATCTCATGGGCGCAAGACACCAGATCCTTGATCTTCTCTGTCTCCGCACGCAAGGCAAGAGAAGATTGGAGTGTCTATACAACAGAAAGAAACATGTCGGTAAGCATTCGACAAAAGCTAAGAAAACACCGAAACATAAAGTTTTGAAAGAAAAACTTACAAGGAACACCAGACCGGCGACATGGGATCTCATCTCCATGACTGGGAATCCCTCGAAACGCTCTCTGAAAGAAGGGAGCAAATATTTCCCCAGGTGAGGAAACAAATCCGTCCCGGACAGGACGTCATAAACCATAAAGTCCGAAGGCAACGTAAAGTTAACCTCCGTGACTTTAGCCCCTCCCGTCGCATGCTCCTTGCCCTTATCATCCGATGAAGGGATCGACGTGGTAGTAGGGGACTTCGCCGTTTTTGCTGGTGGCGCAGAACTAACGGGTGTCGCAGCAATCGCAGGCGTCCTCGTCTTCATAGACGATGCGACCTTCGCCTTCTCAGGCGTAACAGCTCTCGACGAGTCGTCAACCTTCGAAGACGGTTTCCTTGGAACCGTCATCCTCGTCTTTGGTAAGACCCCTGATTCAGTGGTCGAGGTCTTCTGTCTTCTTTCACTGCCTTTACAGGCAAGCTCAAGTTGCGCCGCTCTCTTAGCAGAGATGGTCGGCACCTTCGTCTGCGATTCTCCTGAAGACACATAAGAAGAAGCATTACAAGGTGAACGAAAGAGCAAAAGACCAGAATCGAATGGAAGGGAATAAGAAGGTACACTTACCAGTCATCTCTTCTTCTTCTCCTCTCGACTCTTCTTCTTTCTCTTTTTCTTCTTCTTCCTCTTCTTCCCCCTCGCCTTTTTCTCCCCAATTCTCCCCTAAGAACACCAAGTCTTCGTCGTCCTCGTCCACTGATGGTCGCGTAAGAAAAGATCTCTCGACAATGCTGAACTCCAAGAACGCGTCAATTTTCGCTCGAGAGTTAGCATAGGGTTTCACGTCTTCAAATTTTATATCTGCCAACACATACAAAGCAGGTTAGAAATCAGTCGAATAATATGAAAGATGTACGACAAGAATAACTCACCCGAAGTATTCCAGCCAGCCTTAATCCAGCCACTCTCGGAGTCAAGGGTCGACTTACGCACAAATGCATACCTAGTCTTCCACTTACGATCGTTTACAGCGGTATTTAAGACTAAGGTTCGATCGCCCTTATACCTAGAGAACAGGCTATAGCGGTGACATTTGTCCTTCTTAACTTGGTAAGCCAAGAGGAGGTCGCGTACGTACATCGGTGACTCCCATTTTTTCGTAAGGCGCTCAAAATTCTGAATTACTCTCCAGAATTGGGGCATTAATTGGGTTGGCGCTAGGTCAAATTCAGTCATAAAAGCCTTGGCCAATGGCGAGTAAGGCCATTCAAAGACTATCCTAAAGGGATATTCGTAAATGACCACGAACCTATCAGGACATACATCAGGTCGAGTCTGACCTGCTCTAATCAATGTGATCCCCGCGGGGATTTTCACTAGAACTCTAAGGTAGTCGAGATCCTTTTGATCTTGAATGGAACTTACAGGTTCCATTGACGTTTCTAAAAACTTAAAAGTTTCTCAAAGTTTTTAGACAAAGACCAATAAAATCGTACCTTATATGGGCGCTCTAAACCTCGAAATCTATAACTTGGTCGAAGATTCTTGCAGGTTTTGGAAAGATTCGGCGAAGAAACAGCAAGCAAATCAAGGAAAAACTCTCTTAAAAACTCTCCGAAATCGTAAAAGGAAAAGATTCATCGAAGGTCACTATTTATGGAAACGATCATGTCAGGTCGAACCTCCCGATAATCGACACGTGCCCCTGTCTTTTTGAAAGCTCGACAGATCGTCGACACCTGGCAAATACAGCTGTTATGCACGATCACGCGTCAGCATGACATCACGACCTTATCACCTTTTCGACTTCTTCTTTAGTTAGAATTGGACCGATCCAGTTCCAAGGCAACTGAAAAGACTTTTTTCACACATACGTCCGACTAGCAAAATTTAAAAAACTTTTGAAATTTGAATTTGCCACTCCACTTTTTCAAATTTTGGGGGCAAACTGTTTGGGAAAAATTTCACCAGTCTCGACCTCGACCGTCGTGTAGAAACACACGACCTCGACCAACTAACGTATGATTCTTATGTTACGTTTTCCTCATTTAATGCAGGTCAAAAGGCATTCATGGCCAACGGACGAAAACCGACAGAGCAATTATGAGCATTAAACTACGGAAACTGTTGCGACCGTTATTAGAAGAATTCATGGAGACATTAAATGCATTCGAAGACTATAAATATGAAGACAAAGTCATCATTGGCACATCATCGAATTCTGGAACTACACACTGTGTACTCAAGAACACACAAAACAAAGAACTCTCTCTCGAAGACTCGCTCTCGACGCACGACATTCGCACACGACACGCAGTTTTTACACACGACGCACGTTGTTTTTACATTCAAAACACTTGTTACTTTACATTTAAAGTAATTCCGTTCATTTGTATTGTAATCTTTGTACGATCGACACCAGTAACAAAGGACATCACCCCTGTTTGGCGATCATAGTGCGGCGACGACTCCCACAGTCGTCCACGGGTTTTTTCCTCGTTGAGGTTTTTCCCGCGTCACCAAAATCCTTGTCTCTTTTACATTTTCTGTCTTTAACGCATTGTTTTGTCGAACGATTCCTTTCTTTAGTTGTTAAGCTCCACAATCAACCTTAAGTTAGCCTTCTGGACGATTTTTGGCATTAACAAGATCCACCGTGGGTCTCTATTTATGTGTTCGATCGTGTCAGGTTGAATCCCTAGATGATCGACATGTACCCTTGTCTTTTCATATGACCACACTGATCGCCGCCACCTGGCCATGACAGCTGCTAAGCACGATCCTGCGTCAGCGTGACGTCACGATCTTATCCCCTTTTCGACTTCCTCTTTAGTTAGAATTGAACCGATCCAGTTCCAAGGCAACCAAAGTGACTTTCGACACGTGAAACGACCCTAGATGTTCGACTGACAAAATTTAAGTAAGGAAAACATTTAAGGTAAAATCATAATACTTTATCCTCTGATCATAATTGAAGTCGAAAGATATTCACCCCACGACACTCGACCATGACGTCGTCTCATTCATATGTCCGTCGTATGGAACCTCACGACCTCGACCGACTAACATATAACATTACTGTTACTTTTTCAGTGTTTTAATGCATGAATCAATGACATTGATGATCAACGGCCATAACCAACAGAGGCTGTTACAAGCATTGAATTCAACAACCGTTACGACCGTTACCAAGGGTCTTTATGGAGTCATTCAAAGCGCCCGAAGACTATAAAAGCAAAGGCTAGAGCATCATTTCACATCATATGGAATCAACCGAACTCTGAAGAACACTCAAAGCAAAGAACTCTCTCTCAAAGAATCGCTCTCGACGCACGACTTTCACACGCGACACATTGTTTTTACACACGACGCACCAGTTTTTACGTTCGACACACTTGTTACTTTACATTTAAAGAATTTCTTTAATTTGTATTGTAATCACTGTACTCTCGACACCCGAAACACAAGGATATCGCCCCTGTTTGGCGACCATAGTGCAGCGACGACATCGTCATTGTCGTCCGTGGGTTTTTTCCTCGTTGAGGTTTTTCCCGCGTCACCAAAATCTCTGTCTCGTTTACATTTTATGTCTTCGTCGTACGATTTGTCGAAAGATTCCTATCTTTAGTTGTTAAATTCCACAATCAACCTTAAGTTATCCTTTTGGACGATTTTTGGCATTAACAGCCGGCGCTATGCGATACGGTGCACGCGCTATTGGTGTCGATCCAGGGATAAGATCAATGCGAAACTCTACTTGTCGTTCAGACGGTAGACCTGGAAGATCATCGGGAAATACATCCAGAAATTCACGTACAACCTTAATGTCTTCCACTTGTTTCTTTTCTGACTTCACATCTAGGATATACGCTAGATAGAATGAACATCCTTTCATCAAACATTTACGCGCTTTTGCAACAGAAATTAACGGAACTTCCCCTTTTTGTTTTTCCCCAAAGATGAGTACATCATCTTTATCAACCATCGGAATACGAATTAATTTCTTTGCACACAGTATTTCAGGCTGGTTGAATGTCAGCCAATCCATACCCACAATTACATCAAACCCTCCAATTTCCATCAACAACAAGTCGATCGGAAATTTCGTTTCTCCTACCAAAATAAAACAACCCTCAAGTCTTTCGCGAACCAAGACTTGACCCCCGTTAGCTATCTCGACTACTAAGGCATCTTCCAATGTAGTGATAGGCATAGCTAACTTGTGATAGAACGACTTGGACACAAACGACAAATTTGCACCACAGTCAAATAAAATGCGCGCGGGAATGGAATCATTGAGAAAAGTACCCGAAACGACGTCTTTCGATTCTTTTGCCTCGTCAGCTGTCATATGGAATGCCCGGCCCGTTGGTTTAGGAACATCAGATTTCTTGCTTTGGTCCCGACCCTTTTTCAGCTTTGGGCAATCCCGACGGAAATGACCAGGTTATTTGCATTCGTAGCATGTAGATCCTTGAACAGGACAGTTGTTCAAAGTATGCCCACTTTTACCACACTTATAGCATTCCAATGTGGTCACCCAACACGGACCAAAGTGTTTACTCCGACACTTCGGGCACCAATTCGGCTCCCGACGAGATTCATAACGAGTATTTTTACCAAAGGATTTTGATTTCTGAGAAGACTCTGACCGGCTTTCCCATTTCCGTTTCTCTCCAACTTGAGTCTTTTCTTTCTTGTCTTTAGCATAGACCTCTTCCATAACTTTGGCTTCCTCAATTGTCTCTCTCAGCGTTGAAGCTTTAGCATTTCGTACCCGGGACATCATGTCCACTGGCAAACCCTTCAAATACGCTTTAATCTTATCCTTCTCAGTCGGAGCCACATGCCCCACTAAATTCAGCTTCTCCATAAAGGATTCAGTATACTTCCTAACAGTAGAAGTACCCTTCTTAAGAGTCCGAAACTCTTCTTCAATCCTATCCATTTCATTTTCATTACAGTATTCTTCCAAAATCTTTTTCTTAAACGACTCCCATGTCATAGCTGCTAAAACTGGAGCCGTCACAGTAGACGTCACTATGTTCCACCAAGTCAACGCGTTACCTCGTAACATTTGAGACCCAAATCTGACTTTCGACTTTTCATCACATTCACAAGCTCGGAAAGCTTGTTCCATTTCCCTGAGCCAATTCATGCACGCCACAGGATTGTCTGCTCCGATAAACTCTGGCGGTTTACAGCTTAGAAATGTTTTATATGAGCAGACTCTTTCCACCCTCCTGTTTATATCTGTCACAGGATTACGAATTTGATTTATTACTCTAGTGTCAGTCTCCGTTCGACGTAACTCCGAACTTCGATCATTCAGTGCTTTCATAAACATTTCAGTTTGTTGTGCCATTGCTTTATTCATCATTTGCGTCATGTTCTCCATCATACGAGACTCCACCGTCGATTCCGGCGTTTCCGGGTTGACGGTACTGGTACTTGTTCTGTGTACCCGACTGTCTGATCCTCCCGTAAATGTAACCTCGACGGACTCTCATGAGTTTCACCTGTTTCAGGTCGCTTTTCTACTGACCAATCAACTACGGCCCTATCCTCCGAAGAATTTGGGGACCTCGGTGGCGTATTCACCATCGTTCTGATATAACATAAAGAAATTAACCATAAGAAATGGTTACACATATCTAGACATACGAAACGTACTTTACCGATCATTAGTCACTGTAACAATTTAGAAACAAGTATGCTTGTGTAACAATATATCCATAATAACAGTAGCAAATTGGAATTGTGAACATACTATACATGAGAATCCTCGTTACCATCGTTACAGTACTACTTTACGTATTTCCATCGACTCTAAGACTATCCCGTCTTAGTGCTTCTACCCATTTCTCACATATCATAACTTAATTCATCTCAGCTTAAGTCTAGGTATCTCACTAACATACCTAGTTCACTTAAACTAATGCTCTGATACCATATTGTAACACCCTAAAAATCAGGGCTAATTTAAACCTCAATTTATAACAAGATTTAAACATAAAACTTCCAAACTTTATACATAAGCAGAGAATTAACTGTGAGGGTCATATTTACAAATATCGAATTCTTCAAATAACCTATTAATCTAATCATGTCACTATAATCAGATTAACTAGGTTATCTAAGTAATCCATCAAAAAGCCTCAATATTCATTAATTTCTCCACTATTCCAAAAATTCTCGTCCCACATCCCTCTATTTCCCGGAGCTAGTACCTGGTAAGAAAATATAATTTGAAACGATTAGGCTAACGCCTAGTGAGAACATTCGGTTTCAAAATAGTATTCTTAAAATCAATGTAAACAAGGCATAACAAACCTGATTTACCATCTTTCTTACCAACTTGTAAAAACATCTTACGATGACGGGATTAGACCCGATTCCATGAATATGACCGACACCAAGTCAGTCATAGTATCACGTTCCATAGCCCACTACGAATCTCCACGGATTCTAGATTAATGCTCATATCCAAGAAATCACAATTACACATGTCAATTTCTTGGAAAGGAAGTAGAGATCTCTTTCCTTCCTTAGAAATCGGGAATTACGATTAGTCCACGCCTATCCCACGATTATCACACACACACTGGAATTACGATTAATCCACGCCTATTCCATGTGTTTATAAAAACTAGTGCCTATGGATCCATTACACTTATTTGTACTCGTGCAGGTTATTGCTTAATATAAATCATTTTCAAATAATGTTAATGAAATTAAGCAAAACCATCAATTTAAGATAACCGATTTTACTTCATAAAATCATTCTTCCAAAATCCATCCAAAACATTTCATTATAAAAATTCACCTTACCATAATTTAAAAACATTATAAAAGGGTAAGGTAAGAATGAACTCACTTGATAGCAGTAACGTCGCTATTACTTCACTTCTTAAAGTTGTAAAGACTTTCCGCTACTAAACTTCCCAGAGTCTGAAATATCCAAATACATATTGTACTGATATCAATCTATTGTACAGGACCCTTAAAGACTAAGAATCTTAAATAACCAAAATTCTCGACACTTATCGCAACCCACTAATTGCGATAACACTTGTCGCAACCTACTACTTGCGACACAATTCTTATCGCAACCCATTATTGCGATATCCCTTCTTATCGCAACCAACTGTTGCGACATGCATCTTATCGCAACCAACTGTTGCGATATACATCTTATCGCAACCAACTGTTGCGATACAATCAATCTTGTCGCAACCCAAAGTTGCGACATTCAATCTTATCGCAGCTATCAACCTTATCGCAACTAACTGCGTTCATCATTGTCTCAACCAACTGAAAACGTATTTAAGCTAGAATCTATACTTTTAAGCCATGTATGATCCTATAAATTTCCAGATATGTTTAAGACTACCACTAGAACATAATCATAAAACCAGATTTCTCATAACATTCAAAAACATCAAAACCCATTTTTAAACCACTAGAAAGCTTAATACACATAAGGAGAGCAATTTATATAGAAGCATACCTTTGATTCTCACAGGTTGCACCTAAAATTTCCAGTCAAATAAATCTGCTTGCTTCCTCTTCTTCTTCTTCTTTCGGTCCTCTCTGTTTCTCTCTATTTTTCACCGTAAACACACACACGCACACAATAAGACACCAAAGTGTCAAAACAAGACACCTCACCCTTCTTTTATCTAAAAGAGGCGGTGGTGTCTAAGGGGTTTCACCACTTACCCAAAACAGCCCCTCTACTTCATTTAATTGACAAATTCCACCCTCCAACTTATAAATTAAAATTAAAGTTTACCCCTTAACTTATAACTCCGTAAAACAAATAACTTAACTTACTCGGGGATAAACTCTAAAATTAATCTATCAAATAATTTATACTCGAATTATTCAGTAACCCCAAACAAAACACTTATATAGAAAATCGAGATGTTACAAGGGGTTCCAATATTAAAGTCAATACTTGTAACTACTCGCATAAGGCTCAACGGCAATTAAACATGCATATCACAATATTCCATATAATATTTGACAACAACAGGGGAGACCCGTATCCATTGAGGAGGGAACATGCAAATATACTACCCGTACAATGTTAATCATATAACACTTCTTGACTATATGTCCAAGTGTTCCTACGATTCCTCGACAAGTTTAATCTCAAGAGACAGTTGACCTTAGTGTCCATCCCCAGAACTTCCACCACAAGGCTCGGCACACTACAGACTACCTCCAAGGCATTACCTCAGCGGCGAAGGTCCTAGTACTCACATCCAAGGTAGCACTTTCAAACTCAACCCTCCTAGTGTCTACTTGGAAAGTTTAAGGTCATAAACATGAGTCCCGGAGTCCAACCCCGCAATACCCATGAGACCCCATAAACAAGACCGACTCATATGCCTATGCATCAAATGCATTATAGTCTAACAATTACATGACTCCCAAAAGAATGTCCAACATCTTTAATACATGTAATTAAATAATAAATATGGCTCAAACGCATATCATCTCAAAACTCAACATTGAGTAATTTACATTGGAACAAAGTCCCTAAGACTCACTTAAGTCAAATACGAGCCAAATGCTCAACAATACAATTGACCAACAATAAAGACTACTAATACAATAAAATGCATTTAAATGTCATATACACAAACACATACCTCCAAGATATGATAAATCCACGTTCCCATCATACATTCGATCAAATGGTTTTCCACACAACTCGCAACCATATATGTATACAAATGACCCATAACAATAAATATGCATTTTTCCAACAACACTAAAGTGTATTTTCACCAAAGACCCCCATTTATACAAAAACCTTCAAAACACTTTTCTTTGAGATATAATTATCAAATTACCCAAAAATCCCAATGTGGGCGTTTTATAAGATTTTCAAGGTTAAACACTTCAAATAGTCAAAACTCACCAAATGACTCAACCATATATAATTTTCATGAAAAACACATAAACACTTAAAATGGACATTTTTGGCATGTACAACGTTTTCACAAATCAACTTGAACTCATCTTGGTAGATTTAGGCTAAATCTAGATTTTTTTCACATCTTGAGCTCCTTTTAAGAAATTTGGATCTTCAAGTCAAATCTTCCAAAAACCTAGATCCACAAGTTTCCAACCATCAATAATCATCCTCAAACTCTTAGAATCGTTTCCCCAAAACATATTGCATCAAAATCACCAATAAACCAAAACCTTAATTTCTTAGATGAAGAAAAGAGAAGCTTACCTCAACCACCACTTGAATCCACCATCAAAACACCTCTAAGGTTACCAAAATAAACTTCAATCTTCAAACCAACAAAAGAATGGAAGGGTTTTAGAAGAAGGTTTGGTGAAACCCTTAAAAATGAAGATGAGGTGGTGAGCTCCAAACCCTGATATTTTCTATAGCTAGATGATGAAGAACCTCCTTTGAAATCTAAGATTGAGACCTCAAAACACCCAAACATTTTGAAGAAACCGAGAGGGTCCGTTTAGAGAGACGTAGGAGATGAAGTGGTGAAGCAACAAATGAGAAATCAGCTAAAAACCCAAATTTTAAACTCTCAGACATCATGGGAGATTGTGCCAAGTGACTGTGACCTGGTCACTATCGCGAGGCACTCTCGTTGGTCCTGTACAGAGAGCTCCCAGCTCCCCGCGATTTTGCCAAGCGACAGTGACCAATGTCACAATCGTGAGGCACTCTGGCTGAACTTGTACCGAGGGGCCTCGGCTCCCCGCGACTATGACACGGCGAAAGTGACATTGTCACTATCGTGTGGCACTGTCGCCCAAGCTGCCCCGAGGTCCTATTTTTGCGTTGTTTAACCCGAGTTGTTCTCGATCTGATGAACTCATTGCGAAAGGTGTTTTCCATTTATTAAATGTTGAATAAGGCTTTTCAAAGGGTCATAAAGGAAGCCTTTTTAACTTAATCATCAACTTTTCTAGAACAGTAGCCTCGAGGGTGGATCTGGTGACATTCCACCAACTGAGTACCAAGCCTCTAAGCATCTGGGAGCAAACCTCACTTTTTGACCTTCTTCACACTCACTAGTGTCGAAGGCTTGCTCAATCTATCGGATCTAGTTCATGCAAGAAACTAGATCATATGATCCGATAAACTCCAATGGCTTGCTACATAAGAATGACTAGTAGGAGAAAGTCCTCCCACCTCGTCTTGTGTCATTTGTCGCAAACTCTTCGGTTGGAATCACAATTCCGGTACCCCCGAATCCAACAGTCTCCTTCTTACGGTTACTAACATCTTTGTCCTTAATCATCTTCATGGGAACTCTTGTTGCTTGGCCATAACTGCATTGCTTGCATCACGTTGGCCATCATTTCCGTTTGAGGGGTCACATCTTCCATGACCGGGTTAGAGGAAGCCAAGTTGATCCTTGACACGTGCCCCCCCCCCCGACCCAATAAGTTGGGTCTAGGTTAGGGTGTTAAGGAGACGAGCTTTTAACGAGCTACTCAAGCTCGTTAATCTCGAGCTTGAGCCTAATAATTATTGAGCTCGAGTCGATCTCAAACACAAAATAAAGCTCGTTTAACTTAACGAGTCGAGCTCTGTAATACCCCGGGTAAGTTCGTTAGTTAAAAATATTATTCCGTTAAATTATTTAACTTTAAAGTTACTATTTTGGGTAACTTGAGATGAATTATTAAGTTAAGGGTACTTCGGTTATTATTGAATAGATTAGGGTCTAAAAGGGTAATTATGGTTGATAATATCTGAATTAAGAGTACAGATGTCTTCATAATAACAAAAACTCAGATTTAAGGTGTGTGTGTGTGTTGGGAGCAAAAAGAAGAAGAAAGAAAGGATAAAGAAGGGTAAAGGCTCAAATTGGAGTTATTGAAGCTGATTAAGGTATGTTTCTAGTACAATTTATGTTTATAATGGTTAGTAGGAAGTATCTATCGGATTAGAATCATCACATCTAGTCTGGGGTTGATTTCTGTCGGATTTCTAGGCAAAATGGACCAAACCGACAGTAGTTTCCGGATAGATTGAATGTGTCCGGGTAGATTCTTGGGTGGTGTCCGGGTGGTTTTATTGATAGTGTCCGGACGATTCGTTTGATGGTTTCCGGATGATTTAGATACCGGATGGCATCCGGATTCCTTTGGTGTCCGGATTCCTTATGTTGTCCGGATTAGTTTGTGTTGTCCGGATAAATCGTGTTGTCCGGATTCTTTTGGGTTGTCCGGAAACTTTAGCTGTTTGACCAATTTTGAGGTTTCGGATACTTTTGAATGTCCAGATATAGTTTCCAAATGCATTTTGAGTTAAGTTGTTCCGAAAACTTTCTGCTATCCAGACCCCGCAAGGGCGTTGCCCCTTGACCCCATCCGCTATCCGGGTAGCGGAACCCCCGTATTAAGTTGCCGTAGGGGAATATTTGAGGATAAGAGTTTGATAGGTTATTTGGGATTCTCAGCCTGTTAGTAAGTCTTATGAGTTCTTTTGGTAAAGAGATGTTTGTATGTAAATGGTTTTAGATTCTGAGAATTTTGGGTAAAGGATTGGATAGCTCGGAGAAAGGCTTGGACGCGTATTGTTAAGCATTCAAGGTGAGTTTTACTTCAAAATATTTTAACTGGAATACATATATGTGTGAAATGGATATGTGATCAAGATGTGAATATTATGTGTTTATAATATAGTAAGATGTTATATTCATATGTGCATTACATTACACAAGTGTGCATTAGTCGGGTTCCGGTGTGCGGACCGACGGGTAGCCGGGTTCCGGTGTGTGGACCGGTGGGTAGCCGGGTTCCGGTGTGCGGACCGGTGAGGTGTCGGGTTCCGGTGTGCTGACCGGTGAATTAGTTGGCTTGCTACCAATTAATATGGCCAGTTGTGGAGGAATAAGGTGGGATGAGATGCATGAGTCTTAATGTGGTGTTTATACGTGTGGTATATGTGGTGTTTGTATACTTACGGTATATGTGTGATTTGACACGAAGGTTGTATAGAAACTATTTTGAAACATGGTTTTATATAAATTGGTTTTATAACGAATTTGAAACGACAGGGATTATCTCACTAGACCACTAGGTCTAACCCTCATTTTCCTTTCAAAAATATGTATTCCAGATCTTTGGTTAACAAAGGGAAGAATAAAGCATAGGAGGCGATTGCTAGCTGATGAAGATTAGGATATGTTTACATTTCTGTATTGTATAGTTTTGAGACTTTGAGATCGAATGTGAATTATCATGTATTTTGTTATGAAAGTAACGACGTTGTGTATGAAATGTTAATTGTTATATATTATGTATGTTATGGGATACCGGGTCGTTACAAGCTCCGTAACACCAATGTTCGACTCGACTCATTCGAAAGCTCGATTAAACTTAACGAGTCGAGTCGAGCTATTCGAGCCTACACTTTTTTGAGCCAAACATATTCATATGTTTACAAACTATATAATTAAAATATAAAAATTATCATGCTTGACTAAATAAACGAGTTAATCGATCTCGAATTCGAGCTCATACACGAGCATCGAGCTCGAACTCAAACATTGAAAAAAATATTCGAGCTCGAGCCCGAATCTGCAAAAGTTAATCGGCTCGAGTCGAGCTCGAGCCTCATATTATTTTTTTTAAGCCCAACTCGAATAGCCTGCTACCGACTCGACTCGACTCGTTAACACCCCTAATCTGGGTGGTTCTGTCGTTGCCTCGATCCTTTCCGTTTGTCAGCGCTCGCGATCTACCTCGAGTGTTAACAATTTTCCACTCTCATCCACACAAGAATGGAGGTAAGAAATAAGCTATAAGAATTACACATATGAACGAACTACTACATTCATCAATTATCATAATAACAGTAAAACCAAGTACGCCCACGTAACAACACATTCATAATAACATTAGCTAAGTTCAATTATGAACATATTATACTTAAGAATTCTCGCTACCATCATCACAACTCTCAATTAGCACAGTTCTATCGACTTTACAAACATCTTATCTTAATACTTCAACCGAAACCTCGCAAGCCATAACTTAATATTTTAGCTTAAGTCTAGGAATCTTACATTCATACCTAGTTCACTTAAACTAGAGCTCTGATACTAACTTGTAACACCCCTAAAAATAGAAGAAAATTTATACCTGAATAATGACGTAACAATGGCATCTATATAAAAGAAATCACCAAAAAGGGTAAATAGTATTCGCGTTTACATTTCAAAATGATGAAAATGATATATATAACAACCTGCTAATCTAAACTACATCAAGCTTAGATTATGAATGGTGTCATTATCATCTTCCAAGGGAATCTATCTTTAATATGTTCGCCAACCCGACCAAAAGTCATATATCCCAAAAATGCCATCTAGCGATGTCCACTCTCCACTCACCACCTTGAAGCCCCACCGCTAAGAGAACTTGATATACATGTCATTTAAGAAATTGTGTTAGGCTTTACGCCTAGTAAGAACAAACGTTTATAAATGAATGAAGCATAAAACAACAATAAATGTTTTCCAAGATTTATAAAGTAAGTTTGTTTCCACATAAAATCATATTAGAACCATACAGTCCAAAATTCAACTTACGATGACGGGGGAGACCCTATTTCTAAGGATCGTAGCGGAAAACAAAAGTAAGCTACTTTCTAAGGTATTGAGCTCATACTAGGATCAATCGCCACGAGCTCTCCGACTTGTACTTTAGATGTGGAGGAGGGCACCCGATGATCATAGTCATACTCATTCTCGGGACTACATTTACGGTCAATGTCTACTATCTGGGTCCACATAACCATACGAAGTTACCTCCGATGACCCAATATCTCAAGTAGTTACAAACGAGAATTGTCCCAACAATAAGCCGACTCATATACCTTCGGATCCATTAGTAACACTCTAAGGCTTGTCACAATTACATTTATGACAAAACTATAATCACAAATATAGTTTTCATGTCAACATTTCCATAAAATTGTTTCCTTGCACAAATAACATCATATGAACTAAAACCATATTTAGCAACCAAATAACCATTTTTTCAAATACCAACATAAAGTGTTCACAAATAAGTTTCCAAAAGTTATACAACTTTATAATAACCATTGCTACTACAAACAACAATCCATCTATTTCCTTCCCCACAATTCACTTTTACCAAGTAGACTTCCAAAATAGTGAAAACCCTAAATGTAACCAAAATGATTGCATTCAAGAATTTAACCACAAATATGTATATAAAATCACATTTATATCACCAATCATGAAACTCTTCATCATATCAAACAATAGTAAAAACCCTAAAATCTCCAAAATATCAAGTTAGGTCAAAATACTTCAAATAAAAAAAATGTAAACAATGAGATGTTTAGGAGTTCAAAATGTAAGGTTTTGACATGTATAAAGTTTAAAAGGTTGGAATGAACCACAACTTAGGTTTTTGGTGAAAGCCTAGAAAACCTAAAAACCATAGAAATGGATGAGAATCATTGTAGATGATGATGAGATAGAGAATCCTTAGTTGCAGCTTCCAGATCCTGTCTAGATAAAAAAGGGCCTTTTTAAAACTCAAGAATCAAAGACTTCAATGCTCTAAGATCCTAAATAAATGAGAATAAAACGAGTGAAAAGTGTATGAAGAAAAGTAGGTGGAGTGATAAATGAGAAGGGCTAGAAAATCGCATCATTTATGACACTGGGCTCGTTTGCGAGAATGCCATGCTATTGTGCCAAGGGCACTCTCGCATGGCACAATCGCCTGAGATGTACCGCCAGTGGCCCCAACTGAGCGATTGTAACATGACGATAATGCCACTGTCACTCTCGCAAGCCACTCTCGCAAGCCACTCTCGCGAGCCACTCTCGCATAGTTGCGACTATGACACGGCGATAATGACCATGTCACTATCGCTGGGCACTATCGTCTCACACGTACCAAAGCCTAAATGCCAACTTTTCTCACCCAAACGCTCTCGACCTCCTTGAATATGAAAAGTAAAACGTTTGTTAATTAATAGACCAATAATTTAGAACTACCAAGGACATTTAAGGGTCAACTTTTTTTACCGAAATTCTGAGTAAAACAAATATATGTTAATTAATAAACTAACATTGTGTTCTCTAGTATGGAGAGAAAAGAAAAGGATGGAAAAGAAAGGGAGGGAAAAAAGGAAAGAAAAATAATTTTTATCATTCGAGTTCTGAAAATGGAAGAAAAATGAAGGAAAGGAAAGGAAATAAAATAATTTTCATCTTTTTGAACAAGAGAGATATGAAAGGAAAGATGTCACTTTTACAAATATACCCTGAAAAAAAAAATCTTTTATACTGAAAGGTCGGATAATTTTGTAATTTTAAAAATTGTAGTAAATTTTTTAAATGGTTTTAATTCTTTCATTTTCCTCTTCTTCCCTTTCCTCCCACATTTGGAAGGAAAGTTTTGGAATGAAACTTATCATTATTTTTCTTCTATTTTCTTTGCTTTATTTCCTAAAAAAGTTTCGAAAAACGAGTTTTTTTTTTACTTTCTTCTCATTTCCCTCCTTTTACTTCCCTTTCCTTCGTAAAAATAGTTTCGAGAACACAAAGTATATACTCCTTACATGAGAAAAAATCATGTGAAACAAAATCATAAGATAGAAGTTCTCGCAGATCTCACAAATTTTGGAGTTCTCAAATGATTAAGCCCCAATATATATCACAGTTATTTTGCAACCCAGTAAAATATTACAACCTCGTGCAACCCTCGTCTAAAACATTCATTTAGCTCATTGCTTTTGGAATCTCATTGATTTTCTAAATGAATTTACCAATTTTTTCGAATTTCTGGAACAGATATCGATGCACATAGCAGTTCATACGATGTGTTGGATGAATGTGGTACTTTCATACAATATGCATTTCATGTTAGTGTATGCATTTAATGAAGTACTATGCATAGAACCAGTAATCATTGATGCAATTCAGTAATCAATCCGGTGTCTATAAAATGAATGGGCTAAATGAAGGTTACACAAGGCTATAATCTTTTACTAGGTTGCAAAATAAATCACCCCTAATTATATTTCCCATTTTCTTTTATTTTATTTTTGGTGGGGGGGCGACATAGAGAGAGGATAGGAGATTTCACCAATCAACCATTAACACATCATTTTTTATTTTATTTTATTTTATCGGAGTCAACTTGATATTTGTACCGGTGAATTCAATGTCACACAAAATGAGTCGAGAGTTTGAAACCATTGACGTTACAAAATCAACACACTCTTGAATTGAATATCCATAAAACCATAATTATCAATTTTAGATTCTTCAAAGCATAAACGTACCCAAAAATTATCCTAACCTTGCTTCTCTTCGTAGCACCTACACCAAAGTAAACAAGTCTCAAAGCTTATCATTGTTTAAAATAACACATCATAAGAAGTGACTCGGATAGGAGGAAATGAAGAAAGTCATAGAGAGAGTAGGATAAGTCACAAAAGATGCTTGTTGTAGAAAAAACGAAGCAGATGAGCCAAATGGCTTATGAGCAGAACAAAGAGAAAGCCGGAGGAAGTTAGGCTCTATTTTAACGCTAACACTTCAGACCCCCGCCTCAACGATGCGAGGTGTACCCCCAACCCAAATAACCCAACAGAGGCACGGCCTCACCTCGACTGTTTTTTAAAACCTCGGTACATCTCATTTTGGTGCATTACATCCTAATGTGCATCTAAGGGTGGAGATCCTTTCTTGCCCTTCTCACTGTAACTTTCATTTCATCAAAACCCAATATATATAAAAGTAAGGAAAGGTTCAATTGCGATTTTCGCCCGTGAACCAAGGGACAAAGTAGAGTGTGACACGTGTCCCCGGGTGTCCACATTCAGTATGAATAACGAAGGTGAACGTTCATGCACTATTCATGATGAATAATAAAACATTCAAGATGAATAATACACGAATTCTTGAGTTTCATGATGAATGATGCATTATTCATGATGAATGATGCATTAACGACCCGTGCAGGTGTGGACACGTGGCGAGCTCCCGTTTGTCCCCCGGTTTGCAACTGAAACTCGGTTTTCATTTGAACCCACCCCTCTTTCTCTCTCTCTCTCTCTATATATATATATATATATAGATATATATATAGATATCCAACGTTTATAATATTCTTCGCAATTCATAGTGGATTTAAGTGATCCATTTTTGTTCATAGATATGGGCGATACCGAGAATATCCAATTAAAATATATAATCATTAAAAAAATGAGATAAACCAACCCAAACAAAACCCAGTATATCCCACTCAAAAGTAGGATATGGGGGTGAGATCTAAAAGAATGGAGTAAGTATTTCCATGATCCCTCGATATGTGCAAAAGTGTGAGCGTAATAAATGAGGATATTTATTTCCTAATTTGTTGTTAACTAGGATGTTTTTGACGATAAAACTAAATGATATATCATACTATGTTCTTTATTACGAAGAATAAAACATTATTCATCTACTTCGGTAAGACTTTGTGAACCGAATTGGTGCAACTTTTATTGGACGGAAGAAATAACTCATCAGATACTCAAACTTCAAACAGAATTTGATGTCTAAATATATTAATAGGTTAAACTATGACCTCAAGAAGAAAAAGAACTAATACGTCTCGATGCAATCTTGCAATTTCAAAATCTACAAAAAAAAACCAGGCCTTAATGCTCGATCAGACCAACTTTTTTCAAAGCCCGGCCCAATAAGCCCAACAGAGGCCGGCCTGGGCCTTGAAAAGCCTGCGCATTTTTTTGCTTACTGAAAACGGGCTTAGAAGGCAATAACATAGCATATTATGCATTTCCATGCGAACAGAGAAAATGTTGACTTTTTTACCTAAATAACTGATTTTGACTTTGTTCAATCCCGTTGAGGATTTTTCAACATTCTGGTCAAGTAATATAAACATAATCTAGACATAACTTGAGATATCAAAGTGACTATCTTGGGCAACCACAAAGAACATTCAAGTTAAAAAGAGAATAAATGATTAATTACAATTGCAAAAGATATACTATCTTACCTCCTCCGCAAATTTGATCAAAATGGTTGTTCGAGGCCGTTGTTGACCGTCCACCGGAACGAAATGAGCAGTCACAACAGCTGGGAATCCCGCATTGTCTAAAACACCCTTCAAAGAGAAACAACATACGTCAAACTTTCAATGCCAAATAGTGAATAAAATGGTGCAAGTACAACCAATAGATCACATACCCTTACTACCCCAGCAACAAAAGCACCACAGTTGAATGACCCCATGTCTTTTGGTACAGAAATAAATCTATAATTCAAAAACATGCAAAGGCATATATATAATTAATGAAGAATTATAGGTCCAAAATTAGAAGAAAACGAGTATAACATAAAGTATATGCAGCAAGTAACATACCTATTGACTAGGAGCTCCTTTTCACTGATCATATATTCATCTTCGTGTTCAGTGCCTTTCTCAAGCGAGTCAGCTACCTATTACGTTGTTGGAGTAAGATAGTCAAACTTAAAAAGTCAACACAGTGAAAGTCAAATGTAATTACATTGTATTTAGGAACCATAATGCCTATAATACCTATGTATCACATAAGGGCATATCTGGAAACAACTATAACAAAGTTTAGCGATATTTAAGGAAACAGTACTTCAGGATGACTATAGTTATAGCACAAACCTTTCCAAAAAGCACCTTCCATACAGTACTATGCACGAAAGACAGAATGCCCAACAAACGTGTCTCCCTTCTGTTACCCTGAGACATCAAAATAAAATTGCAAAACAAATCGAGTTACTGGCATAAAATAACAATAAAAATAACAAATGACAGTAGTTTGATGAATAATCTGACTCACATGGAAAATTGCATACAGACATATATAGGTATGTATAATTTTTTAAATTGCTAACCAAACCTGCTACAACAATTATTGCATAAAGCAATAAATTGAAGACAATATTTACATGGTTCAGCAATTAATGCCTACATTGTTAGAACTATATATCTTGTGGTTTATTACATGAAAATGAAGCAGTGTATTTCCTTTTACAATAAGAATCTATATAGAAAAGGGATCCATGAATCTATGCTTAACGTACGGTATGAATTAGTTCCATATGTAACAACTAAAGAAAAATATCGTTTTGAAATTGGAAAAATTTTCTATTTCCACTCCTAAGGGATTCATAATTGATGAAACCTCCTTTTTATCAATAAGAGCATGATAGAGAAAAGCCCACCAGCCCAATATTGGATGGTCAGCCCAGGCCCTGGAAAGTCTATCAACGTAGAAAGAAGGACCAAGGGACAGGTGTAGGGCAGATATGAAGTTTGTTATGCTTATCAGAGGAGAGAGAATACTATATAATAATCGGATTTGTAATAAGGAGGGTATGTGAGAATATGCTATTTTCCTGTTGAGGTCGTTCGGCTGTAGTAGCTTGGGCAGAAGGGTTGATCATCACTGGTCACTCTTTTGATTTTGTTCTCCTTTATCAATTGAATATTAACCATTAGCCTATTTACCTATTTCTTCATCTCGATTTCTTCATTTGGATTCTATCAAATTGGTTCCATTGCCGGGAAACGATGGTGGCTCCAATGGTGGCTCCAGAGACTCAAGTGAACACCCGATTGCAGTCAAGGATTGATGCTCAAGATGGGAAGATTGAAGCCCTCTCTAACCAGGTGAACGATCTGTCCTCTTCAATCAATTCAATAAAAGAGATTCTAAATGAGTTGCCCAAATCCCTCGAGAAATTCACGATGGGTTATCAGAAGTATCAAGGTAAACGACCCACCAATGAGGAAGACGATGACGGAACTCCGCTCAAAGAACCCTCAGTGACCGGAGAGTATGGTTCCGGTGGGAAAACTCCGACTCAGGGACTGGATTCCTTCTTCAGAGGTAACCATTTCGAAACTCCCTTATTTTCGATGCCTAAGGTGAAACTCCCCATATTCGAAGGCGTTGATCCCAGGGGATGGATCACCAAGGCAGAACTCTATTTCCAGGTTCATAACACCTCTTCTTCTCAGAAATTGAAACTCACCCAAATGTGTATGGATGGATCTGCTCTTAATTGGTTCACTAACCTTTTGATTAAACATCCCCAAACCATCTGGGAACAATTTCGGGAGAAATTAATGGTCCGATTTTGTGGGACAAAATTTCACAACGCACACGAAGCATTGGGGGGCATTTGGTTCGCAGAATGTTTTTGGATGGAATGGAATCTGTCAAAGGAATTTGACTTTGGAGGAATTGGAATGGAATGTTGTCAGGTTTGATCAGCTGTTTGGTTGACAGAATTGGAATGGAATCTGTTAAAGGAATTGGAATCTGTCTGTTTGGTTCACAGAATACAGCTTTGGAATTGGAATGAAATTTGAGTAAATGACCAAAATACCCTTTTGTTGATTTTAATTTTTTTAAACAAAAAAATGCTTTTACCCGGTTTCTATATATAATTAAAAGAAAATATTATATATATATATATATTTACATATAATAATATAAATATAAATATAAATTTACACTAATAATATTAATATCAATACCAATCAGACTATGGTTCCCCCAATTCCAAAAATCAGATACACGCCTAGGGTTCTTCACTTCTTCTTCAACAAGCCTAGGGTTCTTGAGTTCTTCACTTCTTCTTCTTCAACACGCCTCCACGAGACCACGACCTCCGGCGGCCGGCGCTCTAATCCACCGTCTCCACAACCTCCGGCAGCCGCCCCCCTCCACAACCTCCGGCGGCCGGCGCTCTAATTTCTCCATGGTTGCTACTGCTTCGATTTGTTTTCTGTATGTTGCTACTGCTTCGATTTCTACTGGTTCGATTTCTGTTCGATTTCTCTCTAGGTTAGATGTTGGGTTGTTTGATTTGGCAAGGGGTATTTTTGGAATAAAAAAAGAACACATTCCATTCCATTGAAATCCCAGCAATATGTGATGGAATGTCAAATACATAAAAATTGGAATTCAATGGAAAGTTTTAAGATTCCATGCTACAAAAGATTGAACCAAACACTAGAATGGAATCTGGTCAATGGAATGTCACATTCCAATTCCACCAGATTCCATCACTTTCCAGTGAACCAAACGCCCCCTTGGGGTCTCTGTACCAAGAAGGAGACATCGATGAATATATAGAGAGCTTTGAAGCTCTCTCTGCTCTCATTCCCGACCAATCAGAAGAGCAATCGGTAGGGATGTTCCTACGAGGTCTTCAAAGCGATATCAAAAATTGGGTTAGGGCTCTTCATCCTCGTACTTGTGATCAGGCAATGGACCTGGCCCGTCATGTAGCAACAGCTACTGCCATCCATGGGGATAAAACTAATACGAATGGGAAGACGTCATTTAATATAGGAGGCAGTGGTACTACTCAAGGTCACTCCTGGAAATATGGCCAACGTGATAAGCCCACCACTCTAAACCCTTATCATAATCATTCCAGCAGGCCCAATTACCCAACAAGCCAAGCCCAACTTAAACCTTATGAACCAACTAAACCTAGTGTTAATGTCAATCGATTTCCTGGAACTCGACACCTTACCAAACAAGAGTGGGAAGACCGACGGAAACGTGGACTATGTTTCAGTTGCGGGCAAAAGTACTCCCCTCAACATAAATGCTCGGAGGGCCAATTACGGGTTATTTTACTGGCTGACGGCGAGGAGATGGGTGAGGACGAAGAGATACGATGTGCTGGAGTATCAAATGATGAAGTGGAGCAAGTGATTGATGGAGAATGTAGTGCACTCGAATTTTATGGGTTCGCTTCAGATTCCTCTCCAACCTTGAAAACACTCAAATTAACGGGAGAATTACGGGGTATTCCAACTCTAATTTTAGTCGATAGCGGAGCCACACATAACTTCCTCTCGAAACAATTGGCGGTAGCATTGGGGTTAGAAATTCGATCAACAAAACCTCTTTCCATCAGTCTGGGCGATGGTACTCGAGTTCAAATCGCAGAAATGTGCCAAGAAGTCTCAATACAATTAGGGACTTTCACTTGCATAGTCGATGCCCTGGTCTATGATCTGGGATCATTAGACATGATTCTTGGTATAGCATGGCTGGGAACTTTGGGTGACGTTATCTTCAACTGGCAGACCCAACAGATGCAGTTTTGGGTACACGGGACCCTCGTTCAGTTGCAAGGGGTCTCTTCCTCACCAAATAGCCAACCCTCACTAAAGACGTGGTTGGAGGAACAACTACGTCTATTGTCGTCAGATGCCGAGAGCACATCAACCCTTACGGATAGTCAGCAGGCTGAATTGAACGTTGTTCTGCTGCAATTCGCCTCTTTGTTCCAGTCACCTCAAGGTTTACCTCCGGCAAGATCAATCGAACATACCATAAACCTCCGTGATGGCCAGGGACCCGTTTGTGTTCGTCCTTATCGGTACCCTCATCTACACAAGGATGAAATTCAACGCCAAGTCATTGAATGCTCGAAACAGGGATCATTCGTGTCAGTCAAAGCGCATATTCAAGCCCGGTAATTCTAGTTAAGAAAAAAGACTCTTCGTGGCGATTGTGCATTGATTACGGGGCCTTAAATCGGGTCACTATTCCGGATAAGTACCCAATTCCAGTTGTGGAAGAACTATTAGATGAGTTGCATGGTTCTCAATACTTTTCAAAGATTGATCTGAAATCGGGATTCTACCAGGTACGTGTACGTGAATCCGACACCGAAAAAACAGCATTTAGAACCCATAACGGGCATTACGAATTTTTGGTCATGCCTTTTGGGCTGACCAATGCCCCTGCTACTTTTGGTCATGCCTTTTGAAAAGTAGCAAGCCCTGATGAACGAGGTTTTTCGCCCATTATAACGCAGAGGGGTACTTGTTTTTTTTTATGACATATTGGTTTACAGCCAAACTTGGGAGAACCACTTGCAACTCCTTATCCAGGTCCTTCATCTCCTTCAAACTCATCAGTTGGTAATAAACCAAAAGAAAAGTAGCTTTGGTCGCCAGTCGGTTGAATACCTGGGACATATCATCGACAGCCATGGAGTGTCAATGGATCCTTCTAAAATCTCCGTTATCCAGAACTGGCCCGCCCCTAAAAATACTAAGGTTGTCCGAGGGTTTCTTGGCTTAACAGGCTACTACAGAAAATTCATAAAGGGATATGGAAAAATCGCAAGACCCTTAACCGACTTAACCAAAAAAGACGGGTTCAATTGGGGGCCGGCTGCCCAATCTGCCTTTGAAGAACTGAAACTATCGATGATTACAGCCCCGGTCCTCGCTCTTCCTGATTTCTCACAGCCGTTTGAGATTGAATGTGATGCCTCTGGTCGTGGGTTAGGCTTATGCAATCCAAAAAACCAATTGCCTATTTCAGCAAAGCCTTGTCAGATCAAAACCTTAATAAGTCTGCTTACGAAAAGGAAATTATGGCCCTTGCCCTCGCTATCGAACACTGGCGACCTTATCTTGTGGGACGTGACTTTACTGTTTATTCTGACCAGAAAAGTCTTCGGCATCTTCTCGAACAGCGAATCACAACCACCGACCAACAGAACTGGATAGCTAAACTCATGGGCTACCAGTTTTCAATATGTTACAAGCCCGAAAAAGAAAATTAGTGCAGCGGACGCTTTATCCCGCGTCATGGAGGGAAATGAACTTCGCACCTTGGTGTCATACCCACAATGGTTGGAGGGAAACTCCCTTCTTGATTGTTTTGATTCCGATCCGCAATTGCAGAAAATCGTCCTTGACCTTTCAGCAAATCCGCATTCGCACCCCGGATTCGCTTTGTCTAATGGCAAACTCTATCACAAAGGGAAGCTCGTCATTCCTGCGACCTCCATTTGGATCCCCAAGTTGCTCGCCGATTTCCATAACAGCCCAAGTGGGGGCCATTCGGGATTTTATAGAACTTATCGGCGTGTGGCTTCGCAAATTTATTGGCTAGGGATGACGAAGACAGTTAAAGCTTATGTCCAGGAATGCGATGTCTGTCAACGTTTTAAAGCATCCACTTTAGCCCCCGGCGGTCTTCTCCAGCCCCTGCCTATTCCATCAGCTATTTGGGAAGATATCTCTTTAGATTTTATCACAGGACTACCCAAATCTAAAGGCTATGAGGTTGTTTTAGTTGTGGTCGATCGGCTTTCCAAGTACTGCCACTTCATCCCGCTCAAACATCCCTTTTCCGCCCGCACACTTGCTGATGTTTTCCTTCGGGAAGTCATCCGTCACCATGGAATCCCCAAAACAATACTTAGTAATTGTGACCCTTTGTTTCTAAGCAAGTTTTGGCAGGAGATTTTCTCACTCCAGGGCAGCCAACTCAAACTCAGTTCAGCCCATCACCCGGAAACAGACGGTCAAACGGAAGTAGTGAATCGTAGTCTCGAAACCTACCTACGTTGCTTTGCTGCCGAACAGCCAAAGACTTGGTCTTTTTGGCTCCCTTGGGCTGAATTCTGGCACAACACCTCGTATCACGTGTCTACCAACACTACCCCCTTCGAAGTTGTTTATGGCAGACCACCCCCAACTGTTATGCAATTTATCCCGGGGGAAATTCGCTGTGAAGCTGTAGCACGCGATTTAGCTGACCGGGATGAGGCACTCAAGCAACTCAAGTACCATTTGACTCGAGCCCAAGCGCAAATGAAGTCCAGTGCAGACAAACACAGACGTGACGTGGAATTTTCCATAGGTGATTGGGTGTTCCTTAAACTCCGCCCCCATCGACAACAATCCTTGGTACGACGGATCAACCAGAAACTTTATGCCCGTTACTACGATCCCTTCCCCATTATCGCAAAGGTTGGCTCAGTGGCATAAAAACTCCAACTACCGGACTGCGCTAAAATCCACCCAGTTTTCCACGTCTCTCTCCTCAAACGAGCTATTGGGAATCACCCCGTTGAGGCTTCTCTTCCCCCTGGAATGGAGATGGACTCTGCTATCCCTACTCGCCCGGTTCACTGTCTAGCTACTCGCACGGCTTCCACACAAGGTACACATACCAAACAATGGTTAATCGGCAGTGTGGAAGAGGCCACCTGGGAGGATGCCTACACAATACAAACTCAATTCCCAGATTTCAGGCTCGAGGACAAGCCTGATTTTCTAGACGGCAGCATTGATAGAGAAAAGCCCATCAGCCCAATATTGGATGGTCAGCCCAGGCCCTGGAAAGTCTATCAACGTAGAAAGAAGGACCAAGGGACAGGTGTAGGGCAGATATGAAGTTTGTTATGCTTATCAGAGGAGAGAGAATACTATATAATAATTGGATTTGTAATAAGGAGGGTATGTGAGAATATGCTATTTTCCTGTTGAGGTGTTGAGGTCGTTCGGCTGTAGTAGCTTGGGCAGAAGGGTTGATCATCATTGGTCACTCTTTTGATTTTGTTCTCCTTTATCAATTGAATATTAACCATTAGCCTATTTACCTATTTCTTCATCTCGATTTCTTCAATTGGATTCTATCAGAGCACCTTTGGAGCCTTACAATAAATTACAACTTTATCTTGATCTAATTACAATAATTTATTCGAAACATTACGAATTAGGGCTAAGGTCGTAAATGCCCTCAAATAAAGGTATGACAAATGAAAATGAAAACATCTCTGTATCTTGATTAACATAAAAGATTCATATTAGAAAAATAAGAAATATGCCTTTGATTGAGGTGAACTTTCAACCATCAAAATAATAAGGCCCAATACAACTTTATTGCTTATAAACATAAAAGATGATGAATAATTCATTCACACACCAACTACCAAGAAGATGGACAATGTGCTACCTTTTCCCTATGGCAAAGTAATTCCAAAACTCGTACTCCAACAGCATAGCCAGCATCCTCCAATCTGATACATAACACATAATTGTAAAGCATCCACAATAACATGTATTAGATGAGCATTCTGGTACAAAATACTGAACACTCATTCATCCATAAGTGAACTCTTGTGGATCTTTTTAGGAGTCACCAATGACCTTAATGGAATTCGTTAACAATTTACCACCAACATTTTTCTATTTTGTAGTGCTAATTATAAAGTTTGAAGTACTTATTAAGATTTATCATAGGGTATAGAATCCACAACAAATTAGTAGTTGAAGTGTACTGCATCTAAGGATCAAATTCAACGGTATAGCTCTTCTTTTCTGTAAAAAAGGGATTACTAGATGCCATGAGTACTAAACCCTTTTGTTAATGTAGCATATCATAAATCTAAATCCAAAAGCTCAAACACATTTCTCGTCTTTAAAGGTTTATCTAAGAAGTAAGAACAGCAAATAGTTACCTTTTTTCTAGTTCGCCAATGTTGTCAACCTGAGTTTGGTTGTATTGAACAAGCTCTGAAAATAAGTAAGCAAATCCACTTAAACTCACCTGCAAATTGAAAGACAGAACTGATTAGCATCATCAAATTTATAAACACTCTCAAATATTGTGTGCCTTGGAGGAAAACGGGCAATCTTGGTGCATGAAGGCTGCTCAAACTGAAATGACACATTTCTGATTACTCCTTCCTATCAAAAAGAACCAGTTCCAGGGGCGGACGTATGAAGGACCCGGTTGGGTCCCATGCACTCACTCAACCAATTTTCGCAAGTGGATTTTTTGGTGTATGAAAGGTGCACATGCTAAACTTTGAGGGTGCTTGGGGATATTAGAAGATACAAGGGACATCAACCAAAACACCGAAAAAAGTCCCTCAAAAATCAACCATAAAACCGAAAAAAAAGCCCTTGAAATCAACCAAAAACTTCAAAAATCCCTGGCAACAGTGGAATTCGACTAAAAACACATGGGGCTTACACCTAAGACGTACTCTTGCGTCTTGCTCAAAGGTCAATTTTATTTGGAAAAATATATTTTATTCCCCAAATCGATACAATTGACTTTTCTCCACGTCAAACAGCGTTGACATTTCCACAGGGCCTTTGATCCACCTTAAAGGTGCACCACATCTTCATGGTTTTGCAAGGGTTGGTAAGGTAAGTCTTGTTCTCAGTCTTGCATTTCACAATGCCGCTTTTTCCTTGATACAATTAGTAAACCATGGAGATAAGCTTTATAATAGGCAATAATAATGCAGTAAAAATTTGATAACAAGATCCATTTCAAAATTTGCATTTAAAACTAACAACATTTGATTCAAATTTCCAAAGTGTATCTCTCCCCTTTTACTCAAAAAAGCACACAAATTGTACACCCAGATCCGTTTGAAACTTCTACGCTTGGACAACAGAAATAAAAAGTTCCTTTTTCTGAATCATTTCCTAATTTCCCCTTTTTGATGTTTCGCTGAGAACCCTAAAAGCACTGAAATGAATAGGGATCGTCTTTTTTCCTAAAAAATGAACTTGGAGTTCTTAGTTAACAGAATGAAATTGGGTGGATCGATCAAGTCTTACCTCTTGTCTGCCTTTACTAAGGGGTTTATCGAGAACATTCGTGTATTGCTTGATCTTCCCTACTCCGATCATCTTCTCAGTAGTGGAGCAACAAGAGTAACGATTTCAATGGCGATTTGCTTCCTCTGTTTCTCTCAAGTCCAAACCCTACCTCACTTTAGACTGACCTATTCCAGTATTCCCCAAGCAAAGAGGTCGTTGATGTTAGGGGTGGAGTTTTTTTTTCCAATTCCTTAACCAACGACTGATAACTGGTTGGCAGGTATTTTATTTATTACCAGTACGAGAACCACGCTTGCGGGGTTGACTAAGTTTTTTTTGTGTAGTATCTAGTAATATAGCCGCGCGATGCAGCGGGATGCAAATGTTCTATCAAGATACATTTCGTTTTTAAATATCAAATTCTTTTCAAAATAGCTTTGAAATATTTGGTACTTTCACAAGTAAAACATAAATCTAATTTCTCATGTCTTAATGCATGTCATCATTATAGTATAAAATTGATAGTTTGTTCTAGCTACTCTTGCTAGTTTGTTGTAAAGTGGATATATTTTTTTTTTGGCTTTCAATTGTTCAAGGACGATTAATGTGGGATAAAGGAAGTGCTAATAATTGTTGTTATGTTGTGCAAAATAAATTGTTGTTATCCAACCCAACATTATTTAAATCCTATTTTTTATATCCATTTTCACATTATTTCACTGTAACTCATTACCGATTAATACACCATTTTGATATTAATGAGCACAAAAACACCCGGTGATAATTTCTAGAACATAATGACTAAATTATGGATAAACTCAAATATATTGCTCCTCAAAGCAATTTTCCTTACCTGAATTGGATAAAATAAAATTGAAAAGCAAATGCAGACTTTCGTTACCAAACCAAATCAAAGCAATACATCAATCTTAAAATAGAATACACCGCGCCCATGACACCGAAACTACTAACCCAACCAACCAAGAACGAAGCCGCAACCCATCTGTAGCCCCCGCAACAGTTCACCAAGAGTGTCTCGTGCACCAAACCACGAAAGATAATTTGTCTCTATATCATCAATATATAATGTTGATGTCATGGTATATATGTATATGGTGTATATATAATGATTTTTGATAAATTATTGTTCGATTGTTGTGTAAAAGAAACGGTTTTAACTAAAATTACTAAATAAAATAACTTAGAATGATAAATGAAAAACATGATATATCATTATGATAAAAATGAAGGCTTCCATTAATGTCAGTCTCCAAGTTCTTCAAATAACCAAATATGATCGACATCAATCAGGAACAAAAATCTACTCTAAAAGGTAATCACAATAGACTCAAAAAGTAATCACAATGGAAGCTCATGGGGGCAAAACCAACAAGTGGAGCTAACAAAATAACCTATGCTCCAACCATAAAAGAGTTTATTGGGTAAACGATATTTACCAACGGTCTATTTTGATAACAGAAAATCTTACCCGATAACGATAATGAGGGTGGTGATTTCTACCGGTAAGCGTTTACCGGGTAATGTTTGATAAACAGCCCTTACTATCATGTGAATCCTTCAAACCAACCACATGAACATAAGAAATGTCTTATCCTTACGGCCTAAATCAGTGGATGTCTATAACCCATGTCCTGTAAAGTTTGACTCCATTCCAAACAATTCAAACAAAAACTAAATCATGTCACAAGATAACGTTAGGGTGGTGGCTCTTTCCGGTAAGCACTAATCATCTTTCCGGTAAGCACTAATCATGTAATCGTTTGGTAAATGGGCGTTCAATGAACCGAGGATCGTTATAAATTACAACACAAAGCTCGATATTTGTCGAAAGATGATATACACACATCTTTGCTGTTTCGTTAAACTTTCATACTTTTTTAGATTCATCGTCCAACTTCAAAATTAACATTGACAACATACAAAAAAAGAATTTTGGTAGAAGAAAATCTATAGAACTTCAACAACCTTCACCTCTTTTATAAAAACATAAATATCTAACATTTGTTTCATCAAACTCTTACTTGATCCATCTAAGCATCGACATTACATATACAAGTTAGTAAGAATATACCAACAATTCCATTAAAATGGGGTATGAGTGAACATCTTACATGTTTATATGTCGCAAAAGGATCAAAATAGGGAGAACTGGCTGCTATCTGGGATGCTTGATGTTAGCTTCTGGAAGTCGTTCATGGGTTCATATAAACCTTATAGGAAAGTTCCACTATCCAACTTCTGGAAAACTCAAGTTCCTGCTTGATGACAGCGAAGATAAGTTTTAACTCTTAAATAACCTTGATGGAAAACAGAAAATAAACTCCAGGAGAGAAGTCAAAATAAACAATAAAAGGGAAATGCAAAACAATAATAAAATCAAGTGGGAGTCTTCTTACCAACATTTTGATATACAAATAAGTGTTCTTAGGGTGAAGGGCAAATCTTGAAGAACAAAGGGCAGTAAAGGTGAATTTACATGTGGTTCCTAAAATGTGTAATAAATCATTCTTCCCCACATTTCGGTCTAGTTGTATGATAATGATGACTAATTCATGATTGAGTAGTTAGACATGAGATATACATCATGTTTCGAAGTAGCCCAAACCAGGTTCCTTAATTGTATAAAATATGCATGATCGATTAAACACCCATGTAGATTATTTCAAATTGTTACTGAGCCAAACAACAAATAAAGAAACATGATTTGAAGATCCCAACCAGAATAAAAAGATAGTGGTCTAAACCTGAAAGTGAAGAATCGTAGACTTCACCAATCTGATATTGTGAAATTTTTCATAGTAGCTTCCATACTTCTGCATTTGTTTGCATTTCTATACATAGCAAAAGGTTTCCATGATAAATAAATGGCCGACTATATACACGGAATACCAAAGAAAACAAAAAAAATGAAAATATACCATTTCGATTTTGGGATTCAAATGCTCAACACGAATCTTCTCCATCAGTCCTAACATCTCCTGTTGAGAGTACCTCTCAGTCATTTTCAAGACTTGAATTGCTTCTGTTGGTTCTTGAAGTTCCTTGGTCCATTTCTGTCCATTAAATATCGATACTATATCAAGGATCACAATGTCTTGTCGTTAATTATAAGACCAAGTCATTTAAAATTGCAATAACTTGGTAATGATCAGTTCGTTTTACCTTCATTTCTTCAGTAAATATTTCATTGGCATATGGCTGACCACCATTCTTTTTCTTCTAACACTATGTTTACACGAGAAAGAAGTGTCTGCACTTGACTTGCTTTCTTAGTTTCATCATTCGCCTTGTTATCAAAAAGAACAAAACGATTGCCACACATACATAGAATATCCTGAAAAAATAATTTGGTTTCACTTCCATTTTTTAAAAGATTGTGCTGAAGTCTGAAAACTGAATCAATAAGCCTGTTTGTTTTTGTAAACCGATGTGTTAATGGAAAATAACATTTGTATATATTAAAACAAGATTAAGTGCCATAAAATGAATGCAAACATGAGCTCACCTTCAAAGCTTGTGGACAGTTACATAAGAAATCTTCCAAGGTCTTGCCATCTTCCTCTAGTTCATCACCACCACTGAAAACAACTATCATGTAATCACAAATATGTTTTCCAAACAACATCTGCAAACTACTTATTGCAGCTTTTTCCTCTTCAAAAAACCGATTGCAAACTGAGAATACAACTAAAACAGCGTGAATACCGTCAATGGCCAACTTCATACAACTGATAATATCACCAATAGTCCCACGACCAACAGAAGAATTAAAATTAAATAAATGGAGACTCGATATCAGATTTGTACAAGTAAAATCGATTAAACCTAAAATTGTAAAAGAAAAGAGGAAGAAACATCGATTAAACCAAAACCGATTTGTACAAAACCAAAATCGATAGAAAAAGAAATAGCTGAAAACCAGGATTTAGTTTAAAGTAATGTGGTTGGAAGAAAAGACATCAACCTCAATATAGATGAAACACCATTCCTTGACAATCCTTCTCTCTTCCTCAGGAGTGCACGCAGGCAGAGCGATTCGTTATCCATCAGAGAACCGGAATCATGATCGTTACAAAAACCTAAAAAACAACAAAAAAAACAGATTAAATCGGGCGAGGGTTTGGATTTAGTCAAATCTAGGCAAACTTGAAAGGGGGAAATAAAATTATACACTTGAGAAGTGTTGATAAGAAGAGAGTAGTATAGACGTGAGGGATTTGCGAAACCCTAGATTGCAGGTGTTGGAATCTCATCAATCTCATCCATCTAGGGGTTTCAAGCAGAGCAAGCATCAAGGGTTTGAAACTCCATGTATTTATAGGGGCAGTCGTGAGAGAAAAAGCTTGGAGGTTGCAAGACGTGAATCGTGAGATGGAGGTTGGAGCTTGCCGAAAATGGGGGAGAAGGAGAAGTTTGGAGAGGACGTGGGGAGAAGAAGAGGGGAGAAGAGAACGTGGCTGAGAAATCTTGAAATAAAACGTCTACTAACTGCTAGTTTAGAAAGTGAAATTGTTGAAAAACGGTTTTCTTATTCTTTTTATAAAGGAGTATATATACTAGTTGAGTACCCGTGCAATGCGGCGGGATGCAATATTCAAATAAATGTAAGCAAAAAATGAAAATTATAAACATATTCATAACAATTTTCATCGAGGTTGTTGCTGGAAGTCTTAAAGCATATAGACTTTTAGTCTATATGTTTTATAAAGGTGGTAACTGAATTTTGGGTTGAATCATCATACGGTTTGGGTTTGGTTTATAACTGAAGTCTTTTATGTCTAAATTTTTGTTTAAATAAAATAGAAATTACAATCATGCTTTAATCATATACAATCATCACTCAAAACTTCTCGATAAACCACATTTGATGTGTAAACTCCCTTCGGTTTGAACTTTTTGGTAGGCTTCACTAATATCTTTGTAGTGCCACGTGAGATACCTCTGGATAATGCCACATAAAGTTGCCCGTGTGAGAATACCGGTTCTGGTAGATAAACACCTACCACTGGAATTGTTTGTCCTTGAGCTTTATTAATTGTCATTGCAAAACAAAGTCAAATTGGAAATTGCTTTCTCTTCAATTTAAATGGAAAAATGTCATCTTCGGACGGACATAGAGGAATTCTTGGTAAAAATACCCTCTTACCAGTATGTTGACCAACAGTTATTTCCGCATCAATGACGTTCGGTTGAAAGCCTCTTCATATCAACCTTGTGCCGTTACATAATCCATTCGAAGGGTCGATATTCCGCAACAGTATTATTGGGCATCCAATTTTAAGTCGGAGGTAATGAGGGGGCAAACCGCTAACAGTCAGTGAGTTTAAGAATTCCACTGGATATAAGTTATTCTTATCGTCTTCTGCTTCGTCAAAACTATAGTAAACTTTTTCCTCTCCGCAGAATCTTTCGATCAACTGATCATTAATCTCGTCGACATGCTCATTTTTAGTTGTTAGTATCGCCCTTGAAACGATATAATCTGAAGCAGTCCCGTTCGTTTGCAGAGAAGGAAATATTGCATCGATCAAAGCATCCTTCGATTCATCTTGTTTGGTGTAAGGAATGGCCATGTCATCAGGTATGCGAATAAAGTTTTCGTCCACTGTTTCTTCTTCTCCATCACCGACTCGTAACAGAAAATCTGAAAACCATCGATCAGTAAGTGCTCTCATATTGATCGTTAACCGCAACTTTTTAATCGAAGACCAAATAGGTGACATCCATAGGCTAGAGTCTACAATCTGTGCTCGGGTACCTTTTCTTGTTACTGGCAACACCTGTCTAAAATCACCTCCCATAATCATTATCTTTCCACCAAATGGGAGTCGCACCCCAGTGATGTCTTGCATTGTTCTATCGAGTGCCTCCACTGCTTGCCTCTTTGCCATTGATGCTTCATCCCAGATGATTATTTTTGCATCTCGGAGTAGTTGAGCAGTTCCACTTTGTTTTTTTATATTGCACACCGAATTATTACTAAGATTGAGGGGAATCTTGAACCGAGAGTGAGCCGTTCTCCCCCCTGGCATGTTATTAGTGGCGGCACCCGATGAAGCGGTCGCAAGTGCAATATGTCCACGGGAACGAACATTAGCAAGCAAAGCTTTGTACATAAATGTTTTTCCGGTTCCACCTGGACCATCTACAAAAAACACACCCGGACGATCATTATCTACATGACTCATGATCTCATCAAATGCATGTTTTTGGTCGGAATTTAGAGAGTCTCGGGCACGCAAATCTTCGTCTTCCACGATTATGGAGTACTCCTCTTGTACCTCACGAAATGCCCGTGATTCTAAATTGGCGGCTGCATTTATGTTTGGAAGATCGAAATCATTGAGGTTCTTACCCATAGATTGTAAAAAGACCGAGATATCTGTAAGAACCATATTTCGGACTATCTCAGCATTTTCGTAGTGTCGTCTGTAATCTTCAGAGAGTGAATCATAATGTTCATCCCATAACTTGCGAACATCTCCCGGCTCACAATAAATCAAGATCGTTGCGAATAGTCGTCTAAGAGCATTGGGAAACTGAAATAAGGAGGCCTCAGCAAGACAATGCGATAAATTACCGTCGGTCTCTATCAAACCTCTCTCAAGAGCTGCTTTTCGAAATGTCTGGTGTAATACGCCATTAACCGTGTAAAGATCTTCAAAGCATGTAGGTCCACTAATATGCGAGAGAAGTAGGCGTAGATAATACCGTTCTCCTTCAGTAGGGTTAGCATGAACCAGTCGTCCTCTCATTGGTCTTCGGCTCCGAGTATTCAATTTACGTGATTTGTCATTCCATGTGTAACAACCCAGACCAACCGTACCAGATATTGTCCGCTTTGTCCACACACCTGGACTCACGGTTTTAAAACGCGTCTGATAGAGGAGGTATCGAGTCCCTTATAAGGCAACCTTTGTTCCCCTCCCCAACCAATGTGGGATCTTACAATCCACCCCCCTAGGGAGCCCAGCGTCCTCGCTGGCACACCAGTCCGATTCTGTTAGAGCATTGTTGTATTCAAGATTTACTGTAAAGTCAATGTACTGTATGAGTCTATACAGTATTGTGAATGCCTTTATACCTTGTATGTTATGGGTATAAATAGGCTTGTCTAGTTCATTTGTAAGTAACACTTAGAAAGCTTTTGTAATCTTTTAGAAACCTTTAGTAATCCTTTGAGCTCAATACATGGATGACATATTTGCTCTCTAGATTCTCTCTCACTACATTCATATCTTATTGCTAGAGATTTGGGATTTATCAATTGGTATCAGAGCTAAACAGAAGATTCAAGCAGATCGAAGACCAAATTGAAGATTTTTTACACTAAAGCTGAAGAATTCGGATTGGGTGTTCATCACTATTCATCACTGTTTATCAAGAATTCTGACCCTTCTTCATTTACTATTCATCCAGATTTCATCTTTTCTTTAATTTTTGATCTTTTGGATTGATTCTTGACATCATTGCACTCGGATTTGATTCCTGAACATCTTTAATTCTTGGATCAACACCAAAATCTGCACAGAATTTGCAGATCTGATCATTTTATATCATTTTTGTTCGAAAACTTTTTCTACTATTTTTGGATCAAAATTCGATTAAATTGATCGAATTAGGATTTGTGATTAACTAAGAAAGTGTGTGGAATCAAATTTCGAACAAATCTGTGCAAATTTCATAACAATTGATCAAGAATTGAAAAAGTTATGGCTGATTTAGTGATTTTCGTGTTCGAAGTGCAGAATTCGGATCATTCTTGGTGAATTCGGATCATTCAAAGAAGAATTCGGAGTGTTCATGGAAATACAAGTGTAGAATTCGACTCAAGAAGGATTCGAATTGATTGAATTCGAACCCAGCTAGATTCGAATTGAGGAGAATTCGAACCGTGTTAGATTCGAATTGAGGAGAATTCGAACTGTGTTAGATTCGAATTGAGTTGATTAAATTTCCCAAGTGTTGAATTCGAACCCTTAAGCATCCGAATTCATAGAATTCGAACCCTTAAGCATCCGAATTCATAGAATTCGAACCCTTAAGCATCCGAATTCATTGAATTCGAACCCTTAAGCATCCGAATTCATTGAATTTGAACCCTTAAGCATCCGAATTCATTGAATTCGAACCAAGTTAAGTCCGAATTGATTGAATTCGAACCCAGCTAGATTCGAATTGAGGAGAATTCGAACCGTGTTAGATTCGAATTGAGGAGAATTCGAACTGTGTTAGATTCGAATTGAGTTGATTAAATTTCCCAAGTGTTGAATTCGAACCCTTAAGCATCCGAATTCATAGAATTCGAACCCTTAAGCATCCGAATTCATAGAATTCGAACCCTTAAGCATCCGAATTCATTGAATTCGAACCCTTAAGCATCCGAATTCATTGAATTCGAACCCTTAAGCATCCGAATTCATTGAATTCGAACCAAGTTAAGTCCGAATTGAGTGAATTCGAACCCTTCAGCATCCGAATTCATTGAATTCGAACCCTTCTTCATCCGAATTCATTGAATTCGAACCCTTCTTCATCCGAATTCGTTGAATTCGAACCCTTACTCATCCGAATTCTTGTGAATTAAAAAAAAAAAAAGAGTTTTTTGAGGAAATTTTTTATCCCGAAATTTTTTCTATAGTGTATTTCATACACTGTAAGAGCTTTTCAAGAAAAAATTTTATATATTTTTTTTGTGTATTTTCATACACTGTCTGCTTGATCTTCTGAACGATCAATTTCTAGCAATATTCAAAATGGTTTTACAACAAGTTATTGTTAAAAGCAGTGGTGAAGATTTGAAGCAAACTCTGAAAAAGGAGATTCCTCCAATTGCAAAAGTTTTTGTTAAACCAAATGTAAAGTTGCAACAAGTCATTATAACAGAAACATCTGTTAATTCACATGTATCTGTTAAACCAAATAATGAAGTGTTGCAACAAGTCATAATAACAAAAACACCTCCAAAGCCACTTGAAAAAGCTAAGGCAAATAATGGAATTTTGCAACAAGTTATTTTATCAGAAACATCTCCTATATCAGAAACTCCTGTTAAAGATAATGCTTCAAATTCTTCAACTCCTATTTTAAATAAAGCATTGGAAGAAGAAAATGTTAATCTGAAAAGACAAATTTTAGACATTTCTTCTTCAAATGCTAAACTTACTAAAAGAATAACTGATCTTGAAGTTTATATTGCAGGTCTTGAAACAAAGAAAGACAAAGACAACTCAAGTCTGCACGATCAAATCGAGAAACTTCAAGAGAAAGTAACAACTCTTAAAAAGGAAAATGCTGATCTGAAAAGCATTGAAGACAGGAGAGAGAAGATTCTTAAAGAAAAGGAAATAATTGAACTTAATTGTATAAAACTTTCAAAACAAGTTTCTGACTTTGAGAAAGTTTTATTTTTAGAAAAAGACAAGCTCGAAAAAGAAAGAGCTAAATTTGAAACTGAACAAAATTTTTTTGAGATTAAAAGTTCTGAACTTTCCATGAAAATCTCTGAATTAGAAAATCTTTTGGAAAAGGAAAGAAAAGATTTCACGGAAAAGAAAAATCTCTTTGAAAAGGAAAGTAAAACCCTTAAAAAGAAAAATATGGAAATTTTCAAAGAGATTACTGATAAAAGAAGGTTTTTGGAAAAAGATTTTGAATCGGAACGTGTATATTTTGAAGATGTGATTCTTAATCTTACCAAAAGATTATCTGGTTTATCAGCTGATATTATGAAGGATCAGTTGATCAAATCTGATCTCCAAAAGAAATTTGATCTAATTTCTAAAGAGAAAAATGTTTTAATAAACAAAGTCAAAGAACTTGAAGACGTCATTTTTAAATTTGATGTCTCAAAGCAGGCTAGTCATAATTCTATCTTTCAGACTCCATTTGTTGATTCAAATGATTCTGAATGTTCTTTTAAAACTGCTTCAAGTTCAAGTTTTAAAAACATTCCTTCTAAACAATTTAAAAGATCAACAGATTTCTCAAAAGGTCAGATTCGTTCTTCTAATCTTTTCTATAATCCTCTGTTTGATAAATCGGATGATATTCTTAAGGTGCCTAAAATTAATACTTCCAAATCTGAAGAAGTTCCAGTCTTCAAGAGGGTGAAGATGGAATGGAGAATCAAAGGCACAACAATTCCAAAGAGAGATGTGCCAAAATCATCTGTATCCACATCAAATGCCAAGAAGAACAATGCGCCAAAAGGTAAATCTTCTGCTAAACTTAATCCTATTCATTCTGTAAATCATCTGATTAGGTTGGCACATAAGAAAATCAGTTGTTCTTACTGTGGATCAAATGATTTTGTGCATAAAGATTATACTTCTTATTGGTATGGTTCTTACAGTATTCCTTGTAAGAAATCTACACCTAACCCACTAGGACCCAAATGCCATTGGGTACCAAAATCTGCTTAATCTGTTTTGCAGGTTCTTCATGTGTTGTACTGAATTGTAGATACATACCACACACATGACTGAAAACAGAAGAGAAGCGGCGTATTTTTTGAAAAATATTTGTACCATTAAGGGGGAGACAAATATTAATGGTTTCTAAACACATCAGTTTAGAACCCGGATTTCAACGTCATTGGCTTTTGAACATATCAGTTCAAAACCCGTGCTTCAACGGCTATGGCTTCTGAACAACTCAGTTCAGGACCCGTACTTTAAAGACTAAGACTTCTAAACAAATCAGTTTAGAACTCACACTTCTCAGGTAATATCCTTAACTGCTATATATTTTTGTTTCAAGGAACAAGTGGCAAAAGGTAACATTGGATTATATTTGTTTCTACTGATTTGAAAACTTGAAACTTTACAAATTTAATTCAATAAGATGAAATTTTCAATTTTCATTCAATGAATTAAATGTGTGCTAAAAGATGATTTTACAAGAAACTTTGTACTATCTGAGTTAGATTTGCTTCAATTTTCACCTCTAAAATAAATCGAAAGGTCAGCAAAACATGAATGAAATTATGCTGAATGCTCAAAGTTATGTGAATCTGGATATATATAGAATATAATGCTCAAAAAGCCTATATGTCAGAATGATGGATGGAAATGAAAATATGGGCAAAGCACTATGTTTTAGAACCAAGTGATTGAGATAAAAAAAGTTGCACTATCATTTAGTTTGAAAGTTTGTGCCTGTGGCCTTTCTGGTTTGGGAGAGTAAGTCCTAAGGGGTGCTCGACACCTAGTCCCTAAGATCAACTGGTCTGGGATCGGCTGACCCAAATCCTGCAATAGAACCAGATAGAAAGCCATGTTCTACTGGAACAAATGGGTTTAAGATATATCGATGTGGCCTTTCTGGTTTGGGAAATTAAGTTCTAAGGGGTGCTCGTCACCTAGCACCTAAGGCCAACTGGTCTGGGATCTGCTAACCCAAATCCTGCTATAGAACCAGATAGAAAGTCATGTTTAACGGTGTATCTTATTCTTACTAAACTTTTTGATCAAAAGATGTCAATGAGCACAAAATCAAAGGATGCCAATGAGCACAGAATCAAAAGATGCCAATGAGCACAAAATCAAAAGATGTCAATGTGCACAAAATCAAAAGATGCCAATGAGCACACATCTCTTGAAACTTGGGAAAATACAAAGTCGCGATAAACCCGTAAATTTGTGAAAATTCTGATTTTGGACAAATAGTGTGAGTAGAGCAAAGTATTCTTATATGTTTTAGAATTGCATATGCTTGAAGCTAATCATATTTCCCATGCTAGCACACCAAATAGATTTAATAAAGGGGTTGAAACTGAACATTTTTTAACTTGATATACAATGATGACTTGTTCTTGAATCCAAACACATGCATTTGATTTCATTTGATTGAAAAATCTGTTAAATTCATTAAGTTGAATTTCTTTTGTAAAGCATTCAAATGATCAAATGTTAGTAGTTATAAAATGAAGTTCAATGAATTTTATTTTCCTTGTGTAAATTTGTTTTAAAATTTGTGCTACAATTTCAAATACTGTACGTTATTGAAATATATGCATACTTTCAGGGGGAGAAAATAAATTGCTCCAAAATTCTTATTTTGAGGGGGAGCAAGGTTATTCTGTAAGGAGGAGATTGTTAGCAATACTCAAAGACACGACTGAAATTGAAAATGGTTTTCGATGCTCACCATCATCGAAAAAGGGGGAGAAAAGTTTAATTTCAATTTCATGTCAAAGAATTTTCAAATCAAAGATATTTCAAGTCAAAGATTCGTGAACAAAGACTGAAGATTTGGGAGAAGGATCATGTGAAGTCTAAATATAGCTGAATTTGGTTATCTTAGTTCTGAGTGGTTATCGGAATGCGCTTACACCTAAAAGTTCAACAATGTGGATGGTTTCACATCTTTCTGATCCAAACTCTAATCGTTTCAGATTCATCTTGTTCCGAATTGATGGTTTTATATAAAGATCTGAATTTCATGTTCAAGACTTGAAGACAATCCGTTGAAGATTTTATTGAAGAAGATTGATTTTTCAAAGAGAAAGACAAAGACTTTTAATGTTTGACTGAAGATTCTTCAAAGCTGAGTTCTTAAAGAGTGTCAAAGCATATAGTTCGCCGTGAACTAGTGGAGATAAAGCTATTTGAAGATGGTTTGATAGAGTGTCTGTTTGAGAAGATTGACTTTACAAAGAGCTGAAGACTGCTGTCATATTTTTTTTAAATCTTGAATCCAAAGGGGGAGATTGTTAGAGCATTGTTGTATTCAAGATTTACTGTAAAGTCAATGTACTGTATGAGTCTATACAGTATTGTGAATGCCTTTATACCTTGTATGTTATGGGTATAAATAGGCTTGTCTAGTTCATTTGTAAGTAACACTTAGAAAGCTTTTGTAATCTTTTAGAAACCTTTAGTAATCCTTTGAGCTCAATACATGGATGACATATTTGCTCTCTAGATTCTCTCTCACTACATTCATATCTTATTGCTAGAGATTTGGGATTTATCAGATTCCCGGCTCTGATACCATCTGTAACAACCCAGACCAACCGTACCAGATATTGTCCGCTTTGTCCACACACCTGGACTCACGGTTTTGTTCTTGACCGCACAGGCATACGCGGGACCAAAAATTACAAGGAATCTAAATTTTCAAAAATAATGCATTTCACTATAATCAAACCACAAGTTAACAAATCTCATTATAATAAAAATAAACGTCGTTGGTTTAAACCGTCAACAAAGTTTAAGCAGCGGAAAAGTTATATAATTAAATCCCCATTTAATAAAAATTTAACTTAAACAGTCTTCGCCTTGCGCCCGTGTGTACCGTCATGCCCGACTGCTGCTCGCACCTGAAATCATAAGATATTGGGAAGGGGTAAGCACGAAGCATAGTGAATTCAAACCATAAATAGGATCGCAATTATATCAGCATCACCCCTAAACATACCAGCACATATATTTCTTGGAACATCCATCAAGAAAATATATCACGATTAATAATAAGCCTTATACTTCTTGGAACGACCATCAAGAAGATATAATCGCAACTCATCATACAAACACATATACTTCTTGGAACAACCATCAAGAAAATATATCACACTTAATAATAAGCCTTATACTTCTTGGAACGACCATCAAGAAGACATAATCGCAACTCATTATACAAACACATATACTTCTTGGAACAACCATCAAGAAGTACATCAATCACAGTTCAACATATATACACAATTATATATACCCCATAACACAATAATATCAACAAACAATCATAACTATCACACTCGAGCTATCGTAACACAAATATAATTCCCATCCTATATAGTGAGAGAACTCACCTCAAAAGCAAAGCTTATGTCCTCAACAGCAACACGAACCGGCCAACACCAGCTCACCTTTTTCCACCTAAATAAGTGATATCAAACGTCAAAGCGAAGTCCTAACCCAAAGTCACAACTATGAGCCCTCACATGCAATTTTCCAGCTTTTACTCTAAGATTTACAGGTCTGTTCGGGACCTGTTTAGCCCCTCTTAAACTCATCACCCCAGAATTATTATTCCATAATCAGTTAGTTCTATGTCTTAGGGTTCCAGGGACATATCGTACGCGTTCTAACGATTTTCCTACAATTTACTATGAATTTTCTAAAAACAGAACACGAAGCTGTCATGTTCAGACTTGCTGCGAAAACAATCATTTTAAGCCTAGCTAGATGCCGAACCGGACTTCCGCTAAAACACGAAAAGTGTGCCCGGCACAGAATGTGAACCGTGGGCACTGGTTTCGCCTCAATCCGAGCTACGACGGAAAAGTTATGAACGAACTAAAACAGTGGCAGAAACGACGTTTTCACATAAAATGACGATTTATAAAAACGGTTCAATGTTTATTCGTTTCGGGTTTATGCGATCAGATCACGGATTAGAGTCCCATGGTGACTAGGGTCTGGACTCGACCGCGCACCACCCACTGCCACCTCCGGCAGTGGTGGTATTCGGCAGCGGCCGGCGGCGGCGACGATTGTGGTTTACGATTTCGGCTATAACAAGAAACGGAACAACCCGACCGCCCTATTCCGTCCTACACACACACACACAGCCGCACCCTCGCACAGCCACCACCGTGGGGGGGGGGGACCACCGCTGTCACCGCCTGCAGCGGCCTAGGCCGCCTGCGGCGGTGGCGGTTTCTTTGCAGTCGGCGACGGAAACGAAAGGGAGAGAGAGAGATACCTTGATTACAAGAGTCCCGAGAGCGGCGTAAGAGAGAGAACGATCTTCTCCGGCGAGAAACGACAACGACGGGGTGGGGGGGGGGAAGACTACGACCGAGAGGGAGGGAGACTAGGTTTTCTTTTCTCTTTGTTTGCTAAACAAGAAACCGACACAAACAAAACAATTGTGGGGCTCGGTTACCATGCATGGGCCGACCCCTCCCCTTGCTTGGATTTTGGCCACTAGACAACTTTGGCCCCTCAACAATTCCCAAAGGTCCTAAAAACACCCTACCAGAAAATAACACTTAGGGTCAACGATGTTAACTCTCGATAACTTAAACGATCCCGGAAGCAAATCAAAGACAAAAATACTTAATAAGCACGAGGAAGATTTAAAGGAAAAAAATATTTATACGTACCGGAACACGGGCTTTACAACTCTCCCCCACTTGGATTAGACTTCGTCCTCGAAGTCTCGACCGACAAATAACTCGAGATAGTTCTCGCGTATCTCCATTTCGAGTTCCCACGTCCACTCGAACCCCTTCGGTGCTGCCATTGGACTTTCCTCAACTAGAATCTAAATTTCTCGCCCCGTCTAGAATTTCTCGAATACTTTTCTTACTAACAAAACCCCTTCAAGGACACTGAAATTATGATCGGAAGAACATTCCAACCACTGGAATCATTCCTAGTTAAACGACTTCGATTGCCTCCCAACCTTAGATGTTCCATACATCCCGATTCAAATTTCAAGCTCTAACCATTCTAAAGTTGTTCACCAATATACCCTACAGGATACTCGAATTCGATCATTCCTATCATTAACTGTCGATTAACTTCCACGAGTTCTAAAAGACTCCCGAAATTTATTTCACGCGAATCGTCAAACCAGTAAATTTAAAATCACTCACGAAGGTCATTCCACCATAACCATTCACCACAAGCAAACATCTCAGGGTTACTACTACCATCAACATAATTTCCTTAGAATCGGCTACAATTCTCCAATTACACAAAGGTGTTTGGCCTCAAGCCCAAAAGTCGACACCTAAATATACTACTTACCTCAAAAAGGTTACTGCGCATTTATGCTCTTAATTACAAAGGGCATCATTCCCTTAACCGATACTATTCGGCCTACAGTACCAACACACGTGGAATATCCAACCTTCCACCGTCTACTTATCCTCCACACTCGCTCTACGAAGCCTAGTTACACCGTATCAAGATACACCTTAGCGTCTACCTCCCAGGTACGTCTCAAGGCCCGGCACATCGGAATTACCTCCCAGGTAAGCGCCCAAGACTATATCCTCCCAGTGCCTACTGGAAAGTCAAGGTCATAACACATGAATACCGGGGTCCCACCCCGAGATACCCAACCTACCATTACCAACGACTGACTGACGTGACCAAGGATCCCATGCAAAACAGTCTACCAACCACATGCTTATCCCGGAATGACTCACTCACCCAAACATGTAAATACTCAACGTGCAATAAATGCAAAATTGTGCAACAAAACAACCCATCAACAAGACTCCCCATCGAGCCATTAAAACCGTGCAATTGACCCATGACTATCTCAAAGTCATAACCGAGCAAAATGCTCCACGCTTGCTAGACCCATAAGTCGGTCAAAAACGCGTTTAAATAAAGTTTAAGCAAGCAATACTCTAAAATCAACATTAGTCCGAAACTCAACACGGGTTAAACAAAAGAGTTTTCCAAAAGGACTCACACCCTTAAAATTCTCAAGATGACACATAACACTTAAAAGCGCATTTCCCAAATGGTTTACAAAATCATTTACAAAATATTTTCAACGTCAAGATTTTTCATCTCAAAAAGATCGTATGCAATAAAACTACTATTACCAGGTCGGTAGTTACGCAAAAATGGACACGCTCGTCCCACATATGAAAATCATGTTGAAAATCATTCCATTGCAGCCCAGTGTACTCACAAAACGCAAAGTGAAATAAATAATTTCTTTAAAAAAATGAACCGTCACGGTTCTAGTATGGATTGACTCATGACATGTACTTAAAGTAACCGCTCGACCTTACACCGGGTGCGACAAAAGTGTGCACATAATTTCAAAATCAGTTCCACGACGTTTGACCCTAAAATTTCTCTTTTTAAACATAAAATGTCATGGCACAGGGTTTACCAACAAATTTTTCGCGCGTCGGCTAGTCATGCAAAACGATGAAACGGTTTACAAATATATTTTTGTTAAAACACAACTGTCTCGTGTAAGTTTCAAACTTAAAGACAAAAACCAACCCGTTTCCATCATTTGAAAATATCGACTAAAATCTCATAAAATCTCAAAAGGTGGGGTTCTTTGAATTGATTTCCAAGATTTCCCCAAATGGTCACATAAACAAATAAGATATGCACCTCGTGAAATTAAACCCACATGACTCAACATGCCGTAAAACAAAACTTATTTTAACCAAATCACTCAAATAGTTTTATACAGACATCGTGGAATGTAACTTTCCGTCTCAACTCTAACATATGTGGAGGAGTTCCAATGTTAAAGTCACAAGCCGTAGTCACTTGCCCAACATTTTAAACACCACAAAACACGGATATCATCTTACCCGAAAGAACCGTTGGAAAATAACGAAATGAGACAAATTCTAACAAAGTTTGCACTCCCGTGATAAAACGATATCATGCACTTTCAAACCCATAATTCAAAATCTTGTGTGTGTGCTGAACATTTCCCAAAATTCCAAAACACCATCCATAAAATGATTTGAAACACAAGAATTTGTTAATGCAGTCTATTTCAAAATCAAACTTTGTGCATGACTTAGTCGGCATTCTACGCCTCGACTCCTACTCCTCCAAATCTCTCCGGTCCACTAACGTCATCTGGACATTTAAACCTCTTAGGCAAGTTGGGAAATTTCATCAAATAATCCTTACGGTCTTTCCTCAATTCAAAGTCGGCTTAATAAGCCTATGCTCCTAGCACAACCACCAATCTTGACCCGAAATGGCCTACTTAAAACAAACCCCATCCTTATCGTCACTCCAAGTGATTGATACTAGAACCGTCCTTCTATTCAAACGACTACTAGTTTAGGACCTTCATCACTACCCCAACGATCATCACCTCAAGCAAAACAAGTACACATCTGTACTAGTAGGTTCACTATTGTTGTTCCTCCTTGAGATGGCTATTCTAGGTAGATATTACAACGAGTTATTAGCGCATAATAACTCACACTAACAACGCTCACGCTCAACTCCTTGGATTCCTCGTGACTTTCCCCGACTCGAGCACTGATCCTGTGTTTCCGATAGTAGGAGCTCTACTACTACCTTCCACACCTATCATCACTCGTTCCGAGTTCCATCCGATGTGTCCAAGTAGTTCCTTGCCGAAAAACTATACACATATGCCCGCACCGGCATATGTACACACTATTCCTAGCTCCCAAGGAATTCCACCCAATTCCACTAGCCTTGCTATGACGAAATCCCCACTAGTCATGACGAGTCGCCCCGCGAATGCACAGTCGCACACAGTGTAAAACCAGATAGACATTCGAATATAAGATTCTATCCTACAACGGTTGGACTCAAACAAGAGCTGCGCAATAGAACTAAATCCGACATTCTAGGGCTATTCGGTTCCTAACACATACAACGTATAGTGCATTCACTTAACAACCTATCAAGGCCAGTATAAACTCCTATTAGCAAGCAACAAACATGCAGTACAGTGTAATAAGCACCAAGCAATCTAGCACACATACTCATATGTTCTAGAAAGCAATCTAGTATACATACTCATATGTAAACACTCTTCCCAGCTCACTAGGAATTTCATCTCATCCCACTACCCTTGCTACAACGGAATCCCTATTAGCCATAACGAGTTGCCTCGCGAATACCCAGTCGCATGCAGCATGAATCAAATAGACATTCGAATACAAGATTCTATCCTAGAACGGTTGGACTCATACAAGAGCTGCACAATAGAACTAAATCAAATATTCTAAGGCTATGTGATTCTTGTTGCATACAACCTATAGGGCCTTCGCTTAACAGCCTATTATAACTAGCATTAATTCCCACTAGCAAGCAATCATCATACAGTACAGTGTAAACAACATAGGCAATCTAGCATGCATACCCTATGATCTAGAAAGCGATAAACACACTAAGTACTGTACCTTCCCACTTAGCGTCGGTTGACTGTACACATTGCGCCCTCAATCACCGTTTCCCAAACGGGTTTTCCTTTTTCTTTCATTCAAAAAGATTTTAGTAAAAGAATTTGAAAATTTCATAGCCGCAACTTGAGACCAAACACACCGATATGTGTTTGATTCACTCAAGCTGTGCTCTGATACCAAGTTGTAACGTCCCAAAAATTACAAGGAATTTAAATTTTCAAAAATAATGCATTTCACTATAATCAAACCACAAGTTAACAAATCCCATTATAATAAAAATAAACGTCGTTGGTTTAAACCGTCAACAAAGTTTAAGCAGCGGAAAAGTTATATAATTAAATCCCCATTTAATAAAAATTTAACTTAAACAGTCTTCGCCTTGCGCCCGTGTGTACCGTCATGCCCGACTGCTGCTCGCACCTGAAATCATAAGATATTAGGAAGGGGTAAGCACGAAGCTTAGTGAATTCAAACCATAAATAGGATCGCAATTATATCAGCATCACCCCTAAACATACCAGCACATATATTTCTTGGAACATCCATCAAGAAAATATATCACGATTAATAATAAGCCTTATACTTCTTGGAACGACCATCAAGAAGATATAATCGCAACTCATCATACAAACACATATACTTCTTGGAACAACCATCAAGAAAATATATCACACTTAATAATAAGCCTTATACTTCTTGGAACGACCATCAAGAAGACATAATCGCAACTCATTATACAAACACATATACTTCTTGGAACAACCATCAAGAAGTATATCAATCATAGTTCAACATATATACACAATTATATATACCCCATAACACAATAATATCAACAAACAATCATAACTATCACACTCGAGCTATCGTAACACAAATATAATTCCCATCCTATATAGTGAGAGAACTCACCTCAAAAGCAAAGCTTATGTCCTCAACAGCAACACGAACCGGCCAACACCAGCTCACCTTTTTCCACCTAAATAAGTGATATCAAACGTCAAAGCGAAGTCCTAACCCAAAGTCACAACTATGAGCCCTCACATGCAATTTTCCAGCTTTTACTCTAAGATTTACAGGTCTGTTCGGGACCTGTTTAGCCCCTCTTAAACTCATCGGCCCAGAATTATTATTCCATAATCAGTTAGTTCTATGTCTTAGGGTTCCAGGGACATATCGTACGCGTTCTAACGATTTTCCTACAATTTACTATGAATTTTCTAAAAACAGAACACGAAGCTGTCATGTTCAGACTTGCTGCGAAAACAGTCATTTTAAGCCTAGCTAGAGGCCGAACCGGACTTCCACTAAAACACGAAAAGTGTGCCCGACACAGAATGTGAACCGTGGGCACTGGTTTCGCCTCAATCTGAGCTACGACGGAAAAGTTATGAACGAACTAAAACAGTGGCAGAAACGACGTTTTCACATAAAATGACGATTTATAAAAACGGTTCAATGTTTATTCGTTTCGGGTTTATGCGATCAGATCACGGATTAGAGTCCCATGGTGACTAGGGTCTGGACTCGACCGCGCACCACCCACTGCCACCTCCGGCAGTGGTGGTCGTCGGCAGCGGCCGGCGGCGGCGACGATTGTGGTTTACGATTTCGGCTATAACAAGAAACGGAACAACCCGACCGCCCTATTCCGTCCTACACACACACACAGACGCACCCTCGCACAGCCACCACCGTAGGGGGGGGGGAACCACCGCTGTCACCGCCTGCAGCGGCCTAGGCCGCCTGCGGCGATGGCGGTTTCTTTGCAGTCGGCGACGAAAACGAAAGGGAGGGAGAGAGAGAGAGAGAGAGAGAGAGAGAGAGAGATACCTTGATTACAAGAGTCCCGAGAGCGGCGTGAGAGAGAGAACGATCTTCTCCGGCGAGAAACGACAATGACGGGGTGGGGGGGGGGGGGAAGACTACGGCCGAGAGGGAGGGAGACTAGGTTTTCTTTTCTCTTTGTTTGCTAAACAAGAAACCGACACAAACAAAACAATTGTGGGGCTCGGTTACCATGCATGGGCCGACCCCTCCCCTTGCTTGGATTTTGGCCACTAGACAACTTTGGCCCCTCAACAATTCCCAAAGGTCCTAAAAACACCCTACCAGAAAATAACACTTAGGGTCAACGATGTTAACTCTCGATAACTTAAACGATCCCGGAAGCAAATCAAAGACAAAAATACTTAATAAGCACGAGGAAGATTTAAAGGAAAAAAAATATTTATACGTACCGGAACACGGGCTTTACACCATGTGTGATGTCTCGGAAAATCTTTGTACAAATACTGTCTCACACTCATATCTGTTTTATTCCTCTCAAAAAATGCGGTCAACATTGATCTCTTATCCTTCTCTCTGTCAACAATATATGTCATAATATCATTCTCTCTGAACCTAACAAACTGCTTATTCAGAAGATGGACCTGCAAAGCCATCACACAAGGGTGGATTTTAGAAAGAGGAAAGCTAAAAATCCGCCAAATCGCCTCAGGTGGAGAAACATATCGTGCATCTTGAAATCTTTTTATCTCGTTAATAACAACCTCTTCTCTATCAGGATCGACATGAATAACCTGTTTGTCATGACCTTTGTAAACATACTTGAAAATATATTTCACAGATATTATACTTGAGCAAACCTCAACATTGATGTGACAGTTGAACATCATTAGCAACTTTGGGTTATATGGGACCACCCATCTATTATCTAGGATACTGCCTCGGACGTCCGCATGTATTCCGTTGTTTCTCCTCCGATACATCGGATATGAGTTATCTGCTTGCGCCGTCTTGTCGTTGAATTGCCGAGGATATCTAAAACGACATTTTCTTGGCTCACCTTGCATACAAGGGCTGCATGGTTTTAAATGACCACAAGGACCATGCATCATGTGCATTATCACCGGTTGATGCATTTCAGGATACTTTGTTGGGTCCGGGATTTCGGCACACACGACCTTGTCGTAATGGTCTGGGTTTGTAATCTTGTGTTGCGGCTTTATTATCATGAGTAAATGTGCATGTGGTAAACCACGTTTTTGAAACTCGATGACATAAACATATGCCTCAACCTCGCCGAGGATGTGCTTCTTGAAGAGTTGATTTTTGAGATCCTCCAATTTGGCATGAAAAACTCTTGCAACAAGGTCCGACCTATCTTGTGCTCTCTGACCGTCCGATAACTCTTGAAGGATTTTAGGCCATCTTGGATTACACGTCATGGTAAGGAATATATCAAGTTTCCCGTCATCTTGAACTAAAGTCATGGCATCCATGAATCGTCTCCGCATATCACGTGGGCCTCCGATAAAACTTGCAGGAAGCACAACCCGTTGTCCAAGTCTACCTGGTTGAACCTCACCAGCATTGACGCAATCTACAACACCTTGGTATAAATCTGATCTTATCTTCGACTGGTTTTTTCAATAAAAGACAAACGTGCAGTCTCTATCTTGATGTACATGTCTACCACAAACTGTTGAAACAATCTTCCCCCCAATAGAATCACGTTCCTAGTCGACCGAATTTGGAACTTGTAACAGTAATAATCTCGCATAGTTATTGTTTTCCTACCCCCTCCCGAGCTAACGTCTGCGTAGTATTGATTTTGAATAGTATAAATTATTAAATGAGTGGATAAGGTAAGAAATATATGTGATAATGTTCGTACCTTCAAGATCTTCGTCCAAGTTTTCGTCCTCATTAATAATTTCATCGATGCATACTCCATGTCTGGGTATCCTAGGATGCCATCCAGACTCACCGTTGGGGAAAAACAAAGGATATGATAAGGGATCATAACAACTATAGTGATGTTCAATTCGTTTACTGTAGTCGGACCTCCCATACACAACAATACTTCTCCTATATGCAGTGATGTTGTCATTGCCTTCAACCCAAATAACAGCAACCTGTACAATGGTAGAATTTTCTTTAGTACCATGCATATGATACATTTTATTTTAAGTAAGATAAAATAAATACTTTTATTTCAACCTCAGATGTGGTCGGTCGGTTGTACACCCTCTGGTCAAGTTCCACGGAAGCATTCAACGTGACTCTATAATTGTCGAGTGGTCCTAGCTCCGCAAGTCTTCGAAACGCTCTCACGTATGGGTTTATAGAAAGCACACGAGTCAAAATTTCAGTGACGTTTCTATCAAGATTTGGCCATTGTAGTCTATGCGAAAACTTAGATTCTGCATCATAAAAATAAAGTTGTAAGTACCTAGGTTGTCCATCCCTAGGAACTAATTGATCAATTCTATGATATATTGCTCCTTGAGCACGAAACGTATATACTCCAGATGTCATATTGTTCACATTATTATCCAAAGTTACTCCCATTGATGCGAAGGAAAAGTTTGTGTTATATGCACGAATATTGTGCATAAACACTTTGCCTAACTCTGACTACATTGTAAATAGATTGCATAGTTCTCTAGGAATGGGTGAGTATGCCAACTTTGTCTTCCCACTCATGCAACAAAAGGAAGGGAACTCAAATTCGAACAGTTTTGCTCCACAATGTTCACATGCATTTTATTCCCTCAAGACACGATGTTGTGTAGGGACACCATCATAAACAAAACTGTATGGATCCTCGTGTTGGGTCTCAACGTTTCTATTATTTTCCCTCATTCGTTGATAATAGTTCCGATTAATAATTTGTCTCCTTTGAGCAATAGTTAGTGCACTGACAGGGGTTGTTTCACGGATAACGCTTGTTCCTTGTGTATTAACAGCGTTTCTGTTATTTTCTTTGCCTCGTTGATAATAGTTTCGATTAACAATCTTTCTTCTTTGAGCAAAAGTTAACTCACTGACAGGGTTGTTTCACTGATATTCCCTTGCGTCGTCTCCAATGGAGAGATATTTGTCATGTGTTGACTACTTCCTTCGCCAAGCGTTATGTAAAACATTTGAATATGAAAATTAAGATTATTATAAATAAATGGTAAGATCGAGATCAAAAATAAATACTAACTTGGAGATTCTTGATTCATGACTTCGTCAAAAAGAGGTTGCAGTATTCCACGTTTATTTTGAACACCTATGACAAAATACCTCATTTCATTTAGTCTCTAGTTTATGTCAATTCCAAAGTACAAAATAATAATAATGCATAGTTTTTATCGTTGAAGTTATCATGTGTCAACCTCGAACATAATTGGCTTGTTCCTTGCGTATTAACAGCATTTCTGTTATTTTCCTTGCCTCGTTGATAATAGTTTCGATTAACAATCTTTCTTCTTTAAGCAGAAGTTAACGCACTGACAGGGGTTGTTTCACTTATATTCTCTTGCGTCGTCTCCATGGGAGAGATATTTGTCATGTGTTGACTACTTCCTTCGCCAAGCGCTATGTAAGACATTTGAATATGAAAATTAAGATTATTATAAATAAATGGTAAGATCGAGATGAAAAAGAAATACTAACTTGGCGATTCTTGATTCACGACTTCGTCAAAAGAGAGGTAGCAGTATTTCACGTTTATTTTCCTTGCGTCGTTGATAATTGTTTCGATTAATAATTTGTCTCCTTTGCGCAAAAGTTAACGCACCGTCAGGGGTTGCTTCATTGATATTCTCTTGCATTGTCTCCATTGAAGAGATATTTATCATGTTTGTCATACATTGACCACTTCCTTCGCCAAGCCCTATTTTTCTCCTTTTATGTTTCTCTTTTTGGGAGACATCAACATTTGTAGTTTCTTTATCGACAATCCTCATTGCATACCTTAAAACATTCACAAAACATTCACTGAATGGACACATACATGTTCAAAACATTTAGAAAACATTTACTGAATGGTCACATACATGTTCAAAACGATTAGAAAACATTCATTCACAAAACATTCACTGAATGGACACATATATGTTCAAAACATTTAGAAAACATTCATTCACAAAACATTTACTGAATGGTCACATGCATGTTCAAAACGATTAGAAAACATTCACTAAATTGTCACATACATGTTCAAAATAACGATAGAACCAATAAAAAAATACCACAAAAGTTAACAAATACATTTTCCAAAAATCTTCACAACAATCACATAAAACACAATAATAATCAACTTGACTGATCACATATTCTCATCTCGGAATAATTCTTAAGTTGTATGCTTCCGACATTTCTGGGCCTAAGACAATCTGGGTTAAAGCCGTAGAATTCAAAACGTTCACTGAAAAAAATTAGAAAATACCCTTTTAGTAAAATTATAATTTTAAATGGAAATAAAAACAAAAAAGTAAAACTAATAAATATTATACTTGGATATCGATGGATAAGCTTAACCCGAGATGCATAAATTATTGAATTATTTTGTATGGCCCGAGCTATCATCCCAATACGTGTTTCTCTTGTATCATACAACCTCAACTTTATTTCATGCCCCCTATTAGAAATAGCAAAGTTAGTAATAACACGATTTGGCCAATTTGTTAATTTGGTAATTGATTAAATTTTAATACAACTTCAAACTTACGTTTCATCTTGTAAAACTAAATCACACGAACCCAATCGGAATACACCATAATCTCTCTCATAGGTAACTCGTCTTCCCCTTATGATTTTTCCAACTACATCTAAGATATATAAATTTAAGTTTGAATATCAATTTGACATGGTAAAATATATAAATATATTTAAATTTAACTAAAAAAATTAATTTACCAATTAGCATCTTTCTTGTCGTCCTATCTTCAACAAGTGTTCTTATCGAAGGCATCGATGGATAAAACACAAATCCTCTTTGAACATCCCCCGGCAATGGGGTAAACCTTGTGTTTCTAACGATCAAAATTTCATACTCGGCACGAAGAAAACTATATTTTCATACCTTGGATAGTCATAATTGGTTCCCTGAATTTGGAAATGCTCCAAAAAGAAAACACCTCCCACCAAATTTCTTTGTCTATAGACATCCATCAAACTACGTGGAACAATTGCAGCCATTTTGTCCATCTAACATATATAAATATACAACATGTAATTATAAATATTAGTATCTTTAAAAAATATATTTTTCAACAAAACTGAAATATGATCAATTTCACTTACATTTTGGTCAAGTAAGATGATATATAGTTTTTCTTGATTTTCATCTTCATAAACAAATTCAACTCGGACACATGAAAAGTTCCACAAAACATGAGGACATTGTAGTGCTGAAAAATGTTCAGCATACCACCCTAAATCCATTTCTACAAATTAAATAAAATTATGAAAATCACAAAAAATCACATAATAAAACTATTTTATCACTATTGTCACTTAATAAAAGAATCACTATATAATTACCAATTAATCCATCCATTATCAATCGAATGAAAACAAACGAAGCACAAGATGAAAAATGCAACATGACACTCAAGATTTCATATGTTAAACTACAAATAAAACACTTTATTCTAAAATAACAAGCAATTTTCAGGCATAACAACAAAATGAATTGATTTTGATCATTTGAGTAAAACACAATACTACGTCTTATGCTCGACACGTTTTTAGTTTAATTCAATCGTTACAACAAACTTAATTGGTATTTCTATTTTTATTTTATAAAATTTTAAAATTTACAAGTTTTGAACACACCTCTATATATATATATATATATATTTATCGATAGATATAAAATAAAACATTTTACACATAAAATTTATCCTTGATCAAACTTAAAATGTTGAAACAAAAATGAAAAGAAAAGAAAGCACACATACTATAAAAAACCCTTTCTTGCTATGTGTAGAGAGACTTGGTCCACGATTCCCACTAAAAAAGAATTGTGGTTTAAGCCAATGGATTTACTTCACTACCCACAATAACCCCCAACTTCTCCCATTTCTCTTCCACGCCTCAATAACACATCTCACAAACCCTAGAATTTGGGGGTTTAACATCTAATCATGAACAAATATCTTATCTTGAACTCAAATCGTTCCCATTGTTGCTTTGTTACAGTGAAATAGCACACAGTAGCGGTTGCTGGGTGTTAAATTTCTCTTTGTTATAGTTAGAATTAGGAATTCCTATGGCGATCTTAACCGTAATTACTCTTTGATTTGAGGATTTTTTGACTCGAGAGTTTGGTTGTTGATCATGGCCAGACGACACGGATGGGAACTTCCTGCTCACACTTTTCAGGTAAAGATTTTGTGGTTAAGTTGCTTCTTCGATCTGTAATATGTGTGTGTTTTCTTTATTTTATGTAATGTGGGTTGGATTAGAAGTGTTTTGCTAGAAAAATTTATGTATAATCATGGTTATTAGTTAGAGATTGTGGTTGGGTATCCACAGAACAACTTTTATGAAGATAGTTTATGAGATTTGACCAACTAATGACAATTTAAACACCCCTTAAACAGATGAGTTTCGTTGCACATTTTTGAAACCAAACAGAGTGATTAACTTTATGAACCATTGCATTTGCCTTTTTTTAAATGTAAATTAGTTGTCTTTCTTGCACACATTCGATATCTTGCAACCTGAACGTGTTACTTTAATAGTTTTTTAGAGTTTAATTTGTGCTATAAGTTAAACCACATAGGTTGTGGCCTACTGGTCAACGCCTTGGGGATATGGTGGAATATCCCAAAGCCGAGGGTTCGAATCCAGGCGTACACAACAATTGTGGCCACTAATGTTGGTGTTTTACGGTCATAATAATCAGGCTTCAAGATCGTCAGTTACCAAAATTCCAAATAGAAAGTTAGAAACCTGGTTCGATTACTTGTGTGGGATGTTCGGGAACAGTTTTGATTGGAGTTGTATTCAACACGTACAGCTGTATAATTATATAGTGAAATAAAATATACTTTTTCCTTTCAAAACATATTGAATAAGGTTAGTTCAGGTTCGGTTCGAAGCATAAGGTTTATTGTTAGATATGTTCTTTGTTGCATAGTGTTTTATTGTTAGATATGTTCTTTGTTTGAGTTTCGATTTGAGTAGATAGAATTGTTCCTGGTTCGATTACTTGTGTGGGATGTTCGGGAACAGTTTTGATTGGGGTTGTATTCAACATGTACAACTGTATAATTATATAGTGAAATAAAATATACTTTTGCCTTTCAAAAAAAAAGTTAGCTTACACACAAATGCAATCAGAGGTTACTCGTAAGTTCTATTTTTGTTGAAATGCTATGTATTCGTGAAACGGGAGTAGTAGTGATGGTTTAGATTGTTCAAAAGTTAACAGATAGCTATTAAGTTTGGCATTATATATTGATTTTGTTGTTGGTACAGTAGAAGTCTGTTCAAGTGCAAGTAACATATTCCTATAAAGTTTGGCATTATATATTGGAGATAGATGTTGATTTTTTTGGTATTACAGTGCAAAATATATTATCATTTAAGACTTTTATACTGCATTTCCCTTAAATTAGTATACCATGTTTTTCTATCTTATCTATACCGTTGTTGATATTTAATGATAAAAAGGGTCTAAGTTTACAAGTGACATCATGTAAACCAGATTCATCAGCCATTGCAGAAAGTTCCAACTATGAAACACCTGCCATGTATCTTTCCCTTTTCAAGAAATAATAGGCTTTATTTTAAAGTTATAAGAAAATTCTATGTTTGCCCAATATAACTCGTGATATTTGGTTTGTTTGAATGATCATGAATGAATTGTTGTAAAATGAAACGTTTGTGGATCAGGTTGCTAGTCTTGGAGAGATTTTGGGACCAAGAGGACTGATGCCAAATCCTAAGGCTGGAACTGTTACAACCACTATACCTCTAATAATTTTTGCTTTCATAACATAAAAAATTCATGTGAGTTCTGACATTTAAAATAAACAGAGTAATTAGCATGTCAAGTTATTGTACGTGTACTTATTCCACATTAACTTGTTGTGAAAATGCAAAAAAGATAAGTAACACCTGTGAATTTAATTGAATAGATCCAAAATTTTGTTTATAATTCCCTTAACCAAACCAAAACCCATGAGTGACAAACCAAAATTACTAAAAAGTATCAAATGAAACCAAAATCTCTCTCTCGATACTTATCATAATTCTCCTAAGGCTACTCGGAGAGGTAAGGGTCTCGAATATACTGTGCGAAGGTTAAAGATGGTTTGAAACTCCACAATGGGTTCATCCTCAGACCCATTTTGAAATTGTAGACCCAAGCCTCAAAGTACCCTCTCACCACTCCAGTATACTCGGAAGTCACCATCCTGCAGAAGTGAGTCCTATCGCTTATCCGAGTACACCAAGACCGAGCGGAAATCCTTCGCTCGTGAGCTAATTTCAACTTCAACAGGTTCCTCTCTCCTTTCAGGTTGTTCCTCTCTGATACCACATGAGTTAGCCTAATATAGGCCCTTTTCAAAGTCTCCAAATTTTCAGTGAGTTCGACAACCTTTCCTCAAGACATGGATAACCTATCCCTCAATTCACCGATCTCTCCCTACAAAGTTTCTATCTTCTCTTCCAGTTCATAGGTCTTAGGAGAACTTGGCGTGTACTCTTCAGATGTGTCATACGAGGACTCCCTATGGCTTGGTGCACGAGATGACGTGTCTGCAGTATGGATCAGACCGCTACCCTTGGTCTGGTGACGTGAACTGCGATTGGCACTGTGGATCATGCTAATACGATGACTATCCTTCGATCCCCCATTCAGACCTAGTCCATACGGTATCATTCGTCCCCCACATCCACGCCCACGTCCACGGTGAACCGACCTAGTGTGGATTGTGTGCACCATTTTCCTACAAAACAATAAGGAAACACTAAGTTTAACCTTAGGCTAAAAGAATTATTAACCTATTGTGCATCAATCTGATGCTACTTGGCTTCCATGGTTTCGTTTATATTTACTGGATGGCTTTTCACACAAACACACACTTAGTCGGTAAGGTTTCTATATCATTAAGACATTTGATCGGCGAAACTGTAAGTCTCATTAAGCTTCTACCAAATCATCAATGCTAAAACTTAAATTAATTAATATGTTGATTTTGATTCCAGTTTTGTAATGATATTAAATAAATAAATGAATGAAATTGTATAATTTATTAATTTCGCTGTTATAATAAAAACATATATACAATTAGATATATTCAGAACAACGGTTTTATTGATTTCAATTTTAATTTTAACATCAACTATGAATTAGAAGTGAAAAAGATTTCTACCCTATCTTAAAATAACAAATAATATTATGCTTGAATATTTATTGAATTAATAAATATATAGATAGATTTGCCACCAAGAATCAAATACTTTATAAAAAATCTAAGCATGTTGGCAATAGAAAATTTGCCAATGTAGAATCCACTTTTGAGTGATTTCATTATTGAAAGATCTTTATTATGTGGTTTGCACCCAAATCACCCAAATCACAATTTAAGTTTTCTTTGATAATGTTAGATTGATAAGATATAGAAGTGATTTCCTTGGTGTCAATATGCAATTACATTGTTCCAAATTTCTTATTGAGTTATGAATATTGCATATGCCCCAGTTAAGAAGCAAGTAAATAACAAAATTCACTCAGATTAGTCAGATAAAACAGGAAGATTGATCATATTCGACAAAATATAAATGAACATGAATACAGATCGGAAATATCTGACTTAAAACAATTGCAATTACCTTAAATTTGAGCTCGTGGAGGAGAACAATTCCCCGGATCCTCCAAAGAATCAAACTGTAACAAAAAAGAAATCAAATTATAAGAAAATTAAGCCCGGAGAATTGAAAATGAAAATTGATTAAAAAAATTCAAAAACTAGCCACTGGTGATGGATTATGGGAAGAACCTAAAATGAGAAAAGCATGAACAGAAAAGAGGGGAATTCCAATAATGATCCCAAAAGCCTAGTAGGGTACCCGCGCAATGCGACGAGTGTGAAACTTTTATGTAAATCGAGAATATAAAGTGTATGCTCGTTATAAACTGCAAAACTTATAATTAAATGGAATCATTTTTGTTAACTAAACGATTTTTTATCCTATATATAAGATAAAGGTTGCAAAACAATGTCATAAAATTTATTTGCACATTAGACATATAATAAGCATCATGTACATCAAGGTTTGTTAATTGCTACAAAAAGAACAGAACTAAAAATTTGATAGTCATTAATAAAGAAAAAGTAAAATACTATTTCATGGACTATGGTGGAATTAGTCCATGAAACAAAATTGTTAACACTTAACAAAATTGTTAACACTGAACAAGAAGGTTTGCTAAGAACACTCAAAACAGGAAGGTTTGTTAATTGCTACAAACAAAATTGTTAACACTGAACAAAATTGTTAACACTAAACAAAACAGGAAGGTTTGCTAAAAACAAAATTGTTAACACTGAACAAAACAGGAAGGTTTGTTAATTGCTACAAAAAGAACAAAACTAAAAACTTGATAGCCATTAATAAAGAAAAAGTAAAATACTATTTCATGGACTATGGTGGAATTAGTCCATGAAACAAAATTGTTAACATTGAACAAGAAGGTTTGTTAACACTGAACAGGAAGGTTTGCTAAGAACACTCAAAACAGGAAGGTTTGTTAATTGCTACAAAGAAAATTGTTAACACTGAACAAAACATGAAGGTTTGCTAAAAACAAAATTGTTAACACTGAACAAAACAGGAAGGTTTGTTAATTGCTACAAAAAGAACAGAACTAAAAACTTGATAGTCATTAATAAAGAAAAAGTAAAATACTATTTCATGGACTATGGTGGAATTAGTCCATGAAACAAAATTGTTAACACTGAACAAAATTGTTAGCACTAAACAGCAAGGTTTGTTAACACTGAACAAGAAGGTTTGCTAAGAACACTCAAAACAGGAAGGCTTGTAATATTCTGATGAAGAAACTAAAGCAAATCACAATACTCTTTCTTCCCAAAATTCTTACACCAGTTTTGTGATGGAACTGGGTGAACTGGCATATGTGGTCGTTGTTGCACAAAACATAAACAAACGCAGAATTAGAGTATGCACATGTAAAGCAAAGGAAAAAACACCATTTTTAATGCATACCCTTTGAAGAAATCGAAATCGAAATCAAACAAACAGAAACCAGAATGCAAAACAAGGTCTGGTTTAACCCGATGCATGTATATATATGAGTATAGAATAACTGATAGGGATGATCCAGAGGAGCTATATTTGGGGATAAGCTTGAATTTTTTGATATTTTGTGAGTTTAAGTTGCTAGAGAGATAGGAAAAGATAACTACAACAATTAATTTTCAGTTTTATTAAAAATATAGAATAACTTATAGGGATGATCCAGAGGAGCTATATTTGGGGATAAACTTGAATTTTTTGATATTTTGTGAGTTTAAGTTGTTAGAGAGATAGGAAAAGATAACTACAACAATTAATTTCAGTTTTATTAAAAATAATAAAAGAAAAGCAGAATCAGCAGGGCGTATTTAATTTTCACTTTGAAAACTAAATCAGCAGAATCAGTATTTTAATCAGCAGGGCGTATTTAATCAGCAGAATCAATTTTATTAAGTCCTTTTTTTTAGGGATTTTTGAAAACTAAATCAACAGAATCAGTATTATCAGCAGAATCAGTTCTATTAAGTCCTTTTTTTAGGGAATGGTATGGGGTTATTTTCAGTTATTAATTGTTTTTATATTTATGTAATCACATTAATTGTTTTTATTAAATTATAGTGTATTATATGAATTTTTTTAACTTCTATAAACCGTTATTTCGATTTTTTCATGTTCATAAACTGTTTGTTTGAGTTTTATAAATTGTTATTTCAAAAACTTCAAGATTTTATGTTTCATAAATCGTTTTTTCAAAATTTTCAAGTTTCATAAATGATTTAATAATCTGTTTGTTGGATTTTTAATTTTAATATATTTTTCTCTAACATGAATAATCATATTTTTTTTTCAAAATAATTATATATTTTTCAGAGTTCTATATATTTATTACCATATGAATATTCAGATTTTTACATTTTATATATGTTATCAGATATGAATAATTATATTTTTAAACAATCATACATCTTTGAAATTATTAAAGATAACAAACTATGAATTTGGGAAACGTGAATTTCTAGAAGAAGTCAGGTGGATTAATTTTCTAAATAAAAAAGATTTAAGACTTTAAGACTTGGATTAATTTTTTAAATAAAAAAGATTAAGACTTTAAGACTTTTGGTCTAGATGTTTTATAAGATAGTATAGAATAGATATAGATATAGATAATTTTCTCTAATTTATCTTCCCAATATATTTAAAAAAACTTAATATAAAATGATAAATGTTCAATCTCATTGGTTGAGATTGAACAAAGTAATAATATAATCCAAATAAAAGATGAAACAAAGTAAATAACCAAATAACCATAATAATTTAGAAATTTGTCTTAAAAAACAATCCAACCAAAATGAAAACCGCTAAAAATCGTAAACAAAACAATTAAAAAAGTTTTCCATCATGAAAAAACAAATTACTTCTCAAGTTTGGGGATTATCAAATTTGTAACGACTTATTCTTTCTCAATTGGAATGCATGTTTTAGGAGATTTTGTTGCAGACCCTTTCATTGCATCGTCGACGTCATAAACTTCATCAAAATCACGCTTCAGATCAACACCTTTACATATCCTTTTCTGATACGTTTTTTCTTGTGATACCGGACTATCTGTCGTGCTCTTATCCACATTGGTTGGAGTTGCATTCTCACCCGTAAATGAAACAACATCCTTCAAATAAGATAATAGTGACATGTGTTATTTTAGAAACTCCTTAATAATGAATAAATTTAACAACTACATTAAAAGTTATCTATAATACCTTTAACTTTTCCATAGAACCAAAATCTGTTGAAAGAATGTTTACAGAATCGGATTCAGCATGCTACATAATTAATTGTAAAAAAATGTTAGACAACCAAAAATATGCAGCTCAATTGAAATTTAGTATGGGGTAATGATAATTATTACCCGTTGAGCACTAAACCTCATTTCCAGCTCATTCAAGATGTTCTCATCATCAGTTAATTTCGAAATACCGTAAACAAAACAACTGTTTTTGATGTTGTAGTTATTAACTTCAATCTTTATGGCAAACTTTCTATCAAGCAAAACATTCAAATCCTCCGGAAACATCTCCAAATCACCATGCTGAAAAAAAAATTAATATAACTTTTACATTAATAAACATTATTCATAATATTTTAAAATTAATGTAAACAGTTAAGATAAATAAAATTACCTCTTTAATCTTTTCATATAGTTCTATCGCAGATTTATTAAAAACTTTGTTGGCCTCCCGATCAAACAACGTCAACGATACAATTCCAGTATCATCTTGAACTCTCAAAGGAATTTTGAATCTAAATAATTTTAAATTTTAACATCAATATAATAATATAAAAGATATAGATAAACATTGTAAGGTAAATAATACTTACTTTGGCAAAACATCAGTGTCTTGCCCTTTGCATTTATCAGAATCACATTCAAATTTTTCTGTCTCTTCAACCAGACCTGAACCATCATTTTTGTCTGTGACAATGTACGTAGGTCGAACCTTTCTACTACACCTTTTGCAACCCATGTAGAACCAAGGAATGTCTTTGCTAAATGCCTTCACTGTGCCTAAAATAATCAAGGACTTCGCCTGTATAAAGTAGTGCATTATTGATATAATGCAATGATTGAATAAATGAAAATGATATTAAATAATAAGTACCTCAACAGTTTCGCTAATTTAAGCAATATTTGCTTTACTGTTGTTGTCTAGAAAATCTTCACGATATGAACAAGACAATCCAGAAAGCATTGTAAGTTGTTGTGACGATTTAGATTCGCCACTCAACCCAAGCAGACTGTTTAATAGGAAATATAATTACGGATCAATGTAAATTAAAAAATAAGAACACATAAGATATATAAAGAAATAAACTTTACTAACCTATTTCTGAAATCCTTGATTTCATCAATTTCAGAATTGATGAACAACCTCGTACCATTAAATGAATTTGAAAGAGAAGGTTTTTCTGAAAAAGAATTAATAATTGAAGTTAATATATTGTTGCTTAAACGAAATACATATTTTATAAGTTAGACAAACCTCGGTAAATCTTGACCATTGCGAATTGAATTACAACAACGACAAGACCCTCGTCTTTATGAATTGAAACATATTCATTGAACTGCTCAGCAAAAGCATCCCACAATGTGACATGCGGTTTAAGCCCTCTAAAAAAAGTTTAACAAAGGAATTATATATTGTGTCAATATTAACGTCAGTCAATTAAAATAAAAATACCGACTCCAAGTCCTGTATCTCAATTTGCATTCGTCTCTTCGTTTTTCCTTTGTCATCTCGAAAGTTCACCATTGTCTCACATGCTACAACCTCACCAATGACATCTATATAATGATTAAAAAAATTATTATAAAGAATGATAGCATAAATAACATATATTAAAAAAATTTAGTAAATTTAAAATAATTAATTGACTAACCAACTGCTGTATCTTCTGGAATCATCTTTGATATCACGTTTTGATATTTGACAAATGAAAAACCAAATAGGAACCATTAAAATCCAAGCAGCTGGACACCGAAGTTTTGTAATACAAACTTAACTTGTTTGTATTATCAATTAACTTGTATTTTGAGGCATGTCGAGCAATTGTAGTATTTTTTTTATGAATATGGCAGCCCCTTCTTGAAGCAAAATTTTAAACTTTGGCACCCATTTTTGTAGAACATTAGCATGGATTTTAGTGCCCTGAAAAAGTGGATATAGAAAAATCAGAATTGTTGAAAAATAAGAAGCTATGATGAATACGAAGCTAAAGATTCGAATACAAGTAATTATTTACCTCTTCATCCATTAATATCATCTCGATGGAATAAATTTGTTCAGGATTCTAGAACAACGGTTGATTCCACAAACGAATGATTCTAACCTTGACAGTAAAATCATCTTCTTGTATATCAAGGTGGTTAATAAGAGTAATATTCTTCCCATCCATTATTCTGTAATACATAAAAAGAAACAGTTTGAAGAATAAGTTACTTAAAAATCGAACCAATACTTTGAAGAAATCGAAATCAAAAATCGAACCAACACTTTGGAGATGGAAACCAAGACTTTTGATTTCTCTTGGGACAACATAAATAAAATATCATACATGTATCAAAAATTTTAATTAAACAATGTGATAGACAATTCAATAAACAATTAATTGAAACTTTCACCAATTGCCAAAAAAGCAGAAGATTAGAACAGAGGAGATTAGCATAGACATAGATGCGCATTAGTGTTTTTCTCTTCAACAATATAGCAACAGTTGTAGCTCTGTTTTATCTAGTCAACCTTTGTGTCTAACTCTGTTTTATTTGTTAGCATGAAACCCAATTTTCTGTTGGCCAACCCTTGATTACATTATGTTGTTAACCAAAGCTACAAACCAATTACAAAAAATGGAACTTTGCTTTCTAGATTTACAAATCTTAATGTTTAAATAGTTACCTTCACAGTTTTACCCAATCCTAGGCAGCCTTTCTTGCACCCTCTTCAAACCGTTACCGATCCTAACCCTCCTTTGACAACATTTTCCAACATTCCAATAAGGCGTGTATTTCCAGAAATGCCATCACAATCACACAAATCATTTAACTTCAATAAGTGGTCAAACATTAATTTTAGAAAATCATTTAACTTCAAGATTAGTTTTAACAAAACAAAACCTCCAGCTGCAACACACAGTTACCAAACACAGCCCCAATCGTTGGATATATATATAGATGTAAATAGAAATATATAGATTGTTGTAAAATTTATTATTAGAAAATAATAAATTAATTTACACCTTTTGAAATTAAATCACGTCTTTCAAAATAATAAAAGAAGAAAAAACCAACTTCTTAAATTAATATTGAAGCTTGATTAAATACATATATATATATATCAATCTGACGAACACACACACACACACATATATATATATATATATGTATACAAACAGAATATGGAAAAACAATTGAAAGATATGAGCTTTGTCTTTTCAAAACAAACAGCAACAATAATATGGCTATATTTAATTGAAACACTATTTAATAATAATAAGATGTAAATATAATTCGATAAAGGACTCAATTCTAAATCACAATTCAAAGATAATTTGTTTAAACACAGCCCCAATCGTGAATATATATATATATATATATATATATATATATAGATGTAAACAGAAATATGGAACAAAATTGAAAACTGTGATATAGTAAATTCAACAACAAATTTAATCAACAAAAGGCGTCCAGTTTATTAAATTTGAAAATTAGAAATTATTCAAATTCCACACCTTTTGTATTTAAACAACTTCTAACTTTTAATAAAAGGAATTAGACAAACATATATATATATATATATGTACGGATGAATATATATATAGATGTAAACAGAAATATGGAACAAAATTGAAAACTGTGATATAGTAAATTCAACAACAAATTTAATAAACAAAAGGCGTCCAGTTTATTAAATTTGAAAACCACAATCACAATATTATAAGAAAAAATAACAAGTTGAATTATTAACAAAATTAATTTGTAATCCAACAGTTTAAAATTAAATTACCCTAAAACGATTCTATCCTCCGCGATAGATTCGTTATAAGAAAGAAGTAGAAACAGAGTGTTCACTCTAGTGAACGAAAGCAAATAACGATTACAGAAAATTAAAACCAACCTGTTTTCGTGAATTGGATCGTAAAGCCCTAATAATCTTTCTCTTGGGGAAGAATACCCAAACCTTAAGGTGGCGTTTGGTTCGTAGAATGTTTTTGGATGAAATGAAATCTGTCAAAGAAATTTGACTTTGAAGGAATTGGAATGAAATGTTGTCAGGTTTGACCAGCTGTTTGGTTCACAGAATTGGAATGAAATTTGTTAAAGGAATTGGAATCTGTCTGTTTGGTTCACAGAATGTAGCTTTGGAATTAGAATGAAATTTTGGTAAATGACCAAAATACCCTTTTGATAATTTTAATTGTTTTTTTTCAAAAAAAAACGTTTTAATAAATAGTCATTATATACTTTATTTATATACTAAAAATGTAACAATACTCTACACACTGAATTGAAAAAAACAGGAGTGGAGAAAAGAGTTTATTGGCTTTTTTTGACAGAATCATAAAATGAACACTGAATTGCAAGAAACCAACACTGAATTGCAGCCAAATTACCTCTCAATAGCAGAACCCAGATACAAAAAACTCAAAATACGAAAGATTAAAGAGAAGCATAAGGAGAAACAAGTAATAACAACAACACAACTGCCCACTAAATATGTAAATCGCTGGTTAAAAGAGATGTTTCAAACTGAGTTTGCAGAAAACAGTCGATGTTTCAAACTGATGCAAGAATCCATGGAACACAGTCGATGTTTCAAACTGAGTTTGCAGAAAACGATTGGGCTCGATGACAAGAAGAAAAGGAGGAGAGAACGAACCTGTCGATGTTGCTGTCGATCGATGATGAAGAAAACGACCGTTGCCGTCGATGGAGAAGAAAACGAATGGGCTCGATGGAGAAGAAAACGATTTGGGGTCGATGGAATGGGAGTGTCGGTTGCAGGTATATCAATTAGGGCAAGGGTATTTTTGGAAAAAAATAGTGAGACATTCCATTCCTTTAAAATCCTCACATAGTGTGATGGAATGTCAAGAATGGAAAATAAGGAATTCAATGGAAATTTTTGAGATTCCAAGCTACAAAAGATTGAACCAAACGTTGGAATGAAATCTGGTCAACGGAATGTCACATTCCAATTCCACCAGATTCCATCACTTTCCAGTGAACCAAACGCCACCTAAAGATTGGAAGAAGGGTTTCAATAAAACGATGGAAAAATCAACAACAAATAAATTAAAAAAAAATATCAACAGGAGCAAATAAATTCAATACCCACACCTTGAGGAATAGAGAGGCATGGAACTGTAATTGGAACTGGAATCCGATGCATGTATATATGGGTAGGGGATGAACGATTTATTCTGAACCATAGTTTAGGATAAGCATTAACTGAGTGAATCTGGGGAGTTTGAGATTAGAGATAAGTTTAGAGTTAAGAGAGATTGGGGGAATAGTATTAAGAGATTTTAGAGATAACTTATAATATTAAGTTTAGAGATAACTATATAATATCCGTGTGAGAGAGAGGGGTATTAAAAATAATAAAGGAATAAAAGGAATCAGCAGGCTTAAAAGGAATAAAAGGAATTTAATTAATTTTCACAATAAAAAAAGATTTAAGACTTTAAGACTTTTAGTCTATATGCATTATAAGATAGTATAAATAAATTATAAATATAACTAAAATTATAACGTTAAATATAATAAATAATAAGTTATATTTAAATGATTGATTTGTAAAAAGTAATAGAACTTAATTAACGGAAAATGAATATACAGTAACGATGGAACTATGTTTATTTTATTAAGAAATAAACAAATGTACACCTAAATGTGACCGCAACCATCACTCTAGTGCATGTCCACTCTCCAAATGAGACATGCTCCAAATGAGACATGCCCCAAATGTTAACGTGGAGTGTAGTAATCCAAACATGTAAGAAAAAGTGGTTGAAACAACCATCATACCACAAAACATAACCAAAATAAAGTCATCGTAATACGTAAAGAAACAACTAAGATAAACAAAAATAAACTTTGTAGATTTCTATACATAAGTTTCAGCTTGGCCAATACTCGAAACCTCTAATTCCGCGTTTAGTCAATCGCCAATCATCCATCTCTATCTACAATATACTCCGATCCTCAGATGAAGCTTTTGGATGAAGATTTTCTTGTATACGATGTGGAACAAAATTGCATTAAACATTGTAGGTATTAGTGATAATCATAAAAATATGGGAAGAAATAATATAAGTAGGAGTTTAGAGTATATATGAATATAAACACTTAGTAAAATATTACATTGTCTATCCGGTGGATGGATATTATTGAACACTTCATGGTAGACAATATTTTTTATGAGTGTACGGTCTTCCATTTCTTCATCAACATTTATTACGGTTAATCCTTCATGCGACGTTACTCGTGAAACAACCGCATATAGTTGTCCATGTGTGAAAACCTATAAAATGGAATATTTTGCAATTATATGTGAATATAAGTACATATTTAAATATGTTAACATAAGAAAATCGAGGAGTGTACCTGCTTTGGGAGGTATAGGCCAACACAATGTAAAGATTGTCCCTGACTTTTATTTATTGTCATAGCAAAGCATGGCACCAATGGTATTTGACGTCGATTCAGCTTGAATGGCCATTTTGATTCGTTGGGTGACATTATTATTCTGGGAACAGTAACACTTTTTCCTTTATTAGGTCCTGAAATAATGTCACCTCGAACAGACTGTGTTCCTAGTAAAGTGACAATCAATCGTGTTCCGTTGCACAATCATTCTGTCTGATTGATGTTGCGTAATAACATAACGGGGGCTCCTACCTTTAGTTGAATTTCATGATTTGGCATGCCATTGAATCGCAAACTGTTTAAGAATTCAGTCGGATAAAGGAGGTCTTCCTCATTTGTTTGTACACTTCCTTTGCATACAGTGTATGAACTTAGATATGTTTTTCCTTCTCCTGGAAGCATGTCCATGATAAATTCGTTCAATTCTTGGACCATATCATTTTTTGACGTGAGGATTGCCCTTTCAGTTATATATGATGGATTGTTACAGTTTTCCAAAATAGAAGGATATATCATTTCAACGATTGATTCAATGGGATTGCCAACTCTTTCTGGGACAGGGGGAAATTGTAACAATTCATTGGTTACATCATCGTAAGCAGTGCCATTTCCAATTTGCAACATCCATGAGTCAAATGCCTTAGTATTTATTATATCTGTTGGCGACAAAGTGTTGGATTTCAACCGCATGTTCTCATTGAGCTCGTACACTTTGAACGAAGGCCATTAATAAGATGAATTTAGTGCAGCATTGACAATGTCGGCTCGATTTCCCCTTGGTATGACTGGCAAAATTTGGTGAAAGTCACCACCACAAACAACTGTGAGACCACCAAACGGTTTGTCTTTACTATTTTCATAACGACAACTCATTATGTTACACAAACTTTTATCCAATGCTTCAAAGGAGTGCTTATGTGCCATAGGGGCTTCATCCCAAATAATCAATGTCGTTCTCTGAAGTAACTCAGCTATATGCGTGCCATGACGAATTTCGCAAGTCGATTATGTAGTTATATCCAATGGGATTCGGAATCTTGAATGAGTCGTTCTTCCATTTGGTAGTAACAAAGCTGCAATGCCCGAAGTAGCAACCGGTAATACTATCTTTCCTTCTGATCTAAGTCGTGATACAACTGTATTCCAAAGAAACGTTTTCCCCGTTTCTCCACGACCGTGGATAAAAATTAGGTCACCTTGATTGTTGTACACCGACGCAAGAATGACATCGTAAGCTCTTTTCTGGCAAGTATTAAGACTGGAAAATGCGGTGTCATGAGCAACCTTCATATCCTCAATACAATAGTCAAGTTCTTCATTGATTAGTCTGTTACGAAATTCTCGTAAAAGATCTGTATTTGGGAGTGGCATTCCATCTATGGCTTTTAAACTTTTTCCCATTCTCAACATGATTGCCTCGATCTCAAACAATGTGTGAGCTTCAATTTGATCATCCGTTAGTTGCATGTTGTATGCTCTGTACCTTTTACGTTGTAATGTTGCTATATCTTCAGACAATACTGCATAATTTCTTTTCCAAAGATTTGGTGCATATGAGACTTGGCAATTTGCAAGAATTGTGACAAATAAATGTCGCAACTCGTGACCAGTTGCCCAATTTGCTGCCTCTGTTAAGCAATCGGCCCACTCATCATCATCGTCTAACAATCCAAGAGCATAACAGGCTCCCTTGAAAGAAGGATATGTGATGTTCACTATTCGAATGTGTTCATACGAAGTGCATCCTTTTACGAAGTTTAAAAGCATGCGCATGTAAAACCTTTCCCCGAATGACGGATGGGTGAAATATATTCTCCCAATTGTTTTGCGCTGCTTTTTACGTCTTGTCCATATTTTTCCGTCTGCATACCAGACCCGTTCTTTTGGGAGTTCTGAGTAACTAAGTTTTCTGGCATCAGGATTTCTTTTGTTGGTTTCGAGCCATTCTGTGAACTTTGTTCTACTTGCTCCGGGCTTAACCACTACCGACTCTGGGTTATCATTTTTGTTAAAGACAATTGATTGCTCACCTGGAAGATGGAAAGGTAAGCGCTCCACTACAGGATATCTGTAATGAATATCATATTGGAAAATACGCCAACATGCTTCAGCGGCTGAAATGTATCTTCAATCTAAATATGTCTTTATTTCATCATGATCATCATCCAGGTTTGCTGAAGAAACTGTAGCAGTAGCTCTATCAGACCCCTTATGTATGTACTTGAACAGGTACTTCACTGCTCTCGAATGATTACAAAGTTCAACATTGATATGAGCATCGAATTTAACAGTGAGATCTCTGTTATGAGGTACAACATACCGGTTGTTTAACTTGTGCTTTTTCTTTTCCACAAAAGCTCCCGTATCTCTTCTCCTGTATATTGGAAATCCTTCTTGATCAATTGTTGTGTGTTGGACAAATTTTTTAGGGAAATGTTTAGAACATTGGCTCTGTATCATGCAGGGAGAGGATGGATAGAGATCTTCGCATGGCCCATGAATCATGAATTTGGTGACCACGTTAAACCCATCTGGATCGATACTTTGATTTGGAATCTCGGTTGTGATGATTCTGTCAATACGATCTGCTGATGTTTTTTTTGCTGATGACTCCAAGAAAAGTAATATGTGTGCATGAGGAAGGCCTCTCTTTTGAAACTCAATGGTATACAAACCTGGGTTAAAAAATAGTTATTCGTTATCCATAATCATAAAATACATGCAAATGGAAAGGTTTAATCGGATGTTAGCCGAAATAATAACTTGTAATAAATAGTTTATACTTACATGCAATTACCGTTCCAAATGGTTTTCCTGTTTTTAAGTCTGCCATCAATTGTTTGAGTTTTATTTCAAAAACCCTGCTTATAATGTCAACCCGATTTGGATCATCTTCTTGTTCCATTAAGTGGAGCATTTCATTTATCTCCGGCCATTTGGGGTTGCAAGTAAATGTTTGGAAAAAATCTGGGTACCCAGCCCACTTGCATATTGCCATGGCATCTTGATAATTTTGAACTCTATACCTTGGACTGCCGGTATGTGATGAGCGTAGTATTATTGACTTTCCGATTATTTTGTCCATCAGTGTCACCACGATTTATGGCGTTTCATCAACCCAGAATACAAATCTGTTCGTAATTGATTCTGATTATTACGAATCCACCGAAATCTTCCTTCTTCAATTGACATATAAGCATCGACGATGTATTGTTGAAGAAGTCTACCCGCACGAAGAAGGGTATGTCCCTCGTTCAATCGTTGTTGCAAACGAAAACAATAATATTCACACATTGTTACAAATTCTCTCTTTGAAGAAGATCCGCCCAAGGTTTGGTGTGGTATATTTTGCCTGTACCCATCTTCACCGTAAGGATGTATTAATGGGTATGTCATTGACATAAAAGATGGATGTAGATCAGTAATTCGTTGAAGTCCAGTTGTACGGTGTTCAACAATAACATCACGCTCGAAATTGTTTTCGCTCAAGTCACCAACAATTAAGCCTGCAACTTCATTACAACTGGGTAAATTGTATTGTCGACCATCTGTTATGCGACTGTTTATGATCCGTAATCGAAAAACAGTATTCGGTTCAGATCGATATCTGTCTCTTGCCATGCGAAATGAATGGACTAATACATTGTGTTCTTCTAACATTGTAGACAGATCCTGCGTAATTTGAAGATCAAGGTCGTCAACTCCAAGTTGCCTTCGCTTTGCCTCAACTCTGATATTTGTCTCATTTTCAGTGTCATAGATATATAGTTGCGTGAATTGTGGTTTCTTCCCAACTTCTGGTAACAAAGAACCGATCCTATGATAATTTTGGCCACTAACTCTGTACGTAGATGTAGGGGCCTTTGCCACGATTAATCTTGGAATCCACACGACATCCGAGCGAAGTGAATGCAAACATTGAATTATAAGTCCTTATCTCTTTTCGGAAATTGACGCCTTTGTTCCCAGATTCTAAGGAAAGAAGGTAATCAAGTGTTTGTGGTGTTGGCGGAAGCAATGGTAGTTTGACACATCCATCCGAGCAACAACTCGTAAACTTTGGATTAGATGTATTTCTGTCCTTTCTAGATCTTTCTTCGTACCACATCATGGCACCACAATGTCCACAAGTGTGATTTGGTTTACCAAAATTCCAAGGAGTTGCAAAGTTTGCCGATAAGATAACACATGTTTAAATTTTTTATTAAGACATATACAAATAGTTATAGATGTATAATATATTAAATTTCGTTTTGGTAATTAGTACTGTTACATTCAATTGACATTTTTCTACCACAATCATAATTACTAAAAGTATGGTAACTTTATTTGTAGATGATGGATAAGAAAAGATACTCAACTTATTAATCGATGAGGTTTTTTTTTGTGTTTTCTCCTCTAGTAAGTTTTGTAGAAAATTTAAAATATCAATATTGTAATAATCGATCATAACACTTTTATGATCTAAAGGTTCGATAATCATGTTGATAACCACATTTCCATCAAGTTATGCCACTAATGTTAATCTCGATTGTCACGCAATTTTTTGGAAGCAATTACAAAATTTTGAATGCAAAGGCATATCCACGGATTGGTTAAAGAAATAAACGGAACCTTTTATTTATAAAGTTTAATGACGTACCTTCTTGGATAATAGTACTTCGGCTTGATTCCGCCAATGACAAATTTTGAATATTTCTTTGTGCATTCACATTCATTGTAGAAATTGCTAGATCAGAAAAAAAAATCAAAAGTTATATAATGTTGAATCACAAAATAAATAGATGCAAAAAGTTATAATTTTCACCACATTTAAATAACAAAGTATTTTATTATAAGAAATAAATAAAGATAAAAAAAGTAATTAGTTAGATTATATATGTGTGTGTAAGTTTAAAATGCTAGAAAGTAATAAGGTTTTAAATACCTTCTAAATTCCAATATGTTGGGATCCGATCGACGAAAGTCTTAGAACATTGAATTTTTAATCTTGTTTTCTTAGGATTTGGAAGTGCAGACCGATTAATAATTTCAATTTTCCTCTGAAGTCTAGCACGTTTACATATAAATTTCCGAGCTACATATAACTCAGAAGCGGGTAGAGGTAGCAATCGTTTTTCTCTGAGTTTATGACGCCTTTCATAACGTGCAAGACGTGAAAGGGGTAGACGAATTTCACGAACCTCTTCAAAGTTTTCCATTCACTTGTTTTTTCTCTACATTTCAAATAAATAATACACAAAGATTTATCATATATTTTACATGAGACAATCTAAGTTTAACATGACAATATGTTTCATTAAAAAATATTTTAAAACGAAACAATAATGAGTATTTATATTTGACGAATAAGAAAAATAAATAAAAGTATGAACTAAACATCAAAAACTTAAACTGTATCAGATGCATGCATAAGTGCATAGCTATGAGTTGATTCCTGGTTTAATAATATACACATATTATTTCACATCTTAACTAATATTTGATACTAACTACAAAAATTCATAACAAACTTAAAATAAATAGATTATGAACCAAATAAAGTTTAGTAATATAAAGTATTATTTTCTTTTAAACAACTAAAGAAACATCGATTATTGAAAAAGAAATTAAGTAGATTGTTGAAGGAAGAAAATATAAGTTTATTAGTTATTTCATTTTAGCTCTAATTATATATGTTAAATTTAACACCGGACATTTTTACTAATTTTTATTTAGAGTTTTATAAGATGATAAGAAGCCTATATTATTATACAAAATCAAAAATAAAATCAATAAATTTATATAGTTTGTTGTAGTCTTGCATTCCATATTCTATTATCTATTATATTCTATATATACGTACAAAAATAACCATACAAATATTTTTTAGCCATAAGATTAGATGGTCTAATTATTCCTAAACTTTAATAAGCAAATTACAAAGCAAGTAAAATACATTTGTATTTATTATTTTTTGTGTTTTTTAAATATGTAAAGTATAGTATCTTTTATGTCCATAGTCTTGTAATTGTTAAATGTCATATTCTTGTATTCTATAAGGTATGAGTTCGACATAGTCTTGTAATAATTAAGCTAATTAATCAAGCTTTTTTAATCAAAATATGTACCATGTAATGACATGGGAACTTTCAACAAATATATAGCATGCAATTAACTTAAAATTCATATTTTGCGAGTATATATATTGTTACATACCTTGTTAGTCGCTAGGATACCGAGCTTTTGAAGACCAAAAAGAAAAATGTTGGCAATCTTCTTTGAAAACACAATACCACAAACTTAAAATAAACGCCTTAGTGTGTGAAGACGTGTCTTACAATATGAAGGTGTCTAGTATTTAGATAAAAATAATTCATTTGTATTCATGATATATTAAAGAGCTAAATCATTAAGTTTAATAAAAATATTGATATATTTAATTGAAATAAAATACTCATTAAGTTGAATAAAATAACTTATGTATGTATTAAATGATATTTATACCATCATAAATTTAAATTAAATGTGATCCCAGATCTAATCAGGTAACAATCAAGAACTTCATGATCTTCATTAGAATAGAGAAAGATACAAAGATTGGAGTGAGATCCACTTTCTCTCTCTAAACTCTCTCTCTAGAAACTCATCTCTCTATTACATGTATGAGACTTCCACAATGACAACTACTACAATTCCCTTACAAACACCTATTTATACCTCTTGACTATCTCACTAAAGTATGTTGACTTTGATTCTTTAAAGCCTCTACTTTGACTTTATCTATTACATTTGACTCTTTACATTTATACAAATATACATTAAATCTTGAATACATTTTATGCACTAACAATCTTCCCCTATGGATTCAAGATTTAAAAAATTGACGACGATAGTCTTCAGCTCTTTGTATCTTCAGATCTTCAACACTTCAACACTTTAGCTCTTTGAACAGTTTTCCTCTTCGCTTTGAAGGAAGATCAATCTTCGAAAAATAACTCTGAAGAATCTTCAAATAAGTGTTGTCTTTAGAAATCCAATATGACTTCTTTAGTCTTCAACTGGATCTTCAAAATCAAATAGTCATCAAAGTCTTGAAATACAAACTTCAAATCTTTGCGGTGTTGGTCAAAGTCTTCAAACAAAATCTTCATCTTTTTGAATCTTCGTATCACGGAACTTTGAAACAAGAATCTTTGAAACATTGTAGCACGGATCTTTGCAATTTTGAGATTTGACATATTTCTTCAGTCTTTGAATATGAATTGGCTTTTGAGCTTTAACGGGTTTTGAGCTTTGAAAACATTCTTTAATGAACTTGAATCTTTGTAGCTTTAAGTATCTTGAACTGCGTATCTTCACTTCTTCAATAATAACATCTTTGAACTTTTGAACTCTCTTGAATCATCTCGAAACATCTTGACTTTTTAACTCGAGCTTCTTGACTTTAACAAAACTTCACTTTATCTTGAAATTGAAACTTTCAAATCTTCTCCCCCTTTTTGATGATTGTGAGCACCATGATCATCAAAATTCTCTTTTCAATTTCAGCAATCTTTGAATACACCAATAACAATCTCCTCCTTTTGATTTGTTTATCCGTCAATTCCAAAAATATTTATCCGAATCTTTTCAAATTCAGACAAAATGAAAGTGGTAACCCTGAAACAACGAATGAATCAGTTATAATGCCTGTAAGTTGCACGGAGCCACTTAGTACAACGAATGCACTTTGTAAAGGAGCTTTTTGATGTTCACTCCTCCAGGGCTTCCATTCTGTTGGTTCACGTTTTGTTTAAACAAGATTATCAGATCTATTAGTTCAAGTTTGAGTTTGATGCGGAAGCGTATTTGAAGAACTAACAGATATGTTTGATAGATTTAGAACATAATATAAATAAACAGTGAACAGGAAATAATATCTCAAAGTTTACTGAATATATATATTAAGAACAGATTCAAGAACAATGAGTAAGCAAAGCTTTTAAAACAGATATGACTCTCAAAGTGTTTAAGCTGTGTGTTCTTGTGATGTTTTTCTCTCTTGATTTCTTGTTTCGATTGTTCGATCGATAGGAAGAACTCAACATGAGTCTTCCTTATATACTACTCTAAGGGGACCATAAAGCATAAGGTACTATTCAGAACGGACGGTATGAATAGTTGGACGGATGGCATGAACAGTTGGACGTGCTGTATTGCATTTAATGCAGCAGACGTCTATTATGTACTAAGACCTATTGAATCCAATCAGAGTTTGACACGTTGAAGATGGACAGGGCATGCTACCATGCAAGTTGATGAACAAGTCCAGTAACAGTAGCAAGATATTATAAATATGTTCAAGTCATTAGAGAGGACCACAGAGGCTCTGTAAAGTATTACAGAGGCTCTGTAAAGTATTACAGAGGTTCTGTGGTCTGGTCCTTTGTAGAGCAGTCTTCCCCGGATTCCGAGTCATTTGTCTTCTTTGCGCGTATGATAGAGCTTCTGTAGGACGCCTCTTTAGCTTCTGTAGCTTCTTGACCTTGATCTCTCGGTAAGTTCGGCAGAGCCTCTGTAAGAGGCTTTCTTCACTTAGCCTATTTTTCACTACTTCTAAATACTTCTATGATTAGGAAGATTGAAGCTAACAATCTCCCCCTAAGTAGTGAAAAATAAAAAATTGAACTTGAGTTTAGTTAGGCTAAGTTAGATAAGACAGAGGTTAAACAATACCTCGAAAGTTCTTTCATTTAGAAAATATGCCAGAGGCATTTTACATTTGAGTACAATGAAAGATAAACTTTGACTTGATTTGCAGAGATTTGAGGTTTGAGAATCAGATTTTGGCATCTTTGAAATCGTTGTAGCTTCTGTTGTCTCTTCCGATTCTTCTGATCTCTTTGTAGAAACTGATGCAGAGTTCTCTTAGGCGGATTGTGGCATCAATCTCTCTGATGAAAGTATCTGCAGCATCTCTATCCATTTTCTCTGTACCTCTGTATTTTTACAAGGCTTGCTCTGAACTTGTTCAGAGTACTAGTTGCGTACTTCTGACAGTCCATGCACATAAACAGTTTGACTTCGCCTTGTGGGTTTTGAAATACTAACCCGAATCTTGGTTCTGTAATGATAGAGTTGGGCACGGCGTCGGGTGGGCAGCGATCTTCTGGTGGTCGTAAATTCAGATGTTTGAGACCAAGATCCTTTCCCAGTTGAAAATCTATCATACTGTAGATCAGAAGCTTTTCCCTCATTGCTTTTATGAACACTTGATAGGCTCTGGTGTTTGCCTCTGTGTTGTAGTTGTCCTTTGTCCATTGCAGAAGGTCAGGTAAATCATAAGGATTGATATTTCTTAGGTCAGCATCAACGAAGGTGGTTTCTGAATTGTCTTCTCTTCTGACTTTGTAAAGATTGTACCTGACCCTTGGATAGGTTCTTGTAAAGGAGAACTTGCAGAAGATTACCTTTTTGATCTTGTAGATTGAGAAGACATCTGCTTTGGTTCTTGGCTTTGTCCTTGTGAATATGTTCTCAAATTCTTCTCTGATCCTTGAATCTGTCACATGATCTGTTGGATGATTGGTCTGAAAGGTTTGTTTATAGAGGTATTTGTATACCACTTCTTCCATCTCTTCATGTGTTGGACCAGGTTGTGGTACTTGTCTTCTGAGACTCTCCATCTTTTGAACAACTTCTGCAGCTCTGCCAGTTAGAGGAATGTCTGTCAGAGGCTTTAATCCATATGCCCAATCCTCTTCTTCAGGCTTTGGAGTTTGAAAGGCATCAAAAGCGCTTTTCATCAATTTTTCTGTAGGCTTGGGCAATGATTTCTTTTTCTTGGGCTCTTCTGTCAGTATTGCTTTGCCCTTGTCTTTGGCTTTTGGAGGTGCAGAACCTGTTTCTTCTGTAGGTTTGGAGGTTGGTGCTTCTGTTGGCTTGATGGTTGCCTCTGTAGGTTTTGACACTTGTGTTTTAGAGGACTTTTGTGGCGATGGTTCTGTTGGCTTGAGTTGCTCTGTAACCTCTGTTGGAGGTTCTTTGGTGACTTCTTCTGTGAGCTCTGTTTCTGTTGATGAAGATTTTACATCGAATCTTCTTGTCATTTTGAAAGCTAATGTGAACCTGTGCCTTTCTTCTTCTCTCTGCGCCATTCGTTCAGTCATTTTATTGTGCATCTTTCTCAGAATATCGGAAGCAGAGGTCGTTGCTCGTTTTGGTTTGGTGGCAATCGACTTTCTTCTTGGTATAGTTTGGGGTTTTTCTGTTGATTTTGTTGAAGGACTTTATTCCAAAATGATTACCACAGGGGTGGTTGTTGCCTCTGTGGTTTGCTGATCAGCTTCTGGAATATTGGTTTCTTCAGGACTTGATTCCACAGAGATGGGTGTTGTCTCTGTGGTCTGTTGATTTTGTTGTTGATCTTGAGTTTGTTCTGGAGGGGCTTGACTGATTGGTTCTGCTACGATTGGTGGAGCTTGTAATCCTCTGGTCGTAGCTTTCTCCCTTATATTCTCCCCCTCAGGATGATCTGATGGACCAGGATGGTCATCATCAGAATCATCCTGACTTTTATCAGAAGTACCCCCTGCTCTGCAGGAAGCTTTAGGTTTCTTTGGTAGTTCTGCTCCTGCGGCCATCAACTTTGCACATACATCATCACAGAGGCCGAATAGAGTTGCAAGCTCTGCTTCTGTGTTGAAGCGCATTTTGCCGACACTCTTTCTGCAATCTTTGACGTAATTGGCATTTGCAGTAGTGAAGGAGACAATGACTTCTGTGACCTGGTTTATGACATTTTGACCAAGCTCTGTCAGCTGTGCTCTGGTCATGTAATCTTTTGGCTGCATTATTGTAGTGTTGCGCATTGCCTCTTCTTGAACATTTTGCAGAGCCTTCTGTAGTTCTGCAGGTGTGATGCTCTGTGATTTGTTGGATTGCTTGTTCATTTGTTCAAGGAAATGTTTTACTGATTCCTTGAATGCAGAAGTTGCAGCTATTCCAAAATCTTTAGCAGCAGAAGTGGCTGTAGTTGTGGCAGTTGTTTGAGCAGAAGATTTCATCTCTGTGATGACTGTTTTCACCTCTGTGGACAGATTGTCCATTTTGGTGTTCAGATTCAGCAAGGCCGTTGATGTTTTCTCTGCAAAAGATGTGAAAGAGCTTTGCAACTCTTTCATGGTTTGGTTCACAGAGGTGACAAGGGTTTGGAACTCATCCCTTGATACTTGTGTCCCTGGTGTAACCTCTGGAGGAACACATTCGTCTCCAGAGTGAGTCCCTGCTCCTGGGACACCTTCGTTCACCCTTGTTTGTGTGATGGGGGTGGAAGGATTTCCATCTGATCTTTGAGCAGAAGCATCTAGTGCTTCAGACTCTACAGAAGTTCTGTGAATGACATTGTCTAGATCCACTTCAGAGGTGGGTACTAGATTATCCTTCTGTTGACTCGGAGACTTGTCTAGAGTCTCTTCGTCGTTGTGCTCACTACTTCTCTCTGAAAGAAGGGTTGGCCCTATTTCGTGCGTGGCAGAGGAAACGAATTCCTCTGTAGGGTGTTCTAGTGTGATCTGGGGCGATTGATCACGAACTATAGGTGAGTCTCTTTGAGGAGACTCCCTAGGAATGGATTCCCCGGTTTCTGTGGGCGCAGAAGTCGAAAGAGTGACTTCTGGCTGGATGGGTTGGGTTTGGATCGAGCCGTGCTGCTCTTTTTCAATAACTCCTTCTGCAGCTAGATCTGCGGAGTTAGATGTGTGGGTTGCACTGGGAGTTGGTTTTGGTTGTGTGCCTCTATTAATCCAGACATCTTTTCTTATTTCCTCCTCTGTTAAGCATCCAAGCACTACATCATTTTCTATTATTTCAGCTTTTGTAGCTATCTGATGGCTTGGTGCTTCTTCCCTAGCTTCTGTTGAAGTTCCTTGCTCTTTGCCTAAGAAGTCATACATTTAATGAGAGCCATATAATCTCATGACATGTGGATGATAGAGACCTTTTAGTATCCAGACAGCTTCTTCTTCATCTGAATCTACCTCTGAGACCTCCACTCTTGTCTCCCATGTTTTAAATCCCTCTTCTTGTACAACTTCTGCCTCTTTTCCTTTCTCTAAAGCCTCTGTTATTTCATCTCTATTCCACTCAGCTTCTGTTTGTTCTATTTCTTCTGAAGCTGGGCTTGGACTCCTTCTGTGGACGTCCAATCCTTGTTGAATGAAGGGGTTTTGTAGAATAACATGTGTCTCGGCTGATTGATCTCTGGGTGTTTGATCATTTTCTTGCAGATGTGTGTCAATGCCAGAAATAGAGAAGTACTGTTCTTCTGGGGAGTGGTGGTCGAGAGGTTGTGCCATCCACCCTGTTGTATTTAAAGTGTTGGCAATGTCAGGGTTCTGTAGGAAATCGTTTAGGTTTCCTTGGTGAGCAAATCGATCTGGGGATTGATGGGGCGATTGATATCCCTCTTCTGTCATTTCTACTTCTGCATCTTCTTCTTCTGCAGTTCTTTCTTCTGCGATTGCTTCCTCTTCTATGGTAACCAATTTCTCAAGTGATTTACCATGCTTCCTTTTGGTTTTCCTCCTCTTAGGTTTTGGTGCCCCTTCCTCTGTGGTTTTTGATTTTCTTTTCTTCTTCAGTTTTGGAGAGGAGGGAGGAGCAGAGGAGCCAATTTCTATGGCATGAGGAGGTGAAGGTTGATCTTCTGTAGCGCTTGTAGAGGTGCCTTCTGCAGTTTTCCTCCTTTTTGATTTGAAAGTAGAGGCAGAAGATTTCGAAGAGGACTTCTTTCCCATGAGCTCTGCACGTTTGGCTATGAGGCCCATTAATGCTAGGCGCGTGGGGTTGTTCTTAGCCACATGTGATTCACTCTCAGTAAAAGTAACCGTTGTTACTACAGAAATGCCCAAGTAACATATTGACAGAACTTCTGTAGTTTACAGAAGCTCTGTGATCTTGAAAATCTTTGAAGTTTATTCCTTTCTCATATATCTCATTGTTATCATGACTTTTGAGGGGTTCTTCTTTAACCAAAACGTTTGTAAAGGCATTGGAGAGGATCGATAGGATTTTTGGTTAAACGTTTTTTACTCGTAGAGGTTTTGTGGCTCTGTTGGAACTTGTAGAAGCTCTGTGAGGGCCAGCAGAAGCTCTATGAGGAAAAAAATCTCATAAAAAAATTCTATTAAATTTTCTGATCATCCAATTTTTGATCTGTTTTAAGAGATGTTTTTCGGACATATTTAAAAGTTGGTGTCCGAGAAAACTGTTATGAAAAAAGTTTTGTTCATGAAGGTCATGGTGTATGTATTCGGTTTCCGAGATAACATTCCAAAAGATCGATAGAGGGTTAATTTGTGATCACAGAGCATATTTCTGGCAGAACCTCTGTTGAGCTCAGCAGAAGCTCTATGATCTTAAATTTCTCCTAATTCGAATTTTATGAAACTTTTTGAGCTTTTGATTTTTGAAATGTTATTCTCAGTATTTTTAGGACATATTTGACAATTTGTGTCCTAGAAAACTGTTTTAAAAAACCTTTTGTGCGAGAGACATACCTTTTGGTTCTTCTTTTCTCGGCAGTAATGTCTGACTTCTGTCGATATAGATTCATCGACATTCTTCTTTGGCTTTCCTTGAATGTTTTACCTCTGTAGATCATTTCAGGGTCCCTTTTTGCTCCCCCTTGATCTAATCACCTCTGTAGATCAAGTAATTTCCTTTTGCTCCCCCTTGACCTATGCTTGGATCAAAGAATGATAAGTTTTGCATAGAACATAGGTCATTTTTTCCAGAGGTTCTGTAGGGGTTGTCAGAGGTTCTGAGTAGACCCACAGAAGCTCTGAGATTTCAAGAACTATTTAAGATTGAGAATTTACATACAGAAATAAATCAATCAAAGCAATAAGTAAAGCAATAGAAATATATACATATTTACAGAAGATAAAGCTATACTTACAGAGGATTTTCACGTCATATTGATCATTCCTAACTTACCCACCAAGAAATTGAATCTTTTCTCGTCTAAAGCTTTGGTGAATAAGTCCGCGAGTTGGTATTCTGTGGGCACGAAATGCATCTCGATTGTACCGTATTCAACATGATGTTTCAAGAAATGGTATCTTATATCGATATGCTTGGTTTTTGAGTGTTGCACAGGATTGGCAGAGATAGCAATGGCACTTTTGGAATCACAGAAGATGGGTATTTTGAATAGGATGTGGCCGTAGTCTTTTAGCAGAGTCTTCATCCATAGAACCTGAGAACAACAGCTTGCAGCAGCAACGTATTCAGCTACTGCAGTGGATGTTGAGACACAATTTTGCTTCTTGGAGCTCCAACTGACTAGTTTACCACCTAGGAATTGATAACTCCCAGAGGTACTCTTTCTGTCGAGCATGCATCCTCCATAGTCTGAATCTGTATAAGCTTTAAGACTAAAACCAGAGTTCTGTGGATACCAGAGACCGAGATTTTTGGTCCCCTTTAGATATCTAAAGATTCTTTTCACAGCATCATAGTGTGATTTCTTAGGATTAACTTGATAACGTGCACAAAGACATGTGGCATCCATAATGTCAGGTCTGCTTGCAGTTAAGTATAACAGAGATCCAATCATGCCTCTGTAGAGAGTGCATTCTACAGAGATGCCATCTGGATCTAAGGATAACTTATTTCCAGTGGCCATTGGAGTTTTCATTGCAGAGGTATCAGAGAGGCTATACTTGAAAAGAATGTCAGAGACATATTTGGCCTGATTTATAAAAATTCCCTCTGATGTTTGTTTGACTTGGAGTCCGAGGAAGAATGTTAATTCTCCCATCATACTCATTTCAAACTCACTCTGCATTAGTTTTTCAAAACTTTTGCACTCTTCTGTATTAGAAGACGCAAAAATTATGTCGTCCACATAGATTTGTACAAGCATTATTTCACTGTTTTTACGTTTATAGAATAAGGTAGTATTTGTTGTACCTCTGTCGTAGCCATTTACTAGAAGGAAGGTAGAAAGTCGTTCGTACCATGCTCTTGGAGCCTGTTTCAGTCCGTACAGAGCATTTTCAAGGTAGTATACATGCCTTGGGAACTTTGAGCTTTCAAACCCTGGTGGCTGATTTACGTAGACCTCTTCTTGGATTTCACCGTTGAGAAAAGCTGATTTTACGTCCATCTGATAGACTTTAAAACCTCTGTGAGCTGCGAAGGCTAAGAATATTCTTATTGCTTCGAGCCATGCAACAGGAGCAAAAGTCTCATCGTAATCTATGCCTTCTTCTTGTCTATAACCCTTGGCCACCAATCGTGCTTTATTTCTGATGACCACTCCATCTTCATCCTTCTTATTTCTGTAGACCCACTTAGTCCCAATGGCTTGTTTCCCTCGTGGCAGAGGTACTAAAGTCCATACTCTGTTACGCTCAAACTGCATAAGTTCTTCTTGCATGGCGTCTACCCAGTTTGGGTCGTCTAGGGCTTCAGAAATCTTCTTTGGTTCTATCACACTAATAAAATTTGTAAAGAAACAAAAATTAGCAGTGGCAGACCTGGTTTTTACTGAGTCAGAAGGTTCTCCGATTATTTGGCTTGGAGGATGGCTCTTTGTCCACTGAGTGGTGCGTGGAAGATGGTCATCAATGTCATCGAACCTTTCTTCAGAAGCTTCTTGTGGATCTTCTTCTTGTGTAGCCTCTGTCGTTCTTCTTGCCTTTACCATTTGTGGAATGATTGGTATGAGTGGTAGTGGAGTTTGTTCCTCTGAGGACGTATAGTCTTGGTCCTCAATTTCCTCTGTAATTGGTTCTTCTGTGGATTGTGGAGTTTGTTTTTCAGCAGCTTCTATGGTCGTTTTTCTTGATGTTTCATCTTCTGCATTTTCTTCTTCGGCATTTGCATCTGTAGTATTTATAGAAGAAGATGAAGTATTATTTGGACCAGTTAGAGTCATACCTGTAGGATTTTGTTCAACAGAGGATGGTTCTTCAGAAACTCTGATGGTTCCAACAGAAGGATCAATGTCATCGTGGAACATCTCTAAAAATAGAAGATTCAAGTCTTCTTTCGTTTGCGAGATGCCAGAGGTTTCCCTTTTAAGTTCGAGTTCTGAACTGATTTGCTCAGAAGTCTTTTGGAATGAATCATCAAAAGAAACATTGATACTTTCTACGATTTTGCGAGATCTTGTAAGGTATACTCTGTAGGCTTTGGAAGTGGCAGAGTATCCAATGAATTTTCCTTCGTCAGCTTTTACCTCAAACTTTCCTCTGGAATCTCTGTCGTTTAAAACAAAGCATTTACATCCAAACACATGGAAAAACTTGATGTTTGGCCGTCTTTTGTTGATCAGTTCGTAAGGAGTCTTGATGTGTCTTTTCACAATGGTTGACTGATTCTGTGTGTAACAAGCGGTAGAAATTGCTTCTGCCCAAAAGTTCATCGGTAATCCGCATGCCGATAGCATAGTTCTTGCGGCCTCCACGAGCGTTCGATTCTTTCTTTCTACTACGCCGTTCTGCTGTGGAGTGCGTGCAGCAGAGAAGTTCTGTGATATTCCTTCCGTAGTGAGATAGGCTTCAACGGTAGAGTTTTTAAATTCTGTGCCATTGTCACTTCTTAACTTCTGTATTCTGCATTCATAAAGAACTTGGATTCTTTTCATTAGATTAATCAAGATGATTGGAACATCCGATTTCTTTCGAACAAATTCAACCCATGTGAAGCGCGAATACTCATCAATTAAGACAAGTATATATTTCTTGCCACCTAGGCTCTGTATGGCAATGGGACCGCAAAGGTCGACATGAAGCATGTACAGAGGCCTAGTGCAAGACACATCTGTTTTGCCTCTGTGGGAAGCTCTTCTGAGTTTTCCCATTTCACAGACAGAACACAAGTGATCCTTATTAAATTTAACATTAGGCAAACCTTTAACTAGATCAAGTTTAACCAGTTTATCCAAAGTGTGAAAGTTCAAGTGACAGAACCTGTTATGCCATAACCAGGCTTCTTTACTTTCGCAAGCTACAAGGCAAACTTTGTCCTTGGTTGTTGAACAAAAGTTCATCAGATACAGATCACCTTTTCTTTGGGCTCGCAGAAGTTCCATTCCTGTGTCTTCACTTTGCAGAGAGCAGAAAGTCCTTTTGAACAAGACATCAAATCCTGTATCACAGAGTTGACTTACACTGAGTAGGTTGTGTTTAAGACCATTCACATATGCAACTTTGTATACAGAGACGTTTTCCTTCTTTATGACTCCATAGCCCTTAATGTGTCCCTTCTTGTTGTCTCCAAAAGTTACAGATCCACCATCGTGTGTTTCTTTGTACGTGGATAGTAAACTTCTGTCGCCAGTCATGTGCCATGAGCATCCGGAGTCAAGATACCAAATTGTCACATACCGCTTCTGTAAGACAATCATAGAGACTTAGGTACCCATATCCATATGGGTCCAATATTGTTAGAATTTTTCAAGTTTGCCTTAGCATTCTTGAAATACATTTTATCTTTTGTAGAAAGATCAGATTGTTTCTCTCTAGGTTTTGACTTTGGAGTTTGAATTTTAGTGGAGAGTAAGCAATCTGGACTTGAGAAGTGATTTTTCAATTTGAACATAAGATCAAAACAATGACAGTATTTAATATGAGACGTGATTTGTTTGAACTTTTCATTGAATTTCTTGAACTGAGCCACAGAGGCATTACATTCTTTCTTAACATTTGATTTCTTATTACAAGAAGATCTATGAATACTAGAATGTTGTTTGCAAAAATCCTGTTTAGGTCCTGCCTTCTGTGAGTCTCTTCTGTGGTGAACGTCTGTCTTCACTGTCACAGAGGGAAGATATTTGTTAGCTTCAGGCTTTAAAGGTTTTGAAAATTTTGAGCTTTTAGGATTTTCATAGGCCTTTTTCAGATTATTAAGCTCTGTAGAGGTTTTGACTTGTATACACATTTTGAGAAAATCTGGACAGATAGGTATCTCTGTGATTTTCTCTTTTGGAGAAATTGTTCTGTTAAGAACCTCAGAGGAGAATTTAACATCCTCTGTGTCACAGTGAACTATCCCTGATTTAGAATCAGTCTCTGAGTCGTCAGAGGTTGAATCGTCCTCATATACAGAGGTTGAGTCATCTCTTTCGACAGAGGCTGGATTTTCTGAGCATGTATCGTACGAGCTTTCTTCCTCTGTAGAATAACGTTCATAGATGGCAGAGGTTTCTAATGAGATCTCTTCAGCGAGAATTTGATCTATAGAAGATGTACAGGGATTTTCTAAAGCATTTGATTTCAAAACTTCCAAAATTTCTTTTTCAATTGATCTTTTAAGTTTTTCTTCGGAAAAGATGGGTTTAAACTCAGGAGCTTTTGCAGATAATTTCTTTTCGACATCTAACATACAGACAAAAGCAACCTGTGTTTGAGTCTATGGTTTACCAAACTTGAAGATACCAATCTGATCTTGTGTTTTCAGATATTTCTTTGGTTTGATTCCTCTATTGACAGAGGTTGAAGATGATGAATCTGTGTTTTCAAACCACACATTGAGCATCTTCGTATGTTTCCTTAAGTGAGGTTCTGCAGAGATTTTAACCCTTTTACTTACAGAGAGTAAGTTTGGAAAAGATGGTTTATTTGTATTTCCTATCACAAACAGAGAAGACAGAGGTTTAAGTTTTTTTCCTTCAACACCTAGAGTAATATCATCGTACCCTATACCTCGTCTTCCTATTTGTGAGTTTACTTTCTCATACACCTTTTGTGCATCTTTATAGTTTTTAAGTAAAACTTCTCTTCTGAGTAGATCTTGCCAAAGTACATCTCTCTCCTTTTGAAAGTATTCTTTGAGAGCTTTTATGTCCGTTGTTTCACTCCTAGAAACTGAAAGCTCTTTAGTTTTGATTTTTAAAGCAGAGGTTAATTCAGAAATTTGCCTTTTTAAAGGATCTACATTTTTGCTCCAATATTTTTCTACTCTTTCCTTTTCTTCGAAAATTTTGGCTTTTTCTTGAGTGAGAAGCCTTACTTCTCTCTCATTAAAGGTGAGTTTTTTTGAATGCTTTAATTTATCTCTTTTAGTTCAATCAGTTCAATGTTAAGTTTAATTGAATCATTATCTACAGATTTAATACAAGAGGTAGAGTTTAAAATGGATACCTCATTGTCAGTGTCGGAGTCGACTTCTGCCATGCCACAGAACAAGGCATTGGTTGTGAATTCATCATCAGAGGTAGAGTCTGACTCGAAGTCCTCTTTATTTGCTTCAGAATGCCCTTTGTTCGCCATCAAGGATTTTTGCGCATAATATTCAGCCTTCTTTTTGTAAAAAGCTGAGTCCTTCTGTGGGCGATTTTGTCTACTTCTGCATTCTTTTGCGAAATGGCCTGGCTTGACGCAGTTGAAGCAACCTTGGGAGGTGTTTCCAGTTCGATCGTCGGACTTCTGTTGGTCTCCACCTTTCTCTGTTCGGCATTCGTTTGCATAATGACCAGGCTTACCACATTTGTAGCATTCTTGTGTGTGGCCTACCTTGTCATCTGACCTCTGTCGGTCATTTCCTCTGTAGTTTCTTTCGCTTAACCTCTGTTGGTCATCATTTCTGTAGTCTGACCTCTGTCGGTCACTTGATTCTTCTCTTCTTCCATCATCTCTTCTATCTCTCTGGTTGTTTCTGCTATATCTGTCATTTCCAAAATTTCTTTGGTTACCTCTGAACTCTCTTGTCAATAGAGCCAATGATTTAGCTAATGATGCAAGAGTTATTTCTTCCTCTATCAGCTCGTCTTCTTCGCTATCAACCATCACTATCTTCTTCTTCTCCTTTGTTGCTCTCTCATTTCTCGGTCTCTCTGTAGCCTCTGTTGATTTACTAACCAATGCGTATAGTGCAATGGCTATTGTTTTAGCCTGTGCTATTTGAGGCTCTTGTGCATCTAGTGTTCCATAGAGATCAGAGAGTGTCCATGAGTCTAGATCTTGGTTTGTTTGTAAAGACATAGACAGTTGAAGCCACTCATCATTCAGGCTCTTTAGAAACATGACGTTATTTTCTTCCGAGGTTCTGTGAATGCCAAACTTTCTGCATTTGTTTATGAGAGAGTTGAACCTGTCGTACGTTGTTTGCAGAGATTCTGTTGCAGAGGCTCTGAATGCATGATATTCATTTATGTACTGTGCCCTTCGGTTCTTCTGTGTTTTAGCACCCCCTTCCAACTGTCTTTCTAATTCTTTCCAAAGATCGTGCGCTGTTTCGCATGCATCTAAGGATTGAAAAAGCTCGTTGGGGATAGCCATTATCAAGATTCTTTTTGTTTTCTGTGCAACTTCATCTTCTGCCTTATCTTCATTTGACCATTCTTCTTTTGGCTTTGGTTTTTGATGTTCAGGGATTTCAGGAGATTCAGCAGTAGCTGGTACTCGTGGTACTACTATCATGGGAACAGGAGGAAGGTTGTAAAGATATTGTACTAGATTTTTTTCAGTACCCTCAAAGAAATGAACCATTCTTATCTTCCATTGAGGATACTCATCTCGTAGGAGAGTAGGAGGCTTGGTGAGTGAACCAGCAGTAAAGAAGTTATTTGTATTTGTCATTGTTAAGGTTCTGAAAAGATAGTATGATTAAAGAGTATGAGTCTGATGATCTGGAAAGTTTTCTGGGTTTGAACAGTTCCCAGAGTACACTTTAATGGAGTTTTAACCTAGAAATGAGGGATAGGTTAAAAAAAGAATGATGTCTATCACTTTCTTGTAACAAAGAGGATCACTTGATATTGAAAATCAAGCTTTGCTCTGATACCAATTGTTGGTTCACGTTTTGTTTAAACAAGATTATCAGATCTATTAGTTCAAGTTTGAGTTTGATGCGGAAGCGTATTTGAAGAACTAACAGATATGTTTGATAGATTTAGAACATAATATAAATAAACAGTGAACAGGAAATAATATCTCAAAGTTTACTGAATATATATATTAAGAACAGATTCAAGAACAGTGAGTAAGCAAAGCTTTTAAAACAGATATGACTCTCAAAGTGTTTAAGCTGTGTGTTCTTGTGATGTTTTTCTCTCTTGATTTCTTGTTTCGATTGTTCGATCGATAGGAAGAACTCAACATGAGTCTTACTTATATACTACTCTAAGGGGACCATAAAGCATAAGGTACTATTCAGAACGGACGGTATGAATAGTTGGACGGATGGCATGAACAGTTGGACGTGCTGTATTGCATTTAATGTAGCAGATGTCTATTATGTACTAAGACCTATTGAATCCAATCAGAGTTTGACACGTTGAAGATGGACAGGGCATGCTACCATGCAAGTTGATAAACAGTTCCAGTAACAGTAGCAAGATATTATAAATATGTTCAAGTCATTAGAGAGGACCACAGAGGCTCTGTAAAGTATTACAGAGGTTCTGTGGTCTGGTCCTTTGTAGAGCAGTCTTCCCCGGATTCCGAGTCATTTGTCTTCTTTGCGCGTATGATAGAGCTTCTGTAGGACGCCTCTTTAGCTTCTGTAGCTTCTTGACCTTGATCTCTTGGTAAGTTCGGCAGAGCCTCTGTAAGAGGCTTTCTTCACTTAGCCTATTTTTCACTACTTCTAAATACTTCTATGATTAGGAAGATTGAAGCTAACGCATTCAATCATCGAAAAACCACAAAGGAATTTCTATGAACGTTATGACAAGAAAACACATTCCTTGTGTGTACGTGAAAGTGTTGAAAGAATAAAGCAACTTATGTTTGAATAATAATAGGCTCAAAATGTGTAAACTGTTGAGATAGCAACAAGTTTCCCACAGACTCAATGTGCATGAATGAAGAGCGAAGGTGGGGCAAACTTCCTTCTTTTTCAATATCTAGACCTTCCGAGTGAAGATCAGATAGATGATATGATGCGTCCCCAAGAAATATGAAACATTCCTTTGTTAAGAAAGAAATGAGTAGTTGGTGGGGTTAAAGCAAGAGTTGGCATGGGCTAGTTGCCCGTTTCAATGATGGTCACCAAAGAATGTGAACCAATCAGTAATGTGGCTGCCCGGCTCAGAAAGTGGTTGGGACAGAGTTTTCTTATTCTTTTAACTCTGTTCTCACACCCTCTTTCTGTTTTTAATCCGCTCACTTCTAACCAAACTCTCATTTACATTTTACCTCAACACAATGAGATACTCAACCGGATGAGTTATCTCCCCCACTCTTTGATTTCGACCCCTCACCCCTCAATCACTCAAGGATAACTTCTTGGGTAGGAAACACTGGTTAACGTGGATCCATAGAAGTTCTTTAATATCTCACACTGATTCCTATGAAAATTTTGTCCTAAAATGATGTGTTGTTCAACAGTTTATCTTGAACAAGTATGAATATCGGCATTTGATTAACATTGCCATCAGAATGTATGCTCCTCAATAATATCATGAATATTTGAGCATTTGAACTTTGAAGATTTCTCAAAACAAGGATATTGAATGAATGAAATGAATTTGAAAGACTTGTTTGAGAATCTGACAATGTATTAATCAGATCAAATAACATGAATGATAATCATGTAAGGTTTAGGGTATCAAAGAATTGAATGTTGTTTATATGAACAAATATAAACAATCTTTGAATGAAACGTTTAAGCTCTTACGCTGAAATGAATATGATGCTCAACAAAATTTGAAATCAAACGGGAGTATTGATAGGCGGGTTAACACCCCCCTAAATCTAACCGCAAGTGTACGGGTCGAAGTCAAGTAATAGTACTGAAAGTACGAGTATCGAACACATGGAACTAGGAACTAAGTATCACAATGACTACAATTGCTATTAACTGAATGATCGAAATGTCGAGTTGTGATTTATAACTTGATTTAAAAACTAAAGACGACTAAAATAATACTAGAATCGCTTAACAGAAGGTTTTGGAAGGACTTTTGATAGAGAAAAGGTTGAGGGTTGGATTCCCTATGGTTATACTACTGATGAACGAATACCCGAACAATAATTCTCCCCGACTATTTTTCTACGAACCCTAGTTTATAAAAGTCACTGTTATTCTTTCTCAAGCAAAACAGATTTTATTTCAAGACTGTAGGTGTCATCTCTCGATCTACACCTAGGGTTTTAAAATACATTAAGTCAACTATTCTGAGCGAAAAGTGATTCGGCTATCTCTGCCCGACTCATCTTTTCCGGTATTTGATTACTTGATCTAGTTCTTAATAAATTTTCTCAAACTTAATCAAAAACCATGAGAGTCAATTGGAGGTGATCAGACTACAATTGATAATGAAAGCTGAATTCAAATACTTCATAAATCAAGTTGAGTAAAAATAATCGTTCGTGTACACGTCATCCATCATAAATCCATAGTTCCTCCAACCCCCAACATCTAAAGATTAGTTCATGTTGGGGTGAATAAAAACACGAGAATTAAGGTAGAAAGTGGTGTGTGAAATCATAGTTGTCGTGGTAACTGTAAATAATGATCAAAATCCCTTCTCTCTCGGCTCTGATTCACTTTGCGTGGTGAACTGTCTTCAATCCGTCCTCTCTCGTGGCTCCAAAATACGTGGAAATACTCTGAAAATCGCCCTCTCGCTGCCTCCCGTCGCACGTGTCGTGATAATGACCTAAATCCGAAAAACGCAAAAGTATAGAAAATCGTCCAGAGAGTTACGCGGTTTTACCCGCGGTTTGCAAACCACGTGGAAAACCACGCGTCTTCTTTTTTTGGCTCTGGGTCGGGTTTGGTTCGAATCTGGTTCGCGGATCTGGGTCGGTTCTTGGGCTTTCCATTGGGCTTCGTTCTGGGCTCTCTTTTGGGTCTTTTTCGCTCCTTTTCTCTATGCTCGTCTTATTTCGGATAACCTGCACAATTCACTAGATAGACCGTAAAATCTCGCCTTTTTGCTTAAAGACAAGCCAATCTCATTGGTTTATGGACTTAAAATAACGCCAAAAAGTGGCGTTATCAACAACCCCAAACCGAACGTTGCTTGTCCTCAAGCAAATTAGCGATAAAAATGGCAATAAAGCATATATCCGTGAAATAATAACAACACAACTCTCAATCGGTACCACGTAATGCACTGGTGATTTCCCAAACTCGTGAACGCTTATCTCATCCTAGCCTTATTCTTATTATGTTTGATCTATGGCCTTCCATTGCGAGTTGAATTCGTGGCAGCTCCGATTACATTAGGGTCGTACTAGGTCCAGACATACTAGGGAGACATTTCGCCTCGACCCTACCTCACGGGATACTCTCTTTGCACTCGAACCTAGGTTATCGCACATGTTGTCATGTATAAGAAGTTATGTACAAGAATACTAAAAAATCACATGACAACTTTAAAGAAAGACGCACAGGTGTCCAAAAATTGATCTCAAGAAGGAATCAAGTAGCAAGACAGGGAATATCAGTAAAGGTGGTAGCATACCGTAATCACGTTTTCCAAAAGATCACCCAGGTCTTTACAGGGGTTGTAACGGGGCTAGGGTACCGGCTAAGAAACGAAGGGTAAAACGGTTCAAAGATCCTTGGTGTGTCAAACATTAACAGTTCTGAACTTCATCACATTCTATCTTATCCCTTGGCCCTTTTGTCACTATCGGAGTCACTTTGACTCTCTTATTTTCTGCTGTAAATAAAATCTAAACTAACTGTTTTTTTTTGGGACTACATTGGTCCTCTTTGACTGACTGGGGCATCATTGGTCCTCTTTTTCTAACTTTTGGGTCAAATTGCACCCAATTTACTCTCATGACTGGCCTGTACTTTTTCTTCTATGCTCTATCTTTTGCTGTTCATCACTGCTTCTGGTTGACACACTTTCGGATAAGGGTCGGCTAAGGTTTTTGGCTCGGGTTAAATGGTGAGTTTAGAAACGAACAAGGTGAGTGTTTGGCTGCAAAATTGGGTTTTGGTTGCACACAAATGGGTAGAAAGGTACGATAGCTAAAAATGGTTAACATACACACAATGCCTGGAATCATCTCTTACGGTCCACACGATATGGTCTACTATACGCTCACCCAATATCCCGATGGTCATCTTTGCTACTTAATGCAATATTATAGCGAGATCACTCTATAATCACGACAAGGAATTCGAAAAAGTGTATATGATTTTCGTGTTTAAATCCCTCGAAATGAAAACGTCTTTTAGGCTCAAATCTCGCTCTTGGGTGGTCTCCACTAATGTCCCTAGTAATGCCTTTCCCGGTCCTTCCCTAATGGTCACGTTTCAGTCACAAAGTTCTCCCCACAATGGTTGGTCTCAATCATTCAAAAACAAGAAAGTATTGGCTACCATGATCTAACCATTCTTAAGTATGGGACATCAACGTGCATTAACAGGGGCCCGATTGGAAACCCCAAACCTTACCCACACATTGTCCTCAATGTGCAGATAAGTGATACATAGTGCGATAAAATTGGTGTGTGTTATTATTACATTCATCCGACAGAAACAATAAAAATAGTACAGAAGCATCAATAACATAACAAATCAAAAGAGATCACGAAAACAAACCCATCTACTGGCGGGAAGATGATGATGCGCCCCCGTCTCGCCGGCCTCTAACTCTTCTCCGATCCTGTGGCTGCGCTGGCGGTGCTTGTGGTGCTGGTGGGGCTGGAAATTCAGCTTGGGCGAGGCGGTAGTCAAAGCCTTCCAAACGGGTGTCGTAGCCGTCCATACGCAGGTTCAAGTTGCAGAACCCGAGGTCCACATGTGCATTTATCCCGCTAACCTGCGTCGTCATGCGCTCCATAAATCGGCGCATATAAGGAGGCGTGTCGCCGCTGTGAACGACCTCCTCCGCTGCTGGTGCCTCCGGATCAAAATCTGGATCACTATCCGAGGCACTCTCGGATGACAGATGGACCGGCTCGGCAAGACGCCGCATCTGAAAATGTGGGTCTGCTCGCCTCTTCTCTTCTAATTTCCTCGCCGCCGTAATTTGGTGCTGATACTGTGTCTTCGTGAAGTCCTTCATCGTCGCGGTGAGGCGTCCTATTGGGACACCGGCTTCCCTACAAAAACGAGTTATCAAACAAGGAAACGGTAGAATACCGTTGAGGGTCATACCGGCGTCTAGTATCTCTATCCAGATGATATGGCCGATATCCATCGGCAGATTGTTGTGGAGGGAGTAGAGGACCTCCGCCACTTGGCTGTCGGCGGTGGTGTTGTGTGTAGACGGCTTTAAAGAGGCCTTGACGAACAGCATGAGGAACGCAATATCTGTGTGCATCTCGCTTTTTAAAATGTGCTGGTCCATCTTGTTCCATCCCGTGTGTCCGTTCCGCCTTAGAGAGGCGGCGATAATCGGGCTCAAGCGCTCCCGGAATGCTTGGTTCGGAGATAGACCGTAGGTGGCGCTCAGCTCGGCCCGACGGGGGGCATGGAAGTATGCATCGATGTCGGCCGGAGAGATCCGGACCTCCCTATCGCCCATCCTTACCACGCATCGGTCGTGGTATACTGCCGGGATCATACAAGCATAGAATTCCTTCACAGTTTCAACGCAATACATGGGTGGAGTTTGAATGAATCCCTCCCATTTTTGTTGCTGTATGATCTCCGGCACTCGTGATCCGGCAGGTAGGTCACCAGGCTGATGCCACGTTCCCCGAAGGGAGTGCATTCGTTCAACCGCATCTGCTCGTGGCGCACATTTTTGTCGGGGTTCTCGTGATCGAACATTGCCCTCCGGTTGTTCGGATGGATTCGCTCATAGTCCGGAAATGAAAGGTATGTGCTCGGATGGGTCCTCATATCTGCACAAGTAAATGAACTCAAATGAGTTAATGCGCTCATAGCCACCCCAAACCTCGGTAAAACCGAGGTTTGCAAAGGGTCAAATGTGAGTGTGTGAATTGTGAAAAGGAAGGCACCCTAAACCTAAGTGAAACTTAGGTTTGTTGTATCTCATTTTTCTTACGTGCACGTACAGATAAAAACTCACAATTCCCATGCATGCAGATTATTAATAAAATACTGTTTAGCTCATGCATTTGGACCACCGTCACCACAAAATTCCCTAGTGCATACATCTAAAAATCTTCACTGATTTACACCAGTGACGGATAACATGACGACCCCAAACCTAAGTGAAACTTAGGTTTGGCTATGCTTACACAAAGAGATATAGACCCACCAAAAAAAAACGTAGGGACTTTATGTTACCAAGAAATCCCCATTTTACTATGAATGCACAAAAAGGAGACTATTCCACAAAACCATAGATCTTACCATATTTATCCCCATTTGACTTCCCCAAAAGCTCCCATCCCAGATTTAAGCATATATCCTCACAAAACTACATACCCAGTTGCATAGAGGTATAAAATCATCATATGAACATACAATGAACATGTAAGTAGAATCTAAGCATAGAACATCACAAGCAACATTTTTGTGGGAAATCTCGATAATGGGGAAGTAACATTCAAGCATTTGGAAGCAACAAATGGAAGAAATAAGGCATACTTACACCATATTATCACAATAAAGACCGAAATTTAAATAAGTAGCAGTTACATACCGTGGTCTTGAAGAATGGAGAGCACAAACTACTGATAATGGAGAAAGGGGGCCTTGAAAATCGATGGAGTTAGAGAGAGATTGAGAGAAAATCGTGAGAGAGAGAGTAGGGTTGCAGAAAACTGAAGAAGAAAGAAAAAGAAATGAAAGGGAGATGACAGAAAGTGAGAAAAGACTACACAAAAAAACAAAACGAAACCCTAGTTGCTTAGACGAAACGCGCGGCTTTCCACGCGGTTTACAAACCGCGGGAAAACCCGCGTAACCCTCTGTTTCAAAAAGCCTCAGAGAGCCCCGCGGTTTTCCACGCGGTATTGAAGCCGCGTAAAATCCCGCGTATATCTCTGTTTCTAACCTCTTCAGGAAACCCCGCGGTTTTTCACACGGTATTGAAGCCACGTAAAATCCCGCGTATCTCCCTGTTCACTTTTTCAATTTTCGATTTTTTTTTGTAAAAAGAACACACTAAAACGAAATTAAAAAGAAAACAAACCTCGGTGGGTTGCCTCCCACCCAGCTCCTTGGTTTCGGTCGTGGCTCGACCGTCCTTCCGATTACTCCTTTGGTTCATCCAAGTACATGGTTTCTGACACCACCGTCTCTCGTCCATAATATGGCTTCACCCGCTGGCCGTTCACTTTGAAAGTCGCCCCGTCTTTTCCTCGTAGCTCCACTGTTCCATACGGGTATACCTCCTTGACGGTGAACGGTCCGGACCACTTAGACTTCAACTTTCCTGGAAATAAACGAAGACGTGAGTTACATAATAAAACACTCCTACCTGGAACCAGTACCTTTTCACGAATTCGCTGGTCATGGAATATCTTGGTCTGCTCTTTGTAGATGGCCGCGTTCTCGAATGCATCTAGCCGGAGTTCCTCTAATTCACATAGTTGCAATAATCTCTTCTTCCCGGCTGCATCTAACTCCATGTTCAGTTTCTTGATCGCCCAGAATGCTTTAATCAAGATTAAATCTTGAAGACATATTTGTCCTAACACTTTACACTCGAGTTCCACTAGTAGATGGCATGATTTCCCAAACACAAGTCGTTATGGTGTGGTTCCAATCGGGGTCTTGTATGTAGTCCGATATGCCCACAATGCGTCGTCTAACTTCAATGACCAATCCTTCAGTGATGAGTTCACTGTTTTTTCCAAGATCTGCTTCAACTCTCTATTGGAGACTTCTGCTAAGCCGTTGGCTTGTGGGTGGTATGGTGTAGTGACTTTATGCTTCACCGAGTACTTCTTTAAAACTGCTTCTAGATAACGATTACAAAAAGGACTCCCACCATCGCTGATCAGTACTCTCGGGACTCCAAATCTCGCAAAGATATTCTTCCGTAGGAACTTAATCACTACCTTGGAATCATTTGTAGGAGTCGCGATCGCTTCCACCCACTTTGATACGTAGTCCACCGCTACCAAGATGTACTCATTTCGGTGTGAGTTTGGGAATGGTCCCATGAAATCTATGCCCCACACGTCGAAGAGTTCGACTTCCATGAAGATCTGCATTGGCATCTCATCCCTCTTGGTCATGTTCCCCGTTCTTTGGCACCGATCACACTTAGAGATGAATTCACGAGTTTCTTTGAACATAGACGGCCAAAAGAAACCCGACTGAAGAATCTTTGCCACTGTTCTATCGGTGCTAAAGTGGCCTCCACATTCCAAGGTGTGGCAATGGTTGAAGATATTGGACTTTTCTTCCTCCGGGACACATCTCAGGATCATTCCGTCGGCACATGACTTATAGAGATAAGGCTCGTCCCAATAGTACCTCTTGGCCTAAAAAAGAAATCTCTTCTTTTGGTGGGAGTTCATCTGATATGGCATTACTCCTCCCACCAAATAATTGACCATGTCTGCGAACCAAGGCTCAGAATGACTAACCTTGAAAAGCTGTTCATCCGAAAACGAATCGTTGATGATGGTCTTATCTTTCCTTTGCTCCTCACCTCCCTCAAGTCTCGAGAGGTGATCCGTCACCGTGTTCTCGGAACCCTTCTTATCCAGAATTTCCAAGTCGAACTCTTGGAGTAGAAGTACCCAACGGATGAGTCTCGGTTTAGCATCCTTCTTGGCTATTAGATGCTTTAAAGCGGAGTGATCGGTGTAGACAATTACCTTGGCCCCCACTAGGTATGACCGGAACTTCTCGCAAGCATAGACGACCGCTAACAGTTCCTTCTCGGTAGTAGCATAATTGAGCTGAGCATCATCCAAGGTCTTACTCGCATAGTAGATCACATGCATTCTCTTATCCTTCTTTTGACCCAATACTGCTCCAATAGCGGTGTCACTCGCATCACACATCAAGGTAAATGGTAAGCTCCAATCCGGTGCCGTGAGGATCGGTGCAGATATTAACTCATTCTTTAACCTGTCAAAAGCAGATATACACTCATCAGTGAACTCGAATTTAGCATCTTTAAGCAATAAAGAACATAAAGGCTTAGTAATTTTAGAAAAATCTTGTATAAACCGCCGGTAAAACCCGGCATGCCCCAAGAAGCTTCGGACTCCCTTGACGGAGTTCGGGTAAGGAAGATTCTCGATTACCGCTACTTTTGACTTATCTACTTCAATTCCAGCTTTGGATACTTTATGTCCAAGTACGATCCCCTCGGTCACCATGAAGTGACACTTCTCCCTGTTCAGTACCAAACTCGTCTCTTCACATCTTTGTAGGACAGCTCTCAAGTGTTCCAAACATGTATCGAATGAAGGCCCGAACATGGAAAAATCATCCATAAAAATCTCAATCATCCGCTCCACCATGTCTGAGAAGATCGCCATCATACACCTCTGAAAGGTTGTTGGAGCGTTACATAAACCGAATGGCATCCTCCGGTAGGCAAACGTACCATACGGACATGTGAAGGTCGTCTTATCTTGATCCTCGGGTGCTATTGGTATCTGATTATACCCGGAATAACCGTCTAGAAAAAAGTAGTACTCGTGCCCGGATAGTCGCTCCAACATATGATCAATGAATGGAAGAGGGAAGTGATCTTTCTTTGTAGCATCGTTCAACTTTCGGTAGTCAATACACACCCTCCACCCGGTAACTGTTCGGGAAGGGATCAGCTCGTTGTTGTTGTTTTGAACAACTGTTACACCACCCTTCTTTGGCACTACTTGAACCGGGCTCACCCATAGACTATCCGGAACCGGATATATAATTCCAGCATCAAGGAGTTTTAGAACCTCCTTCCGGACCACTTCTTTCATAATTGGGTTGAGCCGACGTTGATGTTGAACTACCGATCGATGTCCTTCTTCAAGATTGATGCGGTGCGAGCAAAATGTCGGGCTTAAACCTTTCAGATCAACTATCGTCCATCCAATAGCGGCTTGGTGCTCTCTCAAAACTCTTAATAACTTCTCTTTATTCTCGGAACTCAACTTGGATGCAATAATTACCTGTAAAGTTTCCTTATCTCCCAAGTATGCATACTCGAGATGATCGGGCAGCGGTTTGAGCTCGAGCTTTGGTGGTATCTTCGATGACGGTTCGGATTTGGGAATTGGTTCTCCCAAATCTTCAATGATCGGTCTTCTCGGGCCTGTGTATGATGATTATGCATTTAATTGCATCACAATCTCGCTTTCCGGATCATCATCGATTCCCATCAACACATTATTCAATTGATCGCCGGAAACTTGTATGCCACATGTTTCTCTCATCACAGACTCCATCACATCTACCCGGTAACATTCATTTGGTCCCATACTTTGCTTTGCTGCCCGTAAAACATTGAAGATAGCTTTTTCGTCACCCACACTCAAGGTGAGCTTTCCCCCCTTCACGTCGATCAATGCTCCTCCCGTAGCCAAGAATGGTCGGCCCAGTATAAGCGGTATCTCTTTATCCTCATCCATATCGAGGATCACGAAGTCCACTGGGAGATAAAACTTGTCCACCTTGACAAGCACATCTTCAATTACCCCATACAGGTACTTGATGGATCTGTCAGTTGCACTTCCCCAAGTCCGAGTTTCCTGAAAATAGACAAGGGCATCAAATTAATACTTGTTCCAAGATCACACAAAGCTTTACTAAATTCCAAATTTCCTATATTAACAGGGATAGTGAAACTCCCTGGATCCTTAAGCTTCGGGGGAAGCTTATGTTGGATAATCGCGCTGCACTCCTCAGTAAGTGTTGATCCAAACCCTCAGTGATTTGATAATGACCCTCTCTTATATACTTAGTGAAAATTGTAAGTAAACAATATGTATTAGAGTTTCACTATCGCTGATAAGTACTAAGATCTTACAGTACCGCTGATAGGAACTCTCGCTCTTTAAAATTAAACATTCAGCGAACACTGTTCACCATTAATGCTCTGAGTCTGTTCAGTCATTATGATGATCGCTGATAAGTTAGTTGTTTACTTATGATCCCTGAAGACAAGTTTCACGTCAACAAAGGTTCTACGCTGAAGTCGAAGATCAAGCTCAAGAACCAGCGACAAGTCTACTAATGAACTGATGCGGATCAGCGAAGACTCAGATTTGTCCACTCAACGTGAAGTATCAAGTACAAGACTTCAGCTATCGCTGAACTTTATCATTCGCTGAATAGATAATGATAATGCTCTGAATCAACGAAAGCTGATCATGAAGTCCTCCGTACAAAGTACTTTTGTCTTAACCACCCTTGCACGACTCCGTACGAAATGTCAGAAAAGAACCTCCGACTGTCTGAAATCGTACAACCACTCTGATACTACACTGTTCATCCATGCGGCTACTAAGGTTGTCAACAAAGGTCAATGACATGCAACCAACCAGCTGATGACACGTGTAAAGTGTATACTGACTTGCATTAAATGCATGCAGTATATAAAGAGATGAACTCACTTCATTTGAAGTAACTTGCTAACTCTGGACAAGTTTAATCTCTTATCTCAAGATAGGTTATTATTAGTAATTTCCTTATCTCTCTTAGTGCAAGAAACCTTAGTGTTCCAACTTGTTTAGATTTAGGTTTATCCTTAATCTTGTTTCCGCAACAAGCTGTAAATTGTTAATGATTTATCAATAAACAATTTAGAAAAGTAAAATCTGTGTGTTTGTATTCAACCCCCCCCCCCCCCCTTCTACAAACTTGTATAGGCCTTCGGGACCAACAAGTGGTATCAGAGCGGATTTGTTTAATCTCATAAACAAGATCTAATCTAAGATATTTATCTTCCTTGCTATTATCTGAAAATGGCCACCAACACAAACACAAATTATATAGACAATGGTTCTCTTGCTAAACCCCCTAGATTTTCCAGAGATAACTTCAACTTATGGAAAAATAGGATGACACTCTTCCTAGAAGGTGTAGACCCTACTATGCCTTACTATCTCGAGAATGGTCCATTCATCCCTGTAAGAATTGATGCTGCAGTTCCAGCCGCTGAGAATAGACCTGCTATTCCAGAAAGGCTGGTCCCTAAGGAAATCTTTCAATGGACTGACGAAGATAAGAAGAAAGTGGCTATAGATACAAAAGCCAGATCCATACTATCCATGGCTCTTCCTGACGAAGTCTACCATTCCGTCATGAATCTGAAAACATCAAAAGCCATGTGGGACACAATATGTGTTCAGTATGAAGGAACGTCTGAAGTCCAGGACTCAAGAAAGATCAACCTGGTAAGACAATACGAAAGCTTCATTTCTGGTAAGAATGAATATCTCTCTGAAGTTCACCAACGTTTTAATTGTTTAATTATAGATCTGAAAACTATTGGTAAGGAATATTCTAACTTTGAAGTTCTGACAAAGTTTCTAGAATGTTTACCTGAAAGCTGGGACAATTATTCTATGTGTCTCAAGCTGTCAAAGGATCTAAAATCAATGACTCTTTCAACCTTATATGGCACGTTGCTAAATCATGAGCAATCGAGCCATCTTAAGAAGAATCTTGTAAAAGATTCCAAAAGCACCCATGTTGCTTTAATCTCAGAGGAACCTTCTACTCAGCGACCCTCGGTCACTATCACTGAGTTAGAAAGTAACTCTGAAAGGTCATCAGATTCTGATTCTTCAGATGATGATGAATCTTTGGCTCTCCTAACTAAAAAGTTCAGGAGATTTTCCAAAAAGAAAATGTTTAGAAAGAACAAACCTCTTTGCATAACTGACAAGCCTAGATCATCAGCTTTTGTTGATAAGACTACTGCTACTTGTTTTAACTGCAAAAAGACAGGACATTTCGCTAACGAGTGCAGGTCTAAGAAAGTTTCTAGACCCTCAGCTTTTACAAAGAAATCCTTTGATCCAAGGAATAAAGATGGCAAATATTCAAAGCTGAAAGAAAAATATGCTAAGCTGAAAAGCTTTAAGAAGAAGAATAAATGCCTGATGGCTAACTATGATTGGGCTGCTTCTGATGAAGAAGCATCATCACCTGACTCTGAAGATGATGAAGCAAATCTATGTCTAATGGCCAAGATTGAAGAAGAGGAAGAAAGTTCAGACATTCCCTCCACTTCAACCTCTGCTATTCAGGTATCACCTTCCTTCTTTACCAATATTGCAAATATTGATGAAGCTGATAGTCTCCGTAAGATCGATCTCTTGACTAGAAGTTTATACGAAGCCATGAACGGCAAAACTGTGGTTGAAAACCAAAACCTTGATCTCGCTGAAAAGCTTAAAAACTGCCACCTTCAAATAGAAAAGCTTTCTAAAATTGAAGAAGGTTTTAAAGATCAAGTATATTTAAATCAGCTAGTCAAAATCGAACGAGCAGAAGCTATCACTGCATTAAAAGCTGAAAAAGCTACTGTTGAAGGATAGTGTAATTCTTCAACAAAGATCAATGAGATAATAAAGTCTCAGATTCCCCTAAGTGATAAACGTGGTATGGGTTACAAATATGATACTCCAAAACCAACCACTGAGCGTTCAATGCTTAAATTTGGAACGTTCGTATCCTCAGTCGCTGATACTTCATCTTCTCAGTGCTCCTCGTCCAATACACCAATCCCTGAGGAAACTCCTACCTCCTCAAAAGGCAAGGAGAAAATGGTTTATTCAAAACCTACCTCTGTCTCTAAAGACAAAGGTAAAGGAATTGTTATTTACCAGAATCCTCAGAAGGGTACCTCAGTACCAAAGCTGAATGCTTCTAAAGCTTCAGTGACTCATCCCTCTGGATCAAGGAAGCAGATCTCTGGATCTATTCAGCGATCTACTCCTAGAATCAGAGTGGATGTCCTTGGTAAGAAATCTGAAAAACTGAATGTTCGTCCCATTTCTAAAGCCAATAGTTTACTTGGTGCTGACACTTCTAATTCGAAATCAAAAGCTCAGCATTCAAATGGTCCTAGAACTATTTTTAGTTATAGGAAATGTTATCACTGTGGACTTACCGATCATATTGCTAGTAAGTGCCCCATAGCCACCAAAGCTGAAAAGATAGCTAAAGTGAAGATTGCCCCCAAGGCAAAGAAGACCAACCCTGGTGCAAATCAGGTCAAGGTGAATCCTACCACTGAAGTTAAGAAACTAACCAAAGTGAAGAAAGACAAAGCTGAATCTTCAAATGCTGCGAAGACTGCTGAATCTTCCATTCCAACTACTTCCACTGACAAATGTGTATACATGGTCAAGTGGGTACCCAAGAAAAACTAATCTTCCTTTGTATTGCAGGTTAAGAAGGGTATCTGGTATCTCGATAGCGGATGCTCTAGACACATGACTGGAAAGAAAAGCCTGCTCGCTGAATACAAGGAAGAGAAGGGTCCCTCTGTAACTTTCGGTGGAAATGGAAAAGGACATACCCGAGGGTATGGTGTACTTTCAAATGGTACAACCTCCTTCAGAAGAGTCGCATATGTTGAAGGGCTGAAGCATAATCTTCTAAGCATCAGTCAGCTTTGCGACATGGATAACAAAGTAATCTTTACTAAGGAATCCTGCTTTGTCTCTGACAAAAAGGAGAAGATAGCTCTCAGCGGTTATCGTTTGGAAAATGTTTATGTAATAAACATGGACTCAACAACCACTGAGAACTCCTGTTTCTTCTCAAAGGCCTCATCTGATGTCAACTGGCTATGGCATAAGAGGCTATCTCATCTAAATTTCAAGACACTGAACACTCTTTCTTCAAAAGAGTTAGTCACTGGTCTACATCAGCATTCATACGCCAAAGAGTCTTTATGTTCAGCGTGTGAAAAAGGGAAGCAGACCAAAGCAAGCTTTAAATCTAAGCAAGTTTCATCAGTGTCATCTCCTCTACAACTACTCCATATGGATTTGTTTGGCCCTGTTAACAAACAATCCATCGCTGGAAAGAAATATACGCTGGTCATAGTTGATGAATTCTCTCGCTTCACTTGGGTAATGTTTCTCCGTTCTAAGAGTGATACCCCTGAAGAACTCATCACCTTTGTTCGGAAGATGGAAACCCTGAACAATCTGACTGTTCGCTCAATAAGGAGTGATCATGGGACTGAATTCAAAAACAGTTCTCTTGATTCCTTCCTTGAGAGTAAGGGTATTTCTCACAACTTCTTTTCAGTGAGAACACCGCAACAAAATGGAGTCGCTGAAAGAAGAAATAGAACAATTATTGAAGTTGCACGTTCAATGCTCAGCGATTCTCACCTGCCTACTCAGTTTTGGGCAGAAGCTGTCAACACTGCTTGTTTTACGCAAAACAGGTCGCTGATAGTTAAAAGATTCAAAAAGACAGCCTATGAACTCTTTCATGGGAGAAAGCCTTCAATCAGCTTTCTTCACATCTTTGGATGTCAGTGTTTCATACTGAACAACAGAGATGCTCTTGGAAAGTTTGATCCTAAGGCTGATGATGGAATCTTTCTTGGATACTCCTCAGTTTCCAAAGCCTTCAGAGTCTTCAATCGTAGAAGACAAACTGTAGAAGAAACTATTCACGTCACGTTTGACGAATCCCGTTCAGCGAACTCTAAACCATCCGCTGATACTGAAGAACTGAATCAATGGATGTTTTCTCATCTTGGTGATTCAGAAGATATTCCCACTCCTCATGCTCATCCAGTAGAAGATGATAGTCCTCCTATCATTCCAAACATGCAGAATAGTGAAGCTGAAACATCATGGGTCTCAGCAGTTTTTATAAACACTATACCTACCACTGAACCAAATGCCTCAGACATTCCATCTATCTCTCAGCAATCAGTAAATGAAATGACAAATGCAAGTATTCCTCTCTTAGCTGAAACTCCAGAAGTAGCTGAAGCCTCATGTCTATTCTTAGCATATGCTGTACACAAAAACTTCAAAGTACATCAGATGGATGTTAAGTCAGCGTTTCTAATTGGAAAGCTGAATGAAGAAGTGTATGTGGAACAACCTCCAGGATCCTCAGATTCTAAGCGTCCAGATTATGTTTATAAACTGGATAAGGCACTTTATAGCTTGAAGCAAACTCCTCGTGCATGGTATGACACTCTTTCTACTTATCTCCATATTGAAAAATTTGAGCGAGGTAAGATTGACAAAACTCTATTTTTTAGAAAAGTGAAAGGTCATATCATTCTAGTTCAAATATATGTTGATGACATTATATTTGGTTCTACTAACCCTGAGCTTTGTACTCGTTTCGCTGATAGAATGAAAGATGAGTATAAAATGAGCATGATGGGTGAACTAACATATTTCCTTGGTCTTCAGATTAAGCAAACTGAAAAAGGAACGTTTATTAATCAGGGAAAGTATGTTAAAGATATGCTGAAGAAATTTGATTTAACTCATAGTTCAGCTATGAAAACCCCTATGGCACCACCGCTGACACTTGACAAGGATTCAAAGGGAATACCTGTTAATGTCACGCTGTACCGTGGGATGATCGGCTCTCTCTTGTATCTTACAGCTAGCCGACCCGATATTATGTATGCAACATGTTTGTGTGCACGATATCAAGCTGAACCTATGCTATCTCATTTGAAAGCTGTAAAGCGAATTTTTCGATACCTTAAGGGTACAGCGAACCTAGGTCTTTGGTATCCTAAAGATTCAGGATTCGATCTAACCGCCTATTCAGATAGTGATTTTGCAGGTTGCAAAATGGATAGGAAAAGCACCACAGGAGGATGTCAGCTCCTGGGTGGAAAGCTGGTAAGTTGGACTAGTAAAAAGCAAAATTCAGTGTCCACTTCCACAGCTGAAGCTGAATATGTAGCTGCTGGAAGCTGTTGTTCTCAAGTCTTGTGGATGAGAAATCAGCTACTAGACTATGATCTTTAGCTCTCCAAAATTCCAATCTATTGCAACAGCACAAGTGCCATCGCCATAGCAAACAATCCAGTACTACATTCAAAGACCAAACACATAGAAATCAGACATCATTTTATCAGAGATCATGTGATGAATGGTGATATAGAACTTCATTTTATCCCAACTGATTATCAGTTAGCTGATTTATTTACCAAACCTCTTGATGAGACAAGATTCAACTTTCTCATCAACGAGCTTGGAATGCTGAACTTTGAAGGGTAAAATCCTCAACGGTTCACATTGATCAGCGATAGGATAAAATCAACTCGTATAACCTATTCAATCATCTTCTCTCTGAATAAAACTTGGTTAAAGCTGATATCAAGGTATGTTTTCTCTCTCTGACAATCGCATGAAAATGCAAGATTTCAAAACAAATTGCATCGCTGAATATCTCTTCCTCAACAGCGATATTTTGAAAATTCTTAAAACCATCACTGATATTTTCATTCAGTGCTTCATGTTTGTAAAAGAGTCCATGAGCTTTCAAAACCTCAGAGACATCCTAAAAGAATATGAAAGGGCAGTTATGACGTCATTACAACGGATAAACCCCGACACGTTTCTCTTTCTGACACACGTTTGCACGTCTCGTTCAAACTTCCAATCAAATGCAAACACGTGTCCGTGTCATGATGAAAATCTTTTCCCGCTCAAGATTTTCTCTCTCTAATCTCTCTATATAAACAAACTCGTGGTTTATATTTTTCTTTTACGCGAACAATCTTCCTCCGCAAGAAAGAATTCACTGTTGCATTTGTGCTTTCTAAAACTTCAAGAACTGTTCATCATCTTCTTCATCAAACATCAAGGTTAATATGTTCTTATTTATTACCGAATGCGTATAACTTGTTTCCGATCTTTTCCTTGTTCTAACAAGATCAAACAAAAGAACTTCTTAAAATGAAATCATTTTTTTCATGGTTTTATGAACACAACCATTTCATGGTTGTTCTTCAAGTTTAAATGCAAAAATCTTAAACTTGTTCTTCATTCGTTTCCAGAATCTATTTCTTCATAGAAAACTGGATAATAAGAATAAATGGGTTTTACATTTCGTTTCTTAAAATCAAGAAAAACCCTAATCTTCATTAAGACATTTGTGTCTGAATGAAATGGATAAAATTTGAACCATCTTAATGGAAAATCTTTCCACATTAAGATTATTCTTATTTGTTAACATCTTTGGTTGAACTGATAATACAGAGAAATGGCATCGTCTGACATTCCTGCTACCGCTGAGAACTTCTCCGCTGATTCTGAGGAAGTAGAAATTATCAAGGCTCCTCAGGTTAAGTTCACTCTGGATCAACTAGATTGGACCAAAACGAACAACCTTTCTGCGCTTCTCGAGTTTCCTCCTCGAAAGCAAGTCACGCATCTGAAAGATGCTGTGAATTTCCTAAAGAATTGCTGCATTTCAACAGCCCTGACCATCTCACCTCCTGCAAGTCAGCTACTATTATCCCAGTTCTGGTACTCTGCCAGACACTCTCAGTTACCATCCGCCAAAGATCCCTCCAAAACAATTGATTGTATCCTCAGCGATACTGAGTATGGCACGATAAAGATCACACCTGCCATCATTCGCAAAGCTCTGAACTTTCCCAACGCTACAAAAGAAAAGCCTTTTGTTCCTTTCCCTGACCATAAGAAACTCGCTGACAAAGAAGCTCTTATTGCATTTTTCGATGCAATGGGCTATGTATGGGAAATTGGCAGAGACAAGAAGCCCGAGAAGAAGCTGACCCTGCTAAAGAAGTCGAATATGCCCAGCGAGATGAACTTCATCTTCGCTCACTTAATCAGCTGCATGACTGCCAAGACCGGCTCCTCTGACCAAGCCGCTCAACCTCAGCAAGAAATGGGATACGCTCTGCTGAAAGGTCTACACATTGACTGGGCATCTCTAATCTATGATGACTTGGTGCAAAGGGTAGACTCTGCCGCTGACAGACCTCCATGGGTTCCTTACCCCCGATTCATCAGCGCCATCTTCCAATATGGCCTGAAGGACAGCTACCCGCAAGAGGGTGACCTGAAACTCTCTCAGGTTGGCCCTAAGGTACTTGACTTCAAACCAGTTGAAAATGAGGTACGTCTTTCTACCCTTTTAACTCTTCTCAACCCTTCTTCTTCTACTTCTGTGGCTCCTTCAGCGACAATACCCATCGCTGATACCCTGGCCACAAAATCCTCTCCTTCTAAGAAAAGGAAACAATCATCTACCCCCACTTGGTTCTAAAAGGATCAAGAAAACAAAGAAGCAACCCCAACAATCGCTTGCTGAAGACTCCTCAGCTCTTTCTGCAGAACTGAAGGAACGTTCAGTGGTACGCTCTGCCACACCTGAACAACCCATCCATTCCATCCCAACTTCAGCGTCTCTAAACGCTGAGGTTACAAACTTGGAACCTACCCAACCTCCTTCAGTCTCTCAAAAGACTGAAGAAGTGATTTTCAGCGAATCCAACGCTGAACTCAGAACCCAACCTCCATTCTTATCCTTCGCTCCTCCCTCTACTCATTTGGTCTCTCCTCCGGTTCTCGCTGGAGCTGCCATCATTTCTACGGAAACTAAAGCTGATACTCCAGAAATGATGAAGACAGGACCTGCAGGACAATCCATGGGCACTTTTGAAGATGACATGGAACATTTTTTCAGGAACCCGTAATTTTGACGAGTTCATCAATCCTCCTGCAGGTACACACCAACCCATAAACACTGTCACTAAACCCTAAACTTCTGAGCTTTCCTATGTTCACAAGTTCTTATATGTTACAGGTCCTAATTTGGGAGACATCAACGCCTCTCTGAAGTCCGTGGAGACAAAGCTGACAGGTCTCATCACTACTCTTTCAAATAACTCTACAGCTGTAACAAACGCTGGAGAGAATCTTACAAAGCTGACAACGGTGGTGGAGAAGAAGGCTTCCACAGATGACTTGAAGCAGGTTGATAAAACTCTCAGCGACTTCGCCAAGGTGCTCGCTGACATCTACACAGACTACACCTCTCTCAAAAATTCAGTTTCATCCATGTCTAGTGAGGTCACAACGCTGAAGACATCGGTTGGACAACTAGAGGGAGATATGTCTACTGTAAAGACTGACTTAGGCTCTGTAAAGACCGATGTTAGTTCGATGAAAACGATGATCGAGCAGCTGCTATACAAAGAAAATACTCCTGCTCCTGCCCCTGCCCCTGTCCCTGCATCTGACAATTTCACAGCGGCGGATCGCACTGAGCTGGAGAAGATCAATCCTGCTATTTCTGGCCTTCAAGACAGAATAACAAAGATTGAAGATTTGATAGGTATCTCTGACCAAGAAGATAGAGAACCTGCCAACGCTGCTGAGTCATCCCATTCCTCCCCCACTCATCATGAGAAAGAGGGGGAGAAGAGCGCTGAAGATCTCTCCAAGAGCGCTGAAGATCTCTCCAAGAGCGCTGAAGACCTTTCCCATGATGAATCTATCAGGGGAGAGAAGAAGGATGCTGAAGAAACCACCGCTGGACCTCAGGGAGATGAAAACCCTGAGGAAACCGAGAAGCTCGCCTCTGTATCTGAGGGGGAGCAACTCGAAGAAGAAGCTGATAAAACCGAATCCGAAGCAGAAGATGATGAATCCGTCGACATCCCTGATAATGAACCATCCTCTTCTCCAAAGAATGATGATGATGATGACGAAGATGATGATGACTTCTTTATCGTCAAACCTGCTCCGAGGATCAAAATTCTTAAGGGAATCTCGATAAATGAACCTTCAGGGGAGCGGACAAAGACAAAGCCCTCAGCCTCTGGAGCTGAGAAAGGCAAAGGCAAAAGCGTGGCTGAAGATGACAATCTGACGATCTTGCTTGAAAAGCCGGTTTGTCAGGTACACTAAACATCTCTCACTCCATCCCTCCTCTATCATACACTATCAGTTCTACTACCCAAGCCTATACACTTGAACAAATTTTCTCTCTCTGATTCTACCCAAGTTCTTACTTGTAAGATCGCTGTGTTTCAGCTAGTCCTCTCCCCTGTTTGAGGATATCGCTGAAGGTTCCACAACTGCGACTTCACCAATAATACCAGTTGCTGCTGAAGAAATAATCCCAGTCTTAGATTTGAACTCTGAGACTGATGAACCAGAAGAACAACTACTCTCGCACAGACACAGACCTTCCTTAGCTCCTCAAAAGCTAAGTGAAGAGGATCAGAAAAGAAGAGAAGAGATAATAAAGCAATTCGAGGATCATCGAATCATTCTGAGGCGTGATCAACTTCCTTCAGTTCCTCCAAAGTTCAGAATTTCCTAAAAGGAATACAAGGATCACCTCAGAGCTGAAAGATTAATCGCTGAAAGAAAGGAAGCTGAAGAAAAGGACAGAGAATACGCCATCCAGCTTTCTAAACGATCAATAAACGACCCCAAGCTGAAAAGAGTTCCCATTGATGTTCAACGTCAGCTCTGGGAAGACGCCAAGAAGATAACTAAAGAAAAGAGAACTATGTCTCAGTCCACCTTAGCCTGGTGCAAAGAAAAGGTCAACTACAAACTCTCTCCTGCCAAAATCAACAAGGTATTCATCTCTGGAAGAACAACCCTTGTTTCAATCGCTGAAGTCGAGATATTCAGAGAAGATAAGAAGTACAAAAAATTCTATGCTGAAGCCATAACGAAGTACGGTCTCTCTGAATGGTTGGAGATCAGGTTAGCCATCCAGAAGTCTCAGTCGAAGTACAAGGAACATGTTGAAAAGATGATCAACAAACAAATCGACTTAGTCTACTCCTGTGTGGATATTCCTCCTCCTCCTCCTCTCGAAAGTCAGAAAAGAAAGGCCTCAGCGAAGTAGAAGAAATCTAAATCTTCAATTGATGGCCCTGTCATACGAAATAAAATAGGTATTGGTTTTTCACGTGCTGAAGTCCTTGGTCCTGATCCTGATCTTTCCATGCTTGACACATCTCTTCCTCCTGGTGAGACTTTCATCCCTGGCAAAGTCATAAGCGAACCCTACGGGATATTTTTCCATGACTACGATGGTGGAAAGCATTTTCAACGCATCTCTGAACTTCACATCACTCCCATCGAATAGCTGAGAGATCTCATCTACTGGTGTGACTTCAGGAATGACCCTCAGGCACGACATCTGAAACCCTTGATTTTTGAAGAAGCGCTGATCAAAAGAAAACAAGGTGTAACCGTTCCTGACTGGATGATTCCCACCACATCAATGACCCTTGATGAACTATTCATTAAGGAAGAACCCTTTACAAACTGATATGATCGCCTATTTCTCTATTGTATCAGTTATTCTTTTGTACTTGTAATTTATTTTGCTTGTACTTGTAATCTTTCCATTTCTCTTTGTAACCTGATTCAAAGTTTTAAAGAAAGATTTCAGCGAATGTACTCTACTCCATCAGTACTGAAAAGATCCCAGAAAACAGTAAAAGGGACAAATATTTTATGAGTTCTTTTTATCCTTATGTTTTCATTAAATAGCAATTTTCTTTGTTGCTATGTCATAATCAAATAGGGGGAGATTGTTGATCCAAACCCTCAGTGATTTGATAATGACCCTCTCTTATATACTTAGTGAAAATTGTAAGTAAACAATATGTATCAGAGTTTCACTATCACTGATAAGTACTAAGATCTTACAGTACCGCTGATAGGGACTCTCGCTCTTTAAAATTAAACATTCAGCGAACACTGTTTACCATTAATGCTCTGAGTCTGTTCAGTCATTATGATGATCGCTGATAAGTTAGTTGTTTACTTATGATCCCTGAAGACAAGTTTCACGTCAACAAAGGTTCTACGCTGAAGTCGAAGATCAAGCTCAAGAACCAGCGACAAGTCTACTAATGAACTGATGCGGATCAGCGAAGACTCAGATTTGTCCACTCAACGTGAAGTATCAAGTACAAGACTTCAGCTATCGCTGAACTTTATCATTCACTGAATAGATAATGATAATGCTCTGAATCAACGAAAGCTGATCATGAAGTCCTCCGTACAAAGTACTTTTGTCTTAACCACCCTTGCACGACTCCGTACGAAATGTCAGAAAAGAACCTCCGACTGTCTGAAATCGTACAACCACTCTGATACTACACTGTTCATCCATGCGGCTACTAAGGTTGTCAACAAAGGTCAATGACATGCAACCAACCAGCTGATGACACGTGTAAAGTGTATACTGACTTGCATTAAATGCATGCAGTATATAAAGAGATGAACTCACTTCATTTGAAGTAACTTGCTAACTCTGGACAAGTTCAATCTCTTACCTCAAGATAGGTTATTATTAGTAATTTCCTTATCTCTCTTAGGGCAAGAAACCTTAGTGTTCCAACTTGTTTAGATTTAGGTTTATCCTTAATCTTGTTTCCGCAACAAGCTGTAAATTGTTAATGATTTATCAATAAACAATTTAGAAAAGTAAAATCTGTGTGTTTGTATTCACCCCCCTTCTACAAACTTGTATAGGCCTTCGGGACCAACAGTAAGTGCTACTGTCGCATGCTCCTCGATATTCCTTTTGTTAGATAGAATATCTTTTATAAACTTCACATAAGAGGGCATTTGTGCCAAAGCATCTGCAAAAGGGATGTTAATATGCAATTTCTTAAAAACTTCAAGAAATTTAGAATAGTTAAGATCTTCCCTGTGGGCTTTAAGCCTATTTGGATATGGCACTTTCGGAATTGTCGGCTTGACCGGTGTTTGCTTTGGAATGGTTGGCTGCTCTTGCTTCTTCTCTTCATTCTTTGAGTTCTCTTCAATTACAACCTCTTCGTCAGCCTCTAATTCATCCATATCTACCATCTCATAATCTTCCCCTTTGGACTCGGTTTCCTTTGATGCTGGCTCTCGTGTCAGTTTCCCATTCAGCTCCTTGCCACTCCTCAGATGAATGGCCTTGCAATCTTCCTGATTTGTCCTTTCGGTTTGACTCGGAAATTTCCCGGGAGCTCGGTTTTGTAGGGCTTCAGAAATCTGCCCCATTTGCCTTTCAAGCATCTTTATAGATGCTGTATTCTGATCAGTGGCAACCTTGACTGTGTTGACCGTGCTGGCTAATCCTTCAACCGTGCTGTCCATTTTAGACATGAATTTCATCATCATGTCCTCTAGCCCCGGCTTCTTCTCTCTGGACTGTCCCTCATTGAAATTCCGTTGGTTGTAACCTTGTTGTTGACCGGGTTGCCCTTGCAGTTGACTCCATGCAAAATTTGGGTGCTTTTTCCAACCCTCATTGTATGTATTCGAAAACGGATCATTTTGTGGCCGATTGTTCCGATTTTGCATAAAGTGAACTTGCTCCGGTTCGCTCAAGGGTGGTGCCATATCTGGCATACCCTCATCCATCATGAATGTGGATTGAAGAGAAGATCCGTTCATCTGACTCGTGAGTGCGTTCAGTTGAGCCTTTATGGCTTTCAGCTCGTCATTTTCTTGAACACTTGCTACCCGTCTGATAGAGGATCGTGGCGTGGCGTAGCTATGCTCGGCTAAGTTCTCGATCAACTCGACAACTTCTTCATACGTTTTGTTCATTAAAGCTCCACCCGCGGCAGAAGTGATTTTGTTCTTGAATTGCGTGTGAAGACCTCCAAAGAAAGTTTAGATGATCACCCATTCGTGCAACCCGTGATGTGGACACTTCTTCAACATGTCTTTATATCGCTCCCATGCCTCGTACAAGGTCTCTTGATCCCATTGCACGAAATGAGTAATGTCAGCCATTAATTGAGCGGTTCTTCCCGGTGGGAAGAATTTCTGGAGAAACGCAACTTTCAGGTCTGCCCATGTAGTGATGAGATCTGCTGGTAGGCCCTCTATCCAAATTTCAGCTCTACCCTTTAAGGAAAAGCTGAATAGCCTCAGTTTTATCGCGTTCTCCTCCATCCCATTAATCTTAAATGTGTTGCAGATTCGTTCAAATGCACGAAGATGTGCATGAGGGTCTTCGGTTGGTGCTCCCCCGAACTGATTTTGTTGCACCATTACGATGGTGCTCGGCTTGATCTCGAAGTAATCTGCCGCAGTGGTGGGTGGTTGGATCCCTATACGTGCGGCTGCCACATTCGGATTGGCAAATGACCGCATAGGCACCCTCTCCGGAGGTGGTGGAGGTGGGTCATTGCGAGGAGGTCTCTCGTCACCCATCTTCAGATGCCTTTTAATTTTTGTTTCTTTTCTTAAACGGCGGGCGGTTCTTTCAATCTCTGGATCAAGTGGCTCGATTTCCTTCCCTCGGGTCTTCTTTGGCATAAACCAATTAGTACCTGAAAAGAAAGTAGGCAAAGTTAGTAATCCAGAAATTAAAAAGGATGGAATAAAGCAATAATAAATAAAAAAATGTTCAATCTAATAGCGCTTATAGCTGGTAGTGCTATCAGTTGCAACTAGTTGCCCGTCCAAAAACTTGATAGGCGGGTTAACACCCCCCTAAATCTAACAGCAAGTGTACGGGTCGAAGTCAAGTAATAGTACTGAAAGTACGAGTATCGAACACAGGGAACTAGGAACTAAGTATCACAATGACTACAATTGCTATTAACTGAACGATCGAAATGTCGAGTTGTGATTTATAACTTGATTTAAAAACTAAAGACGACTAAAATAATACTAGAATCGCTTAACAGAGGGTTTTGGAAGGAATTTTGATAGAGAAAAGGTTGAGGGTTGGATTCCCTATGGTTATACTACTGATGAACGAATACCCGAACAATAATTCTCCCCGACTATTTTTCTACGAACCCTAGTTTATAAAAGTCACTGTTATTCTTTCTCAAGCAAAACATATTTTATTTCAAGACTGTAGGTGTCATCTCTCGATCTACACCTAGGGTTTTAAAATACATTAAGTCAACTATTCTGAGCGGAAAGTGATTCGGCTATCTCTGCCCGACTCATCTTTTCCGGTATTTGATTACTTGATCTAGTTCTTAATAAAATTTCTCAAACTTAATCAAAAACCATGAGAGTCAATTGGAGGTGATCAGACTACAATTGATAATGAAAGCTGAATTCAAATACTTCATAAATCAAGTCGAGTAAAAATAATCGTTCGTGTACACGTCATCCATCATAAATTCATAGTTCCTCCAACCCCAACATCTAAAGATTAGTTCATGTTGGGGTGAATAAAAACACGAGAATTAAGGTTGAAAGTGGTGTGTGAAATCATAGTTGTCGTGGTAACTGTAAATAATGATCAAAATCCCTTCTCTCTCGGCTCTGATTCACTTCGCGTGGTGAACTGTCTTCAATCCGTCATCTCTCGTGGCTCCAAAATACGTGGAAATACTCTGAAAATCGCCCTCTCGCTGCCTCCCGTCGCACGTGTCGTGATAATGACCTAAATCCGAAAAACGCAAAAGTATAGAAAATCGTCCAGAGAGTTACGTGGTTTTACCCGCGGTTTGCAAACCGCGTGGAAAACCGCACGTCTTCTTTTTTTGGCTCTGGGTCGGGTTTGGTTCGAATCTGGTTCGCGGATCTGGGTCGGTTCTTGGGCTTTCCATTGGGCTTCATTCTGGGCTCTCTTTTGGGTCTTTTTAGCTCCTTTTCTCGATGCTCGTCTTATTTCGGATAACCTGCACAATTCACTAGATAGACCGTAAAATCTCGCCTTTTTGCTTAAAGACAAGCCAATCTTATTGGTTTATGGACTGAAAATAACGCCAAAAAGTGGCGTTATCAAGTATTACCATCGAAAAACTGTTTCATTTTGAGACATGGTAATAACAAAGTCAAGAAGAAGCTGAACCGGTGTGTGTGAATACTTGACAGGATATAGAAAAGATAATACGTAAGTATTAATCTTTAGAAACACACGGTCAGAATTGATGTTACGATAATCCGAGATCTATATATGTATATATATATAGGAAAAACATTTAAAATCACATTTCCAAATTCATAAAATCCGTTTGAGAATCGAGAAGTGGTTTGAACATTTAAGAACACGTTTTTCATGCTTGAAAGTCGTTCTTCTTTCAAACAATCTCAGATTAAGTTCAGAAGATACTTACAGTAAGATGTTTAAGCTCCCCTTCAAATCATGATAGACTGATTTAAAAATCAGATAAGCTCCCCCTTAAAATCTGCAAAAGATCTTAGTGAAACAAAATTAGTATGTATAGCAATCAAAGTCTAAAACAAATAAGTACGAGTTCTAAACTGATGTGTTTAGAAGTCAAACACTTTGAAGAACGGGTTCTAAACTGAGATGTTTAGAAGCCATTGTTTCTTTGAAGTACGGGTTCTGAATTGAATTATTCAGAAGCCATTATCACTTTTATGTTTGGGTTCTAAACTGAAGTGTTTAGAAACCATTTAATCTTTTGCTCCCCCTTAATGGTACATATACTCTTCAAAAATTTGCACCGCTTCTCTTCTGTTTTCAGTCATGTGTGTGGTATATATGTAACATTCAACACAACACATGATGAACCTGCAAAACAGATTAAGCAGATTTTGGTACCCAATGGTACTTGGGTCCTAGTGTGTTAGGTGCATATTTCTTAGAAGAAATTCGGTAAGTACCGTACCAATAAGAAGTAAAATCTTTATGCATAAAATCATTTGATCCACAGTAAGAACAACAAATTTTCTTATGTGCCAACCTAATCAGATGATTTGCGCAATGAATAGGATTAGGTTTAGCAGAAAATTTACCTTTCGGAGTGTTGTTCTTCTTGGCATTTGATATGGAAGCAGATGATTTTGGTACATCATTCTTTGAAGGTGTTGTACCTTTAACTCTCCATTCCATCTTCACAGGCTTGTAGATAGGTGTATTTGAAATAACAAAAGATTTAGAATTAGAACCTTTAGAACTTTGAACTTGAGTTATCTTTGACTTTTTACCCTTCTTTCTTTTCTCTAAAGGTGGTTCCTTTGTGTTTGAACATTCACCTTTACAAAAAATACTTGAAGGTTTTTCATTTGTAATGATAAAATCAGTATGGTCCGGAAGCTTCTTTGAGAAATCAAATGAACAATCTTTTCCTTTATCATTTTCCTTTGGCTTTGACTTGGTTTCGAAAGTATGATCATTAGGCACAAAATCACAATCAGAATCAGAATCGGCATTGTGAATTTCAAAATTCTTAGTATAATCAGATGTACTCCATCTTTTGAAAGCATTTTCTCTTCCCTCTTTTGCCAATTCCTTTTCTAACTCGTCCACATCTTGAGAAAGCTCAATTATCTTCATTTCATAAGATTGTTTTTCCTTTTCAAAGCTGACTTTCTCAAATTCAAACTGTGCTCTTTCAAGATTAAAAGTATTTTCGAAATCAGACATTGTATTAATGTTTCCTTCTTTCAAAGATTTGTCCAATGTCATCACTTTTTGAGAAAGTTCACAATTTTCTTCTTTAAGAAAGTTGCTTTCCTCAAGATTGAACCAGTTTTTCAAAGCAAATTCATTTCTTTCATTTTCTAAGACAATCTCTAAATTAGTTTTTGTCTTTAAAAGATCAGTCAACTTTTCTTCAAATAATTTGATTTGATTAATGAAGTTGACTTTCTCATTTTCCAATTGAGTATGCTCAAAGAGAAGAATATTCTCAAGATCCACCACTTTCTTAGAAAGTTTGAGACATTTTTGATCAATCTTTTGTTTAGCATCAAAGATGCTCTTTGATGAATCAGAAAACTTTTTGATCAAAGAATGTTCAATTTTAACAGTCTCCTTTTCCACCTCGTCTTTGAAACTAGATGATATTTCCTTAAAGCTGTTTGAATAAACAGTTGAAAGTAGATCATTTTCGAATTCAAATTTAATCCTTTGTTCTAAAATGGAGATTTCAAGTTCAACAATTCTCCCTTCTAGAACCAATGTTGGAACATATTTCTTAGTTTCAAAGACTTGGTTGGTGGTTGGCTTTGTAGCACATATGTCAAAATAGTTATTTGGAAGTGGTCCATTTAGATTGTTGAGAGTCTTCTCCGTCTCACGAGTATAACAAAATGGAAGTTGTATATGAGTTGTTAATGATCTTTTTCTTGTTTCCTCTTCTAAGGTTTCCTTTACACTAGTCCAAGGAATTTCAAATTCGGGCCAATATCGTGCATATCTTAAACATTCGAAATTATATAATGTCGGTAATGTAAAGATAGCTTTGGCCAAATGTTTTGGGATTTCGTAACCAAGTCCCCAATACTTATTGACATTGCTTACAAGTCTTGGCTTGTTCATGTAAATTGTTTGGTCAGTTTGACCTCTCAAGTATAGCTTCTTTTCCAAACTTTCAATTTTGTTTAAAAATTCTGTATTTTGAATTGAAAGATTTGTCAAAGATAATTCACTTTCATTATTCTTTTCTTCTAACTCTTTGATTTGTTTGTTCAATTCAGATATTTGAGAATCCGAAGATTTCATATCCTTTTCAAACTTTTCTTGAAAAACTTTTGCCTTTTGATCATCACTAACTTTTGAGTTGAACTCAAGTTCTTCAACCTTTCTTTCCAAAGCTTTAATTTTGTCTCGTGTACGAACAGGTAATTGCATAAGGAAATACATCTCGTCTTCTGAATCAAAATAAGACATTATTACCTGAAAAGATTAAAAATGATCGTTGTCAGATATTTCGTGAGAAGTAGAATTATGTACGCACGATAATCAGAGAAAAATCGATTAAAGTCAGAAATTTTTTCAAAAATTAAAATTTGAATAACAAATTATAAAATTTGTTGTTCAAAAATTAATTCCGAAAAATTAATGCGGGATACTGGACTTTAAATCGACAAACCTGCAAAAAAATAAGAAAAATATATCAGTTTCGATCAAAAGTAGGTAAAAATCGATAAAACAGACAAAAAAATGAGAAAATACTAAACAAAATAGGAATTAAAAGTGTAAAATACTATCACTTATAAAAGACAAGGACTAAAAATGACAAAATCCTAAAGTTAATACTCAAAAGACTAAAAATGTAAAAATCTAAACGATAAAAGTCTAGGGACTAAAAGTGTTAAAATCTAAAACACTAAGTACAAGGACTAGAACTGTAAAAGACTCAACGTATAACTACAAGGACTAAAAATGTAATAATCTAAAAGTACTAACTATAGGACCAAAAACGACTTAACCCAAAAGTAACTAACTGACTCTAACGAATACTAACGGAAAGGACTGAAATTGTAACAGATTTAACGGAGTTCTGTGAAACACTGTTCATTCATCACCTCAAAAACAAAATCGACAAACTGATGCTTTCAAATTCGTTTTTCTTTGTCAAAACTCAACCAAATCCAACGATGTTTGTTTCGTTGTGCTCATTATACAAAAACGAATCGAAATCAGCAAGTTGTTATCGATCATGCAACCAAAAACAAATTTCCGGTGGGTTACGGTTTTCCGGCGAAAGTTTGTCCGACAAGCAAGAACGTTCGATAGTAGATATGTCCGACTAGAGATTTGTCCGACTATCAGGAACGTCCGACAAGAGGTTTGTCCGATTAGAAAATCGTTCGACGAGATTGCATACAGTTCTATCCGACAGTTATGATCATCAAGTTGTCCGACAGTTAAGAACAAGTCTTGTACGAGAGTTATGAATGTCCGACAGTTATGAATGTCCGACAGTTATGAGTGTCCGAGAGTTTTGAACGTCCGACTACCAAGAACCGTCCGACAACTTCAAGTTATCTCACTAAAGTATGTTGACTTTGACTCTTTAAAGCCTCTACTTTGACTTTATCTATTACATTTGACTCTTTACTTGAAGTTGTCGGACGGTTATGAATCTCCGGCGAAAAATGCAGTTTCGGGCGAAATGCGATTTTCCGGCGAAGTCTTTCAACACATGAAACTTGCTGAATTCTTGTTCTTTTTCGAAGCAAAAACTTGTAATCTGCTCGAAATTGTAATTCGAACAGATCTGTGGACTGTAGAACAATTAAAACTCACTAAATTGATGGATCGAACATCACATTCAAAACAGCCTCTCGATGAACAGTTTTCTGTCGACAAGATGAACTCAAAAACCACAAATTTGTTGTCGATTTTTCACTTCTAAAACCTGTAATCTGAACAAAAAATCGAGATAATCAGATATGTGGAATCAAATCTAACAAAAACACATGAGAAATCAAGATCGATCAAATCTGTTAGTATGAACAGTAAACCCTAAGAAATTTTTTCAAAAACACAAATTTGTTGTTTAAAATCAAAGTATTTGATTTAAAATCGTTTCAAACAACAAATTATATCAGTTTATGAACTTGAATCAATCAAACACACACGAATTCCGAATCTTTGAAGATTTTTCAAGAAAAATCTCAAAAACTCAAGAACTCATCAATTTCTTCAAAAATTGACAAAAATTTCTTCAATTTGGACTGATTTGTGTATAATTCGATCTGATTTATCTCTGATACCACTTGTGATCCCAGATCTAATCAGGTAACAATCAAGAACTTCATGATCTTCATTAGAATAGAGAAAGAATACAAAGATTGAAGTGAGATCCACTTTCTCTCTCTAAACTCTCTCTCTAGAAACTCATCTCTCTATTACACGTATGAGACTTCCACAATGACAACTACTACAGTTCCCTTACAAACACCTATTTATACCTCTTGACTATCTCACTAAAGTATGTTGACTTTGACTCTTTAAAGCCTCTACTTTGACTTTATCTATTACATTTGACTCTTTACATTTATACAAATATACATCAAATCTTGAATACATTTTATGCACTAACATCAAATAAATTAAAACATTTAGCCGTTGGATTATGGTTACATTCAAAACATATTGAATGAGAATTCATTGTTAATTAAATATTGTTTTTTGAGAAATTAAAATAGGATAACTATGATAATATAAAGTTTCTTTAATTTTGTTTTTAAAAAATAAATAAGATAATTAAAATAGGGAATTTAATTAAAATACCCAAAGTTTGACTTTGACTTGCCAAAATACCCATTTTCTCGCCGAAATTGCCAAAATACCCAAAAATCCCGCGGTGGGTCCAGCGATCGTGGGACGTGGCACCACCTGGCACCGGGTTTGGCCAAATGTCTCGCTATGGCCCCTCAAGAAACCCTGTGGCTGCAAGTTTTACCCCCCAAGTATGCATGCAGTTACAAAAATGGTCCTTGTTCCGCGATCTCATCCCGCGATCGCGGGATCTACTGGACACGTGTACGGCTGGGGTTGCAACCCTAATTTTTAATAAATGTTTCCAACCCCCACCCTCCAATGTCGGGTATAAGAGGAGAGGTGGGGGACCATAATCCGGCCACCATACCCCATTTTAAAATTCTCTCCCAACTCTCTCAACATTCTCGTGTCGATTACGCGATCGGTTCGAAGATGTCACGTGTTAGGAATGTGGTAAGTCACTTTTCTTAACTTTTTGTAGTTTCTTGTTGTTATCTTAAATTTTTCAAAATATATGATATGTAAACTTTGTTGTTTGAATGTTGTTGTTTGAACTTTGTTGTTATCTTTAATTTTTGAAATATATGATATGTAAACTTTGTTGTTTGAATGTTGTTGTTTGAATGTTGTTGTTTAAACTTTGTTGTTATCTTAAATTTTTGAAATACATGATATGTAAACTTTGTTGTTATAAAAAAATATGTTAGTGTTAAAGTGTTTTTATAAAAAAAATAAGTTAGTGTTTTTTTGTTATAAAAAGATGAGTGTTTTTTTATAAAATTAGAGTGTTTTTAAAAAAAAATTAGGTTAGATCTCTTAAATTTGCTAATTTACAACTTAGGTCCGTAAACTTTAGCGAATGACAACTTAGGTCCCTAAACATTGGTGAATGACAACTTAGGTCCGTAAACTTTAGTGAATGACAACTTAGGTCCCTTAACTTTGGTGAATGACAACTTAGGTCCCTTAACTTTGGTGAATGACAACTTAGGTCCCTTAACTTTGGTGAATGACAACTTAGGTCCCTAAACTTTGCTAAATGACAACTTAGGTCCCTAAACTTTAGTGAATGAAAACTTAGGTCCCTTAACTTTAGTGAATTATTTAATTGTTTATCTTTCTTTTGAGTTTCCTACTCATAAATAAATTTTGGAAGTCACACTTCCGAAGCCCTAATATGTATATGTAACATTTTACCGAAACATCCGTAAATGGTATGAATATATAAAAACATTTAAATTGCATTCACATGCCAAACTCAATATTTAATTGGCCTCTTGCCAAAAGCATCTATATATAACAATATTATATGTAAATAAAAAAAACCCGCAACATATCTATTTGGATTTTGTCAAACGGATGTAAATAGCCCTAAGGTATGTGGGGACTTAAGCAATCCTTGTGATTCCCCTGCTACCTGGAAGTCCAACAGATTGAGTGGGTTATTTTCTAAAACTAAAATACACAAATAATTATCAACCCAATTAACCAAACAAGCACTATAACATCCGTGAATTTTCTATGTAGGGCGATCTTATTCAGATCGACTGTACGTTAAAGTGCCGCGTTGGCTACATCGTAGAGATGAGACAGCACTTCATTGATTTAGGAGATCGGGGAGCTAGGGTTGATGAGATCTTCAGAGGGACACCATTCGGTCCATGGCTGGATCTTACCATGAGCGGTGGCGACCCCATGCTAGTCCACATGTTTCTACAGCTGGAGGTCAAGGTCTCCAATGGTGATCTGGAGGAGATGTATTTTGATGTCTTCGGGCATCAAATGCGGTTTGGCCGTCATGAGTTCTGTCTAATTACAAGACTACTTTTTGGAGACGAACCCCCTTCCTTTGTTACCAGGCATTACTTTCGTTAGTAGGGTTTGGCCTGGCGTGTCACCATCTCGTTTGAGGATGAGGACAGTCGTGGAGACGATGAAAGACGGTCTTTCTGCCCTAAGCGACGAGGATATTGTCCGTGTATGCTTGGTGGTGATGGTGGAGATGGGCTTCATGGGCCGTGAGTGGAGCCAGTATGCTTCCGAGACGGTCCTTAGGGCCGTCGAGGATTTGCATTTGTTTAGCAGGTATACGTGGGGTAGCCACATCTGGACATATACCTACAGACAGATGCACCAAGCCATCGCCAGACGCGCCGACATAAATGCGAATATGACTGTTTGTGGATTTACATACGCCTTCAAGGTTGGATTAGTAGTATATAACATAAATAATAATACATACAGACTGTTTGCCTTTCCTTTTTACGTACTTGCTCTTCTTGTGTAATTCCAGATATGGATCTTGGAGATGTTTCCATCTCCCGTCAAAGTTTCACCATGCGCACCGACAGGTTAATTAGGGGAACCCGTTGGGAGAGGGTTGTTTCCCTAGATAGGAAGAATCGCCTTTCGTTCTTTCGCCTTTCAAGCACCGTAAGTTCTTTCACTATGTTTACAATGTTGCCTACGTTAGTCCCGGTTATTAATTTTTTTGTGTTTTACCATATATTTAGCCGGTGCATGCGCCTCTCGAAAACCTTCTGCCTATGGATACCGAGAGGGACACGCCTTGGTACACAAACATCGTGACCTTTATCGATAGAGAGGAGGCATGACATCGGTCGAAGAGGGTCCGACGTTCTTCTCCTTCCACATTTGGGTCTAGTTCCTCATCTGACGAAGACGACGCGAGGCCTGAGTATTCTTCCAGAAATGACGATCGATATGTGCCGCCCACTTCCGATCGATATGAGGCGCCCCCTTTCGATCGATATGAGGCGCCCCCTTTCTCCTCCCATCAAGATCCGCCTTCCACCGAGCCATCTCGTGGCAGTTTACACCAGCTGTGGGACTATGTCTACGGGCCTCTAGACACACGTATTCAAGATCTAGAGGACTTCGTCAGAAAGTTTTTGGCTGTTCAGGTTAGTGTTTAACTTAATTTGTCGGCCACGATCTTTTAGTTTGTATATTAATATTACGTTCCATATTTGTTTTAGCTGTCGAGTACGACACTGATCTCCGCTCCGTTCGGACAGGGGGCACCGGCGACGTTTGCCACCACATCCTATCCGTCATTCCCAGAGAGTGTAAGTCACACTGAATAACCAACATAGTTATATATTCGTTCCTAGGTTTGTAACTGTTAAAATGAAATATGTCATACAAACTGGGATGACGACGACAGGGGCTTATACACACCACATGACGACAGAGGCCCCCATATCCTATGCGACATTCCCACAGAGTGTAAGTCACACTGAATGACCAATATAGTTATATTTTCGTTCCTAACTTTGTAACTCTTATAATGAAAAATTTCATGCAGATTGGGATGATGGAGGCAGGGGGTTATACACACCTAATGTCGACGTTCGCCACCCCATCATTCACGGACCTCCTTGGGATACCGGAGACAAACTATTACAGGCCGGACATGTCGGGGCCGTCGTACGTCACACCGCCACCACATACTATGACTGTAAGTTATTTTGGTAGTTTTGGTTTAATTGTGAACATGATGAAATTGTACTTAAAACATCTAATAAGTTAATTTTCAGTCGATGGGGTCGGGAGAGGACTTACGGTGCTCGGAAAGTCTCGAGGAGCACTTCTCGGAGCCGGACATTGACCCGATGGATGTGGTAGAACCTGCTAGGCCGGTTCGGAATAGGCAACGTTAAAAATGGCGGGGTACCCCACTATTTACACGGCAAAAATCTACCACACCGCTCCCTAAAACGAAAGCCATGCCAAAGGTGACAGCAAAGGGAGCAGGAAAGGGAGCGAGAAAGAAGGCGGGAAAGAAAGCGGGAAAGAACGTGGGAAAGAGAAAGATGGCTTCACCAGAGCGTCTTCCGGCCGACGAGATAGCGAACCTGTGCCAGACTGGTGACCTCCCCCACCTGATATTCATCCCTTACATCAACCTGGACATCACCCCTGGGTTTTCAAAGTATTGCTGGCAATTAACCCTTTGGAGTCTGAATTAGAGGATGTGGTTAGTATTGAAGTTTAACTATAGAAATATAATCAAATATATTTATATTACATGTCTAACCATCTATTTTTTGGGTACAACATATCGATTGTTGGGTCGCCATGCTCCTACATTTATGTCAATCAGAGGCGAGGTGGACGATCATGCACACTACTTTCTTTGAGTTCATGGTCAATGAGCGTCAAGGTGCCGACTCCGTGGTTAACTCATGCAATGGTGTGGAAGGGGTTTCTTGGCGGGACGTCGATACTGTATGTAGATCGTTTTACTCTTATTTTATTTAAGTTGTTTGGTTGCTAACTAAGTTGTCTAATATTGTAATATTTCAGGTGTACATCCCTATCTGCATTCATCCCAAATATTGGGTGCTCGGAGTGTTTGAGCTTCGTCGTATGTTGATGACCATATATGACAGCGACCCTGCCAGTCTCTACACAGAGGCTTTGCATCAGCGTCTTGCCACATTTAAAGATAAGCTGTCGAAGTTCTTTAGACTACTCGGGGAGCTGGACCGTCGCGACAACTCGGAGCACTTCTGTCACAGGTTTTATAGGCATACACCTCATCAGCATGGGATCAATGTGGATTGCGGTGTCTGGGTATGCCGTAATGTCAGCATGTTGATTGAGGGCGATGTGGTAGAGTTAGCCCCTACCCGCACCGAACAAGAGGCCATGGACTTTCGCATGCATATGGCGGAGACCATTTATGCGCATTGTGTTCCACAGGTAGATGATTAGGTTTTTTATGTAACATTAAATGATTGTTATTTTTAGTGTTAACTTATTTTGTTAAAGTATTTAACTTGAAGTTATAATTTTGTTTATTATGTTGTTAAAGTATTGCACATATGAATACTTGAAGCCTAAAAAGTGTGACAAAAACAGTAAAAACATGCAACAACACTTTAAAAATCTCAACTACATAAAATGATAACCTAAAAACTAGAGGGACCAAAAATATAATTTTTTGATTAATTGATGATGAAGAGGAATCATGTGCAGAAGATGCATGGTAGTATGGGGAATCATGTGATGGTGCATGATAACATGTACATGCATCATGATGTCATGCTCCTCCCATGTTTCGCCATGCTCAGTATTACTGATAACTCTATTTTTAGAGTTATTATTTTCTTTTATTTTCTATTTTATTTCCTCAATTTTAGCCATTTCACTTCTCAAATCCCCCATTCTTGGTACATTTCACGAAAAAGAGCAAAAAGAGTGAACCATAGTCTTTAATAAATTATTTGGTGGAATTTGGGTGTTTTTCACGTTTTATCCGCAGGGACTTGCGTTCCCCGCTCCGGATCCCACTATCGAGCTGAACAAAAAGACAAAAGACAAAGAAACTCTAAGTTGGGATGTAATTATTCTGGAGAATGGAAGGTTCATTTGGCTGAGATAAGGGCTGGAGAAGTACAAGGCATCTTTCTTTTAGATGGCATCAAGTACACCTTTTGTACTTTGAAGTTGACTTGGTGAAGGGTCCATTGGGTAAAAGAGCTACAACATGGTGGATAATAGGATTGTTCAAAGAGCTAATTTTCAGCTTGATTCTCCAGTCCTTATACAATAGACAAACCCAATTTTTGTGTAATACCCAACCCTTTCTCCTAGTATATAAAGGAGGTGTTGGGTGCCATTAATTCCATGCTTAATTTTTAATTTCTCAACTACAACATTAGTATTAGCTTTAGTTCTCTCATTTACTGCAGTAGTTAACTTTAAATTTCTGTATTTTACATTCTTAGTATAATTTGTAGTTCGAAGTACACAGCGACAGGGACGAATTCTCGTTCCCCACTGTGGGTTCAATTCAACCCACTTTCAGTTTAATTATGTGCAATTTCTACTCTTTTGTTTTCTTTACTTCGGAAATGGTAGGCTAAACATCCCTTGGGATGTAGGAAAGAGAAGTACCTGGATTTTATTAAAAATGCTTGAGTAATCTTGATACTTGGAATATTTCTTGTTTTGGTCATTCACTCTCGATTATTACCCAAGGATGCGAACAAGCCGATCACTTGCAAGGATCTAAAGTCTAGTTCTTAACTTAGAAATAAGTAGAACGCAGTGACACGAGCTTGAATGATGCTAGGGGATTCGAAAGAATTCTTATGACACTTGCGAAAGTGGGGTCGGCACAGTGAGCTAATCTCAACCCACTGGAGTAGTAGGCAAGCTAGTTGGTGTATTTAAAACACTTAGAGTATTTGTCTCTACACATTCCATCGAGGCCTGAAAAGGTCCATTTTGAGATTACCGTTGACAAAACAACAAGTACTACGAGTATGGGATTTTTGCTTAAAGGTGTGAGTATTTTGTAACCGGGCTTTTCTAGCGAAAATGCCTACCTCAAGTACAAGGATCATTTTTTAAGGATAAGGTATTTAATATAAAATCTAGGGAAAATCTAACCTACATTCCTCCTTTTAAATCTTAAGTAAATCGTAAAAGTAATATTTCACCGAACAAACCAAAATATTGCTTCTTCTGTTATTGAAACCTGTAAAAGGAGCTCATGAGAACCGTATTGTCTTGATTGCCCAGTCTCCGTGGATTCGATTCTGGTATTTTACCAACTATTACTTGCTGTGACGATCATAGTGGACAGTGTACACTTGCACTTCCCACTGTGGACAGTTTGCAACCCACTGCGACTAAATCACATATTTCGCACGTACCAAGTTTTTGGCGCCGTTGCCGGGGACTGACGTGATTTTTAATCTCAAGACATTAGTTTTTGTACAAGCCCGGGTAACTCGTTTTTCTAAGACCGTTCGTGTTGCATGCCACGGCAACAACACGAACCTTTGGTGCCAATCGACCTTGAAATAGAAAAGACTTTTCGAAGGAGACGTAAAAACAAGAACACAAATCGACAACCCCCAGTGGAACCCACTACAAACATGGCAGGTGTAGGGGGTGAAAGACCCGTTAATCCACCACCATTAGTGGAGACCACAGTGACGATTGCCGATAGCAAAGATCGAAAAATACGAGACTATGCTACTTCCGGAGCTAGTGACTTAAGCTCTGGGATTTTGAGGCCCAATATTGTTGCAACGCATTTTGAACTCAAACCGGTGATGTTTCAAATGATTCAAGCCATGGGTCAATTTGGAGGATCACCATCTGAGGATCCACACTCGCACTTAAAATCGTTTTTGGAAATGACTGATTCCTTTCAATTGCAAGGTGTGAGTGATGAAGCATTAAGACTAAGGCTTTTCCCTTTTTCACTAAGGGATAAGGCAAAGACTTGGCTGAACTCACACGCACCTCACTCGATAACCACTTGGCAAGAACTTGCTGATAAATTTTTACAAAAATACTTTCCTCCCACGAGGAATGTAAGGTTTCGAAATGATATTATTTTGTTTATGCAAGAAGAAGATGAGGCTGTTTCGGATGCATGGGAACGATTTAAAGATTTACTTCGAAAGTGCCCACATCACGGCATCCCACATTGCATCCAATTGGAAACCTTTTACAATGGTCTTTCCAATGCAGCCAAAATCATCTTAGATGCAACAGCCGGTGGAACATTCACGAGTAAAACCTACAATGAAGGATATCAAATATTGGAAAAAGTGTCTAACAACAATACCGAGTGGTCCAATCCTAGAGCAATAGTACCAAAGACCAACACCATCGATTCCGAAGCACTCAAAACCATGAATGCGCAGCTCGTGGCCTTAACCAAATTAGTTTTGAATCAAAATAGAGGCCAAGTCAATTCCGCAACTCATCTCGCCGAAAACTGCTCCCTCTGTGGAGAAGAGCACGTTTTTGACTATTGTCCAGCAAATCCCGAGTCCGTTAATGTTATAGGGACCAACCCGAGGAACAATCCATATTCGCAGACTTATAATCCAGGGTGGAGGAATCACCCAAATTTCTCTTGGGCTGGTAATCCAGGACTCCAACCCCACGGGGCGAGTCATGTCCAGCAAAGACCACACAACCCCCCTGGATTTCAACAACATCACAGTGGGCAGAACTCACAGAACTTTCACCAAGGACAATCCTCACAACAGTTCCAACCACGAGGAACTCAAGCCGCTGAGGTTCAACCATCACTTGAATCTATTCTCAAAGGTTTCATGAATCAAACTCAAGCAGCCATTAGGAACATAGAGACTCAAGTAGGACAACTAGCCGTCGAAGTTAAGAATAGACCACCAGGGACGTTACCTAGTGATACCGAACACGCTAAGGTGATAGGAAAAGAGCACGTAAAGTCCATAACACTTAGCAGTGGGAAGTATCTGAAAGATATCGTTTTCGAGTCTGATGATTCGCCTCAAATACCCACTGTGATTCCCACAGTGGCCACTCCTCAAGTCACTGTCATTCCCACAGTGAGGACCGATGTGCCTGAGCTTCCCACTTTTGGACCTATACCAAAACCTACCGTTCTAAAGCCAATACCACCGCAAACTCAAATTGACCCACGAAATGTACCTTTTCCTGAAAGGATGAAGACTAAAAATGTAGATGTTCAGTTTAAAAAATTCTTAGACATATTTAAGCAACTTCACATTAACATACCCTTGGTAGAGGCTCTCGAGCAAATGCCAAGCTATGTTAAATTTTTAAAGGATATTTTGAACAAAAAAAGAAAGTTGAGTGAGTTCGAAACTGTGGCTTTGACCGAAGAATGTAGTGCCCTCCTTACTAGCAAGATTCCACCTAAGTTGAAAGACCCGGGTAGTTTCACCATTCCATGCACAATAGGAGGACAAGAAGTAGGTCAAGCACTTTGTGATTTAGGAGCTAGTATCAACTTGATGCCATTGTCCATTTTTAACAAGTCAGGTATTGGAGAGGCTAGACCCACAACCGTGACATTAACTAGCCGATCGGTCCATTGCCTACCCCAAGGGAAAAATAGAAGACGTTTTGGTCCAAGTGGATAAATTTATCTTCCCCGCCGATTTTCTAGTTCTAGATTATGAGGCCGATAAAGAAATCCCAATCATGTTAGGGCGTCCGTTTCTTGCAACCGGACGTACTTTGATTGATGTGCACAAAGGGGAACTCACTATGAGAGTCAATAACCAAGAGGTAACTTTCAATGTTTTCAAGTCCCTTAAGTACATAGAAAACGAAGACTATTTTGCTTTGAGTTTGATTACTGGAACCCACAGTCTTGACACAGTGCCCACAGTGGGGAGTGAGAGTGAGCACTTTGACTCTGAGAGTGACGATACTTTTGAGGATGAGTGTAACGAAATGGTAGCAGCCTTTGAACCTCTGGACTTTAAGGATAGAGATGTTCAACCCCCTTCAATAGAACAACCTCCCGAGTTATAGCTTAAACCATTGCCTTCCCACTTAAAATATGCTTATCTCGCTAAGGATAATAAACTTCCCGTTATTATCTCTTCCAAACTTAGTGATAAACAAGAACAACTTCTGATCGATTTGTTGATGAAGCATAAGAAGGCAAGTGGTTGGACCATAGCGGACATAAGAGGTATTAGCCCCTCCTTATGTCAACATAAGATTAACTTGGAGAGTGACCACCCTGGAAAAGTCCAACCTCAAAGAAGGTTGAACTCCATCATGAAGGAGGTAGTTAAAGAAAGACGTTTTGAAGTGGTTAGACGCTGGTATTATCTATCCCATTGCTAGTAGTAGTTGGGTGAGCCCCGTCCAATGTGTCCCTAAAAAGGGAGGGACGACCGTAGTGAAGAACGAAAAGAACGAGCTCATTCCCACTAGGACTGTCACGGGGTGGAGAATATGCATGGACTATAGACAACTCAACCTAGCCACTAAGAAAGACCATTTTCCGCTACCTTTCATCGACCAAATGCTCGATAGGTTAGCGGGAAAAGAATTCTATTGTTTTCTAGATGGATACTCCGGATACAACCAAATCCATATCGCCCCCGAGGACCAAGAAAGGACCACCTTTACTTATCCCTACGGTACTTTTGCATTCCGGAGGATGCCATTTGGATTGTGTAATGCCCCAGCCACTTTCCAACGTTGTATGATGGCCATTTTCACCGACATGATAGAAGACACCATAGAAGTTTTTATGGATGACTTTTCTGTGATAGGGACGTCATTTGACAACTGCCTGGGAAATTTAGAGAAAAGCCTAGTGAGATGTGAGACCCACGACCTTATTTTGAATTGGGAAAAATGCCATTTTATGGTAGAAGAGGGTATTGTCCTAGGCCATCTTGTCTCAAAAAGAGGGTTGGAAGTTGACAAAGCCAAGCTTGAGGTAGTGGCACAACTTCCCGAACCCACAACAGTGAAAGGTATTCGAAGTTTTTTGGGCCACGCAGGTTTTTATAGGAGGTTCATCAAGGATTTTTCGAAAATAACAAAACCCCTGTGTAACCTGTTGCAACATGAAAAAGACTTCATTTTTACCCAAGAATGCCGACATGCTTTTGAAACAATCAAGGAAGCCTTAGTCACAGCACCCATAGTGACCACTCCTGACTGGTCACTCCCATTCGAAGTGATGTATGACGCCAGCGAGTGGGCTGTGGGGGCTGTTCTCGGACAAAGAAAGAACAAAGTTTTTCACCCCATTTATTATGCAAGTAAAACACGGATTGAAGCTCAGATTAATTATACTGTTACTGAAAAAGAATTACTTGCGGTGGTGTTTGCTTTTGATCGTTTCAGGTCGTACTTGATAGGGGAGAAGGTCATAGTGCACACAGATCATGCAGCGATAAAATATTTGATCAACAAGGATGATTCCAAGCCACGTTTGATCAGATGGGTTTTATTGCTACAAGAATTTGACCTTGAGATCGTTGATAGAAAAGGAACAAGCAATCAGGTAGCTGCCCATTTGTCCAGGCTCGAGAACATAGTGGGCACTGTTGATCCCACTCCGGTCAAAGATAATTTTCCCGATGAACAATTGTTATCAGCCCAACATCTCGAAAATAATATTCCTTGGTATGCTGACATTGCAAACTTTTTAGCAAGTGGACTTAAGCCCCACGGGATGAGTAGACAACCATTTAAATTTTTTTTACATGATACACGACAATATGTTTGGGACGACCCTTTCTTATATAAGATAGGGACAGACCAAATATTGAGGCGTTGTGTCCATGGGAGTGAGCAACATCAAATACTCCATGGTTGTCACACATCCCACTACGGTGGCCACTTCGGTGGAAACCGTTCCACTGCAAAAATCTTGCAATGTGGGTTCTTTTGGCCCACTGTGTTTAAAGACTCTTACGAATTTGTGAAAAGTTGTGAGCAATGTCAACGCACCGGGGACATTTCGCAAAGGAAAGAAATGCCTCTTAACAACATTCTAGAGGTAGAACTTTTTGATGTTTGGGGGATCGATATCATGGGACCCTTTCCAAATTCCAACAATAATTTTTATATATTGGTTGCGGTGGACTGTGACACCCGTCAATCTAAAACACTCAGGTTAGCAACTGAATAGTATAATACTTGTTTTAACAAGTAGGAATAACTCATTATGACTTAAATATGATGGCTAAGGTTTAGTTTCCTAGGAATTCCAACAGTACGCTTAAGAAAATCCTGTTACCGCACGGAACTGCTTAAACTGTCTTATAAAATGCCGACTGGAACAGTTAACATTTAATTATAATAATATTAATAATAAGAGGAGTAAATATATAGTTTATATATATATACCCAAATCAAAAATTTAAAACTTTAAATAATTAAACCAAAAGTTAAGTAGATAAATGAGGTTTTAGTTACTTAAATCAAGTTTTTTTATAAAATTACATAATATAAATACTTATACAATCTTAATTAACACCTAAAAATAAATAAATAAATAAAAAAACTAAAAAATAAGGCCCAAATTTCGGCCCCTTCACTTGACCCAACATAATGCACTCATTAAAACTATCTAATTTTCAAGTAACCCCTTCATTTTCCTCTCAACCTCTCTCTCTCTCCATTCAAACTTTGAACTCTCTCTTTCCCCTCTAACCCAGCCGAATTCAGCCCCAAATCAACAACAAAAATCATCAAATCCTTGAAGACTTGAAGGTAATAATCAACCATAGAGTGGTAAACTCATCTCCTTGTGTTCTCCTTCATTTTCTTCATTTTTCTTGTAATTTCTCCTTCTTTTTCCTACTATATCTTCACCTTCTTGAGTTTCTGGAAATAGGACCTTAATAGACCCTTTTCATGGTAGATTAATCACCAAAGACATGTTATGTCAAACAAATGGTGATAATCCTTAAGCCATACATCTAGAACTCAAGAACTTGATGTTTTGACTACATGCATGTGGGTTTTGCTACAATCTGAGATGTGTGAGTTCATGCATGAGTTTTTAAAGGACAAAAATAGATTTTCTTATCTAAGAACATTGTCAAAGTAGTGGTAAATGAGTGTTCAATCAAAGAACCTACCATATGAGTGAAAATATGGATTTAAAACACTCATTTTTCATGAAATAGCATTTTAGTTTCTGGCAGATTACTTGCATGCATTTTATCCGACCATATCTTGAAAAATACTTAACCAAATGATATGAATCTTTTTCTGTAACTTTTTTTTATTGTGTTATGTTTCAAACCCAAGTGGTGTCATGTAAAAACTCGAAGATTTGACCCTTCAACTACTCATATGAAATTAAGTGTGCAAAGAAAATCTGACAGAGAAAATTCTCTACTTTAATCAGTTATAAGTCTCTTTATATTCCACTAAAATTCTTGATTTTTCTTCTGGAAATTTCTTTAATGAGTTATGAATCGAAAATAATTGGTTTCACTCAAAAATATTAAGATTTGGGGTCTCAAACACTCAAACCAAGACTGGTGTGCAAGAAATCAGAATCTGGCAGAATGGAAGACCTAACTTAAAATCGTCATATCTCCCTCAATATGTAACTAAAAATGATGAAATTTTTCTGGAAGATACTTTTATGAGTTAAGTTTAAAACCCAATTTGAATCACTGAAAAATGTTGAGATTTGACCCTCCAAATGGACTTGACAAAAAGATGGTGCAGACTGTTTTGGTAACTGTGACACTTAAACTTAAGTGTAATGATTAAAATAGCTAACCACCTCTAAAAATCATGATATCTATGTCAAACGTTCCCTAAGACCTTAGAATAATACATATAAAAATTTGGTTAAGTAAACTATTCCAGAAAATACTTAATTATGACTATTTGTGGACCAAAAATATTTCTGTCAGCAGAATAGTAAAAGCTCTAATTCAAGAAAAAGAGATTTTAGGAATATTAAAAGTAAAAAAAAAGCATATAAATTGTAGAATTTGTTAAAAACACCAAATTAAAACAACATATACAGGTATGTGAATGTATAAATGATGCCTTAATAAGTAAGAAATTTATAAGAATTTTAACTTGGATTAAAACACAAGGTGAGTAAGGAATTATAAAACATGGTACAAAGGATTAAATACTATGTATAACATATAAATTTAATGATGTAACAATAAAATCCTACAAACCTTTTTAAAACCAATAAATAACATATAAACGACAATGCAAAATAATACTTGAACCTAGTAACTAATATCAAGGCATTTTATAAGACATGATGGGCTAAGCAATGCTTTGGCCATAAGAGTTAGACCGAAACTGATGATGTGTTTCACTCCTTAGGAAGGACCTAGGATCGAGAAACTGTGCATCCGTGCGGCAACCCTTGGACATCCTTGCGGAACATCGTGAGTTTTCGCAGCCCCTTTATACTATTTTATACGTTTTGGGGTGAAAAGCATGTTACTATTATTTCAACGTTGTGAGTTTTCACAGCCCCGTTTTACTTGTTTAAATGTTTGGGGTGAAAAGCATGTTATGATTTTAAAATGCTAAATGATTCATGATAGTAAAATTATGGATATTTGTGATTTAAGAAATGAGTACAAATGAATGTACAACTTTACATAAGTGACAAAGATATGTTGAGTGATAATAAAAATGTTAAGTCCCCAATAGGTACACTACTTATTAACTCATAACGAGCCTGTGATATTTGTGGATAGCGCTATTTGGTTTGACAAACCCACCTTGACTGACGGGTAGGGGTGCACTTTATCTGTTAATAATGTTCTACTCACGTGGCCAACATACCACCTCTGAGGTAGTTCGCGGGGCGTAGATTGTCGGAGGCTTAGTAGTGGCTCAACACTTATATATCTTGCAAAAGTCATTTATTGTAAATTGTACTCATAAAGTTTTAAACTTGAAGCTTGTCATGAACAAACGTTTCATGAGAGTAACCTTTGGATGAAAAAAAAACTGTTGTGTATATGGAAAACCTGTGAACTCACCAACTCTTTGTAGTTGACCCTTTCTTTTATCATGCTTTTCAGGTGCTAATAAGTAAGTGAAGGCATGTAGGGTGCATATTGTGTGATGACATCGCCATCAAGAACATTAAAACTTCTTCTGTTAATTTTTGTATCCGGCGTCTTCTTTTTGAAACAATTTGCTCAAGACGTTGTAATGTAATATTTTGAACTATTGTATTGAATGTTGTCGTTGGTGTTGTCTGTTACCTTTTGAATGAAACCCTACGCTGTTATACCTCGTGTTTCCGCTTTAGCGGGGTGTGACAGATTTGGTATCAGAGCCTAAGGTTATAGAGAATGCCGGTTTTCTTATGGGAACCACAAACTATAACCCAACCATAACGCAAACTATTTTCAAAACGGTTTTCGAAATGATTGTCTAAAATCTGAAGTATATTGCTAATATAACCAAGTCGAATGTCACATTATTATACCTCAATTAAACAAAGCCTGATCACCTATGTTTAATTCGGGTAAATATAATGAGAGACTCGGGTTGGTCATATTGGAAGTATACTTAAAATAAATTTTCTACTTAATCACATAAGCATAATTTTTGTGTGTGCATGCATGAACATTGCATATCTTAGGCACTTACAATAGCACGCTTGGTATTGATGCATTATGGATAGTTGTGAAGAAATGGTTCCAAGAAAGTGGCGTTAGTGAAAGAACTTTTGACTACTTTTGATGATTAAACTTGGAAACTTATTTTGGTGGCATGTAGCTTACTATTTAGAACTCTAAGTACTAGGTATCTTTTGGGGAAAACATTTTGTTGCTTATTGAACCTATGTGATGGTTGAACCGTGTTTGTTTGAACAAAGTGTTGTGAAACGCATGATTATGAAGTTACTGTATGTTGCTATATTTATATGCTCTAATGATTAGTTGTAGACATACCATATGATATTCATAACCTAGTTGAGCAGAACTGGTGTAAAAAATATGACCAAATTCCTGTTTGAAACTATGCCTTAGAACTATGCATCAACACTATCTGATTCTAGAGCGGATAGGAGCTTTGTATCACTAGAGTTTAGGGCAAAAATTAATTTGAAACCTCAAAAGTTGAAAGAGGTCTACGTTATTGAATTTGCTAATGGGTAGGAAGTTAAGGTCAGGGACGTAATTACGGACTGTACCTTAAACTTAGCTAATAAGAACTTTAGTATAGACCTTATTCCAATTGTGCTAGGAAGCTTTGACATAGTCGTGGGCATGGATTGGCTATCCAAAAACCGAGTTGATATATGATGTTCCGAAAAGATCATCCGAATTCCCCTGCCAGAGGGTGAAACACTCGTCGTGCATGGAGAGAAGTCCGAAAAGAATTTTAAGATAGTGACGTGTATGAAGATGTGGAAGTACTTGAAAAGGAATGCATCGCGTTTTTGTCTCATGTTATAGTTAAGGAAATCGAAGAGAAATGCATTCAGGATTTTCCTGTAGTTCGGAATTTTCCCGAGGTATTCCCGGATGAGCTACCAGGAGTACCCCCGTCAAGACAAGTCGAATTCCACATCGACTTAGTTCCTGGAGCTGCACCTGTGGCTAAGTCACCGTACCGTTTGGCCCCATCGGAAATGCAGGAATTATCAGGACAACTCCAGGAGCTGCTCGACAAAGGACTTATAAGACCTAGCTCTTCGCCATGGGGTGCACCAGTTCTTTTCGTTAAAAAGAAAGATGGATCCTTGCGGATGTGCATCGATTATAGAGAACTCAATAAGATGACTATCAAGAACCGATACCCTCTTCCCCGAATCGACGACCTGTTCGACCAACTCCAAGGTGCTACCTACTTTTCAAAAATTGATCTTCGATCTGGATATCATCAAATGAGGGTCCGTGAAGAGGATGTTCCCAAGATGGCGTTTAGGACTCGATACGGCCATTACGAGTTCCTGGTTATGCCTTTTGGGCTAACCAATGCACCAGCTGTCTTCATGGACTTAATGAACAGGGTCTGTAGACCGTACCTGGACGAGTTCGTGATCATGTTCATAGATGATATACTAATTTACTCGTAAAGCAAGGAGAATCATGAGCGACATCTAAAGTTGATACTAGAATTGCTCAGAGACTAGAAATTGTATGCAAAGTTCTCCAAATGCGAATTTTGGATTCGAGAGGTACAATTTCTTGGCCACGTGATTAATGAGAAGGGAATTCATGTAGATCCGGTAAAAATTGAGGCCATCAAGAGATGGGAAGCCCCGAAGACCCCGACAGAAATCCGTCAATTTCTCGGTTTAGCAGGCCATCACCGGCGATTCATTGCGAATTTCTCAAAAATTGCGCAACCACTAACGGCCCTAACCCAAAAGGATAAGAAGTTCATTTGGGGAGAGAAACAAGAAGAAGCATTTCAAACACTCAAGCATAGGTTGTGTAATGCACCAATTCTGGCGTTGCCAGAAGGCGCGGAAAATTTCGTAGTCTACTGCGATGCATCACACCAAGGTTTGGGGTGTGTATTGATGCAGAAGGACAAAGTCATTGCATATGATTCGAGGCAACTTAAAGCTCATGAGAAGAACTATACTACTCATGATCTAGAATTGGGAGCCGTAGTGTTTGCACTCAAGATTTGGAGACATTATCTTTACGGCACGAAATGCACCATCTACACCGATCATAAAAGCCTTCAACATATCCTTGACCAGAAAATGCTTAATATGAGACAAAGAAGATGGGTTGAACTGCTTAGTGACTATGACTGTGAAATAAAGTACCATCCAGGCAAGGCTAATGTGGTAGCCGACGCACTAAGCAGGAAGGAAAGGGTGAAACCGTCAAGGGTACGAGCAATGGGTGCGTTCATTCAGACGAGCCTAAAGACACAAATTCTTGAAGCTCAGGAAGAAGCGTTGAAAGAAGAGAACTTGAAGGAAGAGGCCCTACATCAATGGGAACTTAAATTTAAAACAAGGTCAGATGGGGTACGTTACTTTGAAGACAAAGTTTGGATACCAAAGGTTAATAGCCTACGATCAACAATTATGGATGAAGCCCATAAATCAAGATATTCGATTCACCCAGGAGCTGATAAGATGTACAAAGATCTAAAGGAATACTACTGGTGGCCGGGTATGAAGAGAGACATTGCTTTGTACGTAAACAAGTGCTTAAATTGTGCAAAAGTTAAGACCGAACATCAGAAACCATCTGGTCTACTGCAACAACCCAAGATTCCCCAATGGAAATGGGAACAAATAGCTATGGATTTCGTAACTAAGCTACCCAGGACTAGGAAAGGGCACGTCGCAATATGGGTTATAGTGGACCGACTTACGAAATCTGCGCATTTTCTTCCTATTCGGGAAGATTATAAGATAGAAAGACTTGCACAAATTACGTCAATGAAATCGTTATGCGTCATGGAGTTCCTATTTCCATCATCTCGGAAAGAGATAGTCGTTTCACGTCACGGTTTTGGCGATCACTCCAGAAAGCTTTGGGTACGCGTTTGGATCTGAGCACTGCCTACCATCCTCAAACGGACGGCCAGTCAGAAAGAACTATACAAACGTTAGAGGATATGTTGCGTGCATGTGTGATAGATTCTGGTGGAAATTGGGATACTCACCTACCATTAGTGGAGTTCTCCTACAACAATAGTTATCATACCAGCATCCAGTGTGCACCGTATGAAGCCTTATATGGACGCAAGTGTAGATCCCCACTTAGTTGGTTGGAAATTGGCGACAGACAGTTGACTATGCCTGAAATCGTTCAAGAGACTACTGACAAGATCGCAATTATTAAGGACAGAATCAAGGCCGCAAGAGATCGTCAGAAGAGTTACACAGATAACCACAGGAAGCCATTAGAATTCCAAGTGGGAGATAAAGTGCTTCTAAAAGTATCGCCTTGGAAAGGATTAATACACTTCGGAAAAAGAGGCAAGTTGAGTCCAAGATATATTGGCCCGTTTGAAATAATTGAACGGATTGGTCCAGTAGCATATAAACTCAGTTTACCGCAAGAGCTGAGTGCCATCCACAATACGTTCCATGTGTCAAACCTTAAGAAATGCCTAAGTGATGAATCATTGGTTCTACCCCTAGAGGATATTCAGGTCAACGAGCGATTACACTTCATAGAAGAACCAATTGAAATCCTTGATCAAGAAGTCAAACGAACAAGGCGTAGTAAGATCCCAATTTTAAAAGTTCGTTGGAATTCGAGGCATGGACCTGAATATACATGGGAACGAGAAGATTACATGAAACATAAGTACCCTCACCTATTTGCAAAGGATCAGACGGGGAATAGCAATCAACGAATTTCGGGACGAAATTCTTCTAACAAGAGGAGACTGTGACACCCGTCAATCTAAAACACTCAGGTTAGCAACTGAATAGTATAATACTTGTTTTAACAAGTAGGAATAACTCATTATGACTTAAATATGATGGCTAAGGTTTAGTTTCCTAGGAATTCCAACAGTACGCTTAAGAAAATCCTGTTACCGCACGGAACTGCTTAAACTGTCTTATAAAATGCCGACTGGAACAGTTAACATTTAATTATAATAATATTAATAATAAGAGGAGTAAATATATAGTTTATATATATATATATATACCCAAATCAAAAATTTAAAACTTTAAATAATTAAACCAAAAGTTAAGTAGATAAATGAGGTTTTAGTTACTTAAATCAAGTTTTTTTATAAAATTACATAATATAAATACTTATACAATCTTAATTAACACCTAAAAATAAATAAAAAATAAAAAAAACTGAAAATAAGGCCCAAATTTCGGCCCCTTCACTTGACCCAACATAATGCACTCATTAAAACTATCTAATTTTCAAGTAACCCCTTCATTTTCCTCTCAACCTCTCTCTCTCTCCATTCAAACTTTGAACTCTCTCTTTCCCCTCTAACCCAGCCGAATTCAGCCCCAAATCAACAACAAAAATCATCAAATCCTTGAAGACTTGAAGGTAATAATCAACTATAGAGTGGTAAACTCATCTCCTTGTGTTCTCCTTCATTTTCTTCATTTTTCTTGTAATTTCTCCTTCTTTTTCCTACTATATCTTCACCTTCTTGAGTTTCTGGAAATAGGACCTTAATAGACCCTTTTCATGGTAGATTAATCACCAAAGACATGTTATGTCAAACAAATGGTGATAATCCTTAAGCCATACATCTAGAACTCAAGAACTTGATGTTTTGACTACATGCATGTGGGTTTTGCTACAATCTGAGATGTGTGAGTTCATGCATGAGTTTTTAAAGGACAAAAATAGATTTTCTTATCTAAGAACATTGTCAAAGTAGTGGTAAATGAGTGTTCAATCAAAGAACCAACCATATGAGTGAAAATATGGATTTAAAACACTCATTTTTCATGAAATAGCATTTTAGTTTCTGGCAGATTACTTGCATGCATTTTATCCGACCATATCTTGAAAAATACTTAACCAAATGATATGAATCTTTTTCTGGAACTTTTTTTATTGTGTTATGTTTCAAACCCAAGTGGTGTCATGTAAAAACTCGAAGATTTGACCCTTCAACTACTCATATGAAATTAAGTGTGCAAAGAAAATCTGACAGAGAAAATTCTCTACTTTAATCAGTTATAAGTCTCTTTATATTCCACTAAAATTCTTGATTTTTCTTCTGGAAATTTCTTTAATGAGTTATGAATCGAACAAAATTGGTTTCACTCAAAAATATTAAGATTTGGGGTCTCAAACACTCAAACCAAGACTGGTGTGCAAGAAATCAGAATCTGGCAGAATGGAAGACCTAACTTAAAATCGTCATATCTCCCTCAATATGTAACTAAAAATGATGAAATTTTTCTGGAAGATACTTTTATGAGTTAAGTTTAAAACCCAATTTGAATCACTGAAAAATGTTGAGATTTGACCCTCCAAATGGACTTGTCAAAAAGATGGTGCAGACTGTTTTGGTAACTGTGACACTTAAACTTAAGTGTAATGATTAAAATAGCTAACCACCTCTAAAAATCATGATATCTATGTCAAAAGTTCCCTAAGACCTTAAAATAATACATATAAAAATTTGGTTAAGTAAACTATTCCAGAAAATACTTAATTATGACCATTTGTGGACCAAAAATATTTCTGCCAGCAGAATAGTAAAAGCTCTAATTCAAGAAAAAGAGATTTTAGGAATATTAAAAGTTAAAAAAAAGCATATAAATTGTAGAATTTGTTAAAAACACCAAATTAAAACAACATATACAGGTATGTGAATGTATAAATGATGCCTTAATAAGTAAGAAATTTATAAGAATTTTAACTTGGATTAAAACACAAGGTGAGTAAGGAATTATAAAACATGGTACAAAGGATTAAATACTATGTATAACATATAAATTTAATGATGTAACAATAAAATCCTACAAACCTTTTTAAAACCAATAAATAACATATAAACGACAATGCAAAATAATACTTGAACCTAGTAACTAATATCAAGGCATTTTATAAGACATGATGGGCTAAGCAATGCTTTGGCCATAAGAGTTAGACCGAAACTGATGATGTGTTTCACTCCTTAGGAAGGACCTAGGATCGAGAAACTGTGCATCCGTGCGGCAACCCTTGGACATCCTTGCGGAACATCGTGAGTTTTCGCAGCCCCTTTTTACTATTTTATACGTTTTGGGGTGAAAAGCATGTTACTATTATTTCAACGTTTTGAGTTTTCACAACCCCGTTTTACTTGTCTAAATGTTTGGGGTGAAAAGCATGTTATGATTTTAAAATGCTAAATGATTCATGATAGTAAAATTATGGATATTTGTGATTTAAGAAATGAGTACAAATGAATGTACAACTTTACATAAGTGACAAAGATATGTTGAGTGATAATAAAAATGTTAAGTCCCCAATAGGTACACTACTTATTAACTCATAACGAGCCGGTGATATTTGTGGATAGCGCTATTTGGTTTGACAAACCCACCTTGACTGACGGGTAGGGGTGCACTTTATCTGTTAATAATGTTCTACTCACGTGGCCAACATACCACCTCTGAGGTAGTTCGCGGGGCGTAGATTGTCGGAGGCTTAGTAGTGGCTCAACACTTATATATCTTGCAAAAGTCATTTATTGTAAATTGTACTCATAAATTTTTAAACTTGAAGCTTGTCATGAACAAACGTTTCATGAGAGTAACCTTTGGATGAAAAAAAAAACTGTTGTGTATATGGAAAACCTGTGAACTCACCAACTCTTTGTAGTTGACCCTTTCTTTTATCATGCCTTTCAGGTGCTAATAAGTAAGTGAAGGCATGTAGGGTGCATATTGTGTGATGACATCGCCATCAAGAACATTAAAACTTCTTCTGTTAATTTTTGTATCCGGCGTCTTCTTTTTGAAACAATTTGCTCAAGACGTTGTAATGTAATATTTTGAACTATTGTATTGAATGTTGTGGTTGGTGTTGTCTGTTACCTTTTGAATGAAACCCTACGCTGTTATACCTCGTGTTTCCGCTTTAGCGGGGTGTGACATGGACTATGTTTCGAAATGGGTGGAAGCCATTGCTTGTCACTCTAATGATGCCAACACCGTGGTGAAATTTTTGCATAAAAATATTTTCACTCGATTTGGAACACCACGAGCATTGATTAGTGATGAGGGCACCCATTTTGTAAACAAAGTCATGAGCTCGGTCCTTGCTAAATATGATATACATCATAGAGTGGCCACCGCATACCACCCGCAAACAAACGGTTTAGCCAAACTTTCAAATCGTGAGATCAAAGGTATTTTGGAGAAAGTCGTTAAACCACATCGAAAAGATTGGTCAACCAAACTTGATGATGCTCTTTGGTCCTATCGAACGGCCTATAAAACTGTAACACCCCGCTTACCACGACACAATATTGTCCGCATTGCCCCACTGGCTCACGGCTTTGTTCTTGGCGACCTGGCGAGGACTTCCCAGGGGGTCACCCATCCTGGTACTACTCCCACCCAAGCACGCTTAACCACAGAGTTCCCAAGGAACCCACATGCTTGTGGCCCCAAAACGCGTTGTGTCTGGTAAGGCCAAGTTTTACTAATATACCCAGCATCTCTCCTGTCCACGACCGATGTGGGATATGCCTAATGTGTTACACACACCCCCCCTCAGGGACTCATCGTCCTCGATGAGGTTTGCCCCACATCTCGAACGGCACAGGAGTGGCTCTGATACCATTTGTAACACCCCGCTTACCACGACACAATATTGTCCGCTTTGCCCCACTGGCTCACGGCTTAACACATTAGGCATATCCCACATCGGTCGTGGACAGGAGAGATGCTGGGTATATTAGTAAAACTTGGCCTTACCAGACACAACGCGTTTTGGGGCCACAAGCATGTGGGTTCCTTGGGAACTCTGTGGTTAAGCGTGCTTGGGTGGGAGTAGTACCAGGATGGGTGACCCCCTGGGAAGTCCTCGCCAGGTCGCCAAGAACAAAGCCGTGAGCCAGTGGGGCAATGCGGACAATATTGTGTCGTGGTAAGCGGGGTGTTACAAATGGTATCAGAGCCACTCCTGTGCCGTTCGAGATGTGGGGCAAACCTCATCGAGGACGATGAGTCCCTGAGGGGGTGTGTGTGTAACACCTTAGGCATATCCCACATCGGTCGTGGACAGGAGAGATGCTGGGTATATTAGTAAACCTTGGTCTTACCAGACACAACGCGTTTTGGGGCCACAAGCATGCGGGTTCCTTGGGAACTCTGTGGTTAAGCGTGCTTGGGTGGGAGTAGTACCAGGATGGGTGACCTCCTGGGAAGTCCTTGCGAAGTCCTTTCCAGGTCGCCAAGAACAAAGCCGTGAGCCAGTGGGGCAAAGCGGACAATATTGTGTCGTGGTAAGGGGGGTGTTACAAAAACTCCCTTAGGAATGTCTCCATTTAAATTAGTGTTTGGCAAGGCTTGCCATTTACCGATTGAATTGGAGCACAAGGCGTTTTGGGCCCTTAAAGAGCTTAACATGAGTGAGGATGCTGCGGGAATTAAAAGGAGTTTGCAAATGCATGAACTAGAGGAGTTGCGATATCACTCCTACGAGAACGCAAAGTTGTACAAAGAAAAGACCAAGATGTGGCATGATCGAAGAATCAACCATAGGGAGTTCATGGAAGGACAACAAGTACTATTGTTCAATTCCTGTCTTAAACTCTTTCCGGGTAAGCTAAAATCAAGATGGACGGGACCATACACCATTGTCAAAGTGAGTCCCTTTGGAACAGTGGAGTTGAAGTCCCCACAGTCTGGTCAAATCTTTAAAGTCAATGGGTAGAGAGTGAAACATTTTCTGAATGAGAGTGCTCACATTCCATCCCACTCTCCACCTCACTATGGTTAAGAAAAGTCAAAATCGCTTGTAAATATTTTATTTCAAGTATTTGCTTCCTTTTTATTATTTTTGGTACTTTTAATTCTGCATGGTAGTTTATTTTGCATGTGTGTAGGAGAGATTCCCAACTTTTGAAGAAAAAGCCAAGAAAGTGCTTCGCAGTGGGATGGAGCACGTCCCTGCGCTTCCCACTCCCGAACTGACATAAGATGGGACGGTTTTTGGGGGCCCAAGATGCTGACACACATCAACTTCTCTTACAAATCAGTCAACTTTTGCTGCCACTTGTCATAAGTTTGCCATTTTCCAAGAAAAACCATCATTGTCCTTTCTCTCTCTCATAAACAAACGGTTCCCTCCAATTTGAAAACAAAAACCTTTCCCATCCTAAAACCTAAAAACCACACTTACTTCTAAAAATCAAAAATACCCTCTCTCCTTCTCCTTTCTCTCTCACGAACCAAAACCGAAAAAAACCCTTCCTAAACCCTAAAAATGGCCAGGAGCAAAAGACTAAACACCCACCCAGAGGAACCCAACCGTGCGGCGGTCCATCGCAGAACCACCCGCCGGAAACCATCACCGGCGATTTAAACGAACCGCCGCCGGTCTCCGGTGAACCACCGATCATACCAGATATTCCAGACACGGGTTCATCCAAGCAAGAGAGTCCGAGGGCTGTGTCTTCATCAAAGGTTTCGGACACCAGTCAAAGCTATCTCGATGACGAAGCATTGCAGGCCGAAGAGGAAGAAAGGAGGTTGGTAGAAGAGTATAACCAAAGGATGTCTGCTATCCGAAAAAGAAAAGAAGAAGTTGAGAAGAAACGACGAGAGGAAGAAGAAAGACTGAAACTAGAAGAGGAGGAAAGGTTAAGAAAAGAAGAGGAGGAGAAGAAAAAATGGGAGGAGGCCGAGAGGTTGGCGAGAGAGGAAGAGGAAAGAAAAAGAGTCGAGGAAGAAAGGCTTCGTGAAGAAGAAAGAAAACGGGCAGCGGAAAAAAAGAAAAGGGCTGAAGAAGAACGGTTGGCAAAGGAAGAACAAGAAAGAATCAGACAAGAGGGGGAAATTCGAAGAAAAGGGAAGGAGCAGATTCAGACTGAGGAAAATCCTCAGGTCACAAACACGGTCGATTTACCGGCACTCCAGGATGCTGCCCACAGTGGGGAAAACCCCATCGTTCGGGCTCTGAGGAAAAAGGGAATGGTCACTAGGTCTAGGGTGACCATGTCGGAGAAAACACCAACCAAAAAGCCGAGAAGAAAATCGTCTGGGAATGGTAAGGGTCTCGAACCCTCTTTAAGTTCATCATCTGTTGAAACTGATGCTGGGAATGAGCAAGTGCCATCTGAAAACCCACACCATTCCACTGTGGGGACTGAGCATGCCCCAGTGGGGTGCCTAGGCAGTTCACAACTCCAGCAGTGGCCGCCCATTATGACTGTATTTTTAAGCAGCGATTGAACTTGGAGAGGGGCTTCGACCCCAAGTTTGTAGAGGCAAACCCGTTTATCAAAAATCGGGTTTTAGCACAAGATTGGGCGACGTTGGCATCTGCCAATCGTCGAGCAAATGCCTCTCTAGTTCAAGAGTTTTATGCCGAGGCTTCGCAGACCAAAGACCCCTTTGTAAAAGTTCGGGGTCGGACCGTGTATTATCATGCCACCGCCATTAACCAGGTCCTTGTAATAAGGACCCCAACTACATGCGCATTCACACAGTTCTTGAGAAAAATGAGCCCCGCCGATGAAGATGTGATTTTAAGGGAATTGGCAGTGGAGGGAAAGCCCTGGGATATGGATGGCACACGCAAATGTCTACACGCTAGCTCCCTCACTACCGAGGCCGCTGTGTGGTTTGCGTTTGTTCGGGCCACTTTATCCCCCACTTCTCATGATACGACCCTATCGATGCACAAGTGCGCCCTGCTGTACTGCATCCTTACGGATAAGCCGATCAACCTTGGGTCCGTCATGTTTTCCGCCATTCACACCGCACGCACATGAAAGAAGGTAATCCTACCCCTCCCTTGTCTTATCACTTCATTACTAATCGAAGCTGGAGTACCCTCAGCTGCAGATGATCAGTGGCTCGTTTCAATGAGCAACATTAGCATCCTAACCATCAAGAAAATGGGGAGGGCACTTGCCGGCCCTTCTAAAGAACCTGCTCAGGACGATCCCACTGTGAGAACCACTGGTACCCCACTACGACAGCCCACTGCAGTAAGCTCAAGCAACCCCATGACCGCCGTTCTGCAAGCAATAACAACTCTCACTTATAAAGTCGATCTCATGGAAGCTCAGCAGAAGCATATGAACCGAGCCACCAAGTCGTTCTGGATGTATACAAGGGATAGGGATGCGGTTGTCAACCAGATGCAACAAGGTCATGATCCCGAGTTACACGGATAACTCCCTGAATTTCCCGAAGGTATTTGCCCCTCAAATGAAAGTGAAGATGATTTCGAGGAAGACTCCGCCACAAGCTCGCCGCAAGCAAGTCCGAACCGCTGAATGGTTTGTTGGGATTATGGTTCCCACTTTTGATGCTCCCAAAAACAATTTATATTTTCTGTTTATTTTGGTATTTCTCCTATGGCTAGGCATTTGACAATATTTTCTGCTTTGGTTACTTTTGGTTTATGATGCATGGATCCCTACTACTTTTAGTAGGTGCTTTTGGGTACTAAGTCACTTCTTGTTTGAATGATTGTTTGATCTCGTTTTCATTTCAAGGTACAACTTTCGGCTTCCGACTTAAAAGGTCCCTTTTGTAAGTATGAATCTCAACTTATCACCATGAAATGATATAGGCCATTTTTCGCATCCAAACAAGACCCTTTTTGTACCCCAACCACCTCTTTCGCACCAAAATTCAAGTCACAGTGAGGACACCGTGCAATCTTAAGTTTGAGGTGGGGACTTCCAGAGTGACTTCCAGTCTTTCCACAGTGGGGACATTGTGAAGTCATAAGTTTGAGGTGGGTAAGCCATACCCCCCTCCAAAAAAAAATCAAAAATACAAAAACAGAAGAAAAACGGAGTGTCACTACAAAGGATTGATGGTGTGCCTTTTCTGGACCATCAAAGTGTTCACTCCCAGAAAAAGATGGTGTGCCTATTCTGGACCATCAGAATACCCACTCTCACAAAAAATAGCCATACCCAAATAAAAAGCCTGAAGTGTACGAACTTACCCATACAAAGCACAAACCACTCACTTCTTGAAATAAAAATCTCAAAGCGAGATTTTCGGTCCGTATTTGGAATTATTTGCCAAAACCCTTGGGAAAATATTCAAAGCCATAAACCTTTCAAACCCAAGAAAGTCCTATTGATCAAAGGTGAACAAGGGAAAGATTTCGTCAAGTACAAAAGTGAATTTTAATTTGGGAACCAAAAGAAGTATGTGTGGAAGGAGATCAACGCCCATTTAGAGTGAGAAGTCGGTAAGTCCCTGAAAGCTCAAGTGCATCATTTTTTCTTTATTTTTATTACTTGGGGGACAAGTAATGGTTTAAGTTTGAGGTTGTGATAACTCTATTTTTAGAGTTATTATTTCCTTTTATTTTCTATTTTATTTCGTCAATTTTAGCCATTTCACTTCTCAAAACCCCCATTCTTGGTACATTTCACGAAAAAGAGCAAAAAGAGTGAACCATAGTCTTTAATAAATTATTTGGTGGAATTTGGGTGGTTTTTCACGTTTTATCCGCAGGGACTTGCGTTCCCCACTCCGGATCCCACTATCAAGCTAAACAAAAAGACAAAAGACAAAAGACAAAGAAACTCCTAGTTGGGATGTAATTATTCTGGAGAATGGAAGGTTCATTTGGCTGAGATAAGGGCTGGAGAAGTACAAGGCATCTTTCTTTTAGATGACATCAAGTACACCTTTTGTACTTTGAAGTTGACTTGGTGAAGGGTCCATTGGGTAAAAGAGCTACAACATGGTGGATAATAGGATTGTTCAAAGAGCTGATTTTCAGCTTGATTCTCCAGTCCTTACACAATAGACAAACCCAATTTTTGTGTAATACCCAACCCTTTCTCCTAGTATATAAAGGAGGTGTTGGGTGCCATTAATTCCATGCTTAATTTTTAATCTCTCAACTACTACATTAGTATTAGCTTTAGTTCTCTCATTTACTGCAGTAGTTAACTTTAAATTTATGTATTTTACATTCTTAGTATAATTTGTAGTTCGAAGTACACAGCGACAGGGACGAATTCTCGTTCCCCACTATGGGTTCAATTCAAGCCACTTTCAGTTTAATTATGTGCAATTTCTACTCTTTTGTTTTCTTTACTTCGGAAATGTTAGGTTAAACATCCCTTGGGATGTAGGAAAGAGAAGTACCTGGATTTTATTAAAAATGCTTGAGTAATCTTGATACTTGGAATATTTCTTTATTTGGTCATTCACTCTCGATTATTACCGACACGTGTGAATGGTACATGCGAAATAAACCACAGCGGGTTGTAATCTGTCCACAGTGGGCAGCGCAAGTGTACACTGTCCACTATGATCGTCACGGCAAGTAATAATCGGTAAAATACCGGAATCGTATCCACAGAGACTGGGCTATCAAGACAATACGGTTTTTGTGAGTTTCTTTCACGAGTTTCAATTAGAGAGGAAACAATATTTTGAGTTGGTTTGCGAAAAGCTAATTTGAAATTACAATGATTTAAAAAGAGGGATGCAAGTCGGATTTTCCCTAGATTTTATGCTAAATACTTGATCCTAAGATGATCCTTGTAATTGAGACCGGTCTTTGGAAAAGCTCGGTTACAAAATACTCACAATCTTAGACTAAAAACCCATTTTATTGGTAATTATCATTTTGTCAATGAGTCTTCTCAAATGGACTCTTTCGAGCCTCGATGGAATGTGTAGAGACAAATACTCTAAGTGTTTTTAATACACCAACTAGCTTGCCAACTACTCCAGTGGGGAGAGAAGAGCTCACTGTGCTGACCTCACTCTCGTAAGTGTCGTAAGAATTCTTTCGAACTCCCTAGCATCATCCAAGCTCGTGTCACTGCGTTCTACTTATTTCTAAGTTAAGAACTAGACTTTAAATCCTTGCAAGTGATCAGCTTGTTCGCATCCTTGGGCAAAATCGAGAATGAATGACCAAAACGATAACTACTTCAAAAATAAAGATTACTCAAGCATTTTTTCTAAAATCCAGGTACTTCTCGTTCCTACATCCCGAAGGGTGTTTAGCCTACCATTACTGAAAATATAAGAACGAAAGATGAAAAAGTTTTCATAAGATAACTAGGCGTGGATTGAAATTATCCTCACAGTGGGGAACGTAAGTTGCCCACTGCTCGAAACTACAACTGAAAGCAATACGTGAATTTAAATCTAAATTACTGCAGAAAAAGAAAAGTTAACTATCACAAAGCTAGACTACGAAATTAAGAGTGTTACACTAAGAAAATGGTAATGACAAGCTCTAAGATGCTAGATCCAAGAGATGAAGATGATCCTTTCAATGAATGCCCATGGTCTTCTTTTATAGCTGAAATTTGGCAACTTGGGTATTGACTTCTTCTTTGCAAATCTGGAGGTTAAGGGAACATAAAATCCTATGCTTAGCTCCTTAACCCTTGACCTCCATCTTTACCCAATAGTTCTTCCAAAAAGTTGGTCTCTAGGCATGTAGGTTTGATTTGTTTATTCTTTTTGTCATGCTTTTCCTTTGCATGCCTAGATTAAAATATTCCCATTCTTTTAACCTGCCCCTGAAGCTTCCATGCTTTTGCAACCATGCTTTTCATCAAAATCCTTCTTTTTGTCTTTATCCAGTATCGGCAGTGGGCAGTTTGGAGTGGGCACTGTTCATCTCACTGCGAATAAAATGTGAAAACCACCCAAAATCCACCAAATAATTTGTTTGACACTAAAACTCACCTCGTTTGCCCTTTTTATAAAAATGTGCCAAGAATGGGGGTTTTAAGAAGTGAAATGGCTAAAATTGACAAAATAAAATGTAAAATAAAAGGAAATAATAACTCTAAAAATAGAGTTATCACAACCTCAAACTTAAACCATTACTTGTCCCCAAGTAATAAAAAGAAATAAATAAAATGAGAAACAATGCATATGAACCTTGAGGGACTTACATACTTCTTGACTTGAATGGGCGTTGGTCTCCTTCCTTCGATACTTCCTTCGGTCCCAACTTAAAAACTTCACTTTTATACTTGCCGAAATCTTTCCCTTGTTTACCATTTGATCAATAGGGCTTTCTTGGGTTTGAAGGGTTTATGGCTTTGAATTTTCCCAAGGGTTTTGGCAAGAATTTCCAAACATGGATCGAAGATCTCGCTTTGAGATTTTTATTTCAAGAAGTGGGTGTTTAGTATTTTGCAATGATAAGTACGTACACTTTCAGGCTTTATTTGGGTATGGCTATTTTTTCTTCTGATGGTCCAGAATGGGCACACCATCGTTTTCTAGGAGTGGGCACTTTGATGGTCCAGAAAAGGCACACCATCAATTTTGACAGTGACACTCCGATTTTCTTCTTGTTTTTGTATTTTTGTGTTGTTCTCTTTGTTTTTTTTGGGAGGGGGTATGGCTTACCCACCTCAAACTTGGACTTCACAGTGTCCCCACTGTGGGCAGACTGGTAGTCACTCTGGAAATCCCCACCTCAAACTTAAGATCTCACAGTGTCCCCACTGTGACATAGAAAAATGGACCGAAGGAGGTGGTGGTGGGTACAAAAAGGGTCGTGTTTGGATGCGAAAAATGGCCTATATCATTTTGTGGGACAAGTTGAGATTTGTACTTACAAAAGGGACCTTTTTAAGTCGGAAGCCGAAAGTTGTACCTTGAAATGGAAACGAGATCAAACAAGCATTCAAACAACAATTACGGTAGTACCCAAAAGTACCTACCCAGTGGTAGGATTTCATGCATTACGAACCAAAATAAGAATTCAGCAAAGTGTCAAAAGCCTAGCCAAAGGCATCACCATACACAAAAAAAATGTTTTTGCGGCAAACCAAAGAGTGAGATTAATGTTTCACAAACCATTCAATGAGTTGGGGTTGCAGGGGATGAACCACCCTCATCATCATCTTCCATCTCGTCTTCACTGCCCAAAGTTGGACAAACACCTTCGGGGAAATTTGGGATCTGCGCTGCAAGCAATGGATCAGCCGCCAAGTACATCTGATTGATTACTTCATCTCGATCGCGCATGTACATCCATACTCTCTCCTGATCACGTGTGGAATGTTGTTGCTGAGCAGTTAACAGATCCACCTTGTATGTAAGTTTTTTGATGGCCTTCAGTATTTCTGATAGTTGGTTGGTTGGGGTTGAACTTGGTCCTGCAGTGGGCTGGCGGGATGGTGTCTCCTTCTTCCCCGCAGTGGGCGTGACATTGCCCACTACGTGCTCTTCAGCAATAAACACATTGGGTTGCTGCTCCTCTGGTTCTTCAGACGGGCCTCGGATGGCCCTCCCCATTTTCTTAATCGTTTGCACGCTGATGTTGCGTGTGGAGGTCAACCATTGGTCATCTGCAGCAGTGGGCACTCCCGCATCTATTAGTAATGTGGTAATAGTACAAGGGAGTGGAAGAATTACCTTCTTTCGAGTCCGGGCCGTATAAAAATGGCAGCATGCATAACTATCCCCAAGTTGATTTTTATACCCGTGAGCAAACAGTAGAGCAGAGCACACTTGTGCATTGAGAGAGTGGTGTCATGGGTAGTTGGGGACACTGATGCCCTTATGAACTGGAACCAAACCGCAGCTTCTGTTGTGAGGGAGCCAGCCGGCAAACATCTCCTATTACCATCTTTTCCCCATGGTTTACCTACTGCAGCAATCTCCTTTAATATTACCTCCTCATCTCCCTCCGTCATCTTTTCTAAAAATTTAGCAAATGCACAAACCCCCGTGGTTGGCCGTCCCAAAACCCTGTTTATTTCACTCGGGGTATACCTCACAATCTTGCCCCTTACTCGCACAACGGGATCCTTAGTTTGGGATGCTTCAGCGTAAAATTCCTTAACAAGGGAGGCATTGGCACGCCGATTGGCCGCGGCTATTCTCGACCAATCTTGCGCATCAATCCTTGGCCGCACAAAAGGGTTAGCTTCAACAAATTCTGGATCAAACCCTCTCTCTAGGTTTAGCTTGTGACCAGCAATAAAAGTGAAATGTTCGGCAGCACCAGGAGTGGTGAACTGCCGAGGCACCCCACTGGGGGCATGATCTGTCCCCATAGTGGACTGATGGGGGTGCTCAGCTGCAGGCTGCTCACTTTCCAATTCAAAAGATGAATCACTAGAAGAGGGTACAATAACTTTACCTTTTCCCGAGAGTTTCTTGGCAGGCTTCTTGGTGGATGTTTTTCGCGTTATTCCAGACCGAGTAGTTGCCCCTTGACTCCGGAGAGTCCTTAGTTTGGGCTCCTCCCCACTGTGGGCAGAAGTCTGCGTGGGATCGATACTAACCTGGGTTGATTTTCCTACAGTCTGAACCTGCTCCTCTGCCTTGTCTTCCTCTTGCTTCTTTCCCATTTCTTCCTCCACAGCCCTGACCTCTTCTTCGGCTTTCCTCTTTTCCTCGATTTCTTTCCTCTCCCTTTCTTGTTTTTCGATTTCCTCCTTTTCTTTCCTTAACCTTTCCTGTTCCTCTTGCTCTTTTCGGATTCTCTCCTCCTCCTCTTGTTTCAATCGTTCCTCTTCCTCCCGTCGTACCCTTTCTTCTTCCTCTTTTCGGCGACGTTCGGCTTCCTCCTTTTTCTTCTTTATGGCCGAAATCTTCATCTGATATTCTTCAGCCAAACGACGCTCCTCCTCGTCGGCTTGCATTGCTTCCTCCTCAAAAAGGTTCGTACTGGAGTCGACACCTTTCGCGGAGGAGACGGCCTTCGGGCTGGGTTGCTTTGACGAGGCAGAATCGGTAGTGTTGGTGGCAAGTAGTGGTTCGCCGGAAAGTGGTGGGGGCTCGTTAAGATCGCCGGTGACAACCTCCGGTGGTGGTTCTTCGGCAGTCCGACGACGAATTTGTGGGCGTTGGGGTCCCTCCGGAAAGGTTATCGGTCGTTTGCTTCGTGCCATTAGGGTTTGGGAAGTTCTTGGGTGAAAGACAACCGAGAGAGAGAGCTATGAGAGTAAAGACTTGGATAAAAGATTTTGGAAGGAAAATCGGTGGTTTTGTGTGCAATTGGATAAAGAGGAAATCCAAGGGTTTAATTTGGTGTAATTTGAATTAAGGAGAGAGAGAGGGAACGGTTATTGAGGGAAAAAGGAAGAAATGATGGTTAAGCCTTGAAAATTGGGGGTGAATGACATGTGGCGGAAAAGTAGGCGGCTATGTGTAAGAGAAAGTGATGGCTTGGTAGTCATTGGGCCCCACCCGAGTCACTTCATTCGTCAGGCAAAGGAGTGGGGAACGGAGTGACGAGTGGCTTCCCCACTGCGCCTTTTTCTTGGTTTTTCCTGCTAAAAGGGCTGCCACGCGTCCTACACATATCAAAACTAACAACCATGCAGAATTAAAAAGCACTAAAATAACTAAAAATTATCAAAAAGTTAAAATAAAATTATTTACAAAAGATCTCGGACTTTCCTAACCAGAGTGAGATGAGGAGTGGACAGGGATGTGGGCACTCTCATGCATAAAGTGTTTCACCCTTTGCCCATTAACCTTAAAAGTTTGTCCCGATTGCGGGGATCGCAATTCCACTGTTCCGAATGGGCTCACACTCACAATGGTGTATGGTCCAGTCCATCTTGACTTGAGCTTACCCGGAAAAAGTTTTAGACGAGAGTTGAACAATAATACCTGCTGTCCTTCAAAAAATTCCCGATGATTGATCCTTCGGTCATGCCACATCTTGGTCTTTTCCTTGTATAACTTTGCATTTTCATATGCGTGAAAGCGCATTTCCTCAAGTTCATGCAATTGCAAGGTTCTTTTAATTCTCGCGGCATCTTCACTCATGTTGAGTTCTTTTAAAGCCCAAAAGGCTTTATGTTCCAATTCGATTGGTAAATGGCAAGCTTTGCCAAATACCAACTTAAATGGAGACATTCCCAAAGGGGTCTTATACGCCGTGCGATACGCCCAAAGAGCGTCATCAAGCTTGATGGACCAATCCTTTCGATGGGGTTTCACCACCTTTTCCAAAATTCCCTTGATTTCTCGGTTTGAAAGCTCCGCCAAACCATTAGTTTGGGGGTGGTAGGCGGTTGCTACCCTATGATGAATATCATATTTAGCAAGGACCGCGCTCATGACTTTGTTAACAAAATGGGATCCTTCATCACTAATTATTGCTCGTGGTGTTCCAAAACGAGTGAAAATATTTTTTTGCAAAAACTTCACCACAGTGTTAGCGTCATTAGTGTGACAAGCAGCAGCTTCTACCCATTTTGAAACATAATCTACCGCCACTAAGATGTAAAAATTGTTGTTGGAATTTGGAAAGGGTCCCATAAAATCTATTCCCCACACATCAAAAATTTCCACCTCAAGGATATTGTTGAGGGGCATTTCATTTCGTTTCGATATATTCCCAGTGCGCTGACACTGCTCACAGTGACGAACAAACTCGTGAGAGTCTTTGAACACAGTGGGCCAAAAGAACCCACTCTGCAAAATTTTCGTAGCAGTGCGTGTTCCTCCGAAATGACCTCCATAGTGGGATGTGTGACAGCCTTGGAGTAAATGTTGTTGATCACTCCCATGAACACATCGCCTCAACACTTGGTCCGTTCCTATCTTATATAAGAAAGGATCGTCCCAAATGTATTGACGAGTATCATGCAAGAATTTTTTAAAAGGCTGTCCACTCATTCCATGGGGTCGTAATCCACTTGCTAAAAAGTTAGCTATGTCAGCATACCAAGGAATATCATGATGTTGGGCGACTAACAATTGTTCATCAGGAAAATTTTCTTTTACCGGAGTGGGATCTACAGTGCCCACTGTGGGCTCAAGTCTGGAAAGATGATCAGCGACCTGGTTACTTGTTCCTTTTCTATCGATGATCTCAAGGTCGAATTCCTGCAGCAACAACACCCATCTGATCAACCTCGGTTTAGAGTCAGCCTTGTTGATCAAATATTTGATGGCTGCGTGATCGGTGTGTACTATGACCTTTGCTCCAATTAAGTAAGACCTAAAACGATCAAAAGCAAAAACCACTGCAAGTAATTCTTTTTCGGTTATAGTGTAGTTGATTTGAGCCTCGATCAAAGTCTTGCTTGCATAGTATATCGGATGAAAAATCTTATCTTTTCGTTGGCCTAGTACTGCACCTATAGCCCAATCGTTGGCGTCACACATGACTTCAAATGGGAGTGACCAGTCAGGAGTGGTCACTATGGGTGCAGTAACTAAGGCATTTTTGATTATTTCAAATGCGTCTCTACATTCTTTGGTAAAAACAAACTCTCTTTCATGTTGCAGCAGGTTACATAGGGGTTTAGTTATTTTGGAAAAATCTTTTATGAACCTCCTATAGAAACCTGCGTGACCTAAAAAGCTGCGAATGCCTTTTACCGTTGTGGGCTCGGGAAGTTGGGAGATTACTTCTAGTTTTGCCTTATCAACTTCCAAACCCTTTTTCGACACAAGATGACCCAAAACAATGCCCTCTTCGACCATGAAATGACATTTTTCCCAATTTAGAATAAGGTCGTGGGTTTCACATCTCACCAAACTTTTTTCTAGATTCCTCAAACAGTTATCAAATGATGTGCCGATCACAGAAAAATCGTCCATAAAAACTTCTATGGTATCTTCTATCATATCAGTAAAAATGGCCATCATACAGCGTTGAAAAGTAGCGGGAGCATTACATAAACCAAAAGGCATTCTCCGGAATGCAAAAGTACCATATGGACAAGTAAAGGTGGTCTTTTCTTGGTCCTCAGGTGCGATGTGGATTTGATTATATCCGGAGTATCCATCTAGAAAACAATAAAATTCCTTTCCCGCTAATCTATCAAGCATTTGATCAATAAAAGGTAACGGGAAATGGTCTTTCTTTGTTGCTAGACTCAGTTGCCTATAGTCCATGCATATTCTCCATCCCGTAACAGTCCTAGTTGGAATGAGTTCGTTCTTTTCATTTGTGACTACTGTTGTTCCTCCCTTTTTAGGGACACATTGAACGGGGCTCACCCAACTACTACTGGCAATGGGATAGATAATACCAGCATCTAACCACTTCAAAATCTCTTTCTTAACTACTTCCTTCATGATGGGGTTCAACCTTCTTTGAGGTTGGACTTTTCCTGGGTGGTCACTTTCTAAGTTGATCTTATGTTGACATAAAGAGGGGCTAATTCCTCTAATGTCTGCTATGGTCCAACCAATTGCCTTCTTATGCTTCATCAACAATTCGATTAAAAGTTGTTCTTGATTTTCGCTAAGTTTGGACGAGATGATAACAGGAAGTTTGTTATTCTCGGCGAGATAAGCATATTTCAAATGAGGAGGCAATGGTTTAAGCTCTAACTCGGGAGGTTGTTCGATGGATGGTGGTTGGATCGTCCTATCCTTAAAGTCCAAAGGTTCAATAGATGCCACCATTTCGTTACACTCATCCTCAAAAGTATCTTCTGAGTCAGAGTGTTCACTCTCACTGCCCACTGTGGACAGTGAGTCGAAACAGTGGGATCCATAAATCGTACTCACAGCAAGGCAGTCCTCGGTGTCTATGTATTTAAGGGATTTGAAAACATTAAACTTTACCTCCTGGTCGTTGACTCTCATGGTGAGTTCTCCTTTGTGCACATCAATCAAAGTTCGTCCTGTCGCAAGGAAAGGACGTCCCAGAATGATTGGGATGTCTTTGTCGGCCTCATAGTCTAAAATCAGAAAGTCGGCAGGGAAGATGAATTTATCCACTTGGACCAAAACATCTTCAATCTTCCCTCTTGGGTAGGCAATGGATCGATCGGCTAATTGTAAGGTCACGGTGGTGGGTCTAGCCTCTCCAATACCTAATCTCTTAAAAATTGACAAAGGCATCAAATTTATACTAGCGCCTAAATCACAAAGTGCTTGACCTACTTCTTGTCCTCCTATCGTGCATGGAATTGTGAAACTACCCGGGTCTTTCAACTTAGGGGGAATCTTGCTTGTGAGAAGGGCACTACATTCTTCGGTCAACGCCACAGTTTCAAACTCACCCAACTTTCGTTTTTTGTTCAAAATATCTTTTAAAAACTTAACATAGCTTGGCATTTGCTCAAGAGCTTCTACCAAGGGTATGTTAATGTGAAGCTGTTTAAAAATGTCTAAAAACTTTTTAAATTGAACATAAACATTTTTAGGCTTCATTCTTTCAGGAAAAGGTACACTTTTTGGGTCGATGTGAGTCTGAAGCGGAGTTAACTTTGGAATGGTAGGTTTAGGCAATGGACCAAAAGTGGGGAGTTCAGGGACTTCCGTCCCCACTGTGGGGATCACAGTGACTTGAGGAGTGCCCACTGTGGGATGAGGTACAGTGGTGATTTGAGGCGATTCTTCAGAATCGAAAACGATATCTTTCAGATCCTTTCCACTCCTAAGTGTTATGGCTTTGATTTGTTCTGGTCCCTTTCCTATTACCCTAGCATTTTCGGTATCACTAGGTAATGTCCCCGGTGGTCTATTCTTGACTTCGACGGCTAGTTGTCCTACTTTTGTTTCTATGTGTTGGAACCCAGATACACTTAATCAAGATTAACAGTCTATTAGTTGAGTTTAGAGTTTGATGCGGAAGCGTATTAAACTAACAGATATGTTTGATAGATATTAGAACGCACGAATATAAAGAAAACAGTAAGGAATAAAAAGGATTTCTTGAACAGTTACTATTTATTCAATATATAATAAGAACACGAAGAACAGATTAAGAACTGTTGGTGTGTGTGAGAATATAACACTCAGATATTTGACAATAACGTTTGAGAGTATTAGTGATTCCTTGTGTATTTGTTCTTAGGAAGATCTCAACATGAGACTTCCTTTTATACTATTCTTAGAAGACTATGAAGTAGGTCACTGTTCCTTTTACGGCATGAATAGTGAACTGAATGGTGTGAACAGTGGACTGGATGGTGTGAGCAGTTGTTTGAGCCATGCGCATTTAATGGAGCAGATGTACTATTGGTAAATGCATTAAATGGCGCAGACGTCTATTTTGTACCATGCCCTATTGAGTCCACTCAGAGCTTGACACGTGTTTTGACAGTACTTTTCCATGCAAGTTGATGAACGTATCCAGTAATATCTTCCAAGTCTTCATAGCAGACCACAGAGGCTCTGTAAGGCATTACAGAGGTTCTATGGTCTGACCTTCTGTGGAGCAGTCCACTTGTTTCCGAGTTGATCTTCTTCTTGCGCACTACAGAGGTTCTGTGATTACCTTTGTAGCTTCTGTGGCTTTCTGGACTTGATCTTCTGGAAGAAGTGGCAGAGCCTCTGTGAGAGGCTTTTCTATACTTAGCCTATTTTTCACTACTTCTAAGTATTTCTATGATTAGGAAGATTGAAGCTAACAATCTCCCCCTAAGTAGTGAAAAATTTTTTTGACTTTGAGTTTAGTTAGGCTAAGTTGGATAAGACAGAGGTTAAACAATACCTCGAAATTTCTTTCATTTAGAAATATGCCAGAGACATTTTACATTTGAGTACAATGAAAGATAAACTTTTAACTTTGTTTGCAGAGATTGGAGGTCTGAGAATCAGATTTTGGCATCTTTGAAATCATTGTAGCTTCTGTTGTCTCTTCCAACTTTTCTGATCTCTTTGTAGAATCTGATGCAGAGTTCTCTTAGGCGAATTGTTGCGTCAATCTCTCTTATGATAGTATCTGCAGCATCTTTATCCATTTTCTTTGAACCTCTGTATTTCACAAGGCTTGCTCTGAACTTGTTCAGAGTATTTGTTGCGTACTTTTGACAGTCCATGCATACAAATAGTTTATTTTCGCCTTGAGGGTTTTGAAATACTAACCCAAACCGTGGTTCTGTGATGATTGAGTTTGGTATGGCGTCTGGTGGGCAGCGATCCTCTGGTGGTCGTAGATCCAGATGTTTGAGACCGAGATCCTTTCCCAGCTGGAAATCTATCATGCTGTAGACCAGAAGCTTTTCCCTCATCGCTTTTCTCAATACTTGATAGGCTCTGGTGTTTGCCTCTGTGTTGTAGTTGTCCTTTGTCCATTGCAGAAGGTCAGGTAGATCGTATGGATTGATGTTTCTTAAGTCAGCATCAGCGAAGGTAGATTCTGAATTGTTCTCTCTCCTGACTCTGTAAAGATTGTACCTGACCCTTGGATAGGTTCTTGTGAAGGAGAATCTGCAGAAGATCACCTTTTTGATTTTGTGAATTGAGAAGACATCTGCTTTGGCTCTTGGCTTTGTTCTTGTGAAGATGTTCTCAAATTCTTCTCTGATCCTTGGATCTGTCACATGATCTATTGGATAGTTTGTCTGAAAGGATTGTTTGAAGAGGTATTTGTATACCACTTCTTCCATTTCTTCATGTGTTGGACCAGGTCGTGGAATTTGTCTTCTGAGACTCTCCATTTGTTGAACAACTTCTGCAGCTCTACCAGTTAAAGGAGTTTCTGACAGAGGCTTCAATCCATGTGTCCAGTCAACTTCTTCGGGTTTTGGGGTTTGAAAGGCGTCAAACGCACTCTTCATCAGTTTCTCTGTTGGCTTTGACAATGTTTTCTTCTTCTTAGGCTCTTCTGTCAGTATCCCTTTGCCTTTATCTTTTGTTGTCGTGGCAGAACCTGTTGCTTCTGTGGGTTTTGAGGTTTGCATTTCTGTAGGTTTGATGGAGGTTGCCTCTGTGGATTTTGACGATTGTGACTTAGAGGACTTTTGTGGCGATGGTTCTGTTGGCTTGACTTGCTCTGTAACCTCTGTTGGAGGTTGTTTGGTGACTTCTTCTGTGAGCTCAGTTTCTGTTGATGAAGTGTTGTCATTGAATCTTCTTGCCATTCTGAAAGCTAAAGTGAACCTGTGCCTTTCTTCTTTTCTTTTCACCATACGATCACTCATTGTTGTGTGCATCCTTTTCAGAATGTCAGAAGCAGAGGTCGTTGCTCTTTTTGGTTTGTTGGCAATCGACTTTCTTCTGGGTATGGTTTGGGGTGTTTCCACAGAGGTGGGTGTTTTCTCTGTGGTTGGTTCATCTATTTCTTCCAAAATGATTACCTCAGGGGCGGTTGTTGCCTCTGAGGTTTGCTTATCTGCTTCTTTAGTGTTGGGTTCTTCAGAGGTTGAATCCACAGAGATGGGTGTATTCTCTGTGGTTCTTTGAGTTTGTTGTTGGGTTTGTTCTTGAGGTGCTTGACTCAGAGGTTCTGCGGCTATTGGTGGACCTGTAAGTCCTCTTCTTGCAGTTTTCTCTGTAGTTTTCTCCCCCTCAGGATGATCTGATGGACCAGGATGGTCATCATCATCAGAATCATCCTGACCCTTGTCTGATGTACCCTCTGCTCTGCAGGAAGCATCGGGTTTCTTTGGCATTGTGGCTCCAGCAGCGATCAGTTTCGCGCAGACATCATCACAGAGGCCAAGAAGAGTTGCTAGCTCTGCCTCTGTTTTGAATCTCATCCTTCCTACACTTTCTCTAAAATCTTTGACGAAGTTAGCATTTGCAGTGGTGAAGGAAAGGATGACTTCTGTCACTTGATTAATCACGTTCTGCCCAAGCTCTGTCAGCTGTGCTCTTGTCATGTAGTCTTTGGGTTGCATCAGCATGGTATTTCGTATGGCTTCTTCTTGAACTTTTTGTAGGGCCTTCTGTAGATCTGCAGGAGTGATGCCCGTTGACACTGAAGTCTGTTTGTTCAATTGATCAAGGAATTCTTTGACCGAGTCCCTGAACGCAGAAGTTGCAGTTGTTTTGAATTGATGAGCGGCAGAAGTGGCTGTTTCTTTGGCAGTGGTTGTTGCAGAAGACTTCATCTCTGAGATGGCGTTTTTCACCTCTGTGGACAGATCGTCCATTTTGGTGTTCAGATTCAAGAGAGCTGTAGATGTTGTCTCTGCAAAAGATTTGAAAGAGCTTTGCAACTCTTTCATTGTTTGGTTCACAGAGGTGACAAGGGTTTGGAACTCATCCCTTGATACTTGTGTTCCTTGTGTAACCTCTGGAGGAACACATTCGTCTCCAGAGTGAATCCCTGTTCCTGGGACACCTTCGTTCACCCTTGTTTGTACGATGGGGGTGGAAGGATTTCCTTCTGATCCTCGAGAGGAAACCTGAGTTTCGTTCTCTACAGAAGTTCTGTGAAGAACAGAGTCCAAATCCACTCCAGAGGTGGGTATTGGAATGTCCTTCTGTTGACTAGGAGACTTGTCTAGAGTCTCTTCGTCTCTGTGCTCACTACTTCTCTCTGAAAGAAGGTTTGGCCTTAATGTGTGCGTGACAGAGGAAACGAATTCCTCTGTAGGGTGTTCTTGTGTGATCTGGGGCGATTGATCACAAACATTAGGTGAGTCTCTTTGAGGAGACTCCCTAGGAATGGATTCCCCGGTTTCTGTGGGCACAGAGGTTGAAAGAGTAACCTCTGGCTGGATGGGTTGGGTGAGGTTCGAGCTGTGCTGCTCTTTTTCAATGACACCTTCTGCAGCTAGACCTGCGGTGTCAGAAATGTGGGTTGCACTGGGAGGGGGTGATTGATGTGTGCCTTCTTCAACTTCGGCATCTTTTCTTGTTTCTTCTTCTGGTTCTGTGGAAGTTCCTTTCTCTGTGCTCAAGGAGTCATACATGTGATGAGATCCGTATAATCTCATGACATGAGGATGATAGAGACCTTTTCGTATCCAGATAGCCTCTTCTTCATCTGAATCTACCTCTGAGATTTCTATCCCTGTTTCTGTGGTTTCTTCTACAGCCGTTGCCTCTGTAACTTCAGTTGTATTCCACTCAGCTTCGGTTTGTTCTGTATCTTCTGAAGCTTGGTTTGGACTTCTTCTGTGGACGTCCAATCCTTGAATGAAAGGGTTTTGTAAAATCACAGGGGTTTTGGCTGGTTGATTTCTGGGTGTTGTGTCATCTTCTTGTAGATGAGTGTCAATACCAGAAATGAAGAAATCATGTTCTTCTGGAGAGTGGTGGTCGAGAGGTTGTGCCGTCCACCCTGCTGTATTAAGGGTGTTTGCAATTTCGGGGTTCTGTAGGAAATCATTCAGGTCTCCCTGGTGAGCAAATCTATCTGGGGATTGATAGGGTGATTGATATCCTTCTTCTGTCATTCCTATTTCTGCATCTTCTTCTTCTGCAGTTTCACCCTCTATGATTGCCTCTTCTGCAATGGTAACCAATTTTTAAATGATTTACCATGCTTCTTTTTGGTTTTCCTCCTTTTTGGTTTTGGTGCCCCTTCCTCTGTTGATTTGGATCTTTTCTTTTTCTGTTTTGTGAAAAGGGGAGGAGCAGAGGAGCCAATCTCTGTGGCATGGGGAGGTGCAGGTCTATCTTCTGCAGTGCTAGTTGATGTGCCTTCTGCGGTTTTTCTCTTCTTAGCTTTTGGAGTAGAAGCAGAGGTCTTTGCTGAAGATTTCTTTCCCATTATTTCTGCGCGTTTGGCTATGAAGCTGAGTTGAATAGCCATGTGTTTTGCTAACTTGTGATCCTTTTCTGCTTGAGTGGAAAGAGGTTTTGCTATCATTGTTCCTAGGGGGACACCTAAACGCGGGGGTGTCATAGGACTCGGTTTTGGAGTTCTATGATCGCGTATATACTCTTTCTTAAGGGATATGTTCGATGCATAGCGCAGAAGTTTCTTTGACAGAGGTCTGCAGTGTGAGTAGCCATCAGCATGATCAGTGGGGGTATTTTTGTTCATCGGGAACTGTTTGGGAGTTGGCCCTTCCATTGGCCAATTTTGGATTAGCAGCAGAGGTTCGAACAGTACTCCCAATATTCTTTGGAATTGCAGAGGTGGTAGAAAGTTGGGATCGTTCTCTTTGACCCTTTTTGAGTTGTTCTTTCTGTCGATGGTGTTTATGATCTCTTGCATCATTATGGTCGCATAATCTAGTGGAAGATCATAGTAAACCCCATACATGATGCTCAAGATTTGATGTGAGCTCTGGTCAATACTCCCTATCTTTCCTGTCAGGCATCTGTTAAGAATAGAGAACAAGGTGTTCCACAGAGGTGGTAATCGGCCTCTGCGGAAGTCATTTCTCTTACGTAGTTGGGTGTTGTACCCAAGCATTTCCACGAATCGACAGAGCTCTTCGTCTGTTGGTTGCTCTGCATAACTTTTCAAACCCAGAAGACCCCTTGTTGGTAGGTTGAATTCAAGTGAGAACATTGTTCTGTTGAACTTGATTTCAAGATGCTCAGATTTATCAGGTCTTGAAATGTACCCTTTGATAAGAGAATCGTCTTTATCAAATCTGCAGCTTTGCCAAAATTGGTTCAAATAACGGACTGGAATTTTGTTAGGGGTTCTTGATAGTAGAGGGAAGAGGACATGGTTTTCCATGATGTTCAGAAGTATGGCATGGGCTTCGCCGAAAGTAGTGGGTGAGGGGACCAAATAGCAGTTGTTGGATTTGATGGGAAGATTGGCTTCGAAATGATCCTTAGCTATGAAGTTTTGCAGGTGAGTCGCCGGAGCAAAGTCTGCGGAGTCCCCGGAAACTTGTTGTTCAATATCTCTTGCAAGGCTGGGGTTTTCAGAATGTTCTGAATGAGCAGGGGAGTTTTCCGTTGAGTTCGCCGGAGAGAGTTCAGAGGATGTAGCTCGAGAAGATGAAGCCATTTGCAAGTGTTTTGCAGGGTATCGCCGGAGAAGAAGATGAGAGTTTGTTAAAAGTTTTATGAGAGGGGAGGGTTTGTTTTTATAGGATGGTAAAACGGTAGACTTCGAAAGGGTAAAATATATGGCATTGGATTAAAGTTTGGAATCCGCACTCGAGTTTGAGCGGCGGGTTTCAACTTACCAAAAAAAAACGTTCCATGTTTGCCCAATGAAAATGGGACACGTAGGCCATGTCAGAAGATGACAGGACGTCGTGCGCGGCCCATTAATGCTAGGCGCGTGGAGTTGTTTTTAGCCATATGAATTTTACTCGCAGTAAAAGTAACCGTTATTATTACAGAGATGCCCAAGTAATCAGATTGACAGAGCTTCTGTAGTTTACAGAGGCTCTGTGATCTTGATAATCTTTGATGTTTATCCCTTTTTTTTATATATCTCATTGTTATCATGACTTCTGTGGGGTTCTTCTTTAACCAAAACATTGGAGAGGATAAAATCGGATTTTTGTGAAGAAATTTGCTTCGCAGAGGTTTTGTGGCTCTGTTGGAACTTGCAGAAGTTCTGTGAGGGCCAGCAGAAGCTCTATGAGAGAAAAAATCTCATAACAAAAATTTTATTAGTATTTTTGATCATCCAATTTTTGATTTGGTTTAAGAGATGTTTTTCGGACATATTTGAAAGTTTGTGTCCGAGAAAACTGTTAAAAAAAACGGTTTGTTCGAGAAGGTCATGGTCTGCGTTTTCGGTTTTCGAGATAACATTCCAAAAGATCGACAGAAGGTTAATTTGTGATCACAGAGCATATTTCCTGCAGAAGCTCTGTTGAGCTCAGCAGAAGTTCTATGACCTTAAATTTCTCCTAATTCGAATTTTGTGAAACTTTTTGAGCTTTTGATTTTTGAAATGGTATTCACAGTATATTTAGGACATATTTGACAATTCTTGTCCTAGAAAATTGTTTTCCAAAAACCTTTTGTGCGAGAGACATACCTTTTGGTTCTTCTTTTCTCGGCAGTGATATCTGACTTCTGTCGATATGGAGTCATCGACATTTTTCTTTGGCTTTCCCTTGAAAGTTTTATCTCTTTAGATCATTTCAGGGTTCCCTTCTGCTCCCCCTTGATCTAAACACCTCTGTAGATCAAGTAATTTCCTTTTGCTCCCCCTTGACCTAATCACCTCTGTAGATCAAGTAATTTCCTTTTGCTCCCCCTTGACCTATGCTTGGATCAAAGAATGATAAGTTTTGCATTGAACATAGGTTATGGTCTTTCAGAGGTTCTGTAGGGGTCGTCAGAGGTTCTGAGTTGACTTACAGAAGCTCTGTAGTTTCAAGAACTATTGAAGGTGTTAAGAATTTACATACCGAAGTAGAATCTTTCAAAACAATAATTTAAGCAATGTATTTACTTATTATTTACAGAAGATAGAACTATACTTACTGAGGATTTTCACACCATGTTAATCATTCCTATCTTACCCACCAAGAAGTTGAATCTTTTCTCGTCTAGTGCTTTGGTGAATAAGTCAGCGAGTTGATATTCTGTGGGCACAAAATGCATTTCGATTGTACCGTATTCAACATGATGTTTCAAGAAGTGATACCTTATATCGATATGCTTGGTTTTTGAGTGTTGCACAGGGTTGGCAGAGATAGCAATAGCACTTTTGGAATCGCAGAAGATGGGTATTTTGAACAGGATGTGGCCGTAGTCTTTTAGCTGAGTCTTCATCCATAGAACCTGAGAACAACAGCTAGCGGCAGCAACGTATTCAGCTTCTACAGTGGATGTGGAAACATAATTCTGCTTCTTGGAGGTCCAACTGACTAGTTTACCACCTAGGAATTGACAACTCCCAGAGGTACTTTTTCTGTCGAGCATGCATCCTCCATAGTCTGAATCTGTATAAGCTTTAAGACCAAAACTAGAGTTCTGTGGATACCAGAGACCAAGATTTTTGGTCCCTTTTAGGTATCTAAAGATTCTCTTTACGGCATCATAATGTGATTTCTTTGGATTAGCTTGATAGCGTGCACAGAGACATGTGGCATGCATAATGTCAGGTCTGCTTGCTGTTAAGTATAACAGAGATCCAATCATGCCTCTGTAGAGAGTGCATTCTACAGAGATGCCATCTGAATCTAAGAATAACTTGTTTCCAGTGGCCATTGGAGTTTTCATTGCAGAGGCATCAGAGAAGCTATACTTGGAAAGAATGTCAGAGACATATTTAGCTTGATTTATAAAAATTCCCTCTGATGATTGTTTGACTTGGAGTCCGAGGAAGAAAGTTAATTCTCCCATCATACTCATTTCAAACTCACTCTGCATGAGTTTTTCAAATCTTTTACACTCTTCTGAATTAGTAGACCCAAAAATTATGTCATCTACGTATATTTGTACAAGCATTATCTCACTACTTTTGCGTTTATAGAATAAGGTAGTATCTGTTGTACCTCTGTTGTAACCATTGGCTAGAAGAAAGGTAGAAAGTCGTTCATACCATGCTCGTGGAGCCTGTTTCAGTCCATATAGAGCTTTTTCAAGGTAGTATACATGCCTTGGAAACTTTGAGCTTTCAAATCCTGGTGGCTGATTAACGTAGACCTCTTCTTGGATTTCACCGTTGAGAAAAGCTGATTTTACGTCCATCTGATAGACTTTAAAACCTCTGTGGGCTGCGAAGGCTAAGAATATTCTTATTGCTTCGAGCCGTGCGATAGGGGCAAAAGTTTCATCGTAGTCTATGCCTTCTTCTTGTCTATATCCCTTTGCTACTAATCTTGCTTTGTTTCTGATGACCACTCCATCTTCATCCTTCTTGTTTCTGTAGACCCATTTAGTCCCAATGGCCTGTTTTCCTCTTGGCAGAGGTACTAGAGTCCATACTCTGTTACGCTCAAATTGCAAAAGTTCTTCTTGCATGGCGTCTACCCAGTTTGGGTCATCTAGGGCTTCAGAAATCTTCTTTGGTTCTATCACACTAATAAAATTTGTAAAGAAACAAAAGTTAGCAGTGGCAGACCTTGTTTTTACTGTGTCAGAAGGTTTTCCGATTATTTGACTTGGAGGATGGCTTTTTGTCCATTGAGTTGTGCGTGGAAGATGATCATCAATGTCATTCAGACTTTCTTTAGAGACTTCTTGTGTTTCTTCTTGTGTAGCCTCTGTTGTTCTTCGTGCCTTGGTAGTTGATTCTACCGTTTGTGGAATGATTGGTACGAGTGGTGGTGGAGTTTGTTCCTCTGAGGACGTATAGTCTTGGTCCTCGATTTCCTCTGTAATTGGTTCTTCTGTGGTTTGTGCAGCTTCTGTGGTCGTCTTCCTTGATGTTTCATCTTCTGCACTTTCTTCTGCTTCGACAATTGCATCTGTAGTATTTACAGAAGAAGATGAAGCATTGTTAGGACCAGTTAGAGACAAACCTGTAGGATTTTGTCCGACAGAGGATGGTTCTTCAGAAACCCTGATTGTTCCAACAGAAGGATCAATGTTTTCGTGGAGCATCTCCAAAAATAGAAGATCCAAGTCTTCTTTTGCTTGTGAGATGACAGAGGATTTCCCTTTAATTCCAAGTTCTGAACTGATTTGTTCAGAAGTCATTTGGAATGAATCATCAAAAGAAACATTGATGCTTTTTACAATCTTGTGAGACTTTGTAAGGAATGTTCTGTAGGCTTTGGAAGTGGCAGAGTATCCAATGAATTTGCCTTCATCTGCTTTTACATCAAACTTTCCTCTTGCATCTCTGTCGTTTAAGACGAAGCATTTGCATCCGAATACATGGAAAAATTTGATGTTTGGCCGCCGTTTGTTAAGCAATTCGTAAGGCGTCTTGAGGTGTCTTTTCACAATGGTTGATCGATTTTGAGTATAACACGCAGTAGAAATTGCTTCTGCCCAAAAGTTCATTGATAATCCGCATGCTGACATCATAGTTCTTGCGGCTTCCACAAGTGTTCGATTTTTTCTTTCGACAACACCGTTCTGTTGTGGAGTGCGAGCTGCAGAGAAGTTCTGTGATATTCCTTCTGTTGAAAGATAGGCTTCAATGACAGAGTTTTTAAATTCTGTGCCATTGTCACTTCTTAACTTCTGTATTCTGCAATTATAAAGAACTTGGATTCTTTTCATTAGATTTATCAATATATTTGGAACATCTGATTTCTTTCTAACGAATTCAACCCATGTGAAACGCGAATACTCATCAATTAGGACAAGTATGTATTTCTTGCCACCTAGGCTCTGTATGGCAATGGGACCGCAGAGGTCGACATGAAGCATGTACAGAGGTCTAGTGCAAGATACATCTGTTTTGCCTTTGTGGGAAACTCTTTTGAGTTTTCCCATCTCACAGGCAGAACATAAATGATCCTTATTGAATTTAACATTTGGCAAACCTTTAACTAGATCAAGTTTGACCAGTTTTTCCAATGTGTGAAAATTCAAGTGACAGAACCTGTTGTGCCATAACCAGGCTTCTTCACTTTTGCAGGCAACAAGGCAAACTTTGTCTTTGTTCTTTGAGTTGAAGTTCATTAGATATAGATCACCTATTCTTTCAGCTCGCAGAAGTTCCATACTTGTTTCTTCACTTTGTAGAGAGCAGAAAGTTCTTTTGAACAACACATTGAATCCTGTATCACATAGTTGACTTACACTGAGTAGGTTGTGCTTAAGGCCATCCACATATGCAACTTTGTATACAGAAACGTCTTCTTTCCTTATGACTCCATAGCCTTTTATGTGTCCTTTCTTGTTGTCTCCAAAAGTCACAGATCCACCATCTTGTGTTTCTTTGTACGTGGATAGTGCACTTCTGTCACCAGTCATGTGCCTTGAGCATCCGGAGTCTAGATACCAGATTGGCACATACTTCTTCTGCAGGACAATCACAGAGATTTAGGTACCCATATCCATATGGGTCCAATATTGTTAGAGTTTTTCAAGTTTGCCTTGGCATTCTTGAAATACATTTTGTTCTCTGCAGAAGAGTCAGATTGTTTCTTTGTGGGATTTGACTTTTGAATTGTCGTAGAGAGTAAACAGACTTGACTTGAAAAATGATTATTAAGTTTAGACATAAGATCAAAGCAATGACAGTATTGAATATGAGATGTAATTTGCTTGAACTTTTCATTGAATTTTTTAAACTCAGCCACAGAGGCATTACATTCTTTCTTTACATTAGATTTCCTATTACTAGAAGATCTATGAATACTCGAATGTTGTTTGCAAAAGCTCTGTTTAGGACCTGCCTTCTGTGGGTTGCTTCTGTGGTGAACTTCTTTCATCACTGTCACAGAAGAAAAAGATTTATTAACCTTGGGTTTTGAAAATCTAGAATTTATAGGATCAATAGAGGTCTTCTGTAACATTTTAAGCTCAACAGAGGTTTTGATATGTAGATTCATTTTTAGAAAATCTTGGCAGATTGGAATCTCTGTGAGTTTCTCTTTTGGAGAAATAGTTCTGTGAGGAACTTCATAGGAGAATTTGACATCCTCTGTGTCACAGTGAATTATCCCTGATTTGAAATCAGTCTCTGAGTTGTCAGAGGATGAATCGTCCTCGTATACAGAGGTTGAGTCAATTCTTTCAATAGAGGCTGGATTTTCTGAGCATGTATCGTACGAGCTTTCTTCCTCTGTAGAATAGTTTTCATAGATTGCAGAGGTTTCTTATAAGATTTCTTCAGTGAGAGTTTTATCTATAGAAGATGTACATAAATTTTCTAAAACGCTTGATTTCCATATTTCCAAAATTTCTTTTTCAATTAAATTTTTAAAGTTTTCTTCTGAAAAAACGGGTTTAAATTCAGGAGCTTCTGCTGATAATTTCTTTTCAATGTTTATCAAACAGACAAAAGCAACCTGTGTTTGGGTCTCTGGTTTACCAAACTTGAAGATACCAATCTGATCTTGTGTTTTCAGATATTTCTTTGGTTTGATACCTCTATTGACAGAGGTTGAAGATGATGAGTCTGTGTTTTCAAACCACACGTTAATCATCTTCTTATGTTTCTTCAAGTAAGGATCCACAGAGATTTTCGCCCTTTTGCTTACAGAGATTAGATTTGGAAAATCTGGTTTGTTCGTTTTTCCAATCACAAATAAAGAGGACAGAGGTTTGTTTCTTTTGCCTTCAACACCTAGGGTGATATCATCATACCCTATACCTCGTCTTCCTATTTGTGAGTTTACTTTTTCATAAACTTTCTGTGCATCTTTATAGTTTTTAATCAAAACTTCTCTTCTGAGTAAATCTTGCCATAATACCTCTCTTTCTCTTTGAAAGTATTCTTTAAGAGCTCTTATGTCAGTAGTTTCGCTCCTTGAAACTGAAAGTTCTTTTGCTTTATCTTTTAACGTATTGGTTAATTCAGAAATTTGTTTTTTTAAAGGATCTAGAGTTTTGTTCCAATTCTTTTCTATTCTCTCTTTTTCCTCAAAAATCTTTGCTTTTTCTTGAGTGAGAAGCCGTACTTCTCTCTCATTGAAGGTGAGTCTTTTCTGAATACTTTGATTAATCTCTTTCAGTTCAATTAATTCAATGTTAATTCTAAGTGTATTATCATCTACAGAGGTAATACAAGAGTTGGAATTTGAAGTAGATACCTCAGAGTCAGTGCAGGAGTCGACTTCTGCCATGCCACAGAAGAGGGCATTGGCGGTATGTTCATCGTCAGAAGTAGAGTCTGACTGGAAGTCTTCTGTGTTCTCCTCAGAATGTCCTTTTGCCATTAAGGATTTTTGAGCATAATACTCGGCTTTCTTTTTGTAGAAAGCAGAGTCCCTCTGTCGGCGATTTGATCTGCTTCTGCATTCATTCGCAAAATGGCCGGGTTTGCCGCAGTTAAAACACCCTTGAGGAGTGTTTCCTGTTCGATCCTTGGACTTCTGTAGGTCTCCACCTTTCTCTGATCTACATTCATTTGCATAGTGACCAGGTTTGCCGCATTTGTAGCATTCTTGCTGTATGTGGCTTACCGAGTCATCTGACCTCTGTCGGTCATTTCCTCTGTAATGTCTTTCGCTTGACCTCTGTCGGCCACTCGATTCTTCTTCTCTTCTGTCATCTCTTCTGTTTTCTCTATCATATCTTTCATTTCCGGAACCTCTTCTGTTTCCTCTGAACTCTTTTGTCAATAGAGCTAAAGATTTAGCTAGTGACGCAAGAGTTATTTCTTTTTCTGCTTGTTCTTCTTCTTCACTGTCTATTCTCACCATCTTCTTCTTTTCCTTCTTCTTCTCCTCTGTGGCATTTTCATTTCTTGGTCTCTGTGCATCTTCTTTAGTTTTACTAACCAATGCATATGGTACAATGGTTAGTGTTTTAGCCTGTGCTATCTGAGGTTCTTGTGCGGCTAATGTTCCGTAAAGATCAGAGAGAGTCCAGGTGTCTAGATCCTGATTTGTCTGTAGGGACATAGACAGCTGGAGCCATTCTTCATTTAGACTTTTTAAAAACATGACATTGTTTTCTTCAGAAGTTCTGTCAATGCCTGATTTTCTGCACTTGTTGATTAGAGAGTTGAATCTGTCGTATGTTGTTTGCAGAGATTCTGTTGAAGAGGCTCTGAATGCATGATATTCATTGATGTACTGTGCTCTTCGGTTTTTTTGTGTTTTAGCACCTCCTTCCAACTGTCTTTCCAGTTCTTTCCACAGATCATGCGCTGTTTCACATGAATCCAAGGATTGAAAGAGTTCGTTGGGTATTGCCATAATCAATGTCCTCTTGGTTTTCTGAGCAACTTCATCTTCTGCTTTATCTTCGGTTGACCACTCCCCTTTTGGCTTTGGTTTTTGATGTTCGGGGATTTCGGCAGATTCAGCAGTAGCAGGTATACGAGGTACTACTGTCATGGGAATAGGAGGAGGATTGTACAGATATTGTACTTGATTTTTTTCAGTGCCCTCGAAAAAATGGACCATTCTTATTTTCCACTGAGGATACTCATCTCGAAGGAGACTAGGAGGTTTAGTGAGAGAACCAGTAGTAAAGAAATTATTTGTATTTGTCATTTTTGAAGATTTTAGAAAGAAGGTATGACTAAAGAGTTACTTCGATGAACTTGAAGATTTTCTGAGTTTAAGCCGTTTCCAGACACAATAATATCTATCACGAATCATGATAAGTGGATCACTTGATATTGAAAATCAAGGATGGCTCTGATACCAATTGTTGGAACCCAGATACACTTAATCAAGATTAACAGTCTATTAGTTGAGTTTAGAGTTTGATGCGGAAGCGTATTAAACTAACAGATATGTTTGATAGATATTAGAACGCACATATATAAAGAAAACAGTAAGGAATAAAAAGGATTTCTTGAACAGTTACTGTTTATTCAATATATAATAAGAACACGAAGAACAGATTAAGAACTGTTGGTGTGTGTGAGAATATAACACTCAGATATTTGACAATAACGTTTGAGAGTATTAGTGATTCCTTGTGTATTCGTTCTTAGGAAGATCTCAACATGAGACTTCCTTTTATACTATTCTTAGAAGACTATGAAGTAGGTCACTGTTCCTTTTACGGCATGAATAGTGAACTGAATGGTGTGAACAGTGGACTGGATGGTGTGAGCAGTTGTTTGAGCCATGCGCATTTAATGGAGCAGATGTACTATTGGTAAATGCATTAAATGGCGCAGACGTCTATTTTGTACCATGCCCTATTGAGTCCACTCAGAGCTTGACACATGTTTTGACAGTACTTTTCCATGCAAGTTGATGAACGTATCCAGTAATATCTTCCAAGTCTTCATAGCAGACCACAGAGGCTCTGTAAGGCATTACAGAGGTTCTATGGTCTGACCTTCTGTGGAGCAGTCCACTTGTTTCCGAGTTGATCTTCTTCTTGCGCACTACAGAGGTTCTGTGATTACCTCTGTAGCTTCTGTGGCTTTCTGGACTTGATCTTCTGGAAGAAGTGGCAGAGCCTCTGTGAGAGGCTTTTCTATACTTAGCCTATTTTTCACTACTTCTAAGTATTTCTATGATTAGGAAGATTGAAGCTAACACTATGTTCCTAATGGCCGCTTGAGTTTGGTTCATGAATCCTTTGAGCATTGATTCGAGTGATGGTTGAGCCTCAGCATTATGAGATGGTCGTGGTTGGAATTGTTGGGAGGATTGACCTTGGTGAAAGTTTTGTGGGGAGTGCCCACTATGATGATGCTGAAATCCAGGGGGGTTATGTGGTCTTTGAGCATGACTCGCCCCGTGGGGTTGGAGTCCTTGGTTTCCAGACCACGAGAAATTTGGATGATTCCTCCAACCTGGATTATAGGTCTGTGAGTATGGGTTGTTTCGTGGGTTGGTTCCTATGACATTAACAGCCTCTGGATTTGCTGGACAAAAATCAAAAACATGCTCGTCCCCACAGTAAGAGCAGTTCTCAGTGAGATGTGCAGTACCCACTGTGGGATTAAGTTGTCCTCGATTTTGGTTCAACACTATTTTTGTTAAGGCCACTAACTGTGCATTCATGGTTTTAAGTGCCTCATTATCAATGTTGGTGGACTTTGGTGCAGGCGTTCTCGGGTTGGACCAGTCGGTGTTGTTATTGGACACTTTCTCTAAAATCTGATATCCTTCATTATAGGTTTTACTTGTGAAAGTTCCTCCTGCTGTTGCATCTAAGATGATTTTGGCTGCGTTGGACAGACCATTGTAAAAGGTCTCCAACTGAATGCAATGTGGGATGCCATGGTGTGGGCACTTTCGGAGTAAATCTTTAAACCGCTCCCATGCATCCGAAACAGCCTCATCTTCGTCTTGTCTAAACAAAACAATATCATTTCTCAGCCTCATGTTTTTGGTTGGAGGAAAATACTTTTGTAAAAATTTATCCGCAAGCTCTTGCCACATGGTTATTGAATGAGGTGCATGCGCATTTAGCCATGACTTAGCCTTGTCCCTTAAAGTAAAAGGAAAAAGTCTTAGCCTTAAAGCTTCCTCACTCACACCTTGTAGCTGAAAAGAGTCGGTCATTTCCAAAAATGATTTTAAGTGCGAATGCAGATCCTCAGATGGTGATCCTCCAAACTGACCCATGGCTTGGATCATTTGAAACATCACCGGTTTGAGTTCAAAGTGTGGTGTTTGAAGGTTGGGTCTTAGAATCCCGGAGCTTAAATCACTAACTCCAGTAGTTGCATAGTCCCTTATCCCTCGATCTTTGCTATCAGCAATCGTCACTGTGGTTTCCACTAATGGAGGTGGTGGTGGTTTACCGCCCACTCCTGCCATATTTGCGGTGGGGTTCACAGGGAGTTGTTGATTTTTCTTCTTGTTTTTACGTCTTTTTCGAAAAGTCCTTTCTATTTCAAGATCGATTGGTTCCAAAGGTCCGTGTTGTTGCCTTGGCATACAACACGAACGGTGCTAGAAAAACGAGTTACTCGGGCTCGAACAAAAACTAATGTCTTGAGATTTAAAAATCACGCCAGTCCCCGACAACGGCGCCAAAAACTTGACACGTGTGAATGGTACATGCGAAATAAACCACAGCGGGTTGTAATCTGTCCACAGTGGGCAGCGCAAGTGTACACTGTCCACTATGATCGTCACGGCAAGTAATAATCGGTAAAATACCGGAATCGTATCCACAGAGACTGGGCTATCAAGACAATACGGTTTTTGTGAGTTTCTTTCACGAGTTTCAATTAGAGAGGAAACAATATTTTGAGTTGGTTTGCGAAAAGCTAATTTGAAATTACAATGATTTAAAAAGAGGGATGCAAGTCGGATTTTCCCTAGATTTTATGCTAAATACTTGATCCTAAGATGATCCTTGTAATTGAGACCGGTCTTTGGAAAAGCTCGGTTACAAAATACTCACAATCTTAGACTAAAAACCCATTTTATTGGTAATTATCATTTTGTCAATGAGTCTTCTCAAATGGACTCTTTCGAGCCTCGATGGAATGTGTAGAGACAAATACTCTAAGTGTTTTTAATACACCAACTAGCTTGCCAACTACTCCAGTGGGGAGAGAAGAGCTCACTGTGCTGACCTCACTTTCGTAAGTGTCGTAAGAATTCTTTCGAACTCCCTAGCATCATCCAAGCTCATGTCACTGCGTTCTACTTATTTCTAAGTTAAGAACTAGACTTTAAATCCTTGCAAGTGATCATCTTGTTCGCATCCTTGGGCAAAATCGAGAATGAATGACCAAAACGATAACTACTTCAAAAATAAAGATTACTCAAGCATTTTTTCTAAAATCCAGGTACTTCTCGTTCCTACATCCCGAAGGGTGTTTAGCCTACCATTACTGAAAATATAAGAACGAAAGATGAAAAAGTTTTCATAAGATAACTAGGCGTGGATTGAAATTATCCTCACAGTGGGGAACGTAAGTTGCCCACTGCTCGAAACTACAACTGAAAGCAATACGTGAATTTAAATCTAAATTACTGCAGAAAAAGAAAAGTTAACTATCACAAAGCTAGACTACGAAATTAAGAGTGTTACACTAAGAAAATGGTAATGACAAGCTCTAAGATGCTAGATCCAAGAGATGAAGATGATCCTTTCAATGAATGCCCATGGTCTTCTTTTATAGCTGAAATTTGGCAACTTGGGTATTGACTTCTTCTTTGCAAATCTGGAGGTTAAGGGAACATAAAATCCTATGCTTAGCTCCTTAACCCTTGACCTCCATCTTTACCCAATAATTCTTCCAAAAAGTTGGTCTCTAGGCATGTAGGTTTGATTTGTTTATTCTTTTTTTCATGCTTTTCCTTTGCATGCCTAGATTAAAATACTCCCATTCTTTTAACCTGCCCCTGAAGCTTCCATGCTTTTGCAACCATGCTTTTCATCAAAATCCTTCTTTTTGTCTTTATCCAGTATCGGCAGTGGGCAGTTTGGAGTGGGCACTGTTCATCTCACTGTGAATAAAATGTGAAAACCACCCAAAATCCACCAAATAATTTGTTTGACACTAAAACTCACCTCGTTTGCCCTTTTTATAAAAATGTGCCAAGAATGGGGGTTTTAAGAAGTGAAATGGCTAAAATTGACAAAATAAAATGTAAAATAAAAGGAAATAATAACTCTAAAAATAGAGTTATCAATTACCCAAGGCTGCGAACAAGCCGATCACTTGCAAGGATCTAAAGTCTAGTTCTTGTAATACCCCGGGTAAGACCGTTAGTTGAAGTCCCTATTCCGTTAATGTTATTTACTCTATAATTGGTGTTTAGGGTAATTATGGGTAAATCTATAAGCTTAGGGATGTTTGGGTTATATTTGAAAAGTTCAAGGTTCTTTTGATAATTTTGGTTTGATATTACCTCTTAAGCATAAAATATTATTCTGATAACCTAAAATAGAAAGAGTGTGTGTGTGCGGGAGTTCTGGAGGCGAAAGAAAGCAAGAAGAAGAAAACGTATGGTTAAGGCTTCAATCGATTGGGTTAGAGGCGATTTGGAGGTAAGTATCTTTACATTTTATGCTTGTAATCTTAAGTAGAAGATGTTTACCGGTTTAGAAATCACGATTCCATCGATTGGTATTAGTCTCAATCGATTCTGGGTATTTTGAAACCGACTGTGTTCTTGAGAGTCCCGGGGAAATCCCGGTATAGTCGACTCCCGGTAGTGTAGAGTCCCGGTATAGTCGACTCCCGATAACGTGAACTCCCGGTATTAACAACTTTCGGTGATCGAACTCCCAGTACTGTGAGGTCCCGGTACCAAGGAGTCCCGGTACTGTGAAGTCCCTGTACCAAGGAGTCCCGGTACTGTAAAGTCCCGGTACCCTGTGTAGTCCCGGTAGTGGGTTAAGTGCAGTGTGTAATGGGACAGTTGAGGATAGGAACTTGTTAGGCTTTATGTAATTGCCTAGTAAAGCGATATATGTATTTTAAATTGTTTCAGATACTGTGGAGTAGAAGTGAAAGATATAATCTTTTTGAAAGAAGCTTGCGAGCGTGTTTGATAAGCAAAACAAGTGAGTTTTTCTTTAAAAGTATTTTTAACTGGAATACATATACGTATGGTTTGGGAATGTGATAATTGGTGATTACGTGTTTATATGTATGGTATATGTGAATTATAATATATTGAGGTATTATATTTACATGAGTATTATAATGTGTTATAATACGTTGGCCGGGCTTAGGACCGGTATGTTTGGCTATAGAATCCGTTTAGCATTGTTTGGCTGTAGATGTTGTACAACGTTGTAAATTATTAGTTGGCTTGCAACCAACTAATATGGCCAGGAGGAATGAGAAGGGAAGGTACATGATGTGTGAGTTCAAATTGATATATTTGATCGTGCTATGTGATTTATATAAATAGGGTTTATATAAATGATTTCAAACTAACAGGGATTTATCTCACTTAGACCATTAGGTCTAACCCTCATTTTGTTTTAAAATATGTATTCCAGGTGGCAGATCGGGTAAGCGCAAGTAATTAGAGTAATCAAGGGATGGCTTTTGTGAAGTAATATATGATGACGATTTTGGCATGTTTAGCAGTTGTATTATAATGATTAAATGTTATGTATGTATTTAGTATGAAGTTTGTAATAGAATGGCTTCTTCTGATTGTAAAAGACTACGGGACCGTACTTGTAATATGATGTTTCGTTTGTTATATCAATGACGTTACATTATATGATTTGTTGTGTATAAGGGATTTGAGTTGTTACAAATGGTATCAGAGCCTTAGTTTAAGGAATTTAGGTATATGTATCTGTACCTAGACTTAAACTGCATGTGAAGTAGGATGTCCCTATCATTATAGAACCTTGGGATGATGAAGTATAAAAGGTAGAAGGAACATCATGTAAGGTAATTTCATATTACACATGGCCAGTGTAATTGTGATCTTACAGGTACATGTTTGAACTGGAATACCTTGTTATATGGGTATGTGCTTATGTGTATATTAACCTTGTTTAAATCTATAGAATGGCAAGCGGTACACGAAATTCGAATCGAGGAGGAGGAAGAAATCCGAATAGTACGAATCCGCCGATAGGAACGGGGGACAGGGGAGGCAGAACTGGGGGCAGAGTCGGGGGTAGAACCGGGGGTAGAGCTGGAGGTCGAGCCGGAGGCAGAGTCCAGCCACATGGTACAAAGTTTGTTATCAGGGATGATCTAATGGCAGGAATGGGAAGATTGCAGGCTAGCATACAAACAATGTTTGATCGAAACCGTCATAATGAAACTGGAATACCGGATCCCGGACCGGAAGATGAAATGCTAATCACACCGACTGTTGTACCAGTACAAAGGAGGTGAGACTACAAAATGTTTTTGAGCTGTAGACCTCCGACCTACTCAAGAGACAGGGATCCCGTGAAAGCAATGAGATGGATGAAGGAAATAGAAGCTATTTTCAAGACAAGCAAGTGTGCAGATGAAGATAGGGTATTGTATGGGGCAACAATGTTAAAAGGGGATGCTTTGTATTGGTGGGAATCTTTTATTCATTCTAAAGGATCTGATGTTTATTCTACTCTCTCTTGGGAAGAATTTGTGATAGCCTACAGGAACGCATTTTGTCCCCAAGCAGCCGTCAAACAACTGGAAGGGGAATTTATAAACTTGCAACAAGGAAACTTATCCATTCGAGATTACACCGCTAGCTTTCTGGAAAAGTCTCGGTTCGCAGAATACTACGTTGCTACGGAGACGATGAAGATAGAAAGGTTTATCTTTGGGCTGAACTCAGAAGTCAGAAGGCTAGTGACTGCAAAGGGACCCGATACCTTCTCAGCTGCAGTTGATGCCGCAGAGAATGTTGAACGAGATGTTAGAAGGGATGCTGGCGATAAAAGTATCGGGAAGAGAAAGTGGGAAGGACCACAACACGATCCGAAGAAGTCCCGATTTTAGAGGTATGATAACCGTCCACCGTTTCGACCAGCGGAAAGACCATGTCAGAAGTGCAATCGTGTCCACCAAGGAAATTGCCAAGGTGATTTACGAGCGTGTTATAAGTGTGGGAAGACCGGGCACGTCATTAAAGATTGTAAGGTAACGCGGTTATGTTTCTTATGCAATTCTCTGGATCACCTTCAGTCGGACTGTCAGTGGGGGAGGATACAGCAAGGTGGGTCATCGGGCAGACCAGCGATTGTTAAACCTGTAATACCAAGACTGGAACCGCCAGTAACCAGGGGTCGTGCATTTCAAATGACCGAGAAAGAAGCGGAGGAAACTCCGGATGTGGTCACAGGTACATTTTTAATAAACTCTACACGTGCTAAGGTGTTATTTGATTCCGGTGCAAACCGATCGTTTATGTCTCCTACATTTGCTGCTTGCCTGTGTTTGAAACCTAAAATGCTAGAACATGCTCTATCAGTAGATACGGCAAATGATAATCAAGTGTCAGTTAAAGAAGTATTTGATGGCTGTGTGATAAATATAGAGGGGTGTGGAGTGCCGATACAATTGTTTCCGATAACTTTGATAGAGTTTGATGTAGTAGTTGGGATGGATTGGTTAGCTGAGAATCAGGCTAACATAGTTTGTGATAAGAAGTTAATAAATGTTGTATTACCTGATAAAAGACCAGTTGTGATTTATGGTGATCGTAGGAATCATCAGTCTTGCCTTATATCGATGGTAAAAGCACGTAAGTGTGTTATTAAGGGTTGTCAGAGTTACTTGGCTTACGTGATAGATATTAAGCCAGAAAAGGATAGGATGGAAGATATTCCTATTGTTAGTGAATTCCCTGAAGTATTCCCCGAAGACAGGAATAGTCTTCCGCCCGCTAGACAAGTAGAGTTCGGTATAGACCTGATTCCTGGAGCCACTCCTGTAGCCCGTGCACCTTATCGTCTGGCACCCCCAGAGATGAAAGAGATGATGGCACAACTACAAGACCTATCCGATAAGGGTTTCATCAGACATAGTTCTTCGCCGTGGGGAGCACCAGTGTTATTTGTGAAAAAGAAGGATGGTTCGATGAGAATGTGTATCGACTACCGAGAACTGAATAAGCGCGCGATAAAGAACAAGTATCCGTTACCCCGAATTGATGACCTCTTCGACCAGTTAGTTGGAGCTTGCTATTTCTCCAAGATCGATCTAAGATCCGGTTATCACCAGTTGAAAGTTAAAGAAGAAGACGTTCTAAAGACTGCTTTTCGAACAAGGTATGGACATCACGAATTTTTAGTGATGCCGTTCGGACTGACGAACGCTCCAGCTGCCTTTATGGATTTAATGAATCGGGTATGTAAGCCGTATCTCGATAAATTTGTTATTGTATTTATCGATTATATACTTATCTACTCCCGATCCAAAGAAGAGCATGCGCAACACCTTCGTTTGATCTTGGAGTTACTAAAGAAGGAAAAGCTGTACGCTAAATTTTCGAAATGTGAATTCTGGATACGAGCAGTTCAGTTTCTGGGGCATGTAGTTTCCGAAAAAGGGATACAAGTTGATCCGATAAAAGTGGAAGCAGTTGAAAAGTGGTAACCACCGAAGACAGCAACGGAAGTACGAAGTTTTCTGGGTTTAGCCGGCTACTATCGGAAATTTATAAAAGACTTCTCTCGGATCACAATGCCTTGGACTAAGCTGACCCGAAAGAACCTGAAGTTTGAATGCAATGCAGAACAAGACGAGGCATTCCGGATATTGAAAGAGAAACTATGCAGCGCACCGATTCTATCACTACCTGAAGGTTCGGAAGACTTTGTTGTTTATAGTGATGCGTCAAAACTGGGATTGGGATGTGTAGTTATGCAGCGTGGAAAGGTTATTGCATATGCTTCTCGTCAATTGAAGGATCATGAAAGACAGTATCCTACGCACGACATGGAGCTTGCAGCAGTCGTCTTCGCGTTAAAAATTTGGAGACATTATCTGTATGGTTCCAAATGTCAGATTTATACTGATCATAAGAGTCTCCAACACCTCTTTGATTATAAGGAACTGAATATGAGACAAAGGAGATGGCTAGAATTGCTGAATGATTACGACTGTGAAATCCTTTATCACCCGGGAAAGGCGAATGTGGTGGCAGATGCGCTGAGTCGTCAAGAAAGGAGTGGAACAATAAAAGTTATTTCGCTACGAACTGAACTCCTACCCAACATATTTGACGAGTTGCAGAAATGTCAAGTGGAGGCTTATCAGGATGAACATCTGAAATCAGAACGGTTAGCAGGGATGTCAGCGTTGCTAGTAATAGATGGTCGTGGGTTATTGTGTCTGGGAAACAGAGTGTGGGTACCTCGTTTGGGTGGGTTACGTGATCGTGTGTTACAAGAAGCTCATCAATCCCGTTTCTCTATTCACCCAGGTACACACAAGATGTATAAAGACCTAAAGCAATTCTATTGGTGGCCGGGGATAAAAAGAGGGATTGCTCAGTATGTGGAAAGATGTGATACTTGTAAGAAAGTGAAGATCGAACACCAAAAACCGTTTGGTCAACTACAGCGGCTAGAAATACCTATGTGGAAATGAGAGCAGATTACCACAGACTTCATCACGAAGCTACCAAGGACTACGAAGGGATTTGATTCTATTTGGGTGATCGTCGACAGATTGACAAAGTCTGCACAGTTTCTACCGATAAAGGAAACCGATTCGATGGAACGATTAGCTAAGCTGTTCATTGACGAAATAGTAACTCGGCATGGAGTTCCGATCTCGATTATTTCTGATCGTGATAGTCGTTTTACTTCAAAAATTTGGAGAAGTTTTCAAAGAGAAATGGGGACACAGATAAAGTTAAGTACGACGTATCATCCCCAAATAGATGGGCAGAGTGAACGAACGATTCTGACCTTAGAAGATATGCTCCAGGCTTGCATTGTTGATTTTGGGGGATCGTGGGATAAGTATTTACCGTTGATCGAATTCTCTTACAACAACAGTTATCATTCCAGCATACAAGCGGCACCGTTTGAAATACTGTATGGTAGGAAATGCCGAACGCCTCTATGTTGGAACGAAGAGAAACAGTTAGCGGGGCCGGAAATAGTTCAATTAACTGCCGATAAGGTTACTCAGATTCGAGAAAGATTGAAAGTGGCTCAAGATAGACAGAAGAGCTACGCTGACCGACGTCCAAAGCCTTAGGAATTTCAAATCGGGGATTTCGTAATGTTAAAGGTTTCGCCATGGAAGGGAGTCATCCGATTTGGGAGACAAGGTAAACTTAGCCCAAGGTATATCGGACGTTTGCAATTACAGAAAGGATCGGTGAAGTAGCTTACCGATTAGATCTTCCACCGGAATTGAGCAGGATCCATAATGCATTTCACGTATCGAACTTCCGAAAGTTTTTGGTTACTCCAGATCAGTCAGTCTCCCTACCAGAAATACAAGTCGATGAAAGATTGAATTATGTGGAAGAACCGGAAGCTATAGTTGATCATAAAGTCAAAGTGCTACGGAATAAGGATATCAGGCAAGTGAAAGTTCAGTGGAGGCATCATAGAGGTCAAGATGCTACGTGGGAGTCAGAAGCGGAAATGAGAGCCAAATACCCTTATCTTTTTGCTTAACTGAATTCCGGGACGGAATTCTTTTAAGGGGGAGATGATGTAATACCCCGGGTAAGACCGTTAGTTGAAATCCCTATTCCGTTAATGTTATTTACTCTATAATTGGTGTTTAGGGTAATTATGGGTAAATCTATAAGCTTAGGGATGTTTGGGTTATATTTGAGAAGTTCAAGGTTCATTTGGTAATTTTGGTTTGATATTACCCCTTAAGCATCAGATATTATTCTGATAACCTAAAATAGAAAGAGTGTGTGTGTGTGGGAGTTCTGGAGGTGAAAGAAAGCAAGAAGAAGAAAACGTATGGTTAAGGCTTCAATCGATTGGGTTAGAGGAGATTTGGAGGTAAGTATCTTTACATTTTATGCTTGTAATCTTAAGTAGAAGATGTTTACCGGTTTAGAAATCACGATTCCACCGATTGGTATCAGTCTCAATCGATTCTGGGTATTTTGAAACCGACTGTGTTCTTGAGAGTCCCGGGGAAATCCCGGTATAGTCGACTCCCGGTAGTGTAGAGTCCCGGTATAGTCGACTCCTGATAACGTAAACTCCCGGTATTGCCAACTTCCGGTGATCGAACTCCCGGTACTGTGAAGTCCCGTTACCAAGGAGTCCCGGTACTGTGAAGTCCCGGTACCAAGGAGTCCCGGTACTGTAAAGTCCCGGTACCCTGTGTAGTCCCGGTAGTGGATTAAGTGCAGTGTGTAATGGGACAGTTGAGGATAGGAACTTGTTAAGCTTTATGTAATTGCCTAGTAAAGCGATATATGTATTTTAAATTGTTTCATATACTGTGGAGTAAAAGTGAAAGATATAATCTTTTTGAAAGAAGTTTGCGAGCGTGTTTGATAAGCAAAACAGGTGAGTTTTTCTTTAAAAGTATTTTTAACTGGAATACATATACGTATGGTTTGGGAATGTGATAATTGGTGATTACGTGTTTATATGTATGGTATATGTGAATTATAATATATTGAGGTATTATATTTACATGAGTATTATAATGTGTTATAATACGTTGGCCGGGCTTAGGACCGATATGTTTGGCTATAGAATCCGTATAGCGTTGTTTGGCTGTAGATGTTGTACAGCGTTGTAAATTGTTAGTTGGCTTGCAACCAACTAATATGGCCAGGAGGAATGAGAAGGGAAGGTACATGATGTGTGAGTTCAAATTGATATATTTGATCGTGCTGTGTGATTTATATAAATAGGGTTTATATAAATTATTTCAAACTAACAGAGATTTATCTCACTTAGACCATTAGGTCTAACCCTCATTTTGTTTTAAAATATGTATTCCAGGTGGCGGATCGGGTAAGAGCAAGTAATTAGAGTAATCAAGGGATGGCTTTTGTGAAGGAATATATGATGACGATTTTGGCATGTTTAGCAGTTTTATTATAATGATTAAATGTTATGTATGTATTTAGTATGAAGTTTGTAATAGAATGGCTTCTTCTGATTGTAAAAGACTACGGGACCGTACTTGTAATATGATGTTTCGTTTGTTATATCAATGACGTTACATTATGTGATTTGTTGTGTATAAGGGATTTGGGTTGTTACAGTTCTTAACTTTGAAATAAGTAGAACGCGGTGACACGAGCTTGAATGATGCTAGGGGATTCGAAAGAATTCTTACAACACTTGCGAAAGTGAGGTCGGCACAGTGAGCTAATCTCAACCCACTGGAGTAGTAGGCAAGCTAGTTGGTGTATTTAAAACACTTAAGAGTATTTGTCTCTACAACAAGTACTAAGAGTATGTGATTTTTGCTTAAAGGTGTGAGTATTTTGTAACCGGGCTTTTCTAGCGAAAATGCCTACCTCAAGTACAAGGATCATTTTTTTAGGATCAGGTATTTAATATAAAATCTAGGGAAAATCTAACCAACATTCCTCCTTTTAAATCTTAAGTAAATCGTAAAAGTATTATTTCACCGAACAAACCAAAATATTGCTTCTTCTGTTATTGGAACCTGTAAAAGGAGCTCATGAGATCCGTATTGTCTTGATTGCCCAGTCTCTGTGGATTCGATTCTGGTATTTTACCAACTATTATTTGCTGTGACGATCATAGTGGACAGTGTACACTTGCACTTCCCACTGTGGACAGTTTGCAACCCACTGCGATTAAATCACATATTTCGCACGTACCAATTACTAAATACCATGCTACCATAATTTGATCTTTCTAGTACCTAGTAAGTAGGTTTATGAAACTTGCGGTAATCCTAATACCGAGATTATTGGATGAACAAGCATTTATTTCTTGATTCACATGTACATTAATCCTTAGACTACTTAAAGACTACTTTTCAGCCTAATGAAAGACCTTTATTCATGAGCAGATTTCCTTTTACAGACGAATCTTGCAGTTACTTTTTCAGTCGAATCTTACAGGCTCTTTTCAAACGAATCTTGCAGTGAACTATTCAGACGAATCATGTAGGCAACTTTTCAGACGAAATCTTTGACCATATCCACATCCCTGATGAAGAACATACATTTTCACGGCTATAAGTAGATGGCATGATGAAGTAGTAATTCACAACTTGCTATCTATCTTTTATACATTCTTTTACACCGTTTATAAACATTCTCTAGCTTTTCTTAACACTATGGCTGGAGGTTCAAGATCAAGGGGGAACAGGTCGGCGAATGGGGCTGGAACTTCATGTTCGGCAGCCTACCAACCACTGAACGATGGAGCTCGCCGGAGTACCTGGAAGGTACCGGAAACAGACGAGGAGTGGAGAAACCATGGGCGAACTGCGGCCGATTATCCATTCACGGCTGAGGAGGCAGAAGACTGGGAGATGGCATGGGAGAATTACCACTTCGATAATGACAGGAAAGGCCCACCAATGTATCATTGTACCCAGCCAACGGGTCTTCCACAAAGTCAACGAATTACTCCCTTAGTGCAAAAATCCATTGATAAGGCGAACGCCGATATCGAAAAGGTAAAAGGTATGTGGAACCATAACAGGGGGATTCAGCAGGGGAAAATGGAGTATCTAGCGGAGAAGAAATGAGAACTGGCCATGACTAGGGCTCACGTTCGGGAGGTGCAACGACAGATTAAGGAAGTAGAAGAGGAATTACAAGAAATGGAAGACGACTACACGGGAATGGAGGACGTCATCAAGGAAAAGGTTAACTTCATCACCAGAATCCAGGACGCATTCTAGTCATAGATTTCTTTGTTTACCTGCAGTGTATCCGTTTCGGTTGGAAAGATGATTTGCAATAACTGATCTTTTAATTAATTTCCTTATTAAATAACTTAAAATGGGGAAAACATTTTCTTTAATTAATTTATATATTAAATACATTAAAATGGAAAGGAAACAATACATTAAAAACCTCAACTACATAAAATGATAACCTAAAAACCATAGGGACCATTTATGTTATTTTAAATTTGCCCCAAACTGGAGGGGCCAAAACTGTAAATATGGGAAAATCGCGGGACAACCGCGGGATGTTATCGCGGGACAGGGGCCAAAATTGGTATCGCGGCCATAGTTGGGGGGTAAAAATGGCAGTCGCTGGGTTTCTTCAGGGGCCATAGCGGGACAATTGGCCAAAGACGGTGCCAAGTGGTGCCACGTCCCGCGATCGCGGGATTTTTGAGTATTTTAGCAAAATCGACGAGAAAATGGGTATTTTGGCAAGTCAAAGTCAAACTTTGGGTATTTTAATTAAATTCCCATTAAAATAATATGAAGTGATGAACGGTAAGTCGTAAAAATGAGGTATAACCTTTTATCAACATAACTTTAACTTTAACATTTTTATTTTATTTTATTAGTTAAATGTTAGAGCTTATATTAAAATGAATTAATTTTAAGTTTTAAACATAAATTCGATATTCAAAATTACAGTCATTTAAAAAAGTAGTTCATGTTTAAAAACTACCATATAAATTATTCAACTCGAAAAATATATCAACTGGATAAATATTACTACGATATGTCATGTTTAATTGTTTATATTTATTTTACTTTTATATAGATAAGTGTAAGCAATTGACACGAATGTAAAAATGTACATCGATTAACAAAAATCAAAGAAAAAATGTAAATTTATGTAAAGAAACATATGAAAGCATATTTTAGGTATAACTCTAAACTCATATTTGCCAGATAAGTGCAATTAACAATCAACATTTAAGCCCTAACAATCTCCCCCTTTGGATTAAAGTTGGCGAAGATGCCAGTCTGGAACATAACGGCGTATGATGGCGAACGCGATCTTGAAACTTCTCAAGTCTCGTCGATACTGGATCCTCTCGGCAAGAAGTTGCAACGCTTCATTGACCAGCCTCCGGTACTTCGGCTCTAACGGCTCCTTCTTGTTGTCATCACAAACAATCTGAACTCGGAGTTTATGTTGGAGAAACATCAAGGTACCATCACAGTATTTGGCGATCTGACTGAATCTCATGAACCCCATATCACCTTTTTCGTTCAAGTAAGTCATACCGAACTCTGGATTTTCAAACAGTATATAGATGTTAGGAAGACCGTGGTCTAGCTTCAGCATGTTTATCTTTGGTTGGTTGCTCTCTAGCCCCATCTGAAAATCTTTAACATATGACAGTGTAATAACATTCTTCATATACCGTTTGACGGCATCCAGTGCTCCAAGGATTTATTTGGTGTTAATGGTTCGTGTCTTCATATCTCTGAGAAGGAACAGGATATCGGGCAGTTCAAGATTTTCAAAATCAGCTTCTGTGAACTCCCATTCTCTTCCATCATCTCTGATTACCTTGAAGGTCGGGTACCATACGTTGAACAACCGTTTGGATTGGATCTCAGTGACGCGTCTTATTTTGTACTTGGTTTTTACTGAGTTGATCGGCTTAGGCTTTGTCTTTCTCATATTGATGTATGCGATCTCCTTCAGTTAATCATTTCATATATTCGATACCGTACAGGGCCGTTTGCTTGTAGGGGCGTATCCAGTGGGCAAAGATTTTTCGTTGTGTTTCTTCCAAGAAAGGGGTGAAGATCATGACCCGTTCCCACTTTAATGGTGAATCCAGTTGAGCATTGGAGGTTTCACCTACCGGTGGTTCAGATTCTGCTCTGTTGGATTCTTCTTCATTGTAGGTGCGAATTGGGACAGGTGTTGCATACATAATAACATAATTAATCAAGCATTTCTAATCAAAACAGTTACTTGTATTTAACATGCACCATGTAATGACATAGAAACTTTCAACAAACATAAAGCATGCAATTAACTTAAAATTCATATTTTGCGAGTATATTGTTACATACCTCGTTAGTGGTTGGGATATCGAGCTTTTGAAGACCAAAAAGAAAGATGTTGGCAATCTTCTTTGAAAACACAATACCACATACTTGAAATAAACGCCTTAGAGTGTGAAGATGTGTCTTACAATATGGTGTCTAGTATTTATATATATATATATATTGATAATTCCTTTGTATTCATGATATATTAAAGATGTAAATCATTAAGTTTAATAAAAATATCGATATGTTTAATTGGAATAAAATACTCATCAAGTTGAACAAAATAACTTATGTATGTATTAAATGATATTTATACCATCATAAATTTAAATTAATTAAATTAAAACAATTAGGGGTGGAATTTTTAAAAAATAAATCAATGGCTGTCGTGGAATATATATTGTTTTTAAAGATATTAGGTGAAATTTATAACTACTATATAAATTAATTGGCTCGAAAAATATATCACTTAAAGAAATTTTACTACGATATATCATGTTTAATTGTTTATATTTATTTTACTTTTATATAGATAAGTGTAAGAAATTGATACGAATGTAAAAATGTATATTGATTAATAAAAATCAAAGAAAGATGTAAATTTATGTATATTATGTGAAGAAACATATGAAAGCATATTTTAGGTTTAACTCAAAAGTAATATTTGTTAATTGAATGTTTTATAAGGTGGGTTTTTGTTGGTAACTTGCATTAAGTCATATTTATGCTTTAGGTGTAACTCAAAAGTCATTGCTTATCATTTTCCATGATGGCTGTACGCCTTCCTTCTCTCTTCCTAAATCATACTCACTACAATTTTTCAGTTACCAAACTTACCTTTCAGATGTGTTCTCAATTTTAATATATGTCGCAAGCTAATAGAATTACTGAAAAGTCTAAACATAAAATATAATTGTAATCAAGACAATGTAATCTAATGTAATGCTTAAAAAAAGGCAACCACCCAAGTTATTCAACCTAAAATAGCATAAGGACAAAGTAGAGACGACCACTAAATTGGCATAACCACTCTCTCAAACCATAGACAAATCAATTGCCGGTCTCATCATCGTTGACAATAAACTTTCTTTTGCGTAAAGTGGTTGGAGTAGGATTTTTAAACGGTTGGCCATCATCAGCATCTAAATTCTCAACATCACTTGCAACGATCTCCTACATCATATGAAAACCATATAAGAAAACAAACAAAAAAGAAACTTAAACGCAAGGGAAATGAATGAAGAACTAACCGTGGTTGCATCGGTAGTCTTGTATTTGTTTTCCAAAACATAATTTGGATCAAATACCTTAAAGACGGTAAAAATATCACTGCCGTGTTTGATATTATAATCAGACAATTGCAGGCAAAACACAAACTTTTGCCTACAAAGGGAAGTAATTTCACGTGGTAACTCGTTCTTGTTCGGATCAGATTTGTTTAATAGCTTCAAGGGAGAAGAGTCTACCATTCTCTCCGCAAGTTTATGAAGCACAACACACGTGACAACACCAGTGTCATCTCGAACGGACAAATGTAATTTGTACCTGATCACAAATGTCATGAATGGTTAAACATGTCAATTTTGAAAACTGTAGTAAGCATTAAAAGTCTGGAGTATTTACAATGTCAAAGTTGTCTTGTACTCAACATTGCAAGAAGCACATGTGTAGACACCCTCGATAGGATTGACTTTTCTACAACATCCTTGACAACCTAAATAGAACAATCCATATTGTGTCCCAATATGTTCAATAACTCCCAAGATAGTTATTATGTAACCCTATGTAACATCAAATAAGATGGTGTTAGTCTTTAATCATAAAGCATGTGATCACAACACATAAAATGATGGAAGAATTGTTTCTATATATTTTAATGCATTACCTTTGGTTGGTTGCTCCACTCTGCCTGTAACAATTGTCGAATATCCATTTGATTCTCAAACATCTCCTCTTCCACTGTTTTCTTTGCCACACTGGAAGTAACCCCCAAGTGTAATCGAGGGCATACATTAGCAAATCTCTCGGCCAATTCCAACACATAGTCGGTGTTGAGATTAATATATACTTTGCTTGCACTTGAAGTTGCAAAGTTTAGGACACCTATCAAGAAAATGTATATTACGTGGAAGTTACTTAAAAATGTAAGCTTTAAAGATAAGATCTAAAAGATTATAAAAGAGATTACCTTGGAATTTTTTGACTCGAGTAGAAGTAATTATGATTATTAAGGTGGCACTAGAAGAAGTTGCCCCGATATGACAATCACCAAATTTTTCACCAAGAGCTCCCCATAAGGTAACTTTGCATGTGACATTGCTAAAGTGAAAAAGAAGTAGTTAGTTATCATATCAAAAATTTGCCAAAAATAAGAGAAAGAACAGATTATTGTAAGATGACTTAGAACTCTGATATAATTTCCAGATTTCTTTTTCGGAACCCACCCCTCACAGTCTCAGCATATCCGATAACAGTTAAACAACCAATGATATCTATAAAAAACAAAACAAAAACATATATCAAATCAATCGAGACAAAAAAATAACAACTTCATTGCATACCCGTAAGTACGCTGTCATCGTTGAGACGAGCATTAACAGTTTCTCGCTTGCAAATTGGAACCCATGCATAGGGATAGAAGGGACATGGGTATCAACTTTTTCCACCTTGGTTAATAGTGTAAATATAATCTTCAACTTTGAGTCAACAACCTTGTAGACTCCAGAATTCTCAACAACCTTGAAATTCTTCAAAACATAGACTTTCCCTTCTTCCAGCAAACAGTTAAACTTATTGACCAAGTTCTTCCGCACCATTGCTATGATGAGAGAACCCTACAAAACAAAGGAAAAGCAACAAATTAACCATATCATACTTTGCTAATCAATGATATGACAATAAGAATAAAACAACACACATTTTCATCAACCAAAACCATGTCCAAACTAATCAATTCTCCATTCCTCTTTGTATTTAGAGACTCCCATAACCTACACACTCTAATTTTCACAACCCAACTATCATTATCCAAAACCAAATTCTCTAATCCAACAAACTCTATATGAGAAAGATTTGTAAATGAGAACTTATGTGATTGTAGTATGAGTAATTAACAAAGTAATGAGAAATAATAACCATGTCTATATATAATATAAACACTATAGACTAATCAATGTGGTTTACTATCCCAACCTTAAATGGACTTAAATGCAAATTAAAAGTCTGAATTAATGATGTAAATGTTACAAATTCATATGATTAACTAAAATGTACAAACATTGATTAAGACACTAACACTAACCATAAATGGAATTAAAAGCAATTTAAAAGTTTAACTTAATGACGTGAATGGTATTATTATTATAACCATTAATTTTCATATAGTTAACATGACCATAGATAATATAAAATCGAAAGAAATAATTAGAAGAGGGTGAGAAAGGTGAAATAAAGTAGTTGCACAAAGGTGGTTCTTATCTACTAAAAGGAATAGAAGTTACCTTCACCACAAGGGGACTGCCTTGTTGTGATGTTAAGAACCTTGGTTGGCATTCTAACAGGTCCTTTGACACCTTCCTGTCTTTGGCACCACGAACCAAATCCGAACAAACTGTGATTTAAAAAAAATCGTTAAAATTTCTCAGCTTCAGGGTCATCCTCAAAAGTTATAAAATCTTAAAGTAATTTATTTAAAAACCAGCTCAAAATCTTAATTTTCTTTTCTCTTCTAAAGAATACATTGAAGATGTTTTTAACATCTTCAATAGACTATTTAAAATTTATTTAAACCCTCTAAAAAGTAATTTGTTTTGAAAAAACTAAATCGATAAACATCTCAACAATTCTTAAAGTACTTGCAACAAATATACACCGTCGGTGCATGTTACATTAAATTACCAAATATCGTTACCATCAATTTTTGTCCGTAAGATTTTCAAATTTTTCTAACTATCTTGTCGTAGAAAATGCAATTTTAACTAATGATTATTAGAAAATATTGATTATATGGTAATTATAAATATTTAATAATAAATTAATTATAATATATGATGGATATATTAATTATTAATATTAATAGGAGGGGGCATTCAAGGACTCGGCTAACAGGAGTGGAAGTAGATAATATTTTAGTCCATTTAAATGGTATCGTATTAGCGGGTAAGAGTCGTCACACTCACTTATCGGTAAGACTCACAGACCTTGTCATCGCATTTACTAGGTTAGATTCTCAATCCTTGCCACGTTCATCAAATAAGGTAAAGTGATCCGATAAGCACTTATCGGGTAAGGGTTTAGTAAACATCACCTTAGTAAAGGTAGTGTTTTGATATCAACATTGTGATATTGATTATGTATCTAATTCTGATGCAACTTTTTAATGTTAAATGCAAATTACTCTCCATGATCACATTTTATTAGAGCTTTGAAGAAACCAATCAGCTGTATGTTTGGTTCAGCACCTGTTTATGTATCATGGGTGACAGGCTACTTTCTATTTGTGCATCATGCTTGGTAAAAAAATTGATGAATTGATAAGTTGTGATGTTGAACTACACAACTCAATATTTTGTGTTTCTGATTGTGAACATAGCAAAAGAGAAGAGTGGAGAACTTCATAGAGCAAAAGAAAGTTGGGTAATAACTAAGAAGTAAATCTTATTGGTTTTCGTGTTCTTTTAAATATTGGTTGGCATTCCATTTGACATATAACACATCTAAACACACACACACACACACACACACACACATGTTAAAACATCATGAAACTGATTCAAAATCTATTTCTTGATTCACATTCACAATGCATATTGTAAAGAATCATGTTCAATCCAAAAGTTTTGGCATATATACCCTCAATTATGCATTGCGAATGCCAAGGATCGTGTGAGGAGTTGAGGTTAACGTGAGAAGCATGAGAAATGGATCTAAACCGTTGATCACTTTTAATCAAATGCCCTCCTATGAATTGCGCTTTAGAAGGGAAATGATCTGGTGCATCTCGGTGTATCTTATCTCGGTGCATCTCATCCTAATGTGCGTCTATTTCTCATCCAACGGTTCATAACCACTTCTCACGCTTCTCACATTAACCTCAACTTTTCACCGGAACCCAACCCTTATGTATAATGAGTTAAACTATTAAAGTCTCATGCTTTAAGACCCCATCACTTAAATAAATAAAAAAACCCAAAAGAAATATCATACAAACAAATGTTCTTACTTTTCTTCCTTTTTCTTAAGCTTTGATAACAATCCAGATCTGTACTTAGAAATCGGTAACCGAGAAATTCGGGCCACTGATATTCTTCTGTTTTCAACACCAAGGGCTTCACCTAAGTTCAACAATTCCTGCACACACATACATAAAAAATCATGTTTTAACGGAAGTTATTTCATAAATAAAAGAAAATTTGAAACATGTACCTCATATTGCATATTATCAGGATCAATGGAGTCTTGTCCCGAATCCGAGCTTGCAGCCGGGGCCCACCATTAAACACGAAGATTAATAAACATATAAAAGCGGGCGAGTAAAACATTAAACCCTAAATAAAAGTCTCCATACCTGTTAGCTCCAAATATTCATAATATTAGAAGTATTGAAAAATAGGCTAAGTATGAAAGAGTTCCACAGAAGCTCTGCGGTGTTCCACAGAAGCTCTGCCAAAGCAAACGGTCATTCAAGGAACACCAAGTCCCAAGAAGAATCTACAGAAGACTACTCACAAAGGACCAAAGAAGGATCTACAGAAGAATGCTCACCAAGGACCGAGACGCAAAACCTCTGTCACCTTTGACAAAGGCTCTGCGGTTCAGACTGAAGACTTAGAAGATATTTATAATATCTTGCCACTGTTGAAGAAATATTTTTCTACTGTTCCAGGGTCCGTTCATCAACTTGTACAAGGCATAGTCCGACAACAAACACGTGTCAAACTCTGATAGGAATCCTTGCAAGTTGATATTAGCGCATTTAATGCATGCAGATTTCCAACTGTTCATGCCATCCCTTCCTTCCTGTAGCATCAGTCCTTTTGTCTAGAATAGTTCTTTTATTGTAGTATAGAAGGAAGACTCATGTTGAGTTCTTCCTTACCAGTTAATATACAAGAAAAAACACACACACAATTAACGTCAAATCTATTATTCGTGTTCTTCATCAAATACAGGAAAACTTTGAGATATTCATCTGTTCTTCATATACTGTTTATTTTATATCTTGTTTTGTTTATATACAAACTTATCTGTTAGTTCTTCAAATACGCTTCCGCATCAAACATAAACTCGAACTAATAGATCTGTTAATCTTGTCTAAACAAAACGGGAACCAACAATTGGTATCAGAGCAAAGCTTGGTTTTCAATATCAAGCGATCCTCGTTTAATCAAGATTATTGATAGAAACATGGTCTGATTTTTACATGCTATTCATTCCTTCAAACAGATTCTGTTTTACTACCATTTTCGATTTATTCGATCTGGTAACATCATAGAAACCGTTTCTTCAGTTAAAACTCCATAAAAGTGCACTGTTAAGAGCTTTCAAACCCATAAAATCTTTCCAGATTTTTCTTTCGTACTTTTTTCGTGTCATATCTTCATTCTAAATCTTTCCACTCTTAAAATGGCAAACGCACAAAATTTCTTCTCAGCTGGTTCATTAACCAAACCACCATCTCTTCTTCGAAATGAGTATCCTCAATGGAAAATAAGAATGATCCATTTTTTTGAAGGTACTGATAAAGAGCTCGTACAATACCTTTATAATCCTCCTCATGTTCCTATGTTAATAGTACCTCGTGTACCAGCTACAACTGACACTCCTGAAATCCCTGAGCATCAAAAACCTAAAACCAGGGATGGTTGGTCAGATCAAGACAAGATAAAAGATGAACTTGCGCAGAAAACAAAAAGAATTTTGATTATGGCAATCCCAAATGAACTCTTCCAGTCCTTGGATGCATGCGAATCTTCGTATGATCTTTGGAAAGAACTGGAAAAACAACTTGAAGGGGGAGCTAAAACTCAGAAAAACCGAAGGGCTCAATACATAAACGAGTATTACGCTTTTAAAGCCCTGACAAATGAATCTCTGCAGACAACATATGACAGGTTCAACTCTTTGATCAACAACTGCAAAAAGTTCGGCATCCACAGAACTTCTGAAGAGAATAATGTCATGTTTCTCAAAAGTCTGAACGAAGAATGGCTCCAGCTATCTATGTCTTTACAAACCAATCAAGATTTAGACTCATGGACTCTTTCAGACCTCTACGGAACATTAGCTGGTCAAGAGCCTCAAATCGCACAAACAAAAACACTGACCACTGCACCTCTTGCTTTGGTTGGCAAATCTACAGAAGATACAGAGAGGCCGAGGAAAGAAAGAACTACAGAGGAAAGGAAGAAGGAGAAAAATAAAAAGATGATAGTGGTTGACAGCGAAGATGAAGAGATTGTGGAAGAAGGGGAAATTACTCTGGCATCAATAGCTACATCCTTAGCTCTATTGACAAGAGAATTCAGAGGAAACCAAAAGAGTTCTGGAAATGATAGATATGGCAGAGATAATAGAGAGAGAAGAGAAGATTGGAGTAGAAGGGATCAAGGAAGAAGAGAAGAATCAGCTGACCGACAGAGGTCAGACGACAGAAGTAACGACCAACAGAGGTCGAGTGAAAGATACAACAGAGGAAATGACCGACAGAGGTCAGATGACAAGACAAGCTACACACCACAAGAATGCTACAAGTGTGGCAAGCCTGGTCATTATGCAAATGAAAGCAGATCGGAAAAAGGTGGTGACCGACAGAAGATTGACGATCGTACGGGTAATAACTCCCAGAACCAAGGTTGCTACAACTGTGGGAAGCCAGGACACTTTGCCAATGAATGTAGAAGCAGATCAAATCGCCCACAGAAGGACTCAGCTTTTTACAAAAAGAAAGCTGAGTATTATGCTCAAAAATCACTCATGGCGAACAAAGTAGTGAACAAGGAAGATTGGGAGTCAGATACAACCTATGATGAAGAATTCACCAAAAATGCCTTGTTCTGTGGCATGGCAGACATCAACTCCGACTCTGACCCTGAGGTATCTACTTCAAACTCCATCTCTAGTACTACAGAAGTTGATTTGCTTATATTTAAAACTGAAAATGTTAAACTGAAAAAGACTTGTGATGATATTCAGAAAAAGCTCACTTTTTATGAAAGAGAAGCTAGACTTCTCACTGAAGAAAAAGCAAAGATTTATAAAGAAAAGGAAGACTTGGAAACACCCTGGAACAAGAATCTTTTTCCTTTAAAAGAGAAAATCTCTGAATTAAATACTTCGTTAAAATCCAAAACAAAAGAACTTTCAGATTCTGAAAGCGACAGACTTAACATTTTAGCTCTTAAAGAATATTTTCAAAAGGAAAGAGAAGTCCTTTGGCAAGATCTACTTAGAAGAGATGTTTTAATCAAAAATTATCGTGATGCTCAAAAAGTGTATGAGAAAATAAATACTCAAATAGGAAGGCGAGGTATTGGGTACAGTGATATTAATCATGGTACAGAAAACAAGAAAAATAAACCTCTGTCATCTCTATTTACAGTAGGAAAAGTCAACAAACCAAATTTTCCAAACTTAATCTCTGTAAGTAAGAGAGTAAAAATCTTTGGGGAACCTCACTTAAGGAAACCCATGAAGATGATAAATGTGTGGTATAAAAACACAGACTTATCACCTTCAACCTCTGTCAAAAGAGGATCCAAACCAAAGAGATATCTGAAAACTTAGGATCAGATAGGAATCTCTAAGTTTGGTAAACCAGAGACTCAAACTCAAGTTGCCTTTGTCTGCACAATAGATTCTGAAAAGAAATTATCTGCAGAAGCACTTGAGTTTAAACCAAACCTTTAAAAAAAAACTAAGAAATACAATTGAAAAGGAAATTATGGAAATTGGAAAAATAGATATGTTGAAAAATTCTTATACACCTTCTGTAGATCAAAAACTCTCTGAAGAGTTCTTGTCAGACACCTCTGTTGACTTAGAAAGTAATCTTTCAGAGGAAGAAAGCAAGTATGACACATGCTCGGAAAGTCCAGTCTCTGTCGAAAGAAATATTGATGACTTAACCTCTGTATATGAGGATGACTCACCATCTGACGAATCAGAGGCTGACAGAAAAGAAAAGTTTCCTTGTGACACATAGGTTGTTAAACAAACCCCTGAAGTTCTTAAAAGAACTATTTCTCCAAAAGAGAAAATCACTAGAATTCCTATCTGTCCTGACTTTATGAATATGTGCATACAAGCCAAAACCTCTATTGAGCTTGAAAAGTTGAAACAAAAGACGTTAATGTCCTCTCAAAATCTAAAAGATTCAACATTTTTAAAACCCTTAAAAACAAAAGAAAAACCAACATGGCAACAAAAGGGTAAATGGACAAAACCTAGCAAATCTCTTTCATCCGTGACAGTGAAATCAACAGAAGTTCACCACAGAAGGGACTCACAGAAGGCTGCTACAAACAAAGATTTTTGCCAACAATCTAATCTACATAAATCTTCTTGTAATAGGAAGCCATATGCTAGAATAGAATGTAATGCCTCTGTGGCCCAGTTTAAAGCTTTCAATAAAAATTTCAAGCAAATCGCCTCTGATGTTCAATATTGTCATTGCTTTGATCTAATGTTCAGGTTAAATAATCAATTCTGTAGTTCAAATTGTTTTCTCTCTGCAGCTAAATCAAATATGAAAGAGAAACAAACTGATTCTTCAACAAAATATAAAATGTATTTCAAGAATGCCAAGGCAAACTTAAAAAATTCTGACAAAACTGGACCCATGTGGATATGGGTACCTAAATCTCTGTGATTGTTTTGCAGAAGCAGTGTGTGCCAATATGGTATCTAGACTCCGGATGCTCAAGGCACATGACTGGCAACAGAAGTCTTCTATCCACATTCCAAGAAAAACAAGATGGTGGATCAGTGACTTTTGGAGATAACAAAAAGGGGCATATCAAAGGCTATAGAGTCATAAAGAAAGAGAATATCACTGTACACAAAGTTGCATATGTGGATGGCCTAAAACACAACCTACTCAGTGTAAGCCAACTTTGTGACACAGGATTCGATGTATTGTTCAAAAGAACATTCTGCTCTCTACTAAGTGAAGACACAGGAATTGAACTTCTGCGAGCCAAAAGAAAAGGTGATCTGTATCTAATGAACTTCAATGCCAAAAACAAGGACAACATTTGCCTTGTTGCAAGCAAAAGTGAAGAAGCCTGGCTATGGCACAACAGGTTCTGTCACTTAAACTTTCATACTATAGATAAACTGGTAAAACTTGATCTGGTCAAAGGCTTACCAAATGTTTAGTTCAATAAGGATCATTTATGCTCTGCCTGTGAAATGGGAAAACTCAAAAGAGCTTCCCACAAAGGCAAATCTGATGTGTCTTTTCCTAGACCTCTGTACATGCTTCACGTTGACCTCTGCGGTCCAATCGCTATACAGCGCCTAGGTGGCAAGAAATATATACTTGTCTTAATTGATGAGTTTTCACGATTTACATGGGTTGAATTTGTCAAAAAGAAATCAGATGTTCCATGCATCTTGATTAATCTAATGAAAAGAATCCAAGTTCTTTATGAGTGCAGAATTCTGAAGTTACGAAGTGACAATGGCACAGAATTCAAAAACTCTGTCATTGAAGCCTATCTCACAGATGAAGGAATATCCCAAAACTTCTCTGCCGCTCGCACCCCACAACAGAATGGCGTGGTCGAACGAAAGAATCGCACGCTAGTGGAGGCTGCAAGAACCATGCTTTTTGCATGTGGATTACCAATGACCTTTTGGGCAGAAGTAATTTCAACAACTTGCTATACCCAAAATCGTTCAACAATCGTGAAAAGACACATCAAAACTCCTTATGAATTGATCAACAAACGACGACCAAACATCAAGTTTCTCCATGTGTTTGGATGCAAATGCTTTGTCTTAAACGACAAAGACTCAAGAGGAAAGTTTGAAGAAAAGGCTGACCAAGGCAAGTTCATCGGGTACTCTGCCGCTTCCAAAGCCTACAGAGTTTACCTTCTGAAGTCACGCACGATAGTAGAAAGCATCAATGTGTCCTTTGATGACTCATTCCAAAAGACTTCTGAACAACTCAGTTCAAAACTCGGGCTAAACATGAAAACCTCTGGCATCTAAAAAACAAATGAAGATTTAAGTCTTCTATTTCAAGAGATGTTCAACAACGACGTTGATCCCTCTGCTGGAACAAAAATCACCTCTGCAGAATCACCTGTAAACGAAGTAAGTATATCTCTGTCTTATCCATTTAATCCCTCATCCTCTACCACAAATTCTACAGGTACTGAAAATCTAACAGAAGATACGACGACAAAAGATTCTGCAACAGAGGTTATCCAAATTCTAAATCCAACAGAGGAAGCAACAACAGAAGGAACACCAGAGGGAAGTGAAGATGAAACCACAATACCTACAGAGAAGGAAATTCCAAACATAACACCCATTCCTACAGAAGCTGAACCATCAACCACTTCAACTACAGAAGTTCAACTTGATGACTCAAATGATCATCTTCCGCGAACAACTCAATGGACAAAAAGCCATCCTCAAACACAAATCATCGGTAATCCCTCTGATAAGGTAAAAACAAGATCAGCTTCTGCAAATTTTTGTTTCTTTACCAACTTTATTAGTGTGATCGAACCGAAAAAGAATTCTGAGGCCCTGGACGACCCAAACTGGGTGGATGTTATGCAAGAAGAGCTTCTACAGTTTGAACGAAACAAAGTCTGGACTCTAGTACCTCTGCCAAGAGGGAAACAAGCCATAGGGACTAAATGGGTCTTCAGAAACAAAAAGGATGAAGATGGAGTGATCATTCGAAATAAAGCAAGACTGGTGGCCAAGGGATATCGCCAAGAAGAGGGCATCGATTACGATGAAACTTTTGCCCCTATCGCACGACTCGAAGCAATAAGAATTTTCTTAGCATTCGCAGCCCACAGAGGTTTTAAAGTATATCAAATGGATGTAAAATCTGCCTTTCTCAATGGTGAAATTCAAGAAGAAGTATACGTCCAACAACCACCAGGATTTGAAAGCTCAAAATTCCCAAGGTATGTCTATCACCTAGACAAAGCTCTATATGGACTGAAACAGGCTCCAAGAGCATGGTACGAAAGACTTTCCAGTTTTCTTCTCAACAACGGCTACAACAGAGGTACCACTGATACAACTATATTCTTTAAAGGTGAAGGAAATGAGCTTATTCTTGTACAAATATATGTAGATGATATTATTTTTGGGTCTACAAATACACAAAAATGTAAAGATTTTGAAAAACTCATGCAGAGTGAGTTTGAAATGAGTATGATGGGAGAATTAACCTTCTTCCTCGGACTTCAAGTCAAACAAACATCAGAAGGAATTTTCATAAATCAATCAAAATATGTCTCAGACATACTTGAAAAATACATCCTCTCTGATGCCTCTGTCATGAAAACCCCAATGGCCACTGGAAATAAACTTTTTTCATATCCAAATGGCATCTCTGTCGAGTGCACACTTTACAGAGGAATGATTGGGTCTTTATTATACTTAACGACCAGTAGACCTGACATAATGCATGCCACATGTCTTTGTGCAAGATATCAAGCTAATCCTAAAAAGACACATTATATTGCTGTAATAAGAATCTTCAGATATCTCAGAGGGACCAAAAATCTTGGCCTCTGGTATCCGCAGAACTCTGGTTTTGGGCTAAAGGCATACACAGATTCCGATTATGGCGGATGCAAACTCGACAGAAAGAGTACCTCTGGGAGTTTTCAATTCCTAGGTGGGAAATTAGTAAGCTGGACTTCAAAGAAACAGAATTGTGTCTCAACATCTACGGCAGAAGCTGAATACGTTGCTGCTGCTAGCTGTTGCTCTCAAGTTCTGTGGATGAAAACTCAGCTGAAAGACTTTGGTCACATCATCTGCAAAATCCCCATCTTCTGTGATTCCAAAAGTGCGATTGCCATCTCTGCAAATCCAGTACAACATTCAAAGACAAAGCACATAGATATCAGGTATCACTTTCTGAAGTATCATGTTGAAAATCAAACCATCGAGATGCATTTTGTACCAACATAATTTCAGCTTGCTGATTTATTCACCAAAGCACTTGATGAGAAAAGATTCCTTTACTTGGTGGGTAAATTAGGAATGATAAATATGGATTAACCTCTGTAAGTATCCTTATCTTTATATTATAAAGTATGTATATTTTCTGTTCTGTTTATTACTTTGTATGTAAATTCTACTAAACTCCTTTCTGAAAAGCAACAGAGATTCTGTAAATCTCCTCAGAACCTCTGACGATCCTTACAGAACCTCTGATACACGACCTATGTTATATACATTCACTTCTAATAATTTGAACCAAGCATAGATCAAGGGGGAGCAGAGGAAAACGAACTTGATCTACAGAGGATGATTAGATCAAGGGGGAGCAAAAAGAAACCTTGCTTAATCTACAGAGATTTATAAGTCAAGGGGGAGCAGAGGAAGAGATGACAACAGCAGAAGAAAACACCATTGCCGGACAAAGAAGAACAAAAAGGTTAGTATCTCGAACAAATTCTTTTCGAAAATAATTTTCTAGGACACAAATTTCTAAATATGTTCTAGAAACATTATTAAACACATTTCAAATAAAATTTGATCGAAAAGAATGTTGAGTTTTCCATTATTAGAAATTTAAGGTCACAGAGCCTCTGCTGAGTCCAACAGAGGTTCTGCAGGCAAAAGCTCTGATCTTAAATCAATAATTCTTGGAAACTAAATATTTTTAGGTATCAAAATCAAAAAGAATCATAGCATACAAACACTGCAGAAGAAGTCATCGGTTACAGAGTTCTCTCAACAAGAAATAACTTCTGTAGACCAACACTTGTTTTAAAAGGACTTTTTGCTGCACAAAACCTTTTTCAAAAACAATTTTCTAGGACACCAGCTTTCAAAAATGTCCTAAAAACATTGTTAAAAACAATCAAAAACTTGGATGATCAAAAATATTTATAAATTATTAGATATGAGAAATTTCTTGTCTCAGAGCCTCTGCTGGCTCTAACAGAAGTCCAAAAACCTCTGTAAAGGAAATTCTATGCTAATAACTTATCGATCCTCTCCATGATCTTTTTAAACTTTTCTTTGTAAAGAAACAAACAACAGAGGCAAGAAAAACAAAGTTTTCAAATCATAGAGCCTTTGTCAGTTTTTTTTTCTTTTCTTCTTTGGGCATTTCTGTAACAGTAACGGTAACTTTTCTGCGAGTAAGAATCATGTGGAGGTAAAGAGGCCCACGCGCCTAGCATTTAATAAGGTCGCCCACGACGTCTCATCATAACTGACACAGAGGACGTGTCATCTTTTCATTGGACCTACATGCAACACGTTCCTATGGAAAGTTGAACCAGCCGTAACAACTCAAGTGCGGACCCCAAAATATTATTTACCTCAAATATTAAACCCTTTCAGATTCTACGGCCACAAACTCAGTATAAAACCCAAGTTAAGTTCCCTAACAAAAACTTTACTCACTCTCTTCTCCGACGAACCTGCAACTATATTCAAATCATCATTGTACGTTGCAAAATGGCTTCCAGTTCCCACGCTTCTCAAAACTCTCCGGCGAACTCTCCTCAACACTCTCCAGTGCATTCAGAGCACTCTCAAAACCCTAACATCGCCGCAAATGCTGAAAAAGAAAACTCCGACGACTCTGCAAACTTTGCACCAACCACCAACCTTCAACACTTTCTGAACAAAGAACATTTTGAAGATGTTCTACCTTTAAAATCCAACAACTGCTACCTGGTACCCTCACCAACAGCTTTCGGTGAAGCCCATTCCCTTCTCATAAATATCCTAGAAAATCATTTCCTATACCCTCTCCTTTCCAAAACCCCAACCAAAATCCCTGCACGATATCTGAATCAATTTTGGCAAAGTTGCCGTTTTGATTCAGATGATTCTTTGATAAAGGGCTACATTTCAAAACCAGACAAGTCTGACTACCTAGAACTCATGTTTAACAGAACCATGTTCTCACTAGAGTTCAACCTACCAACCATAGGTCTTCTTGGAATCAAGAAATATGATGAGGTTCCTACAGACGAGGAGCTCTGTCGATTTGTCGAAATGTTAGGATATAACACAACCTTGAGGAAACGCAATGATTTTCGCAGAGGTAGACTACCACCTCTGTGGAATACCCTATTCTCCATCTTGAATCGTTGCCTCACAGGAAAACCCGGTAGCCCTGACCAAACCTCATTCCAGATCCTGACCATCATGTATGGAATCTATTACGACATTCCACTTGACTATGCGACCATCATGATATAGGAATTAGTGAACACAATTGACAGAAAGCTCGCAACTCAAAAGGCCAAGAGGAACACACCAGGGTATCTACCTCCTCTGCAATACCAAAGAATTCTAGGAGTCATTTTCGAGCCTCTACTTCAAATGCAGAAGTGGCCAATGGAAGGGCCATCTGTAAAGCTTTACCCGATGAATAAAAATACTCCTACAGAGCATGAAGACAGTTACCTCCACTGCAGACCTCTGTCAAAAAACCTTCTGGCTTATGCAACTGATGAGAATAGGAAATTAGAGTATATACGCGCCCACAGGACTCCAGAACCAAGTCCTGTGACACCCCCGCGTCTAGGAGCCCCCATAGGTGTAGATATAGTTGAGAGGATGACAGAAGAGGAATGGGCTAAAGCTTTGGAGAATCACTATTCAGTACAAGACCGATTCAAAACCCAAAGAAAAAGCATTTACCCCTCTTCTCCGAAAAGAAAAACCTCTGCAGCAACACTCAAGAAGAAGACAAAGAAAAGAAAACCCACAGAGGAAACTACAACCTCTGCAGTTCAAATCACTTCACCACTTGCTACAGAGACAAGAACTTCTGCACCTCCCTCACCTCCAAAACAAAAGAAAAGGAAATCCAAATCCACAGGAGAGGGAGCTTCTAAGCCAAAGAAAAGAGAGTCAAAGAAAAAGAAACCAAGTTTACCTCTGCAGGTCATCACAAAGGATGTCGAACAAGAATAGGAAGACCAGGCTATACATCTACAATCTCCCTCCCCAATAGCTTATGCAGACCAACAGGGAGATTTCAATGCCTTCCTCAACAATCAAGACATTGCTCAAACCTTAGATCCATCAGGATGGGTCGCAGAACCATTGGATCAGACTACAGAGGCTCTGCGCACAATAGAAGTTATTTCTGCTGCTCAAGGTACACAAACCATGCACCCTCACGTACGACAACTCATAGGATTTCACTTCATTTATGATTCCTTAAGAGAAGCGGCAGAAACTGTAGCTCCTGCAGAGGAAACTTCAGAAGAAGAGATAAACATAGAAATAGAGGAAGAGGTTAGGATAGAAACAGCAGAGGGTTCTGCAGAAAAAGATGCCGAAGAAGAAGATGGCACACATCCCAAACCCCCTCCTAGTGCAACCCACATTTATGATACCGTCGATCTAGCGGCAGAAGGTATCATTGAAATAGAGCAGCACAGCTCGATCCCAACCCCTCCCAGCCAGCCAGAGGTTACTCTTTCAACCTCTGTGCCTAATATAACCGGGGAAACCATTCCTGGGGAGTCCTCTTAAAAGGACTCACCCATAGTTCGTGATTTGTTGCCCCAAATCACATCTGACATCCTAGCAGAGGAATTCATTTCCTCTGCCACACACACCACAATAGGTCCCAACATCCCTTCAGAGGGGATTAGAGAGCACAGAGACGAAGAGACTCTAGACAAGTCTCCAAGTCAACAGAAGGATATTCCAATACCCACCTCTGGAGTGGATTTAGACAAAGTTCTTCACAGAACTTCTGTAGAGGTTGAAACTCATATTTCTCCTCGAGGATCAGAAGGAAATCCTTCCACCCTCAACGTACAAACAGGGGTGAAAGAAGGTGTCCAAGGAACAAGGACAAACTCTGGAGACGAATGTGTTCCTCCAGAGGTTACCACGAGTTCACACGTATCAAGGGGTGAGTTCCAAACCCTTGTCACCTCTGTGAACCAAACATTGGAAGAGTTGAAAAGCTCTTTCAAATGATTTGCAGAAGTTACATCCAAGGCCCTTTCAGAACTAAACACCAAAATGGACAACTTGTCCACAGAGGTGCAATCTATAAAGACTGCTGCCATAACTTCTGCCACCACCCCTACCTCTCCTGGTGCTGATCTTGAAAAAGCTGTAACTTCTGCCTTCAACAACTCGATCAACATATATCTGGAAAAGATGAAAGAACAAGTGTCATCAAAAGTTCAGGAACAAACAACAGAAGCTACTCTAGCCATGAAGCCTACCGACTACATGACCAGAGCACAGTTGACAGAACTTGGGCAAAGCATCTTGAACCAAATGACAGAATTTATCAGAGCCTTCACCATAGCCAACGCTTCTTACGTAAAAGACTTCAAGGCTAGTGTGGGAAAGATGCGGTTCAACACAGAGGCCGAAGTTCAAAATCTTATTGGTCTTTGTGATGATCTCTGTGCCAAAATGATGGCAGCCGGGGCAAAGAAACCTGACACTACTTGCAGAGCAGAAGGAAACGAAGATAAGGGTCAGGATGACTCTGATGATGATGATTCATCAGATCATCCTGAGGGGGAGATACAAAGGGAAAATCAAAGAGAAACAACTGCAAATAATCCTCCAATATCTGCAGAACCAATTTCCTCTGCACCACCAACCCAAACCCAAACTCAGGAAACACAACAGAGACCCACAGAGGAAACACCAGCCTCTGTGGAAACCACCTCTGTCCTTGAAAAAGATGTCCCTGAAGTTCAAATCCTGACATCTTCAACCTCAGAAGAAACATCAACAGAACCCAAATCTCCAATCAAACCAAAAGAACCATCCCCACCAAAGTCCTCAGAAACTGAAGTGTCAAAAACTACAGAGGCAATCCCCATCATACCCACAGAAACCTCAACACCCAAACCAACAGAAACAATCCCACCGAGTCCAAAGCAGACAATAGGTTCTGACCCTTCCCAAACCAAAGATAAAGGTAAAAGAATCATCACAGAAGAACCACATAAGAAAAAGCAAAAGCCACAGACGACAGAGAAGTTGATGAAGAGCTCATTCGATGCTTTTGTCACTCCTAAACCTGAAGACGACTGGGCAACAGAGGGTAGGGTTGCAGAGATAATGTGACAACCGTCAAATTTAAACCTCAGGTTAGAACTACATTGGATATATCATCTTTTCATGACATAGTTCACACAGTGCAATTTTAGCAGTAAACGCGGTACGATAGGAAAATTCGAGAAATTTTGCCTAAGAAATCTTTGAATTAGGGAATTATCCATAAATCTCATAAAATGCCAACTTAACCTACATTTATACTACAAGTATTTATATATTTGATAATTTATGTATTTCAACCAAATTATATATAAATACTTTATTTTTATATAATTACTTTGTATTTTTATTTATTAAGAAAAATACTTGTATTTTAGAAATTAATCAAAAAGATTAGACTTTTGTATTTTATATTTTTTTTTATCACACTACCCCCCCCCCCCCCCCCTCTCAACTCTCCTTATGTATTTCATTTTAGTCATTTCATTTCACTAGCAACATTTCATTCTCTCATCCTATTCTCTCTCAATCTTCAAATCTTAAAATCTTAAAATCTTCAAACCTTCATCCATCTTCAACCAACAATTCAGCCCCTAAATCATCTTCTTTCAAAAGATCAAAAGAGTTCAAGGTAAATACAAGTGTGTTGGGTGAAATCCACACACACTCTTTTCTTTAAATTTCATTTTCTTACACTTTTATGGATGTTCTTCATCTTCTTCTACACATTCTTTAACTTCTTAAAAATCATCTTTATATATCTTAATGTTTGTAGATTTACCACCATAACACCTAATTGTTATTAAAAAGGTGGTGAATCCAAAATCAAACCTATGTTAAGATCAAAGATGAACTTTTAAAACACATGCATGCGGTTTTCTTGAGAAATCAATATCTTTTTATTCAAGAGTTTTATGAGTAAGTCTTTGAAATCCACTAAAAACATACTTAAACAAACATGCATGAGCTCAAAATGCACAATTTTAAGTTGCATGTTGATGTTCTTCACATGAACATCAACATTCTTCAAAATGAGTCTTTTTCAAGAATTTATAAAAGTTGAGATGATGGGTAACTTGCATGTATTTTAAATGGATCAAAAATGTGTTTTGGAACTGAAAATAAATGTATGGAAGAGGGTCAAATCGGATTTTGCATGCAAAGGAATAAGAATATTGGTTAAAAAGATCATATGGGAGCACATGCACAAGGTGTGGTTTTGACAGCTTGCTGTCAGATTCCACACCCCACTTCAAAGGGTCATATCTCACTCAATATAACTCCAAATTGAGTAATTCTTTTTCTGGAAATCATTTTTATGTGTTAAGATTCAAACCCAAGTGGTTTCACTCAAAAACTCACAGATTTCATCTACCAAACGGTCCTCACAAAATCAGTACGCAAACAGCAACATTTTCTACGTCGTATATTATTTCATGTACTTAGACTCTTCCAAAAATTATGAAACTTATGCCACAAGTTTCCTAACTCATTGAACTACCTGGAAATAAAAGTTCATGACCAAATTATACCTGAAAGTTACCCAAAGTTGGACACAAAGTGACATCAAATTATGGACAGCAAAGGACAAATTCTTATTATTATTAAGGACTAACTTCAAATCCCATTTCATCATTTTATGATGAAATAGTGGAATATATATGTATATCTTATACTTACATTTTATTTATGCACATTATTTATTCTTTATCCCTTTTCATCATTTTTGATGAAATTGTGGAATATACATATATATAATATATTTATATATGTCTTTGCGTTTTATATATTCTTGATCCCATTTCATCATTTTTTGATGAAATCGTGGAATATAAATATATACTATACCTATATATTTATGCACTTAAATATTGTCTTTACATTCAAACCCCTTCAAATCTTATCGTTCTTACGATAAAATTTCGGTTTATACATATATATGTACTATATATGTTTATGTTCTTTAAAACCCTTTTCGTTACTTAATGTGACGAAATTGCGGAAACTTTAAACAAGAACAATGTATACGTTTATTACGTTATAATATTAAAACACAACAAGGCATTTTATGACGATTTGGATAGTTAGTACCAAACCTTCGAGATTGAGAACTCACTAGTGACCTTACGTTCATAGGTTTGAAGTAGGATCATCTCGGAGTACTTGTGGGAGATTCCCGGATTCTATCGCTTATCATGTGAGTTTACAGCCCCTTTTTCAATGTTTTACATATTTGGGGTGAAAAGCATGTCGTTACTAGAATTATTTTATGCACCGATTCTATTACGCATCGATTTCACTGTTTAATTAAAATACTGAATCTTTGCTCCGTATACTTATGCACTATGGTATGTATGCTTATGTTAGTTGATTCTGAGTTTTGCTATTAAGTCCCCGGTGATTTTACATTACCCATTAGCTCATTTTGCGAGCCGCTTGATATATTATGGATAACGTTAAATGGTTTTACCCATGTGGAATGATACCCACCGTTGAGGTAGAACTGAATATATGTCTAAATGGTTATTACCCATGTGGAATGATACCCACCGCTGAGGTAGGACTGAATATAACGTTAAATGGTTTTACCCATGTGGAATGATACCCACCGCTGAGGTAGAACCGAACATGTGTCTAAATGGTCTTACCCATGTGGAATGATACCCACCGCTGAGGTAGGACTGAACATGTGTCTAATTGGCCTTACCCATTTGGAATGATACCCACCGCTGAGGTAGGACGTACGGGGCGTGATACAGTCAGTAGGTTTGGGTAGTGGCTCATTACTTTAACATGTAATTGCATACAATACTGTACCTTGCGCATGCTGACAAATGAATTCTTTATCCACTTGTGCGAATTTAAAACTATTTTACGACCGGTTATTTTATCCATTTGTACGGATTTCAACTTCTTTGATTTATCCACTTATGCGGATTTAAATCACTTTACAAAATCCACTTGTGCGGATTTAAACTATTTTGACTTACCCACTTGTGCGGATTTAAACTATTTTGACTTACTCACTTGTGCGGATTAAAACTGTTTTCTATAACCGGTTGACTTATCCACTTGTGTGGTTTATAAACTATTTCGATGACAATCCGTGTTGTACTCATTAAACCTGTGATCTCACCAACTATTTTATAGTTGACCCTCTCATTTACATGCTTTTCAGGAAATAGCAAGTAAGATTGGAACTTTAGAAGGCTCCTCAAGTAGCTGCATCCAACACGTCTTTCCTTATCATGTCAAATTATGTTTTGGACCAATTTTATATTTATGGAACAAGATGTATCTTTTGTAAACTTTTTATGCTATGACGATTGTGTGTTGTCTTCTACCTTACGCAATGAAATCTGTAGCTGTGACATCCCGTATTTCCGCTTTAGCGGGGTGTGACAAATTTGGTATCAGAGCCGAAGGTTATAGAGAATATCGGTCTTTCTTTGGAAAAACCAAACTATAACCAAAAGTCCGAAACTGACATGAAAACAACTGAACCTACTACTAGTATAACTAAGCCTAGAATGGCATTAACAGACTTTAATTAAACATAGCCTAATCACCTATGTTCGGTTAAGGAAGGTTAATGCGAGACTGGAAATGGTTATAGTAGGAGTATGTTGATTTTTACTTGCACTCTCTAGGAGCATGCTTAGAGCGTAGACATTGCATATGATAGACATATCACTTATGCGATTAGTTGCTAAGCACACTTTTGCTTCAGTTCCACTATGTCGTCATCGTCACTATCCTACACCCCCAATTCTTACTCGACTGATGTGTCGGATCACGTCACTGTTCAACCTCAAGACAACCCACCCGACATCCGGGAAGATGAAAATTCTAGTAGCACGGAGTCGGAAGAAGAAGTGTCAAGTGAATAAAACCCCTACGACGAACTAAGAGTGTCACCGACCCTAGTACTACCACGACCCACTCCGGAAAATTTTTGCAACCACACCTAGGAGGGCCTCGCGTTGGGAAAACGATGAGGAGGAACGTCCCAAATTCCTAGACGGGGGATGGTTAGGACGGAGCGTCCGGAGGTACCAGATCCGCCACGTGTGATCACCACTGTGCCAATCGGACGAGTGACCGATATGGTTTGGGCAGAAGATCAAAACATAAGAGCGATGACAATCGAGTTGCATGGTTGCCATGTAAGGGTAACTCATCAAGGCCAGGTCTTAATAGAACTAGTAGAACTAGTACATCAATTGTCCCACATTTCAACCCAGGCTTTGGAAAGCGCTAGGACGGCTAGGCAGACCGCGTTGAGGGCGGAGCTCGCATGCGTGGTTAGAGGAGTAGTGCTAGCTATGCTTGTGTTGATGATCCTGATAGTTGTGTATTTGAGATGGTCTTGATGAAGATAGTGATAGTGGAAGCTTTTGATAAAACTTTTGGTACAAAGGAAAAGTATTTTCTTGAAGTTATTAAGAACTATATATTTTAAGTAAATTCCAGTATTTGGTGGTATTAGATTTAAAAACTATGGTATTAATGGTTGATGAACATCAAAATTTTGTATTAGCGGCATTATCTAAAAATAGGAATGGATTTCTATCTTGATGTTATCTGGAGCACGGATAGGAAGGTAGTGAAAAATTTCGTAGTAAAGGCTTAGGACTCTAGACAGTTTAATGATCCACACCCAAAGGGTAGCAAATGTAACTACTATCATGAAGGAGCCTGTAACGTTTGTGGCAATTAGAAGTGAGCGAGTCATTTCGCTAAGTACTGTTGGATGGAAAGGAGTGTCATTGATGGGAAAAGGGTATGTTTCAAGTGCGGAAGTCGGGATCACTTCCGGAATAAGTGCTCGGAATTAGGTAAAAGGCTAAGCAATAGCAACAGTGGGAATCATGCTAGGCAAACAATTCAGGGAAATCAAGAAGGCCAAGTTCAAGGACGGACATTTGTCATTGGAGCTGACAAAGCACGTCGTGACCCTAATGTGGTAACAGGTATGTTCACCTAAACAACGACCATGCATCAGTATTGTTTAACACTGGAGCGAATAGAAGTTTTGTTTCATTGGAATTTAGGCCACTAATTAACTCGGAATCTAAGAGAATGTCGAATGCTTATATTATTGAGGATGCTAATGGTCATGAATTAGAGGCTAAGGATGTAATCTTAGGTTGTACCTTGAAGTTAGCTGATAAGCTTTTTATATCTAATCTTATTCCTATTGAGTTGGGGAGTTTTGACGTAGTAATATGCATGGATTGGTTATCTAGGAACCGAGCAGAGGTTAGTTGTTTCGAAAAGATTATCAGGTTACCCTTACAAGGCGGAGAAACCCTTGTTGTTCAAGGAGATAGAATTGGGAAAAGCCTGAAGATAGTGTCTTGTATGAAGGCCCATAAGTATTTGAGAAAGAAGTGCGTCGTATTTTTGGCACAAGTAATCGAGAGAAAGTCCGAGGAAAGGCGAATCCAAGAAATTCCTGTGGTGAAGGATCATCCGGAGGTGTTCTCTAACGATTTTCCTGGACTTTCCCCGTTTAGACAAATGGAATTTCAGATTGATCTCATACCTAGAACAACACCTATAGCTAAGGCACCATACCACTTAGCACCTGCCGAAATGCAAAAGTTGTCAAATCAACTTCAAGAACTTCTAGATGAGGGATTCATTCGACCAAGTTCATCACCCTGGGGAACCTCTATTCTCTTCGTCAAGAAGAAGGATGGATCGTTTCGAATGAGCATCGATTTTAGGGATCTGAATAAGTTGACGATCAAGAATCGATATCCTCTTCCTCGAACAGATGATTTGTTCGACCAATTGCAAGGTACAACCTATGTCTCAAAGATTGATCTTCGATCAGGTTATCACCAATTAAGAGTCCGTGAGAAGGACATTCCTAAGACAGCTTTTAGGACATGATATGGACTCTACGAGTTTTTAGTCATGCCATTCGAATTGACAAATGCGCCAGCTGTGTTTATGGACCTGATGAATAGAGTATGTAGACCATACCTTGGCAAGTTGTGATCGTGTTTATAGATGACATTTTGATCTACTCTCGAAGTAAGGATGATCACGAGCAGCATTTAAGATTAATCTTAGAACTTCTTAAGGAACAGAAACCGTACGCCAAATTCTCAAAGTGCGAATTTTGGATTAGAGAGTACACTTTCTTGGTCACGTAATTGGAGAGAAATGAATTAAACGTGGACCCAGCTAAAAGTGGAAGCCGTTAAGAAATGGGAAGCTCCAAAGATCCCAACAGAAATTGTCAATTTTTGGGTTTGGCTGGTTATTATAGGCGATTTATCGAGAACTTCTCAAAAATTTCTAAACCACTCACAACACTGACCCAAAAGAATAGGAAATTTATTTGGGGAGAACCGCAAAAGGAGGCGTTCCAGCTATTGAAGAAAAAGCTGTGCAATACACCGATTTTAGCGTTATCGGAAGGAACCGATAACTTTGTGGTGTATTGTGACGCATCACATCAAGGATTAGGTTGTGTATTGATGCAAAATGATAAAGTGATAGCATACGCCTCGAGACAATTAAAAGTTCATAAGATGAACTATACCACACACGACTTGGAATTCGGAGCGGTGGTATTCGCTCTTAAGATATGAAGACATTATCTATATGACACTAAGTGCACTATTTTCATAGACCATAAGAGTCTTCAGCACATCCTAGACCGGAAAATGCTCAATATAAGGCAAAAAAGATGGGTGGAATTACTCAGCGTTTACAATTATGAGATACGTTACCACCCAGGTAAGGCCAAAGTGGTAGCCGATGCCCTGAGTAGAAAGGAAAGGGTGAAACCTTCGTGAGTACGAGCATTGGGAGCACTGGTACAAACTAGTTTAAAGACTTGAATTCAAAAGCTCAGGTCCATACAATGAAAACGGAAAACTTGAAGGACGAGACCCTTCATGATTTAAAGACTAGATTTTAAACTAAGGTTGATGGAGTGCGTTACTTCAAGGACAAAGTTTGGATTCCAAAAGCTAACAACCTACGAGAGACGGTTCTTGAAAGTTCAGGATCTTATCTTACAATCAATATAGAAAGCATTAATTGAGAAGTTGTATGATCAAGCCCAATTGTATTCAATGATGAACAAGATTACAGATCTAAGAGAGAGAGAATCTCAAAGATTACAAAGAATGAATACAAAGATATACGGGAAAATCAATCAGTTAGCAACGTAGTGCTAACCACTCTATTTATACTGCAACGGATATGTTAAAGCTACAGTACAAATAAGAAAGACTAATAAGAACATAACACGTGTCCTAATTACTTTACAAAATACTAAGTAAAGTATGTAGTCATAAGTTCTGAACAGGTAGTTCAGAACTTCTGAACATTCTTCTGATAACGCTTCTCAGAGCTTCTGACTCTTCCTCTCAGAACTCTGACTTCTCTTCTCAAATCTCTGACTCCTCTACTCAGAACATCTGAGTCTTCTTATCAGATCTTCAACACTTGGTTTGTTGACAAAACTTCATATCTAACAATCTCCCCCTTTTTGTCAAATAAACTTGAATTTAGCATCATCCAGGTCTTTCAGAGCAGGAACGATTTTCTGAAGTAGCACATTTCTCAGATTAAGCCTCTTATCAATTTTGACAATGATTTCTTGAATAATTTCAACTTGCTGATTGATTACTTCTTGAATTATATTTGCTTCCTTCACTTTCTGCATCTTTTTCTCCAAATTATGCTTTATGATTCTTAAAGTTCCAGAACAGTATTTTGCAGTTTCCTTTGCTCTGAAGAAGATCTTTCCACTTTTGTTTTTCAAAAATACTCCCAAATCTGGATATTTGTGAACACTTCCAGTCTTTAACACCTTTTTCTGTTCATGATCTGTGTCGGGATTTGCCAGATAAACACATGGCTTTTGTAAGTACAAAGCTATTTGGAAATCTGTATAACAGTGCCACCTTAAGATGTAGAACATGGCCTCAATCACCACACTTCTTGCCTTCCTTTCATTTCTGTCTTTGCTTGACTCTTTGAAGCATAGAAAGCTGTGTAATCTGTAGAAGTCAACCACTGATAGTTTCTCAAAATCTGCATCAGTAAAGTAATAAACCTTGCCATCTTCTCTCAGAACTTCAAAGGATAAGTACTCCATCTTTCTGAATTTCTTAACCTTCAATTCTCTAATTCCAGTGATTAGAAAATCTGAGTAAACAGCTTGCTTTGTTTTGCCAAGACATCTTGATTTTTCAGCCAACCAGATCTGAGTCTCCTTAGGTCTATCATAATACACATCCAAGAATTGTACTTCTTTTGGTTTGAAGAACTCAGGCAAATCAAATTCAAGAAAGTATCCATTTAGATCAATGGATATTTCATCTTCTTTGGGTTCAGACTGTTTAGCTTGATCAAAACTAGTTATCTGCACATTCTGAGGTGTTGTGTTCTGGACTTCTTCAACTTCATCTGACAGAATTTCATTCACTTCATACTCAGCAGGAAACACAAAATCATTATGTAGAATCTTTTTGGGATTCACCTCAGATAGCAACCATTCACTACAGTTTCTGATTTTTCTTCTAAGATCCAACCTCCTCTTCACAGAGTTCATACATCTCTTCTTTAAACTCTCTCTTTCAGTTTCCACACTTACTTCCATTTTAATCAATAACCAATTCAGAGTTGCATCACTGTACTTCACCAACTCTTTTAATCTGAACATTTCAAGCCTTTCGTGAACTGTATATGTGAACCCTTCTGTCTCCATTCCTTCATTCACAAATCCCTTCAAATATAAACCAATTTCTGTTTTCTTTGTGGGAGAACTCAGATTACACTTCTCTTTTCTTTCTTCAATAGCTAATTGGAAGTCATACAAGTGTATATTTCTGACATAGATACCCAGAAGTCTTCTGCATTCAATTTCCATCAAGGCTTCTTTAGTGCTGGCAAAGAACTTGACTAGAAAGATCTGATCATCAAGAGTCAATCTGTGAAAATCAAAAGTAGACATGGAAACCTTTGTATTTCTTTCTTTCAGTACTGCCATTCTAACAAACATTAAACCATTGAATTCTTCTTGTTGAAACATCAGAACTTTCTCAATTCTTTTCTGAATATGCAGTTTTGAGTCAGGAACTCTGAATCTGTTAGAAGCTTCTGAGTAGACTATCTGAGCTCTGTCATCCATAAAACCATCAATATTACTTTCCAAAACCTCATACTCTCCTTCTGTGTAGTAGAGATTATCATACATTTCCTCAGGAAAAATATCATCATGAAATTGTCTGGCTAATGGCACATCACTTAACTCTAGGATGAAATCACATACAGGTTCTTCTAGTCTTTGCAAGTTAATCTTTGGGATCTCAATTGGTTTTCTGAATACATACTCAGAAGGCATAAAGTAGTCTTTCACTTTCACATAATCTTCTTCTGTATTTAACTCATCACAAAAGTTAAATATAAAATCATCTTCAAAATCCTGAGTATAATTCACAGTTCTGTCTTCTTCTCCCATTAGATCAATAGGTCTTACCATTTTTATTCCTTGCTGAACTTTTTGAACATTCAAAGCTCTGACTAAATTATTATGCATCCTTCTGATCAACTCTTCACTTAACCTCCTTTCTTCTAATTCAGAATCCGTCATATTTTCTTTGTTATACACCACAATATCTATACACATGTTGACCACTTCACTTTCCACTGTCTTTTCTGATCTCAATACAGATTCCTCAATAGCTTCACTTTCATCTGAGTTTCCTTCCATCTCTGTGCCTAAGTTCAATTCCTCTGTTTTATCTGAATCACCACCATCTGTACTTTCCAACTCCATTTCCTCTGTATCTGAACTATCAATCTAAACTATCTGAGTTATTGCCTTTAACTTTTCTTGTGTCTGATCTTCTAAACTTTTTGTACTGGCTAAGTGCATATCTGCTATCTCAAAATCTTCTATGCCAATGTCATCATCAGAACTTAACCTCTGTCTTTTCTCCCCCTTTTGATGATCATGAGGCTCATTATCATCAAACTTTCTTTTCAAGTTCTGATTAAAAGTAACTTCAGGTTCAGCTTCTGCAATAGGAACAGGATCAAGAGGCTTTGAAGTAGAAGCCAATCATACACTCAGTGCTTTCAGTATAGATTCCTGCATACCTTGCATTTATTTTAACATATCTTTTTGAAAACCAGACATTATATCCATGATCTCCTTTTTGTGAGAATCCAAGGATTTCTTTACATCATCTACTTTGGTTTCAACAGAAATCAACTTTTTCTCCAACACAACTTTCAAATCTGACATCTCATCATTCAAATCCTCCACCTTCTTCTCCAAATTTTCTACTTTTCCCCCATCTCCTTGTTTTGTTTCTGAATCTTTTCAAATTCAGAAGTTTCTAACAGTGAACCTTAACCAACAGATGGTCCAGTTTTCATGTGCCCAGAGGGCTCATGGCCTGTAGATAACACAAAGTCATCTTGTACAACAGATGCACGTTTGAATGAGGCTTTTGTAATGTTCACCTCACCAGGACTTCCATCCAATCCTCGACACCCAACATTAGGTATGTCTATGAATGTTGTTTCAGGAATACGAAATTCCTGATTTGTGCAAGTGTCAGAAGAAAATTCAGGCTCAATATGAATAGGACTGTGATATTCAGACTTAATGTGTTGAAAAATAGATTGGGATTTATCACCTTCCTCCAAATGAGTTTGGGATGGTTCCCCGGATTTGTGTGAAACAGTAGCATGTTGAAATGCTTCTGAGTAGATATGGATGGGTTGTTCAAGATCCACCACTAGGTCCATGGTGTTTGTTTCAATATTGGACACCAAGAGATGTGAACCAATAGCATTTGTGGTTACCTGGTCAAGATTAGCTGGTTCAGAGGCATCTCTTTCTGTTTGAACCTCTGTTGACAATCTCTCATCCTCACCACTCTCATTCTGTTTTTCCTCACCAAATCTAACCAAGCTCTCAGAATTTTCCCCCTCAAGTCTCTCAGAATGTTCACCCATCTGAACATCCTCCCCCTCTCTAATTCGACTAGACCCCTCACCTCTCTTCTCAGGTTGGTCCTCTTGGGTAGGGATTTGAGGTAATTCAATTCTCATAGAGATGCAATAAGCTTTTAAAATCTCACTCTCCCTTGGAATATAATTCCTAAGTGATTTTGGGAACAATTTATGATTGGGATAGTTTTCAAGTCTTGTTACTGAGGTCATCTTACCCAAATAAAATGTGGGACCATGCTTCTCATTTGTTCTTCTTGAGATTGTGCTGTTTTCCTGCATGGCATACCAAATAACAATTTGCCAGTACCTTATATAAGGAATGTATGTCAGTGGAGCATCCTTTGTTTTCCTCTGAATTGCTTTCTGATTCTTCTCAAATGTATTCTTCATGTCTTCCCAAAGTATTAAAGTATAGTCATAATGCCTATTCTTTACTAAGCCCTGAAAGATCTGAAGAATTTGTTTAGAACCTTGATCAGCAGAACTATTCTTCCCTGACAAACATTTATTTACCACATGAAAGAAGCAAGCCCAAATAGGTGGTAATTTGTTTCTTCTGAACAAACTGAGAGTCCTCAATCCTTCATTGTATCCCAATTTCATAAATTCTGATATTAATTCCTCTGTTAGGGGTGAGTCTTCAAAATCTGTCCTTCTTTGTACATCATCTTTCTCTGGTAGATTCAGCATTTCTCTTAGTGCAGAGATAGATAAGGCAAATGTCACTCCTCCAATTTCAGACACAAACTTATTATCTTCTAACCTTAGATGTTTCCACCATTGTTGTATGTACTGAACAGGAACATTTTTGCTTCTTGTAAACCATTTTCTATAAGGATGATGTTTGAATAACTCCATGATAATTTTGTGTTCAGGTTTAAATCGACTTTCCTCAAACAATATAACACAGTTATTTTCAGACAATTTCAACCATTCACTCTCAGGAACAGCCCTTTCCACGAAAATAGATCTATCTGACATAATTGAACCTGCAGCACTCTGTTCATGTTCAATATTAACGTTTACCTCATCCGCATTTCCTTCAGATTCATCCATTTGTTCATCTTCTCCATCATTTCTTATTGCCCCTTCCTCTGCAACTCTATTTTGTACTTCATCATTTTCCGAATCGGATGAATCCATTATCGATTTTGTAGAATGTAGAGAAATTGGACCACTTCTTCGTATTTCAGACATGATTTAAAAAGAAAACAGACTCAAAGAACTCTGGATTTGATTCGTATCTCACGTTTCGCTCTGGAATTTGAAAAGATTTGAAATAGGGATTTTAAGACCTATTTAAAATCCGCGAAGTTGAAAGGTTTAACGGAAAAGCGAAATCAATGTTATAACGGAGTCAACACATTTGAAATACCACAGAGGATTTAAATGAAATGCGTGGCATAATCAAACAAATATGAAGCTGACACGTGTTAGTGGATAGAATTTTGACTCAAGTCAAAGATCTGAATAACACGCTCAGATGTTTTGACTTTTCTTTATCAGATATCTGATTGTTCTACTCAGAGTTCTGATTCCATAACTCGGAAGAATTTTGCATTGTAACCAAAATGTCATTAAAAATCAACTTCTGACAAATATAAAACATTTTGATTATTCAGAAGAGGTTTGAACAGATAGAAACACTTTTTATCATCAAAATTCTGTTCATATTATGATGATTTTTAAAATAAATCATTTAAAATCTTATATCTGAATATGAATTTTTTTTTTTAATTCAGATATAGTTTGAACAACAACAAAAAATTATTTATCATTAAAAGCTTGTTCTTCTTAGAATGATCAGAGATAAGAAATGAAAACAAACCTTTTTAAGCATCACAAAATGATTTCCAAAAGAATTTTGATGCTCCCCCTTGACTTGAGCATGCATTTGACTATTAATGATACATAAAGATGAGATAAAAAGATAATAGAAGAAGCATAATCCACACAATTGAAGTATTTGTATTTCTCAAAAATAAATTTTTGAAGTTAGATTGCTGAAGTATCGACTCAAAATTTTTGACCTTAAGACTCAGAAGTTCTGATCTCAAGACTCAGAAGTTCTGAACTTAAGACTCAGAGTTCTGAGTACGCTACTCAGACAATTTTACTTAGAAAAATTTAGCATTTTTAAGAAAAGCAAATATTTTCAATTAGTCAAATTAAGCATTCCTATTTTACATATGAGAAAAGAGAATCTTTTGTGATCAAGAGGCTTTGTGAACAAGTCAGCCAATTGATACTTTGTATGCACAAAGTGCATCTCTATAGTTCCTTTTTCCACATAGTCCTTTATAAAATGATACCTCACATCTATATGCTTAGTCTTTGAATGTTGAACAGGGTTCTGAGTAATGGCAATTGCACTTTCTGAGTCACAATAGATGGGAATCTTGTTAAGCTGATATCCATAGTCCATGAGTTGTGTTCTCATCCACAATGTTTGAGAGCATGAAGCAGCAGCAGCAACATACTCTGCTTCAGCAGTTGAAGTGGACACACAATTCTGCTTCTTTGATGCCCAACTCACTATTTTATCTCCCAAAAAGTGACAAGCACCAGATGTACTCTTTCTGTCCAACCTACTTCCTGCATGATCTGCATCAGTGAAAGCAGTCAATTTGAAGTCAGTTTCTTTTGGATACCATAAACCTAGATCAGGTGTTCCTTTGAGATATCTTAAAATCCTTTTGACAGCCAACATATGTGATTCTTTTGGGTTAGATTGAAATCTAGCACATAAACAAGTAGAAAACATGATATCTGGTCTACTTGCAGTCAAATAAAGTAATGATCCAATCATGCCTCTATAGAGTTTGATATCTACTGAAACACCTTTGATAACAGCATCTAACTTTATGTTAGTTGCCATAGGTGTTCTCATAGAAGCACAATCAGACATTTTGAACTTTTTCAGAATGTCTCTGACATATTTTCCTTGATTTATAAAAATACCTTTTGGTAATTGTTTGACTTGAAGACCAAGGAAAAAATTCAGCTCACCCATCATGCTCATTTCAAATTCAGATGACATGATTTTTGAAAAATTATTACATAATTCTGGACTGGTAGAACCAAATATTATGTCATCAACATAAATCTGAATCAGAATTAAATCATCACCCTGTTTCTTTAAAAACAAAGTTGTGTCAATCTTACCTTTCTTGAACCCTGAACCTAACAAGTGTTTAGTAAGAGTGTCATACCAGGCTCGTGGTGCTTGTTTTAGACCATATAAAGCTTTGTCTAAAATATAAACATGATCAGGGAATTCTGGATCAACAAAACCTTCAGGTTGATGAACATACACCTCTTCATTAAGTTTGCCATTTAGAAAGGCTGGTTTGACATCCATTTGATACACCTTGAAGTTTTTATGTGCAGCATAGGCCAAAAATATTCTGATTGCCTCTATTCTTGCCACTGGTGCAAATGTCTCATCATAATCAATTCCCTCTTGTTGACAGTATCCCTTAGCAACCAATCTTGCCTTGTTTCTGATGACAACACCTGATTCATCCTTTTTGTTTCTGAACACCCATTTAGTTCCAATAATAGATTTACCTTCAGGCTTTGGAATGAGTCTCCAAACTTTATTTCTTTCAAATTGAAGCAATTCCTCTTGCATTGCTGAAATCCAGTCTGGATCCTCTAGGGCTTCATTAGCTTTCTTTGGTTCAATCACACTCAAGAAACCAGCAAACATTGATTCATTTGCTGTAGCTGATCTAGTTTTTACTCCTGTTGATGGATCACCTATTACTTGATGAATAGGATGATTTTTAGTCCATTTATTTGCACTAGGGAGTACATCAATCTCTGAGTAATTGTTGTTTGCATCATTCTCATCAATGATTGCTAGTAATTCTGAACTGTCCCCTTGTTCTGATGTATGAGTAGGAGTTGCATCCAAGTTTGGGTTCTGAGCAATAAAGTCAGAATTCTGAGTGCCTTGTTCAGAGTTCTGAGTACAAGAATCAGAATTCTGATTACAAGGTTCAGAATTTCCACCACTTGTATTTATTAGATTTGGACATTCCTCTGATGGACCTTTGTCAGAAATTACAGTTGATTGAACTATTTCTGGAGTCTTATTTTTCATCTCTTTGACCATCTTTGGATTTTCATATTCTGCATAAGAATCAGAAATTAGTTCACTAAAAGCATCCTTAAACAGTAAATTGAGTTCTGAACAAATAGGATTATAATTTGTATCAGAAGTCATATTTGTCTTGTTCAGCATGAGTTCTGAACTGTCTTGTTCAGAAGTCCTCATTCTGGCTTCATCAAAAGTTACATTTATGCTCTCCATCATCCTCTTGGTTCGTCTATTGTAGATTCTGAATGCTTTGGAAGTTAAAGAATAACCCACAAAGTATCCTTCATCTGCCTTTTTATCGAATTTGGCAAGATTTTCTCTGTCTCTAAGAACATAGCACCTGCAACCAAAAACATGAAAGAATTTGATTAATGGTTTTCTTTTATTTATCAGTTCATAAGCAGTCTTATTTAATCTCTTATTGATTAAAGTTCTATTCTGTGTAAAACAAGCAGTTGCAATTGCTTCAGCCCATAGGAAAGTAGGAAGATTTGCATAAGCCAGCATTGTTCTCGCAGCTTCAACTAGAGTTCTATTTTTCCTTTCAACAACACCATTTTGTTGAGGAGTTCTGACAGCAGAAAAATTATGAGAAATCCCAGAACTTTCTAAAAAATTCTGAAGAGTCTCATTTCTGAACTCTGTTCCATTATCACTTCTGATTTTCTGAACTGGAAGTTGTAAGAGAACTTGAATCCTTTTGATAAAATTTATCAATGTAGTAGCAGCTTCTGACTTAGCTCTTAGGAACTCAACCCATGTGTATCTGGAGAATTCATCAACAATCACAAGCATATATTTCTTTCCTCCCATAGATTGAACTGAAATTGGACCACAAAGATCAGTATGAATCATTTCTAATGGTGCTTTTCAAGATGAGTCCATTTTTAATTTGTGAAAACTCTTTTTCATCTTGCCCATTTCACAAGCTGAGCATAATGATTCTTTTTCAAATTTAAGCTTTGGTAAGCCTTTAACCAGATGTTTTGCAACGAGATTATTAAGATCTTTGAAATTTAGATGAGAACATCTTCTGTGCCAAAGCCAACATTCATTTGCAGTTGATTTTGATAAAAGACAAACTGTATTTAATGTTTTCAATTTTGAAAAATTAACTACAAATAAGTCCATATGTCTTTTGGCCCAGAAGACTTTAACATAATTTTCAGTTAAAATCATGCAACCTGTTATTTGAAACTTGATTTGACAAAGACTGTCTAAAAACTGACTTATGCTGAAAAGATTATGCTGTAATCCTTCAACATAGAAAACCTTTTGGATAGTCAGATCCCCTTTAGTTAAATCCCCATAACCTTTGACTTGTCCTTTGCTGTTATTTCCAAAGTTTACTGCTCCTCCAGCCTTTTCTGTGAAGTTTGATAGAAAAGACTTCTGACCAGTCATGTGTCTTGAAGCTCCTGAATCTAAAAACCACACATGACAACCCTGCAAAAGGATCAGTTAGTTTTAGGTACCCATTTTGGAATGGGTCCATCTTTGTTAGTTTTGTCATTGGATTTAACATTAGTACCTTTTACTTTCCACTCAAAATCTTTCTTCAAACACCACTTTCCTTGAACTTTTATGAAGTCAGAACATTTTCTGCTTACAAACTTATTCACTTTCTTTTTGAAAGTTGTATCTTTTGATTTTGCAACATTTTCAACTTTCTTTTCTTTTATCTTTTCTTTCTTCTCAGTCTGAGGAACAAAAATTTTCTTCTTTTCTGTATTCTGATGAACAGAAACAATTTTCTTTTCTGAATTCTGAATATCTTTTCTTATGTATGAAACATAAGTTATTTTGACTTGACATTTATGAGAATATTGGAATGAATCATTTTTACATCTAACACAAACAAGATTTTTCTTTGCAAGTGACAATAAATCTGAAACATAGGTCATTTCATTTTTATTGATACTGTTCAGAGTACAATTGCCCTTATTACAAGATTTTTCTAGCTTTGAGTTCAGAAGTAGATTTCATTCTAAGCTTCTCAAGATCCCTTTTCAGATCATTCAACTTTGCAAGATCATCTTTCCTTTTGCTTTCTTCTTTTTCTGAAAAATTCAAGTCCTTTTTGTTAGAAGAATTAGATGATTCACCTTTTTCATATGTACTTGATTCATTAAAGAATTTATCATTTTCTCTTGGAGCATTAATTTTAAAAAGATCATACTCAGTCTTCAGTTTTTCAAGCTCTGTTATTTTCTGAATAAAAATATTCTTTTCTTTCAAAGCTTCTTCAAGTTTAATATCCACCTCACATAAATCATTTTCAAGTTCATCATAAGCTTTCCTTAAGTCCTCAAGTTCTTGACTCACAAGATTAAATCTCTTTTCAAGTTGTAAAAATTCATCTGACTTTGTTTCAGAAAATCTAGTTGAATCAGACTTCTGACTACCTGAGTCAGAGTTCTGATTTACAGACTCAGATGTCTGATCTTTAGACTCAGAGTTTTGACTACAAAGTTCAGAATCCTGACTAGAAGTTTCAGACTTCTGATTGACTGTTTCAGAATTTTTACTTGTGTCAAATATGCTCTCAATGTCATGATATGAAAAACTTGGTTGTTTATTTTTGTAGCTGACATTTAAAGAATCATACTTGAATTTAGTATCATTGTATTTTGGCTTCTCATCTGTTGGTTTAGAAACTTCTTTCTTAACCTTTTCTTCTGAACCAACTGACTTTTCTGTTTTAGACTCAGAAATTTTCTCATCTGACTTTTTAGAGTTTGGTCTTTGCAAATTGTCAGAACTTGTTATAGAACTAGCAGGTCTTATGAAAACTTCAACAATTTCTGGGATTTTTGGCTTAGAAACTTGAAGTTTTTCATACAAGTTGATTGGAGCTCTTTTTAAAGTGACATTTTCTTCCAATCCCAATCCCTTCTTTGGGTTGTAAAATCTTGTATCTTTAACATTGCTTAATAAAAGATTTAATGTTTGCTGAGTCTGACCCCTTTTCAAATCCAGATCTTCCAATTCTTTGATTTTGGTGTATAAATTCTTTCTTTCTTCAAATAACATATCAAATTTTATTTGTAAATCACCTTTTTCATCCTTTATTTTTGAAAACTCAACTTTTAGTTCAGAAAGCTTTTTCAACAATTCAGAATTTTCATCTTTAACTTTCTGTTTCTCAGCCTCAGATTCTTCATACTGTTCTTTTATTACTTCTTTTTCAATTCTGAATTTGTTAACCAAATTTCTTTCTCCTTTTATCTGTTTTCTTAGATTAGCAAATTCAGTTTTCATTTCACCAATCTGTGTCATTAACTCTATTTCAAGTGAAGAATGTACCTCAGCAGATGACTCAGAATCAGCATCTTCAAAATCAGAATCATCCTCATTCCTCATTTTTGCCATATAGCTTTGCATCTGTGGAATGTTGATATGATCATCTTCATCACAAGTGTAGTACAACCAATTCTCATGTTCAACCAATAAAGCAATTTTATCATCTCTCTTCTTTGCAAGCTGAGCCTTCTTGGTGTAGTACTCATAGTCTTTCACAATTTTAACTCTGCAATCCTTAGCATAGTGGCCAGATTTTCCACACTTGAAACACAGATTCTTTTCTTTTCTCTCATCCTTCTCTTCTTTGTTTTCTTCAGTTCTCTCTACTCTCTTTTCAAACTTATTTTCTTCTCTGTCTTCTTTCTTCTTATAAACTGAACTCCCAACTCTCTTATAATTTCCTTGAAATCTACCCTTCCCATACCTTTTGTTGAAAGTATTTGTCAACAAAGCTAGTTTCTCAGCCATTATCTTGATATCTTCATCATCTTCTGATCCTTCTTCCTTGTCAGATTCTTCCAGATTAGGTATCTCTGATAGATATGCAGTCTTTTTGGGTGCTTTGATTGCTTTGGACTTTGATAAGAACGCTAACTGATCCGCAACATTTTTCTTCTCTTCCCAACTAACTTGACAGAGTCTTCATGTTGATTAAGAACACAGAACAGATCATTTAAGTCTTCTTCACACATATCCTTGTTCATTTGCAGACTTATGGCAAATGATGACCATTCTGAATTTAGACTGTTCAGAAATTTGTAATTTATTTTTGACTTCGTTTTCTTCAGTCCATTTCTTCTCAAGTCATTTAGAATAGTGCAAAATTTACTGTATGTCTGTGTCAAACTTTCTGACTCTTTTGCTTTGAACCTTTCATAAGCATTTATGCTTTGATTTAACTTTGCCTGAATAGATCTCACAGTTCCTAACATCTGCCTTTCCAATTCGTCCCACATTTCTTTAGCTGATGATCCACTGTCAATCCTGTTAAGAACCTCATTTGGGACAGCCAAAGTCATCAAAGTAATTGCTCTTTTGTCAATAGCATGCCTATTCTTCTGTTCAGCTGTGTATTGGGAATAACTCTTCTTCACCCTGGTCGCTGGAATTTCTGGAGTTGTCTCTGTAGCAGGGGTTGCAGCAACATCGATGTACACTTCAATTGGACCTTTTCGAATAGAGACCATAAGATTTTCATCAATGTTGTCTAGGAATTGGATCATACGAATTTTCCATTGCTGATACTCTTCTGGTATAAGAACAGGCGGTTTGGTTTCAGATCCCATGGCTAGATATTCTTTAGAAGACATGATTGTAAGAAAATTCAACAGAAAGACAAATTCGAGTTTCTTGATCGAAATGTAACAGGTAATTCAAGAATTGCCAAGAATTCAAGAACTAGCCCTAGCAGCGGAATCGATTTTTGAATGAATCAAGAAATCTTCAAGAAATTGATCAATCGATCTTCGCAATCACAATCTTGAATGAATTTGTTTGTTGATTGGCTCTGATACCAATTGAAAGTTCAGGATCTTATCTTACAATCAATATAGAAAGCAGTAATTGAGAAGTTGTATGATCAAGCCCAATTGTATTCAATGATGAACAGGATTACAGATCTAAGAGAGAGAGAATCTCAAAGATTACAAAGAATGAATACAAAGATATACGGGAAAATCAATCAGTTAGCAACGTAGTGCTAACCACTCTATTTATACTGCAACGGACATGTTAAAGCTACAGTACAAATAAGAAAGACTAATAAGAACATAACACGCGTCCTAATTACTTTACAAAATACTAAGTAAAGTATGTAGTCATAAGTTCCGAACAGGTAGTTCAGAACTTCTGAACATTCTTCTGATAACGCTTCTTAGAGCTTCTGACTCTTCCTCTCAGAACTCTGACTTCTCTTCTCAGATCTCTGACTCCTCTACTCAGAACATCTGAGTTTTCTTATCAGATCTTCAACACTTGGTTTATTGACAAAACTTCAGATCTAACAGTTCTGGATGAAACCTACAAGTCTCGATATTGATTCATCCTGGTATGGATAAGATGTATAAGGATTAAGGGAATATTATTGGTGGTCAGGAATGAAGAAAGACCTTACTTTGTACGTAGGGAAATGTTTGACTTGCTCAAAGGTCAAACCTTTATACTTAAAACCATTTGGTTTGCTGCAACAACCGGAGATTCCCCAGTAGAAATGGGAGCAAATCACTATGGACTTTATAACCAAACACCCGAGAACTGCCAAAGGGCACGACTCGATTTGGGTTGTAGTAAACCGATTCACGAAATCTGCACATTTCCTACCGATTAGGGAATATTAGGAGATGGAATAGCTTGCTTGGATCTACATCAAGGAAATTGTTACACGTCATGGAGTCCCAGTTTCCATCACATCAGATAGAGATAGCCGTTTCATATTTCGGTTTTGGCAGTCACTCCAAAGAGTGTTGGGTACGCAATTGAAATTTAGTACTGCCTACCATCCTCAAACGGATGGGCAAAGTGAACAAACTATTCAAATGTTAGAAGACATGCTTCGACATTCGTTTTAGACTTCGGAGGAAGTTGGAATAATCACTTACCTTTGGTCAAGTTTTCTTATAGCAATAGCTATCACCCTAGTATTCAGTGTACACCATATGAAGCTCTGTATGGACGCAAGTGTCGATCACCACTTTGTTGGTTAGAGATTGGAGACACTCGATAGGGAAGCCAAGCGTCTTAAGCGAAGCAAAATGCCGATAGTAAAAGTCTATTTGAACACAAGGCGTGGGCCTGATTACACTTGGGAACGAGAGGATTACACAATTAATAAGTACCCTCATCTCCTTGCTAGCAAACTTGTTAAAGCTAGTAACACTTGAATTTCGGGACGAAATTCTTTTAACCGGGGGAGACTGTGACAACTGTCAAATTTATACCTCAGGTTAGAACTACACTGGATATATCATCTTTTCATGACATAGTTCACACAGTGCAATTTTAGCAGTAAACGCGGTACGATAGGAAAATTCGAGAAATTTTGCCTAAGAAATCCTTGAATTAGGGAATTATCCATAAATCTCATAAAATGCCAACTTAACCTACATTTATACTACAAGTATTTATATATTTGATAATTTATGTATTTCAAACAAATTATATATAAATACTTTATTTTTATATAATTACTTTGTATTTTTATTTATTAAGAAAAATACTTGTATTTTAGAAATTAATCAAAAAGATTAGACTTTTGTATTATATATTTTTTTTATCACACTACCCCCCCCCCCCCCCTCTCAACTCTCCTTATGTATTTCTTTTTAGTCATTTCATTTCACTAGCAACATTTCATTCTCTCATCCTATTCTCTCTCAATCTTCAAATCTTCAAACCTTCATCCATCTTCAACCAACAATTCAGCCCCTAAATCATCTTCTTTCAAAAGATCAAAAGAGTTCAAGGTAAATACAAGTGTGTTGGGTGAAATCCACACACACTCTTTTCTTTAAATTTCATTTTCTTACACTTTTATGGATGTTCTTCATCTTCTTCTACACATTCTTTAATTTCTTAAAAATCATCTTTATATATCTTAATGTTTGTAGATTTACCACCATAACACCTAATTGTTATTAAAAAGGTGGTGAATCCAAAATCAAACCTATGTTAAGATCAAAGATGAACTTTTAAAACACATGCATGTGGTTTTCTTGAGAAATCAATATCTTTTTATTCAAGAGTTTTATGAGTAAGTCTTTGAAATCCACTAAAAACATACTTAAACAAACATGCATGAGCTCAAAATGCACAATTTTAAGTTGCATGTTGATGTTCTTCACATGAACATCAACATTCTTCAAAATGAGTCTTTTTCAAGAATTTATAAAAGTTGAGATGATGGGTAACTTGCATGTATTTTAAATGGATCAAAAATGTGTTTTGGAACTGAAAATAAATGTATGGAAGAGGGTCAAATCGGATTTTGCATGCAAATGAATAAGAATATTGGTTAAAAAGATCATATGGGAGCACATGCACAAGGTGTGGTTTTGACAGCTTGCTGTCAGATTTCACACCCCACTTCAAAGGGTCATATCTCACTCAATATAACTCCAAATTGAGTAATTATTTTTCTGGAAACCATTTTTATGTGTTAAGACTCAAACCCAAGTGGTTTCACTCAAAAACTCACAGATTTCATCTACCAAACGGTCCTCACAAAATCAGTACGCAAACAGCAACATTTTCTGTCGGGTTTTACGTCGTATATTATTTCATGTACTTAGACTCTTCCAACAATTATGAAACTTATGCCACAAGTTTCCTAACTCATTGAAATACCTGGACATAAAATTTCATGACCAAATTATACCTGGAAGTTACCCAAAGTTGGACACAAAGTGACATCAAATTATGGACCGCAAAGGACAAATTCTTATTATTATTAAGGACTAACTTCAAATCCCATTTCATCATTTTATGATGAAATAGTGGAATATATATGTATATCTTATACTTACATTTTATTTATGCATTTTATTTATGCACATTATTTATTCTTTATCCCTTTTCATCATTTTTGATGAAATTGTGGAATATACATATATATAATATATTTATATATGTCTTTGCGTTTTATATATTCTTGATCCCATTTCAACATTTTTTGATGAAATCGTGGAATATAAATATATACTATACCTATATATTTATGCACTTAAATATTGTCTTTACATTCAAACCCCTTCAAATCTTATCGTTCTTACGATAAAATTTCGGTTTATACATATATATGTACTATATATGTTTATGTTCTTTAAAACTCTTTTCGTTACTTAATGTGACGAAATTGCGGAAACTTTAAACAAGAACAATGTATACGTTTATTACGTTATAATATTAAAACACAACAAGACATTTTATGACGATTTGGATAGTTAGTACCGAATCTTCGAGATTGAGAACTCACTAGTGACCTTACGTTCATAGGTTTGAAGTAGGATCATCTCGGAGTACTTGTGGGAGATTCCCGGATTCTATCGCTTATCATGTGAGTTCACAACCCCTTTTTCAATGTTTTACATATTTGGGGTGAAAAGCATGTCGTTACTTCAATTATTTTACGCACCGATTCTATTACGCATCGATTTCAATGTTTAATTAAAATACTGAATATTTTCTCCGTATACTTATGCGCTATGGTATGTATGCTTATGTTAGTTGATTCTGAGTTTTGCTATTAAGTCCCCGGTGATTTTACATTACCCATTAGCTCATTTTGCGAGCCGCTTGATATATTATGGATAACGTTAAATGGTTTTACCCATGTGGAATGATACCCACCGCTGAGGTAGAACTGAATATATGTCTAAATGGTCTTACCCATGTGGAATGATACCCACCGCTGAGGTAGGACTGAATATAACGTTAAATGGTTTTACCCATGTGGAATGATACCCACCGCTGAGGTTGAACCGAACATGAGTCTAAATGGTCTTACCCATGTGGAATGATACCCACCGCTGAGGTAGGACTGAACATGTGTCTAATTGGCCTTACCCATTTGAAATGATACCCACCTCTGAGGTAGGACGTACGGGGCGTGATACAGTCAGTAGGTTTGGGTAGTGGCTCATTACTTTAACATGTAATTGCATACAATACTGTACCTTGCGCATGCTGACAAATGAATTCTTTATCCACTTGTGCGGATTTAAAACTATTTTACGACCGGTTATTTTATCCATTTGTACGGATTTCAACTGCTTTGATTTATCCACTTATGCGGATTTAAATCACTTTACAAAATCCACTTGTGCGGATTTAAACTATTTTGACTTACCCACTTGTGCGGATTTAAACTATTTTGACTTACCCACTTGTGCGGATTAAAACTGTTTTCTATAACCGGTTGACTTATCCACTTGTGTGGTTTATAAACTATTTCGATGACAATCCGTGTTGTACTCATTAAACCTGTGATCTCACCAACTATTTTATAGTTGACCCTCTCATTTACATGCTTTTCAGGAAATAGCAAGTAAGATTGGAACTTTAGAAGGCACCTCAAGTAGCTGCATTCAACACGTCTTTCCTTATCATGTCAAATTATGTTTTGGACAAATTTTATATTTTTGGAACAAGATGTATCTTTTGTAAACTTTTTATGCTATGACGATTGTGTGTTGTCTTCTACCTTACACAATGAAATCTGTAGCTGTGACATCCCGTATTTCCGCTTTAGCGGGGTGTGACAGATAAAACGACAAATGGATGCTCTGCGAAGACCAATACCACCACCAGATACACGACATGCAGAAATGGAAGAAGTGGTGTATAGGTACCTTTACAAACAGCAATATCAGAACAACCCCATACCACACAACGAAGATCCTCAACTCAGAGCTGACCTTGACAACACCTTCAGCAGAACAAAGCCAAAATCAAGGGCAGAAGTCTTCTCAGAATCCAAAATAGAAAAGGTAACATACTGCAAATTCTCTCACACAAGAACCTTTCCAAAGATCAGGTACAACATTTACAAAGTCAAAAGGGAGAACAAGTCCGAAAATCAATTTGCAGATGCCGATATAAGGAACTTGAACCCCTACGATCTGCCAGATCTTCTACTTTGGACGAAAGAAAACTTCGACAACGATGCCAACAGAAGGGCCTATCAAGTGTTCAGGAAAGCAATGAGAGAAAAGCTTCTGCTATATAGCATGATAGACTTTCAACTGGGAAGAGATCTTGGAGTCAGAAACCTGAGTCTGAGACCACCAGAGGATCACTGCCCACCTTCTGCAATACCCAACTCAATCATAACAACACCAAGGTACGGGTTAGTATATAAGGATCTTGCTGGTCAAGTGAGACTTTTTGTGGAAATGGACTGTCAGAAGTATGCAACTAGTACTCTGAACAAGTTCAGATCAATCTTACAAGAGAACAGAGGCACTAAGCTTATGGATCAAGAATCAGCAGAAAGAATGATCAGAGAAATAGATGCTATAATCGGCTTGAGAGAACTCTGCATAAATTTCTTTCACGAGCTCAGAGAAGTAGGATTCACAACAGAAGTTTCAATGACTTCAAAGATGCAAATGTCTAAATCTCTTTTACATATCTCTGTAATAGTCAAAAAGAAATGAAATGAAACTTTTTGAGGTATTGTTTAACCTCTGTCTACTTTACTTAGCCTAATTATGCATAAAGTCAAATTTTCATTTTTCAATTCTTAGGGGGAGATTGTTAGCTCCAAATATTCATAATATTAGAAGTATTGAAAAATAGGCTAAGTATGAAAGAGTTCCACATAAGCTCTGCGGTGTTCCATAGAAGCTCTGCCAAAGCAAACGGTCATTCAAGGAACACCAAGTCCCAAGAAGAATCTACAGAAGACTACTCACAAAGAACCAAAGAAGGATCTACAGAAGAATGCTCACCAAGGACCGAGACGCAAAACCTCTGTCACCTTTGACAAAGGCTCTGCGGTTCAGACTGAAGACTTGGAAGATATTTATAATATCTTGCCACTGTTGAAGAAATATCTTGCTACTGTTCCAGGGTCCGTTCATCAACTTGTACAAGGTATAGTCCGACAACAAACACGTGTCAAACTCTGATAGGAATCCTTGCAAGTTGATATTAGCGCATTTAATGCATGCAGATTTCCAACTGTTCATGCCATCCCTTCCTTACTAGTTAATATACAAGAAAAAACACACACCCAATTAACGTCAAATCTATTATTCGTGTTCTTCATCAAATACAGGAAAACTTTGAGATATTCATCTGTTCTTCATATACTGTTTATTTTATATCTTGTATTGTTTATATACAAACTTATCTGTTAGTTCTTCAAATACGCTTCCGCATCAAACATAAACTCGAACTAATAGATCTGTTAATCTTGTCTAAACAAAACGGGAACCAACAATACCATCGAAGGAGGAGTTTCTATACGACTTTCTGTGCTAAGTGCACAACATGTAACAATAGCATGTTTACAGATATTTGTACATTTCAGGATAAAGATTTGCCATAGACTTGAGTTTTATTTCGGTTTAGAGCGAAAGAAGAAATGGCATAAAGTTTTAACACGCCACTTGCACTCCCATTGTGTTCAGATATAAGAAAATCGTCAAATACCTCCCCTAATTCCTGCAAAGATCGAGCCAAAGCTTCATCTAACGCTTCTTGTGACATGCCACCTACACGCTTCGAGGATTCACCTTCTTGAAATGATTGATACATGCCTGCCTAAAATGTCAACAGAAGACATTCGTTAAGCATGTTATACGATTAAAGGGTCTTAATCTTGATTCGTGTTAGAACTGAAGTTTGTCAAAACGCCTAAGTGTTGGAAGTCTGAACTGAAGACTCAGAATTCTGAGTAGGAGACTCAGAAGTTCTGATTGAGAAGTCTTGAAAAGATTACTAAGTGTGAAGTCTGAACAGAAGGCTCAGAGTTCTGAGTAGGAGACTCAGAAGTTCTGAATGAGAAGATGAAAATGTCCAAGTGTTCTAAGTGTATGTTCTGAAGTGTTTAATCAGAAGGATGTTCAGAAGTTCTAAACATGTTGTTCAGAACTTATGTCTTAAACATTTTCAGTTATATTCTGTTAGTCATTAGAACACGTGTAATTGTTCTGTTGGTTTGTCATGTTTATGTATTGTAGCTTTAGCTTTCCTTTACAGTATATATAAGAGTTAGCAACTGTAAGCTAACTAACTTGCGTATCACTTTGTATTCACTTTGTAATCTTTGAGAGATTCTCTCTCTAGATATGTAATCTGTTCTTGAACGAATACAAAGCTTTTGGATCCAATTCTCTATAATTCTATTGTTTGATTGTTCTTGATTGATTAATTCATTGTAAGATCGAATCCTGGTTTCTACAATTGGTATCAGAGCCAATCAACAAACAAATTTGGTCTTCTTGAGGGTTTCTTGATCGTGTTCTTGAAGATTTCTTGTTCAATTTGATAATTGAATTCCGCTGCTACTCGTAATTCTTGAATTCTTAGTAATTCTTGAATTAGTTCTGTTTTTGTTCAAGAAATTCGAATTTGTCTTTCTGTTGAATCGATTCAATTCATCTTACAATCATGTCTTCTAAAGAATTTCTCTCGATGGGGTCTGAAACAAAGCCACCTGTTCTTATTCCTGAAGTGTATCAACAATGGAAGATCCGAATTATTCAATTCTTGGATAATATTGATGAGAATTTGATGATCTCAATTCGTGAAGGTCCAATTGAAGTTTATGTGGATGTTGCTGCTACACCTGCAACCGATACTACTCCTGAGATTCCTGCTACCAGAGTGAGGAAGAGTTTTTCACAGTATACTGAAGCACAGAAAAAGAGACATGAAATTGACAAAAGGGCTGTAACTTTGTTAACTTTGGCAATTCCCAATGAAGTCTTCAATCGGATTGATAGTGGAACATCTGCTAAAGAAATGTGGGATGAACTGGAGAAGCAGATGCTTGGTACAACCAAATCAATTCAAGCAAAACTGAATCAATGCATCAATGCATATGAGAGATTCAAAGCAAAGGAATCTGAGAGTGTTAATCTAAAACAAGATCTAATCAAGTATTCTAGAGAGAGAAATAGAGATCGTAGAGAGAGAATTTCATCAATGTGACATCTCTGATTAGAACAACTAGTTACAAAAGAGTTCAACAAGGGTATTTATACCCTTGACTTACAAAAGTCAACAAACAAGCAAAAACTTAACATAAATAACCTTGATTACAATTAAAATGACATTAACAATCTCCCCCTTTGTAATCAAGGGCGCTCGAATCTTCGATGAAGTCTATTCTTTCCAATTAAGATCTCCAAGCGTCTTAAAGTATTTCTGAAATTGAGTCTCGAGTCGATTATCTCCAAAGCTCGTCTCAGAAGTCTTATCTCTGGATTATCAATTTGGTGTGAATTCTTTCTAGATTGAAGAAAAGATCTCACTGCTTCATTCAGTCTTTGCTCCAGTTGATACCTTATCACCTTTAACGTGCCATCTGAGAATCTTCCAATTTCATCAAACCCGAGGAAGCATCTTTGAGAAGTTTGATTTATGTAGACAACCCCATAAGGATTTTCCAAAACTGTGCAAAGTGGATGTTCAGAAATGTTGGGTAGATCTCTGTTTGGTCTTGTCACATTTACAACTGATTGAAAGCTTTCAACTGCAAGTTGAAAATCAAAACACCGATAAAATCTGACTTGACGGCGTAAGAAACGTTTGACCGCATCCAAAGCCCTTAAAATATCATCATTTTGAATGGTTAAATCTCTAAAATAATGATAAAGAATGTAAGTCCAGGATTCACTCTTACAATCAATGTATCAATGTATGTAATAGTAATTGAGAAGTAATATGATCAAACTGATTTGTATTCAATGAAGAACAGAATTACAGATCTTAGAGAGAGTATCTCAAAGATTACAAAAGATGAATACAAATATATGCGGGAGAATCAGTTAGCAATGTAGTGCTAACCACTATATATACAGCAACGGAAATATTAAAGATACAGTACAAATATGAATGACTAATAGGAACAAAACACGTGTCCTAATTAGTTAACTAAACACTAAGGAAAGTATCTAGTTATAAGTTCTGAACAGGTTGTTCAGAACTTCTGAACGTTCTTCTGACAAGGCTTCTCAGAACTTCTGGCTCTCATTCTGAGCCTTCTTAGTCAGAACTCTGACCCTTCATATCAGAACATCTGAGCCTTCTCATCAGATCTTTAACACTTAGTTTATTGACAAAACTCAGATCTAACAATCTCCCCCTTTTTGTCAAATAAACTGATACTTTGCATCATCCAAATCTTTCAAGGCAGGAACAATCTTCTGTAAGAGAACATTTCTTTGATTAAGCCTTTTGTCGATCTTGACAATAATTTCTTGAATAGTTTCAACCTGTTGAGTCATCACTTCCTGAGTTATGTTGGATTGCTTTGTTTTCAACATCTTTTTCTCCAAATTATGCTTGATGAATCTCAAAGTTCCAGAGCAGTATTTTGCAGTCTCCTTTGCTCTGAAGAAGATCTTTTCACTCTTGTTTTTCAAAAAGACTCCCAAATCTGGATGTTTGAGAACACTTCCAGTCTTTAACACCTTTTTCTGATCATGATCTGTGTTGGGTTTTGCCAGATAAACACATGGCCTTTGCAAATACAGAGCTATTTGAAAATCTGTATAACCATGCCATCTTAGGATGTAAAACATAGCTTCAATCACCACAGTTCTTGCCTTCCTTTCAGTCTTATCTTTGCTTGATTCTTTGAAGCATAACATACAGTGTAATCTGTAGAAATCCACTACTGATAGCTTTTCAAAATCTGCATCAGTGAAATAGTATACCTTGCCATCTTCTCTCAAAACTTCAAAAGACAAGTATTCCAACTTTCTGAATTGTTTAACTTTTAATTTTCTGATCCCTGTGATTAAGAAGTCTGAATATACAGCATGTTTTGATTTCCCAAGACACCTTGATTTCTCTGCCAACCAGATCTGAGTCTCCTTTGGTCTATCATAATATACATTCAGAAATTGTATCTCTTTAGGTTTGAAAAACTCAGGTAGATCAAACTCAAGAAAGTATCCATTCAAATCAATTGACATCTCATCTTCTTTTGGTTCAGATTGTTCAACTTGATCAATACTGGTTATTTGCACATTCTGAGGAGTTGTGTGCTGAACTTCTTCAACTTCATCTGAAAGGATTTCATTCACTTCATATTCAGCAGGAAACACAAAGTCATTATGCAGCATCTTTTTAGGATCAACCTCTGATAATAACCATTCACCACAGCTTCTGATTTTTCTTCTGAGATTTAATCTTCTTTCCACAGAATTTACACATTTTTTCTTTAGATTTTTTCTTTCAGTAGCAACATTAACTTTCATTTCAGTTAGTAACCAACTCAAAGTTGCATCACTATACTTCACCAATTCCTTCAGTTTGAATATTTCAAGTCTTCCTTGAACTGGATATGCAAACCCTTCAGTTTCCATTCCTTCATTTATAAATCCCTTCAAATATACACCAAACCCTGAAATCATTGCTGGACAATTCAAGTTGCATTTCTCTTTTATTCCTTCAATTGCCAATTGAAAATCATACATGTACATATTTCTGACATAAATCCCCAGAATTCTTCTGCACTCAATCTCTATCAAAGTTTCTTTAGTACTGGCAAAGAACTTAACTAGAAAGATCTGATCATCAAGAGTTAATCTGTGAAAATCAAAACTAGACATGGAAACCTTTGTACTTCTTTCTTTCAGCACTTCCAATCTAACAAACATCAGACCATTGAATTCTTCTGGTTGAAACATCAACACTTTCTCAATCTTCTTCTGAATGTGTAGTCTTGAATCAGGAATTCTGAATCTGTTTGAGGCTTCTGTATAAATCATCTGAGATCTGTCAACCATGAATCCATCAATATTGCTCTCCAAAAGTTCATAATCTCCTTCTGTGTGATAGAGATTCTCATATATTTCCTCAGGAAAAATGTCATCATGAAATTGTCTAGCCAGTGGTACATCACTCAACTCCAGGATAAAATCACATACAGGCTCCTCCAAAATTTGCAAGTTAATCTTAGGGATCTCAATTGGTTTTCTGAATATATACTCAGAAGGCATAAAGTAATCTTCCACTCTCTCATATTCTTCTTCTGTATTCATCTCATCAGCATAGTTAAATCGAAACTCATGTTTAAATTTCTGAGAATAATCAACAGTTCTATCTTCTTCTCCCAATAGATCAATAGGCCTTATCAGTTTTACACCTTATTGAATATTCTGGACATTAAGTGCTCTGACTAACTCACTTTGCATCCTTCTGATCAAATTCTCATTTAATCTTCTTTCTTCTGATTCAGAATCCATCACACTATCTCTGTCATAAAGAACAATATCTGTACAAGTGTTGTCAACAATTAAACTCTCCACTGTTTCCTCTGACCTCAACACAGGTTCCTCAATGACTTCAGTTTCATCAGAATTGATTTCCATCTCTGTGTCTAAATTCAATTCTTCTGTTTTATCTGAATCACCACCATCTATGCTTTCCACCTCCATTTCCTATGTATCTGAACTATCAATCTGAACTATCTGAATTTCTGTATTCTTTGTACTGACTAAATGCATATCTGCTATTTCAAAATCCTCTATGCAAATGTCATCATCAGAACTCAACCTTTGCCTTTTCTCCCCCTTTTGATGATCATGAGGTTCATTATCATCAAACTTTCTTTTGGAGTTCTGACCAGAAACACCTTCAGGTTCAGCTTCTGCAAGTGGAACAAGATCAAGAGGTTTTGAGGTAGAAGCCATAGATACACTCAGTGCTTTCAATACGTATTCCTGCATACTCTGCATTTGTTTTAACAGATCTTTTAGAAATGCAGACATTATATCCTTGATCTCTTTTTTATGAGATTCCAAGGATACCTTCACAGTATCTATTTTAGTTTCAACAGATTTCAATTTACCCTCCAACATATCTTTTAATCATGTCACCTCATCATTCAAATCATCCACATTTTTCTCCAATTTTTCAACCTTTTCCCCCATCACCTTGTTTTGATTATGAATCTTTTCAAATTCAGAATAGTCTAACTGTGAACCTGAACCAACAGATGGTCCAGTTTTCATGTGCCCAGAGGGCTCATGGCCTGTAGATAACACAAAGTCATCTTGTACAACAGATGCACGTTTGAATGAGGCTTTTGTAATGTTCACCTCACCAGGACTTCCATCCAATCCTTGACACCCAATATTAGGTATGTCTATGAATGTTGTGTCAGGAATACGAAATTCCTGATTTGTGCCAGTGTTAGAAGGAATTTCAGGCTCAAATTGAATAGGACTGTGATATTCAGACTCAATGTGTTGAAAAATAGGTTGGGATTTATCACCTCCCTCCAAATGAGTTTGGGATGGTTCCCCTGCGTTATGTGAAACAGTAGCATGTTGAAATGCTTCTGAGTGGGTATGGATGGGTTGTTCAAGATCCACCACTAGGTCCATGGTGTTTTTTTCAATATTGGACCCCAAGAAATGTGAACCAATAGCAGGTGTGGTTACCTGGTTCAGAGGCATCTCTTTCTGTTTGAATCTTTGTTGACAATCTCTCATCCTCACCACCCTCATTCTGTTTTTCCTCACTTATTCTAACCAAGCTCTCAGAATTTTGCCCCTCATTTCTCTCAGAATGTTCACCCATTTGAACATCCTCCCCCTCTCTTACTGGACTAGACCCCTCACCTCTCTTCTCTGGTTGGTCCTCATGGGTAGGGATTTGAGGTATTTCAATTCCCATAGAGGTGCAATATGCTTTTAAAATCTCACTCTCCCTTGGTATGTAATTCCTAAGTGATTTTGGTAACAGTTTATGATTAGGATAATTCTCAAGTTTAGTAACTGAAGACATCTTACCCAAATAGAAAGTAGGACCATGCTCTTCATTTGATCTTCTTGAAATGGTTCTGTTTTCTTGCATTGCATACCATATTACAATCTGCCAATACCTTATGTAAGGTATGTATGCCAGAGGAGTATCCTTTGTCTTCTTTTGAATAGCTTTCTGATTTTTCTCAAAAGTATTCTTCATGTCTTCCCAAAGTATAGCAGTGTAATCATAATGCCTATTCCTCACTAAACCCTGAAAGATCTGAAGAATCTGCTTTGAACCTTGATCTGCTGAGCTATTTTTCCCTGACAAACACTTATTCACCACATGAAAGAAACAAGCCCAAATAGGTGGCAATTTGTTCCTTCTGAACAAACTAAGGGTCCTCAATCCTTCATTATATCCTAATCTCATAAACTCTGCAATTAACTCCTCTGTTAATGGTGAATCTTCAAAATCTGTCCTTCTTTGTACATCATCTTTCTCTGGAAGATTCAACATTTCTCTTAGTGCAGAGATTGAAAAGGTAATTGTGACTCCTGCAATTTCGGATACAAACTTGTTGTCTTCTAACCTAAGAAGTTTCCACCATTGTTGAATGTACTGAATAGGAACTGTTTTGTTTCTTGTAAACCACTTTCTGTAAGGATGATATTTGAATAACTCCATGATGATTCTGTGTTCAGGCTTAAATCTACTTTCCTCAAATAATAAAACACAATTGTTTTCTGATAATTTCAACCATTTTCCTTCATGAACAACCCTTTCCATTAAAATTGGTCTATTCGACATAATCGACCCTGCAGCACTCTGTTCATGTTCAACATTTATATTTACCTCATCTGCATTTCCTTCTGATTCAGCCATTTGTTCATCTTCTTCATTTATTCCATCATCCCTTATTGCTTCTTCCTCAACAGCTCTATTTTGTACTTCATCATTATCCGAATCAGATGAATCCATCAAAGACTTAGTAGAATGTAGAGAAATTTGACCACTTCTTCGAAATCCAGACATGATTTAAGAAGAAAACAAACTCAAAGAACTCTGGATTGATTCGTATCTCACTTTTCGCTCCGGAATTTGAAAGAATTGGAAATAGGAATTTTAAGACCTATTTAAAATTCGCGAAGTTGAAAGGTTTGACGGAAAAGCGAAATCAATGTTATAACGGAGTCAACACATTTGAAATGCCACAGAGGATTTAAATGAAATGCGTGGCATAATCAACCAAATATGAAGCTGACACGTGTTATTGGATAGAATATTGACTCAAGTCAAAGATCTGAATAACACGCTCAGAAGATTTGAGTTTCCTTTATCAGATATCTGATTGTTCTACTCAGAGTTCTGATTCCATTATTCAGAAGAATTTTACCTTGTAACAAATTTATTTAAAATCAACTTCTGACAGATGTAAAACTTTTAGTTATTCAGAAGAGGTTTGAACAGATAGAAACACATTTTATCATCAAAATTCTGTTCATATAATGATGATTTTAAAAAAATCATTTAAACTCTTATATCTGAATATAAAATTTTGTTAACTCAGATATAGTTTGAACAAGAAAAAAATTTATCATTAGAAGCTTGTTCTTCTTGCAATGATCAGAGATAAAAAATGAATACAAACCTTTTTAGCATCATGATATGATTTGCAAAAGATATTGATGCTCCCCCTTGACTTTAGCATGTACTTGACCATATATGATACATAAATATGAGGTAAAAAATAATAGAAAAGAAATGATCCACATATTTGAAGTATTTGTATTTCTCAGAAATAAATTCTTGAAAATTAGATTTCTGAAGTATTGACTCAGAATTTCTGACCTTAAGACTCAGAAGTTCTGAACTCAAAACTCAGAGGTTCTGAACCCGAGACTCAATTTCTGTTCTCGACTCAGAAGTTCTGATCTCAAGAATCAGAATATTTGATCTTAAGACTCAGAGTTCTGAGTACACTACTCAGACAATTTTTACATGAAAAATTTATCATTTTCTAAGAAACACAAATATTTTCAATTAGTCAGATTAAGCATTCCTATTTTACATATGAGAAAAGAGAACCTTTTGTGATCAAGAGGCTTTGTGAACAAGTCAGCCAATTGATACTTTGTATGCACAAAGTGCATCTCTATAGTTCCTTTTTCCACATAGTCTTTTATAAAATGATACCTCACATCTATGTGTTTAGTCTTTGAATGTTGAACAGGATTCTGAGTAATAGCAATTTCACTTTCTGAGTCATAATAGATGGGAATTTTGTTGAGCTGATATTCATAATCCATGAGTTGTGTTCTCATCCACAAAGTTTGAGAGCATGAAGCAGCAGCAGCAACATACTCTGCCTCAGCAGTTGAAGTGGACACACAATTCTGTTTCTTTGATGCCCAACTCACTATCTTATCCCCCAAAAAATGACAAGCACCAGAAGTACTTTTTCTGTCCAACCTACTTCCTGCATGATCAGCATCAGTGAAAGCAGTCAATTTGAAGTCAGTTTCTTTTGGATACCATAATCCTAGATCAGGTGATCCCTTGAGATATCTTAAAATCCTTTTGACAGCCAACATATGTGATTCTTTTGGGTTAGATTGAAATCTAGCACAGAAACAAGTAGAAAACATAATATCTGGTCTACTTGCAGTCAGATAAAGTAATGATCCAATCATGCCTCTATAGAGTTTGTTATCTACTAAAACTCCTTTGAGATCAGCATCTAACTTTATGTTTGTGGCCATTGGAGTTCTCATAGAAGCACAATCAGACATTTTGAACTTTTTCAGAATATCTCTGACATATTTTCCTTGATTTATAAAAATACCCTTTGGTAATTGTTTGACTTGAAGACCAAGGAAAAAATTCAGCTCACCCATCATGCTCATTTCAAATTCAAATGACATGATTTTAGAAAATTTATCACATAATTCTTGACTGGTAGAACCAAATATTATGTCATTAACATAAATCTGAATAAGAATTAAATCATCACCCTATTTCTTTAAAAACAAAGTTGTGTCAATCTTACCTTTCTTGAACCCTGAAGTTAATAAGTGTTGAGTAAGAGTGTCATACCAGGCTCTTGGTGCTTGTTTTAGACCATATAAAGCTTTGTCTAAAATATAAACATGATCAGGAAATTCTGGATCAACAAAACCTTCAGGTTGATGAACATACACCTCTTCATTAAGTTTGCCATTTAGAAAGGCTGATTTGACATCCATTTGATACACCTTGAAATTTTTGTGTGCAGCATAGGCCAAAAATATTCTGATTGCCTCTATTCTTGCCACTGGTGCAAATGTCTCATCATAATCAATTCCCTCTTGTTGGCAGTATCCCTTAGCAACCAATCTTGCCTTGTTTCTGATAACAACACCTGACTCATCCTTTTTGTTTCTGAATACCCATTTAGTTCCAATAATAGATTTACCTTCAGGCTTTGGAATGAGTCTCCAAACTTTGTTTCTTTCAAATTGGAGTAATTCCTCTTGCATTGCTGAAATCCAATCTGGATCCTCTAGGGCTTCATTAGCTTTCTTTGGTTCAATCACACTTAAGAAACCAGCAAACATTGCTTCATTTGCTGTAGTTGATCTGGTCTTTACTCCTGCTGATGGATCACCTATTACTTGATGAATAGGATGATTTTTAGTCCATTTATTTGCACTGGGAAGCACATCAATCTCTGAAAAATTGTTGTTTTTATCATTCTCATCAATGATTGCTTGTAATTCTGAACTGTCCCCTTGTTCTGATGTATGTGAAGGAGTTGCATCCAAGTTTGGATTCTGAGAAATGAAGTCAAAATTCTGAGTGACTTGTTCAGAGTTCTGAATACAAGGATCAGAATTCTGAGTACAAGGTTCAGAATTTTCACCACTTGTATTTATCAAATTTGGACATTCCTCAGATGGACCTTTATCAGAAATTACAGTTGATTGAACTATTTCTGGAGTTCTATTTTTCATCTCTTTTACCATCTTTGGGTTTTCATATTCTGCATAAGAATCAGAAATTAGTTCTAGAAAAGCATCCTTAAACAGTAAATTGAGTTCTGAAAAAATAGTATTAGAATTTGTATCAGAAGTCATTTTTGTCTTGTTCTGCATGAGTTCTGAACTATCTTGTTCAGAAGTCTTCATTCTGGCTTCATCAAATGTTACATTGATGCTTTCCATCATTCTGTTGGTTCTTCTATTGTAGATTCTGAATGCTTTGGAAGTTAATGAATAACCAACAAAGTATCCTTCATCTGCCTTTTTATCAAATTTGGCAAGATTTTCCCTGTCTTTAAGAACATAGCATCTGCAACCAAAAACATGAAAGAATTTGATTAATGGTTTTCTTTTATTTATTAGTTCATAAGCAGTTTTATTTAATCTTTTATTGATTAAAGTTCTGTTCTGTGTAAAGCAAGCAGTTGCAATTGCTTCAGCCCATAGGAAGGTTGGAAGATTTGAATAAGCCAGCATGGTTCTTGCAGCTTCAACTAGAGTTCTGTTTTTCCTTTCAACAACACCATTTTGTTGAGGAGTTCTGACAGCAGAGAAATTATGAGAAATCCCAGAACTTTCTAAAAAATTCTGAAGTGTCTCATTTCTGAACTCTGTTCCATTATCACTTCTGATTTTCTGAACTGGAAGTTGTAAGAGAACTTGAATTCTTTTGATAAAGTTTAGCAATGTAGTAGCAGCTTCTGACTTAGCTCTTAAGAACTCAACCCATGTGTATCTGGAATATTCATCAATAATTACAAGCATGTATTTCTTTCCTCCTATAGATTGAACTGAAATTGGACCACAAAGATCAGTATGAATCATTTCTAATGGTGCTTTGCAAGATGAATCCATTTTTAATTTGTGAGAACTCTTTTTCATCTTGCCCATTTCACAAGCTGAGCATAATGATTCTTTTTCAAATTTAATCTTTGGTAGACCTTTAACCAGATGTTTTGCAACAAGATTATTAAGATCTTTGAAATTTAGATGAGAACATCTTCTGTGCCATAGCCAACATTCATTTGCAGTTGAATTTGATAAAAGACAGACAGGATTTAATGTTTGTAATTTTAAAAAGTTAACCACAAATAAATCCATATGTCTTTTGGCCCAGAAGACTTTAACATCCTTTTCAGTTAAAATCATGCAACCTGTTATTTGGAACTTGATTTGACAAAGACTGTCTAAAAACTGACTTATGCTGAAAAGATTATGTTGTAATCCTTCAACATAAAAAACTTTTTGAATTGTCAGATCTCCTTTTGTTAAATCCCCATAACCTTTAACTTGACCTTTGCTGTTATTTCCAAAGTTTTACTGCTCCTCCAGCCTTTTTTTGTGAAGTTTGATAGAAAAGACTTCTGACCTGTCATGTGTCTTGAAGCTCCTGAATCTAAAAACCACACATGACAGCCCTGCAACAACAGTCACTTAGTTTTAGGTACCCATGTTGGAATGGGTCCTTCTTTGTTAGCTTTGTCATTTGATTTAACAAAAGTGCCTTTTACTTTCCATTCAAAATCCTTCTTTAAACACCATTTGCCTTGAACTTTTATGAAGTCAGAACATTTTCTGTTCACAAATTTATTCAATTTCTTCTTGAAAGTTGTAACTTTTGATTTTGCAATGTTTTCAACTTTCTTTTCTTTCACATTACTCACTTTCTCATACTTTTTTTTGACTTTAACTTGATGATTCACTTCTTTTATCTTTTCTTTTCTCTGAGTTTGAGGAACAAAATCATTCTTCTTTTCTGTATTCTGAATATCTTTTCTTATGAATGAAACATATGTTATTGTTATTGGACATTTCTGAGAATATTGAAAAGAATCACTTTTACATTGAACACAAGTCAGATTTTTCTGTGCAAGTAACAACAAGTCTGTACCATAAGTCCTTTCATTTTTATTTCTATTTTTCAAAGTACATGTACATTTATTACAGAAACTATGAGCTTTTGGTACAGAATCAGAATTCAATTCAGTCTTCTCAGGAACTCTTTTCAGATCATCTTTCCTTTTGCTTTCCTCTTTTTCTGGAAAATTCAACTTATTTTTGTTAGAAAATGAATTAGATGATTCACCTTTTTCATATGTACTTGATTCATTAAAGAATTTATCATTTTCTTTTAGAGCATTAATCTTGAACAGATCATATTCAGCTTTCAGTTTCTCAAGCTCTGTTATTTTCTGAATAAAAACATTCTTTTCTTTTAAAGCATTTTAAGATCAAAATCCAAATCACACAAGTCATTTTCAAGTTCATCATAAGCTTTCCTTAGGTCCTCAAGTTCTTGACTTACGAGATTAAATCTATTTTCAAGTTCTAGAAAGTCTTCTGACTTTGTTTCAGAATTTTCAGTTGACTCAGAATTCTGACTCTTTGAATCAGTATTCTGATTAATAGACTCAGATTTCTGACCTTCAGAATCAGAAAACTGATTAGAACAATCAGAGTTCTGACTAAGAAGGCTCAGTAGGAGAGCCAGAAGTTCTGAGAAGCCTTGTCAGAAGAACGTTCAGATGTTCTGAACAACCTGTTCAGAACTTATAACTAGATACTTTCCTTAGTGTTTAGTTAACTAATTAGGACACGTGTTTTGTTCCTATTAGTCATTCATATTTGTACTGTATCTTTAATATTTCCGTTGCTGTATATATAGTGGTTAGCACTACATTGCTAACTGATTCTCCCGCATATATTTGTATTCATCTTTTGTAATCTTTGAGATACTCTCTCTAAGATCTGTAATTCTGTTCTTCATCGAATACAAATCAGTTTGATCATATTACTTCTCAATTACTATTACATACATTGATACATTGATTGTAAGAGTGAATCCTGGACTTACAATTGGTATCAGAGCCACTCAACAAACAAATTTGTTCAAGATCGTGATCGCGAAGGTTTATTGATCAATTTCTTGAGATTTCTTGAGATTTCTTGATTCGTTCAAAAATCGATTCCGCTGCTAGTTCTAATTCTTGAATTCTTGGCAATTCTTGAATTAATTGTTGTCTTTCGATCAAGAAATTCAAATTTGTCTTTCTGTTGAAAATTCTTACAATCATGTCTTCTAAAGAATATCTCGTATGGGATCTGAAACAAAGCCACCTTTTCTAATTCCTGAAGAGTACCAGCAATGGAAAATACGAATGATCCAATTCTTGGATAACATAGATGAGAATCTGATGGTCTCTATTCGAGAAGGTCCTATCGAAGTCTACATCGATGTGGAAGCAACTCCTGAAACAGAAACAACTCCAGAAATTCCGGCAACGAGGGTGAAGAAGAACTATTCTCAATACACAGCAGAACAGAAAAATAGGCATGCAATAGATAAAAGAGCGATCACATTGATGACACTTGCAGTTCCGAATGAAGTTCTTAACAGAATTGATAGTGGTTCATCAGCCAACGAAATGTGGGATGAACTGGAAAGACAAATGTTAGGAACTGTCAGATCGATACAAGCCAAGTTAAATCAAAGCATAAATGCTCATGAAAGGTTCAAGGCTAAAGAATCTGAAGCTTGACTCAGACATATAGTAAATTATGTACTATACTGAATGATTTGAGAAGGAATGGGCTGAAAAAGACAAAGTCAGAAATTAATTACAAATTTCTGAACAGTCTAAACTCTGAATGGTCATCATTTGCTATAAGTCTACAAATGAATAAGGACATGTGTGAAGAAGATCTAAATGATCTATTTTGTGTTCTTAATCAGCATGAGGACTCTGTTAAAATTGTGGTTGAAGAAAAGAAAAATTTTGCAGAACAATTAGCTTTTCTGTCAAACTCCAAAAGTGTGAAAACACCCAAGAAGGCAGTGTATCTATCTGAGGTACCAAATCTGGAGAAGTCTGATAAGGAAGAGGGATCAGAAGAAGATGAGGATATCAAAATGTTTGCTGAAAAGTTGGCCTTGTTGACTAATACTTTCAACAAGAGGTATGGAAAAGGAAAATATCAGGGCAAGTTCAGGAAAGAGCAGGGAAGTTCAGATTTCAAGAAAAGAGAAGAGAGAGGAGAAAGTAAGTATGAAAAGAAGGAAGAAAGAAGAGAAGGAAGAAAGAAAAGAAAAGAATCTGTGCTTCAAGTGTGGAAAGTCTGGCCACTTTGCAAAGGATTGCAAAGTGAAAATTGTGAAAGATTATGAGTACTATACCAAAAAGGCTCAGTTGGCGAAGAAAAGAGATGATGAAGTGGCATTGTTAGCTTAACAAGAAAACTGGTTGTACTACACTTCAGGTGAAGATGACTGCATACACTTTTCACAGATGCAGAGTTATATGGCAAAGATGAAGAATGAGGATGATTCTGACTTTGAAGATGCTAATTCTGAGTCATCTGCTGAGGTACATTCTGCACTTGAAATAGACTTAATGACACAGATTGGTGAAATGAAAACTGAATTTGTTAAACTAAGAAAACAAATAAAAGGAGAAAGAAATTTAGTTAACAAATTCAGAATTGAAAAAGAAGTAATAAAAGAACAATTTGAGGAATCTGAGGTTGAGAAACAGAAAATTAAAACTGAAAATTCTGAGTTGATGAAAAACCTTTCTGAATTAAAAATTGCGCTTTCAAAAGTTAAGGATGAAAAGGGTGATTTACAAATAAAGTTTAATATGCTATTTGAGGAAAGAAAGAATTTATACACCAAAATCAAAGAATTAGAAGATCTTAACTTAAAAAGAGGTCAGACTCAGCAAACATTAAATCTTCTTACAAGCAATGTAAAAGATACAAGATTTTATAATCCAAAGAAGGGATTGGGACTGGAAGAAAATGTTGTCTTAAAAAGAGCTCCAGTAAACTTGACAAAACTCAGATCTAACAAAGAACCTCGAAATCGTCAATTGAGAGATCATTAAAATCTGCTTCTGAAAACTGATATGTCACACAGTCTTGACGTTGAACGTAGAAGACTGGATACCAGTAACTGATAAATCTCACCATTTCAACCTTGCGAACAGTGACAATCTTGTGCTTTGAGTAAACAAAGAACTTCCCTTTGCGTTGACACTTGATAAAATTCACATACTCATATATGAATTTAGGTGTCTCTTTCTCGATCCCAAGAATAGCACTTAAACTCACCCTCTTCTTCTTCTTTACAAAGATACCACGTTCAGAGTATTCAAGAAAAGCAGATCTCATTCTGACACTCTGATATTTTTCTTCGAGTCTTTGCATTCGTTGCTGAGCAGTCAAAGAAGGACCTGGTTCCAATATACTTGGAGGAATATTCACATTCGCTTCAGGAACTTCAAATTGAGATTTACAAGACTCACCGCTTTCAAAAATGCGTGAAGGAGCAGTAGTAGTTGGAGCAGATACAACTGGAGTTTCAGACATAGGAGTTTGTTGAGCAGGAGCTTCTGATTCACGAGATACAACTGGAGTTTCATCATGATGAATAGGAGACTAAGTAGATGGTGATTCAAGAGTTTGCGACTCATGAACAGGAGATTCACCATATAACAGATTTACCAACTCAATGTCCTTTTCGTCTAACTCAACATCAACTTCAGAATCTGAAATTACAATGATGTCATCTTGTTCTTCTTCCTTCATCTTTCAAAACTTTTCAAATCTAGCGTGCAAATCATCATCGGAATCTATCTCCACAGACTCAGAAAAGAAGTTTTTCATTTCTTCAAATCCTTCTGATTCTTGTTCAGTTGATCCTTCAAATGCAGCTTAAAGAAATTTAACAGATTTTTCAATCAACTGAAAATCAAATGCATGTGTTTGGATTCAAGAACAGGTCATCATTGTATATCAAGTTATAAACGTTCAGTGTCAACCCCTTTATTAAATCTATTTGGTGTGCTGGCATGTGAAATATGATTAGCATAAAGCGTATGCATTTCTAAAACATATAAGAATACTCTGCTCTACTCACACTATTTGTACAAAATCAGGATTTTCACAAATTTACGGGTTTATCGCGACTTTGTATTTTCCCAAGTTTCAAGAGATGTGTGCCCATTGGCATCTTTTCGTTTGTGCTCATTTGCATCTTTTGATTTTGTGCACATTGGCATCTTTTGATTTGTGCATATTGGCATCTTTTAATCAAAGAGTTTAGTAAGAATAAGATACATCGTTAAACATGACTTTCTATCTGGTTCTATAGCAGGATTTGGGTTAGCATATCCCAGACCAGTTGGCCTTAGGTACTAGGTGTCGAGCACCCCTTAGAACTTAATTTCCCAAACCAGAAAGGCCACATCGATATATCTTAAACCCATTTGTACCAGTAGAACATGGCTTTCTATCTGGTTCTATAGCAGGATTTGGGTCAGCCGATCCCAGACCATTTGATCTTAGGGACTAGGTGTCGAGCACCCCTTAGGACTTATTCTCCCAAACCAGAAAGGCCACAGGTACAAACTTTCAAACTAAATGATGTTCTAAATAAGTTCGGATTTCCATCACAAAATATGAATGATATCTCAATCACTTGGTTCTAAAACATAGTGCTTCTCCCATATTTTCATTACCATCCATCATTATGACATATAGGCTTTTTGAGCATTATATTCTATATATATCCAGATTCACATAACTTTGAGCATTCAGCATAATTTCATTCATGTTTTGCTGACCTTTCGATTATTTCAGAGGTGAAAATTGAAGCAGATCCAACTCAGATAATACAAAGTTTCTTGTAAAAGCGTCTTTTAGCACACATTTAATTCATTGAGTGAAGATTGAAAATTTCATGTCATTGAATTAAATTTGTAAAGTTTCAAGTTTTCAAAGTAGTAGAAACAAAATATAATCCAATGTTACCTTTCACTACTTGTTCCTTGAATTAAAAAGATATAATAGTTAAGGATATTACCTGAGAAGTGTGAGTTCTAAACTAATTTGTTTAGAAGTCTTAGTCTTTGAAGTATGGGTCCTGAACTGAATTGTTCAGAAGCCATAGTCGTTGAAGCACGGGTTCTAAACTGAGATGTTTAGAAGCCATAGTTCTTTGTCTCCCCCTTAATGGTACAAATATTCTTAAAAAAAATCCACCGCTTCTCTTCTGTTTTCAGTCATGTGTGTAGTATGAATTTACAAGTCAGTACAACACATGATAAACCTGCAAAACAGATTAAGCAGATTTTGGTACCCAATGGCACTTGGGTCCTAGTGTGTTAGGATATGATCATAGATTTAAGTAAACAAGAACACGAACTCCCCCTCAATGTCTTAAGGATTCAACATTCCTAGTTTGCTGATTAGAAAATTGAGCCTCTTTTCATCTAAAGGTTTTGTGAAAAGATCAGCAAGTTCTAGTTATGTTGGTACAAAGTGCATTTCTATCGTTCCCTTCTCAACATGGTCTTTGATAAAATGGTACCTGACATCTATGTGTTTCGTTTTGGAATGCTGAACAGGATTTTCAGTTATTGCAATTGCGCTTTTTGAATCACAATAAATGGGGATCTTGTTGAAGATATATCCATAATACTTTAGCTGAGTTTTCATCCAAATTACTTGTGAACAGCAACTAGCGGCGGCCACATACTCTGCTTCAGCCGTAGATGTTGATACACAAGTTTGCTTCTTTGATGACCAGCTTACAAGTTTATCTCCCAAGAATTGACAAGCACCAGATGTGCTTTTCCTGTCCATCATATTTCCCGCATGATCTGCATCTGTGTAAGCAGTTAGTTCAAACCCAGAATCCTTAGGATACCAAAGACCCAAATTTTTTGTGCCTTTGAGATATCTAAAGATTCGCTTTACAGCCACAATGTGAGATTCCTTCGGGTTTGCTTGGAAACGTGCACAAAAAGATGTTGCAAACAAAATATCCGGTCTACTTGCCGTTAGATACAGTAAAGATCCAATCATGCCTCGGTATAACTTTTGATCAACTGATATACCAGATGAATCAGCGTTCAAAAGCTTACCGGTAGCCATGGGAGTTTTCATGGTGGAAGAGGAATTTAAGTCAAATTTCTTAAGCATATCATTTATATATTTTGATTGATTAATGAAAATGCCTTCTTTTGACTGTGTCACTTGGAGACCAAGAAATTTTTTTAACTCTCCCATCATACTCGTTTGAAAGCGGCTTTTCATCACCTCTTCAAAATCTTTACACATATCGGGATTTGTAGATCCAAATATAATGTCGTCAACATATATTTGTACTAACATTAAATCTTTACCTTCTCTTTTGAGAAAAAGAGTTGTATCTATTGTACCTTTGGTGTATCCATTTTTAAGCAGATGAATAGTCAGAGTCTCATACCATGCCCTCGGAGCTTGTTTCAAACCGTAGAGTGCTTTGTCCAAAACATAGACATGGTTGGGATATTTTGGATCTATAAAACCCTCAGGTTGACTTACATAAACCTCTTCATGAAGTATTCCGTTCAGAAACGCAGATTTGACGTCCATTTGAAATACCTTCATGCTTTTATGTGCGGCGTATGCAAGAAAAATTCTGATGGCTTCAATCCTTGCTACTGGTGCATAGGTTTCATCATAATCTATTCCTTCTTGTTGATTATACCCTTTTGCAACCAGTCTTGCTTTGTTTCTGACTATAATTCCTGCTTCGTCTTTCTTGTTCCTAAAGACCCATTTAGTTCCAACAATGGTCTTGTCTTTAGGACGCTTCACCAAATGCCAAACTTCGTTATGCTTAAACTCATTTAACTCCTCTTACATGGCGTTTATCCAATCTGGATCTTGTAAAGCTTCAGATGCTTTCTTGGGTTCTAACGTGCTTAGAAAGTTGACATACAAACATTCGTTGGTAGTCGCAGATCGTGTTTTCACTCCATCATTGATATCACCAATAATATCTGCTGGGGGGTGTGCTTTTGTCCACTTATGTACACTGGGAAGAGTTGAAATCTCTACACGAGTGTTCGATGAATCATTCTCATCCATAACTGCAAGAATCTCTTCAGTAGATTCAGCTGAAGAAACATGTGTTGGTTCTGGTACATTAACTTCTGGTTGTTGTATTTCATGTATTGGAACCTCCGATGATGTGTTTACTGAAACCGGAACTTCAGGCTGAATTTCAGGTTCAGAAACTGGAATAGTTGTAGGTTCACTTGGAGTTTCGTTGGTTGTCCCAGAAGTACTAGCACCGACATCGTCAGATGGACCAGAGACATTCACACTCGTCTGTTGTGGAGATGCATTTACAGATGTGATATCTGCACAATAATCCACAAATGCATCATGAAATAACAAATCTAAATCCTTAGTACTATTATTATTTAATACAGAATTAGAAAACATTTTCGCCACAGGTTCTACACCTTTTTGAGTAGAAACTTCAAATTTTTGTCCGAGTTCTGAACTGTGTTGTCCAGAAGTCAAAGTCACACTCTCGTCAAACGTAACGTTGATGCTCTCGATGACTGATTTTGTACGATCATTGTAGATCCGATATGCTTTAGAATTCAAGGAATATCCAATAAAAATCCCTTCATCAGCCTTGACTTGGAATTTTGCAAGGCGTTCTCTATCTTTTAGGACAAAACATCTGCATCCAAAAACACGCAAAAATTTGATGTTAGGTTTGCGATTATTGATTATTTCATATGCAGTTTTATTAAGACGTTTAATAATAATTGTCCTGTTTTGAGTGAAGCATGCGGTTGACACTGCTTCAGCCCATAAACTTGGTGGAAGACCCGAATAAGCAAGCATAGTCCGAGCTGCTTCCACAAGCGTCCTATTTTTTCTTTCAACCACTCCATTTTGTTGTGGAGTAATTGGTGCAGAAAAATTATGAGAGATGCCAACGGATTCAAGAAACGATTGAAGAGTTGCATTCTTGAATTCAGTTCCATTGTCGCTCCTTATCTTTTGAACTGGACGTTGTAGAAGAATTTGAATCCTTTTTATGAACTTAATTATTTGCTCAGGTGCTTCAGATTTGAGTCGAAGAAAATCCAACCAAGTGTAGCGTGAATACTCATCAATCATAACCAAGATATATTTCTTTCCTCCCATTGATTGAGTTCTCATAGGGCCACAGAGATCCATATGAATTAATTCCAAGACGTTGTTGCAGTTAGACAAAGTTTTGGATTTGTGCGTGACGTGTTTCATCTTTCCCATTTCACACGCCGAACAGATAGAAACTTTGTCAAACTTCAGTTCAGGAAGCCCGTAAACTAATCCATCTATTCTGAGCTTGTTGATGCTTCGAAAATTTTGATGTGAGAGTCTCCTATGCCACAACCAACATTCATCTTGAGAGGCTTTTGAAACAAGACAAACTTGATTAGAAGCAACAAGAGTCGAGAAATCCATCATATATAGATCGCCGCATCGTTTTGCTCTGAAAATCTCTGACCAGTTCTCATCCACAACATAACAAAACTTTTTGTCAAAAATTACCTTACAGTCCTTGTCACAAAACTGACTAATGCTGAAAAGGTTATGCCCTAATCCTTCAACATACAAGATCTTTTCTATTTGCATTGAGTCATTCTTCAACGTTCCGTAGCCTCGAACGTGACCTTTAGAATCGTTACCAAAACCTACCGATCCGCCAGGATGTACAGTAAAATCGTGCAATAAGTGCTTGTACCCCGTCATGTGTCTAGAAGCTCCCGAATCAATGACTTCTCTTATATAGCTCCTGTCTTTCCTTTTCTAAGTCCTTCTGAAGGTCAGAAATTTTCTTTGACAATTTCGCATTCTTCGCTTCAAATACTTTCCTTGTATTTTCAAATTCAACCCTTTCCTTCTCCACCTTTTCTTTTTCCAGAAATAACACTTTCTCAAAATCTGAATTTTGTTTAGAAAGTCTTATGCATCGGAGTTAAAGAGCTTTCTTTTCTTCATTTTCTTTCTTCTCAGAATTTGAAGTCTTTTCTAGTTCCGAAACCTTCTGAGAAAGAGAAAGAATTTGCTTTCCATAACACTTCTTGTCATTCAAACGATCAGCTTTTTCTTTTCTGAACTTTTCTCTTTCCTCTTGTAGCAACTTTTCCATGTCAGACATCTTATTCGTAAGCTCAATAACCTTTTCCTTAAGATCTTCATTTTCAGCTTCTGACATATTCTGTTCAGTATCCTCTTTCTCAACTTTCTTTTCTTCTTCCTTTCTCTTTGTAAATGCAACTTCAGATCCATGCATTCGCTTAGATAATTCGTTCCACATAAGCATTGGATTGTGTTTGAAACAGTCAACACTTTTGTAGATGTGTTTTGGAAGTGCAAGGATCAAGTAGGACGAAGCTTCCTTATCAGCTTTCAATCTTTTCTTCTCTTCTTCTGTAAAATCATTCTCCATTTTATTTCTGCTCATTGGACCTTCGGAGAATGATTTTATCATATTCTCTCCATTTTCTCTACCTGCAATAAAGTCGATGAACGTAATTCTCCATCGTTCAAAATCAGAATCTTTGATTAGCACAGGTGGTTGGTTCATGATTGCTTAAAGATAACGGATCTTTATAATGAAAAATCTACTGAATATGCGGAAAATGACCAATCAGAAAAAAAAATTATATAAAACTTTTTTCTTGAAAAACTCTTAAAGTGTATGAAATACACTATAGAAAAAATTTCAGTACAAAACATTTTCTCAAAAGCGAACAGAAAGATTGTATAAAAAATTTCAGTATATAAAACTTTTTTTTAACTCCTCACAAGCGAATAGAAAGAGGTTTGCGCTAGACGACCGTGGCGCAAAGTGTGGTTTGCGCTAGACGACCGTGGCGCAAAGTAAGGTTGGCGCAAAGTAGAGTTTGCGCTAAGCGTTGGTGGCGCAAAGTATGGTTTGCGCTACGCGTTGGTGGCGCAAAGTGAGGTTTGCGCTACCCGTTGGTAGTGCAAAGTAGACTTGGACAGAATCTTGAAATTTTCAGATGAACTGGCGCAAACTTTGAATCTGGCGCAAACTTCAAAAATTCATCAAAAACTGATCAAATCTCCGAATTAATCAACCAAAATCTGCAGGGATGTTAGATAATCAGTTTCTAACATGAATATGTGAACCAATTTCGCTGAAAACCACTTAATCGATGTCTGAATGTTCAACCAGACAGAACCGATCGAATCGTACAAAAACTCCAAGATCTTCAAATTGACCTCCAAAAACTTGAATTTAACCCTCGATTCTTGAACAAGAATTGTTGCAAATGTGATTTCTAACACCAAGAACACGATATCCAGACGAATCAAACTCAAAAAGTGTAAGCATTTGAGAAAAAGAGATTTTCTTGAAAGAATCAAGAAAATCAATCGATTTCTCTCAAAAACCTAACAATTTTGATCTCGATTCGTGTTATTTCTTCAGCAGATCTTCATTAACTTGCTCTGATACCAATTGTTAATCCCAAAATGATCAAGCATCCATGAATTTACAAGAAATCTAGAGAGAGAGTAGAGAGAGAAACTGAAATATTATTCTTGTCGGCTCTGATTCTTTACAAGATAGGAATTATGAACAAAAGCCTTACAAAAAAAGTCTAAACAAAGCCTTATATACCCTAAGACTAACAAAGGCTAATAAGCAACTTTGACATTCTCACAAGACTTAATACATTGACTTTGACTTTATCAAGAATATTAAATCTTGAAGACATATTTAAACCTAATAGAGAGTTTAACTCAAACTTACAACAAGTTTAGCACAATATTGAATGATCTTAGAAGGAATGGGCTAAAGAAAACTAAGTCAAAGATCAACTATAAGTTTCTGAATTGTCTTAATTCAGAATGGTCATCTTTTGCAATAAGTCTACAAATGAATAAAGATATGTGTGAAGAAGATCTGAATGATCTGTTTTGTATTCTAAATCAGCATGAAGATTCTGTTAAGTAAGTTGTTGAGGAAAAGAAAAATGTTTCTGATCAATTAGCTTTGCTTTCAGAAAGAAAAACCAAGATCACCAAAACAGCAAAGAAATCTGTGTTTCTGTCTGAAATTCCAAAGTTAGATGAAGAATATGCCGAGGAAGAAGGATCTGATGAAGATGCTGATATCAAGTTAATTGCTGAGAAATTAGCTTTGTTGACTAATACTTTCAATAAAAGGTATGGAAAGAAGAAGTTTGAAGGTAAGTTCAGAAGAGAATGACACGGGAGTTCAGAAGAGAAATATAAAAAGAAGGAAGATAGAGAAGAAAATAAGTATGAAAAGAAAGAAGAGAAGGAAGAGAGAAGAGAAAAAGATCTATGTTTCAAATGTGGAAAGATTGCATTACTATCAGAACAAGACAACTGGCTGTATTATTCATCTGATGAAGAAGATTGCATTCACTTATCACAAATGCAAAGTTACATGGCCAAAATGGGTGATGAAGATGACTCAGATTATGAAGAAGGAGGTTCTGAATCTTCAGCTGAGGTACACTCTAGTCTTGAAATTGATTTAATGATTCAAATTGGAAATATGAAATCTGAATTTGTTAATCTCAGAAAACAGATCAAAGGTGAAAGGATTCTGGTTAACAAATTCAGAATAGAAAAAGAATTGCTTAAAGAAAAAGTTGAAGAAACTGAAAATGAGAAACAAGTAGTCAGAAAAGAGAATTCTGATCTTTTAAAAAGGATTTCTGAATTAAAAGATGAACTCTCAGAAGTAAAAGATGAAAAAGTTGATTTACAAATTAAATTTGATATGTTGCTTGATGAAAGAAAGAATTTATATACTAAAATCAAAGAACTAGAAGATCTTAATCTGAAAAGAGGTCAAACTCAACAAACTTTGAGTCTTCTCACAAGCAATGTAAAAGACACAAGGTTTTACAATCCAAAAATGGGATTAGGTCTGGAGGAAAATGCTATTTTGAAAAAGGCTCCAATAAATCTTTATGATTTTGAGGAACTAAAAGGACCTAAACCAGAAATTCCAGATATAGTTGAAATTTTTGTAAGACCTGCAAGTTCAATAACAAGTTTTGACAATTTACGAAAATCAAGTTCTGAAAAAAGCAAAGGAAATAATTTCTAAACCAAAAGCTGAGAAGTCAGAAGTTTCAGAAGACAAGGTTAAGAAAGAAATTTCAAAACCAACAGAAGAGAAACCAAGATATAATGATGCTAAATTCAAGTATGACTCTCTGAATGTTAGTTACAAAGATAAACAACCAAGTTTCTCCTATACTGATATTGAGAGTATATTTGATGCAAGCAAGGTTTCTGAAAACAAGGAGATTTCTGAAACAGTCAATCAGAATTCTGAGTCTTCTAGTCAGAATTCTGAGTCTGTTAGTCAGAACTCTGAGTCAACTGAAAATTCCGAGACTAATTTAGAAAGTTTCTCAGAACTTGAGAAGAAGTTTAAACTTGTCAATCAAGAACTTGAAGAGTTAAGGAAAAGTTTTGATGAACTTGAAAATGACTTTTGTGATGTTGATTTTAAAGGAAAACCAAACTTATGTTCAGAAAATAACAGAGCTTGAGAAGTTAAAAGCTGAGTATGATCTTTTTAAGATTAAAGCATTAGAAGAGAATAAGAAATTCTTTGATGAATCAAGTACATTTAAGCATGGTGAATCATCTGGATCATCTACTAATTCTGAAAAGTTGAATGTTTCAGAAAAAGAGGAAAGCAAAAGGAAAGATGATATGAAAAAGATTTATGAGGAGATCTTGTTGAATACTACTTCTGAACTCAAAGCTAGCAGTTCTTGTATTAGATGCAATTGTAATCTGAATACTATAAATAAAAGCAAAAAGTCTTTTGATTCAGATTTGTTGTCTCTTGCAAGAAAGAATCTTAAATGTGTTCAATGTGGTAGTCATTCATTTCAATTCTCTCAGAAAAGTCAAAATTCAAAAACATCTTCTAAAACATCTTATAAAACTAAAACAAATCAGAATTCATAAAAGATGACTGAAAAGGTTTCTCAATTCAAGTCAAAAGAGAAAAGAACTGAAAACATGTTTAAATCCAAGTTAAAAGGAAAGAAAACTGAAAATGTTTCTAAATCTCAACCAAAAGTTTTCAAAGAGAGAAGAAATAATTTTGTAAACAGAAAATGTTCTGATTTCATAAAAGTACAAGGAAAGTGGTGCTTGAAAGACGATTTTAAGTGGAAAGTTAAAGGAACTTTTGTTAAATCTGATAATGAAGCTAACAAAGATGGACCCATTCCAATATGGGTACTTAAATCTAACTAAACTGTTTTTGCAGTGCTGTCATGTGTGGTTTTTAGACTCTGGAGCATCAAGACACATGACAGGTCATAAGTCTTCTCTGACAAATTTCACAGAAAAGGCTGGAGGAGCAGTTAACTTTGGTAATAACAGTAAAGGGCAAGTTAGAGGATATGGGGATTTAACAAAGGGAGATTTAACTATTCAGAAAGTTTTCTATGTGGAAGGATTACAACACAATCTGTTCAGTATAAGTCAGTTCTTGGACAGTCTTTGTGAGATCAAGTTCAGTATAACTGGATGCTTAATTCTAAGTGAGGATAAGATAAAAGTGTTCTGGGCCAAAAGACACATGGACTTATTTGTGGTGAATTTTTCAAAGATTCAAGCTTTAACTCCAGTATGTCTACTATCAAATGCAACTGCAATAGAATGTTGGTTATGGCACATAAGATGTTCTCACTTGAATTTTAAGGAGTTGAACAATCTTGTTAGCAAACATTTGGTTAAAGGATTACCAAAGATTAAGTTTGAAAAGGAATCATGATGTTCAGCATGTGAAATGGGCAAGATGAAGAAGAGTTCCCACAAGTTGAAAATGGACTCCTCATGCATATCACCATTAGAAATGCTACATACAGACTTGTGTGGTCCTATTTCAGTTCAATCAATGGGAGGAAAGAAGTATATACTTGTCATTGTTGATGAGTATTCAAGATATACATGGGTTGAATTTTTAAGAGCAAAATTAGAGGCTGCTGAAACACTGATTAATTTCATCAAAAGAATTCAAGTATTCTTACAACTTCCAGTTCAGAAGATCAGGAGTGACAATGGAACTGAATTCAGAAATGAGACTCTTCAGAACTTTCTACAAGGTTCTGGGATCTCTCATAACTTTTCTGCTGTCAGAACTCCTCAACAAAATGGTGTTGTTGAAAGAAAGAACAGGACTCTAGTTGAAGCTGCAAGAACTGTTAGAGCATTATTGTATTCAAGATTTACTGTAAAGTCAATGTACTGTATGAGTCTATACAGTATTGTGAATGCCTTTATACCTTGTATGTCATGGGTATAAATAGGCTTGTCTAGTTCATTTGTAAGTAACACTTTAAAAGCCTTTGTAATCTTTTAGAAACCTTTGGTAATCCTTTGAGATCAATACATGGATGACATATTTGCTCTCTAGATTCTCTCTCACTACATTCATATCTTATTGCTAGAGATCTGGGTTTTCTCAATTGGTATCAGAGCTAAACAGAAGATTCAAGCAGATCGAAGACCAAATTGAAGATTTTTTACACTAAAGCTGAAGAATTCGGATTGGGTGTTCATCACTATTCATCACTGTTCATCAAGAATTCTGACCCTTCTTCATTTACTATTCATCTAGATTTCATCTTTTCTTTAATTTTTGATCTTTTGGATTGATTCTTGACATCATTGCACTCGGATTTGATTCCTGAACATCTTTAATTCTTGGATCAACACCAAAATCTGCACAGAATTTGCAGATCTGATCATTTTATATCATTTTTGTTCGAAAACTTTTTCTACTATTTTTGGATCAAAATTCGATTAAATTGATCGAATTAGGATTTGTGATTAACTAAGAAAGTGTGTGGAATCAAATTTCGAACAAATCTGTGCAAATTTCATAACAATTGATCAAGAATTGAAAAAGTTATGGCTGATTTAGTGATTTTCGTGTTCGAAGTGCAGAATTCGGATCATTCTTGGTGAATTCGGATCATTCTTGGTGAATTCGGATCATTCAAAGAAGAATTCGGAGTGTTCTTGGAAATACAAGTGTAGAAGTCGACTCAAGAAGGATTCGAATTGATTGAATTCGAACCCAGCTAGATTCGAATTGAGGAGAATTCGAACCGTGTTAGATTCGAATTGAGGAGAATTCGAACTGTGTTAGATTCGAATTGAGTTGATTAAATTTTCCAAGTGTTGAATTCGAACCCTTAAGCATCCGAATTCATTGAATTCGAACCAAGTTAAGTCCGAATTGAGTGAATTCGAACCCTTCAGCATCTGAATTCATTGAATTCGAACCCTTCTTCATCCGAATTCATTGAATTCGAACCCTTATTCATCCGAATTCATTGAATTTGAATCCTTCTTCATCCGAATTCGTTGAATTCGAACCCTTACTCATCCGAATTCTTGTGAAATAAAAAAAAAAAAAAAAGTTTTTTGAGAAAATTTTTTATCCCGAAATTTTTTCTATAGTGTATTTCATACACTGTAAGAGCTTTTCAAGAAAAAATTTTATATATTTTTTTGTGTATTTTCATACACTGTCTGCTTGATCTTCTGAACGATCAATTTCTAGCAATATTCAAAATGGTTTTACAACAAGTTATTGTTAAAAGCAGTGGTGAAGATTTGAAGCAAACTCTGAAAAAGGAGATTCCTCCAATTGCAAAAGTTTTTGTTAAACCAAATGTAAAGTTGCAACAAGTCATTATAACAGAAACATCTGTTAATTCACATGTATCTGTTAAACCAAATAATGAAGTGTTGCAACAAGTCATAATAACAAAAACACCTCCAAAGCCACTTGAAAAAGCTAAGGCAAATAATGGAATTTTGCAACAAGTTATTTTATCAGAAACATCTCCTATATCAGAAACTCCTGTTAAAGATAATGCTTCAAATTCTTCAACTCCTATTTTAAATAAAGCATTGGAAGAAGAAAATGTTGATCTGAAAAGACAAATTTTAGACATTTCTTCTTCAAATGCTAAACTTACTAAAAGAATAACTGATCTTGAAGTTTATATTACAGATCTTGAAGCAAAGAAAGACAACTCAAGTCTGCACGATCAAATCGAGAATCTTCAAGAGAAAGTAACAACTCTTCAAAAAGAAAATGCCGATTTGAAGAGTAGAGAAGAAAAGAGAGTGAAGTGGAACTTAAAGTTACATGCTCAATTAAAAGAAGTTAAAGATATAGGGAAAATTTTGGACAGTGAAAATGCCGATCTAAAGAGAAAACTGTCTAATTTTTCTTTTGAAGAAAAGAAAGTTTTTGAAGAAAAGAAAGAGACTGAGCTGAAATGTATAAAACTTTCAAAACAAGTTTCAGACTTTGAGAAAGTTTTATTTTTAGAAAAAGACAAGCTCGAAAAAGAAAGAGCTAAATTTGAAACTGAACGGAATTTTTTTGATATCAAAAGTTCTGAACTTTCCGTGAAAATTTCTGAATTAGAAAATCTTTTGGAAAAGGAAAGAAAAGATTTCACGGAAAAGCAAAATCTCTTTGAAAAGGAAAGTAAAACCCTTAAAAAGAAAAATATGGAAATTTTCAAAGAGATTACTGATAAAAGAAGGTTTTTGGAAAAAGATTTTGAATCGGAACGTGTATATTTTGAAGATGTGATTCTTAATCTTACCAAAAGATTATCTGGTTTATCAGCTGATATTATGAAGGATCAGTTGATCAAATCTGATCTGCAAAAGAAATTTGATCTAATTTCTAAAGAGAAAAATGTTTTAATAAACAAAGTCAAAGAACTTGAAGACGTCATTTTTAAATTTGATGTCTCAAAGCAGGCTAGTCATAATTCTATCTTTCAGACTCCATTTGTTGATTCAAATGATTCTGAATGTTCTTTTAAAACTGCTTCAAGTTCAAGTTTTAAAAACATTCCTTCTAAACAATTTAAAAGATCAACAGATTTCTCAAAAGGTCAGATTCGTTCTTCTAATCTTTTCTATAATCCTCTGTTTGATAAATCGGATGATATTGTTAAAGTGCCTAAAATTAATAATTCCAAATCTGAAGAAGTTCCAGTCTTCAAGAGGGTGAAGATGGAATGGAGAATCAAAGGCACAACAGTTCCAAAGAAAGATGTGCCAAAATCATCTGTATTCACATCAAATACCAAGAAGAACAATGCGCCAAAAGGTAAATCTTCTGCTAAACTTAATCCTATTCATTCTGTAAATCATCTGATTAGGTTGGCACATAAGAAAATCTGTTGTTCTTACTGTGGATCAAATGACTTTGTGCATAAAGATTATACTTCTTATTGGTATGGTTCTTACAGTATTCCTTGTAAGAAATCTACACCTAACCCACTAGGACCCAAGTGCCATTGGGTACCAAAATCTGCTTAATATGTTTTGCAGGTTCATCATGTGTTGTACTGATTTGTAAATACATACCACACACATGTCTGAAAACAGAAGAGAAGCGGTGGATTTGTTTTTTTTAAAGAATATTTGTACCATTAAGGGGGAGACAAAGAAATATGGCTTTTGAACATATCAGTTCAAAACCCGTGCTTCAACGACAATGGCTTCTGAACAATTCAGTTCAGGACCCGTACTTCAACGACTAAGACTTCTAAACAAATCAGTTTAGAACTCACACTTCTCAGGTGATATCCTTAACTGTTACATCTTTCTGTTTCAAGGAACGTGGCAAAAGGTAACATTGGATTATATTTGTTTCTACTGATTTGAAAACTTGAATCTTTACAAATTTAATTCAATGAGATGCAATTTTCATTCAATGAATTAAATGCGTGCTAATTTTTTTTTTTCAAGAATCTTTGTATTATCTGAGTTAGATTTGCTTCAACTTTCACCTCTAAAATAAATCGAAAGGTCAGCAAAACATGAATGAAATTATGCTGAATGCTCAAAGTTATGTGAATCTGGATATATATAGAATATAATGCTCAAAAAGCCTATATGTCAGAATGATGGATGGAAATGAAAATATGGGCAAAGCACTATGTTTTAGAACCAAGTGATTGAGATAAAATAGTTGCACTATCATTTAGTTTGAAAGTTTGTGCCTGTGGCCTTTCTGGTTTGGGAGAGTAAGTCCTAAGGGGTGCTCGACACCTAGTCCCTAAGATCAACTGGTCTGGGATCGGCTGACCCAAATCCTGCAATAGAACCAGATAGAAAGCCATGTTTTACTGGTACAAATGGGTTTAAGATATATCGATGTGGCCTTTCTGGTTTGGGAAATTAAGTTCTAAGGGGTGCTTGACACCTAGCACCTAAGGCCAACTGGTCTGGGATCTGCTGACCCAAATCCTGCTATAGAACCAGATAGAAAGCCATGTTTAACGGTGTATCTTATTCTTACTAAACTTTTGATCAAAAGATGCTAATGAGCACAAAATCAAAAGATGCCAATGTGCACAAATCAAAAGATGCCAATGAGCACAAAAGAAAAGATGCCAATGAGCACACATCTCTTGAAACTTGGGAAAATACAAAGTCGCGATAAACCCGTAAATTTGTGAAAATTCTGATTTTGGACAAATAGTGTGAGTAGAGCAAAATATTCTTATATGTTTTAGAATTGCATATGCTTGAAGCTAATCATATTTCGCATGCTAGCACACCAAATAGATTTAATAAAGGGGTTGAAACTGAACATTTTTAACTTGATATACAATGATGATTTGTTCTTGAATCCAAACACATGCATTTGATTTCAGTTGATCGAAAAATTTGTTAAATTTCATTAAGCTGAATTTCTTTTATAAAGTTTTCAAATGATCAAATGTTTGTAGTTATAAAATAAAATTCAATGAATGTTATTTTCCTTGTGTAAATTTGTTTTAAAATTTGTGCTACAATTTCAAATACTGTACGTTATTGAAATATATGCATACTTTCAGGGGGAGAAAATAAATTGCTCCAGAATTCTTATTTTGAGGGGAGCAAGGTTATTCTGTAAGGAGGAGATTGTTAGCAATACTCAAAGACACAACTGAAATTGAAAATGGTTTTCGATGATTATGATGCTCACCATCATCGAAAAAGGGGGAGAAAAGTTTAATTTCAATTTCATGTCAAAGAATTTTCAAATCAAAGATATTTCAAGTCAAAGATTCGTGAACAAAGACTGAAGATTGGGGAGAAGGATCATGTGAAGTCCAAATGTTGCCGAATTTGGTTATCTTAGTTCTGAGTGATTCTCGGAATGCGCTTACACCTAAAAGTTCAAAAATATAGACGATTTCGAATCCTTCATGATTCGAATTGCCCTGATTTCGGACCCTTCATGATTCGAATTGCCCTGATTTCGGACCCTTCTTGTTCCAACTTACTTGAATTCGAATCCTACTTGATCCGAATTGAGCTGATTTCGCATCCTCTAGCATCCGAATTGATAGTTTCGGATCTGCCTACATCCGAATTGATGATTCCAGATTCTTAAAGTTAATATGAGAACTAAGGTTCTTGCATCAAGAAGGATACGAGAAGTTACTGTTTGTTAAAGACTGATAAAGCTGTAAAGATCTGTTTTCATGTACAAGACTTGAAGATAGTTTGATAAAGTGTCTGTTGAAGAAGATTGACTTTACAAAGAGCTGAAGACTGCTGTTAAATTTTTTAAATCTTGAATCCAAAGGGGGAGATTGTTAGAGCATTATTGTATTCAAGATTTACTGTAAAGTCAATGTACTGTATGAGTCTATACAGTATTGTGAATGCCTTTATACCTTGTATGTCATGGGTATAAATAGGCTTGTCTAGTTCATTTGTAAGTAACACTTTAAAAGCCTTTGTAATCTTTTAGAAACCTTTGGTAATCCTTTGAGATCAATACATGGATGACATATTTGCTCTCTAGATTTTCTCTCACTACATTCATATCTTATTGCTAGAGATCTGGGTTTTCTCAAGAACCATGTTGGCCTATTCAAAACTTCCAACTTTCCTTTGGGCTGAAGCAATTGCCACTGCTTGTTTTACTCAGAACAGTACTTTGATCAATAAAAGACTGAATAAAACTGCTTATGAACTGATTAACAAAAGAAAACCACTGATTAAATTCTTTCATGTTTTTGGGTGCATATGCTATGTTCTCAAGGATAGAGAAAATCTTGGTAAATTTGACAAAAAGGCAGATGAAGGATACTTTGTTGGTTATCCACTAACTTCCAAAGCATTCAGAATCTACAATAGAAGAACCAAGAGGATTATGGAAAGCATCAATGTCACATTTGATGAGTCAAGATTAAAGACTTCTGAACAAAATAGTTCAGGACTCAATCAGGATAAGACAAAAATAATGACTTCTGAATCAGATTCTAATCCTAACTGTTCAAAACTCAATTTATTGTTTAAGGATACATTTCTGGAACTAACTTCTGAATCTTATGCAGATTTTGAAAATCCTAAAATGGTTCAAGAAATGAAAAAGGGAAGTTCAGAGGTTCAAACAACATTAATTTCTGATTCTGGTCCATCTGAGGAATATCCAATTTTGGTAAGTACAAGTGATTTATCTGAGTCGAGTACTCAAAATTCTGAACAAGGTATTCAGAATTCTGGACAAGGTACTCAGAATTCTGGACAAGGTACTCAGAATTCTGAACAAGGTACTCGGAATTCTGGACAAGGCACTCAGAATTCTGGACAAGGTACCCAAAATTTTGAACAAGTTATTCAAAATTCTGACTCTACTACTCAGAATCCAGACTTGGATGTTACACCTCAACAACCCTCAGAACAAAGGGATAGTTCAGAATTACACGCTGTTACAGATGAGAATGATACAAACAACAATCTATCAGATATTGATGTGCTTCCAAGTTCAAATAAATGGACAAAAGACCATCCTATTCACCAAGTGATAGGAAATCCATCAGTGGGAGTGCAGACAAGATCAGCAACAGCAAATGAAGCAATGTTTGCAGGATTTCTTAGTATGATTGAACCTAAGTAAGCCAATGAAGCCCTAGAGGATCCATAATGGATTTTAGCAATGCAAGATGAGTTGCTACAGTTTGAAAGGAATAAAGTCTGGAGACTCATTCCAAGGCCTGAAGGAAAATCAATTATTGGAACAAAATGGGTGTTCAGAAACAAGAAAGACGAGTCAGGTGTTGTAGTAAAAAATAAGGCTAGATTGGTTGCTAAGGGATACTCACAACAAGAAGGAATTGACTATGATGAGACATTTGCACCAGTTGCAAGAATAGAAGCAATCAGAATATTCTTGGCATATGCTTCACATAAGAACTTCAAAGTATACCAAATGGATGTCAAATCAGCATTTTTGAATGGTATACTTAGTGAAGAAGTTTATGTCTATCAACCAGAAGATTTTGTTGATCCTGAGTTTCCAGATCATGTGTATGTTTTAGACAAAGCATTGTATGGTCTGAAACAAGCACCAAGAGCATGGTATGACACTCTAACTCAATACTTATTAGAATCTGGCTTCAAGAAAGGTAAAATTGATACTACCTTATTTTTAAAGAAAGAAGGTGATGATTTAATTCTGATTCAGATATATGTAGATGATATAATATTTGGTTCTACAAATGCAGAACTATGTGATGAATTCTCAGATATCATGATGTAACGACCCGTTATCCCAAAACATACATAATATACATCAATTAACATGTTATACATAACGTCGTTACATTCATAACAAAAGATACATTATAATTCACGTACGGTCCCATAATCTCAAAACTATACAATACATAACATAAGCATTTCCTAATCTTCGTCAGCTATCAACCGCATCCTACACTTTATCCTTCCCTTTGCTATTAAAAGTTCCTCGACCTGGAATACATATTTTTGAAAACAAAATGAGGGTTAGACCAAAAGGTCTAGTGAGATAATCCCTGTCAGTTTAGTAATCCTTTTTGTAAAAACACATATATACCACAAGTAATTAAATACCAAGCAAGACTCGTGCACTGTGTACCTTTCCTCATTTCCCTGGCCATATTAGTTGGTTGCGAGCCAACTAATCAGTTACTCCGCTGTACTAAAATTACAGCCAACACCGTTGTCCCTCCGTACAGCCAAAACTCCACCGGTCCTAAGCCCGATCAACGTGCTCTCGTGTAGTATAACGCTCATATAAATAAATATAATATACACCTCAATATATCATACTTTATTTATAAACACGTCGTCACATTCCTACCACATATTCACCTCACATATATATATATTCCAGTTTGAAAACATTTTAAAGTAAAAACTCGCCTGATTGCTTATCAAAGACCCTTCCAAGCTTTTCTCCGAGCTACCCGATCTTTTACCCAAAATTCTCAGAATCTGAAACATTTTACATACAAACATCTCTTCACCAAATGAACTCATAATACTTACTAACAGGCTAAGAACTCTTGATAAATCTATCAAACTCTTACCCTCAAAAGTGACCAAACAGCCAATGTTTCCGGATACCAAGAACTATCCGGACAACAAGACCAATCCGGACAACCCAACTTCCCGGACAGTATCAATAATCCGGACGACATCCGGAAACCAAAGTAACCCGGATACCACCCGGTATCTTGATTCATCCGGAAACTATAGAAAAAGAGATACTTACCGGGTACTTGACTCGTTCGGACACCAGCAAACAGAACCTACCGAACACTATCAAAACAACTACCGGACACATTCAAACTGTGTCCGGAAATCTTTGTCGGTTTACCCTTTTTCTACCCAGATTCGACAGAAATTACTACCAAATAGGAAATCGACCATTCTACTCCGATAGAAACTATCTACTAGCAGTTATAAACATAAAATGTAAAGGAACATACCTTAATTTCACTTCAAATGAATCCAATTGAATCCCTAACCCTTCCTTTCTTCTTTTGCTTCTTTTCTCCCCAAAACACACACACACACACATACACTGATTTTTTGTTTCTGCTGAATGAAATATCTGGAATCCTAAAAGGGTAATATCAAACCCAATTTTACCATTTTAGACCTTGCACTATTCAATAAAGACCCAAACACCCCTAAACTTATAAATTTACCCAAACTTACCCTAAACATCAATTATAGAGTTAAATAAATTTAACGGAACTAGAATTTAACTAACGAACTTACCCGGGGTATTACATCATCTCCCCCTTAAAAGAATTCCGTCCTGGAATTCGGTTAGGCGAAAAGGTATGAATACTTATCACTACTACTTCGAACTCAATCAATGCCATAGAAACTAACTGAATAGACACCCCACACCTATCTATATCTCTAACACAGATAAGCAACAAAAGAACAAAAATATCAATGATCATTTTGCACCGAATTCAGATAACACTTTAGCACGTATATAGTTTGTTAGAAATGTACCTGTAACCTCATCCGGAACTTCCTCTGCTTCTTGGGCTGTCATTTGGAAGGCTCGACCCTTTGCTTTTGGTACTTCAGGCCTTTGTATCCCTCCTGGCCTAACACCCGTTGGTCTCACCGTTATACTACCCTGCTGTGCTTTCCATTGTGGACAATCTGACTGAATATGATCAGGGGAGTTGCAAGAGAAACATAATCGAGTTACCCGACAATCTTTAGCAATGTGACCAGTCTTCCCACACCTGTATCAACTTCGGGACTCCACATAACAGTTTCCTTGATGAACACGATTGCATTTTGGACATGGTCTTTCAGCTGGTCTGAAAAGTGAATGACTATCAAACCTCGGGGATTCGTACTCCTCCAAATCGTACGTCATTTCTTCCAATTTTCTTTTCCCAAAACTTCTATCACCAGCATCCCTCCCTTTATCTCTTTCTACATTTTCCGCGGCATCTACTGCGGCTGAGAAGGTTTCCGGTCCCTTTGCAATCACTAGACCTCTGATTTCCGAATTTAATCCAAAAATAAACCTTTCCATTTTGAGTGCTTCGGTAGCCACATAGTATTCTGCAAAACATGACTTCTCTAGAAAGTGCACAGTGTAATCCCGAACTGATAGCTTACCCTGTTGCAAATTCATGAATTCTTCTTCCAATTGTCTTACGGCAGCTTGAGGAAAGAACTGCCTTTTAAAAACGCTAGCAAATTCTTCCCAGAAGAAAGTAGAATACACGTCCGGTCCCCTTGAAGTAATAAGAGCTTCCCACCAGTACAGCGCATCGGCCTTCAGCATCGCTGTTCCGTATAACACTCTATCTTCATCGGCACATTTGCTGGTCTTGAAGATAGCTTCTATTTCTTTTAGCCATCTCATAGCCTTCACTGGATCCCTTTCCCCTTAGTAGGTTGGAGGTTTGCAGCTTAAGAACATCTTGTAATCACACTTCCTTGGCACCGGTATGACAACAGGTGTAATGGGCATCTCGTCTTCCAGACCAGGATCTGGTATTTCAGTCTCAGTGTGACGAGTTCGGTCGAACATAGCTTGTATATTGGCTTGTAGTCTTCCCATTTCAGCCGCCAAATCGTCTCGTGTAACAAATTCTATACCTCGCGACTGAACTCTGCCTCCTGTTCTGCCCCTACCTCGTTCTCCCCCTCTTCCCTTGTCCCGACTGTTGGATTCGTTCTATTAGGATTTCCTCGTCCCTCTCTATTCGTATTTCGAGTACCGCTTGCCATTATGTTGATTCAGACAAGATTACCATACACATAAGCACATACCCAATATATTAAGGTATTCCGGTTCAAACATGTACTTGTATGTTCACAATTACACTGGCCAAATGTAATTTGAAATTACCTTACATGATGTTCCTTCTACCTTTTTATATTTAACATCCCAAGGTTCTAATATTTCAAGGACATCCTACTTCACATGCAGTTTAAGTCTAGGCATGGATCCGAATACCTAAATCTCTTAAACTAGGGCTCTGATACCATCTGTAACGACCTGGAATCCCAAAACATACATAATATACATCAATTAACATGTTATACATAATGTCGTTACATTCATAACAAAAGATACATAATAATTCACGTACGGTCCCATAATCTCAAAACTATACAATACAAAACATAAGCATTTCCTAATCTTTGTCAGCTATCAACCGCATCCTACACTTTATCCTTCCCTTTGCTATTAAAAGTTCCTCGACCTGGAATACATATTTTTGAAAACAAAATGAGGGTTAGACCAAGAGGTCTAGTGAGATAATCCCTGTCAGTTTAGTAATCCTTTTTGTAAAAACACATATATACCACAAGTAATTAAATACCAAGCAAGACTCGTGCACTGTGTACCTTTCCTCATTTCCCTGGCCATATTAGTTGGTTGCGAGCCAACTAATCAGTTACTCAGTTGTACTAAAATTACAACCAACACCGCTGTCCCTCCGTACAGCCAAAACTCTACCGGTCCTAAGCCCGGTCAACGTGCTCTCGTGTAGTGTAATGCTCATTTAAATAAATATAATATACACCTCAATATATCATACTTTATTTATAAACACGTCGTCACATTCCTACCACATATTCACCTCATATATATATATATTCCAGTTTGAAAACATTTTAAAGTAAAAAATCACCTGATTGCTTATCAAAGACCCTTCCAAGCTTTTCTCCGAGCTACCCGATCTTTTACCTAAAATTCTCAGAATCTGAAACATTTTACATACAAATATCTCTTCACCAAATGAACTCATAATACTTACTAACAGGCTAAGAACTCTAGATAAATCTATCTAACTCTTACCCTCAAAAGTGACCAAACAGCCAATGTTTTCGGATACCAAGAACTATCCGTACAACATGAACTTTCTGGACAACAAGACCATTCCGGAAAACCCAACTTCTCGGACAGCATCAATAATCCGGACGACATCCGGAAACCAAAGTAACCCGGATACCACCCGGTATCTTGATTCATCCGGAAACTATAGAAAAAGAGATACTTACCGGGTACTTGACTCGTCCGGACACCAGCAAACTGAAACTACCAGACAGTATCAAAACAACTACCGGACACATTCAAACTGTGTCCGGAAACCTCTGTCGGTTTACCCTTTTTCTACCCAGATTCGACAGAAATTACTACCAGATAGAAATCGACCATTCTACTCCGATAGAAACTATCTACTAGCAGTTATAAACATAAAATGTAAAGGAACATACCTTAATTTCACTTCAAATGAATCCAATTGAATCCCTAACCCTTCTTTTCTTCTTTTGCTTCTTTTCTCCCCAAAACACACACACACACACACTGATTTTTGGTTTCTGCTGAATGAAATATCTGGAATCCTAAAAGGGTAATATCAAACCCAATTTTACCATTTTAGACCTTGCACTATTCAATAAAGACCCAAACACCTCTAAACTTATAAATTTACCCAAACTTACCCTAAACATCAATTATAGAGTTAAATAAATTTAACGGAACTAGAATTTAACTAACGAACTTACCCGGGGTATTACACATGAAATCTAAATTTGAAATGAGCATGATGGGAGAATTGAACTTTTTCCTTGGTCTTCAAGTAAAACAATTACCAAATGGGATTTTTATAAATCAAGGAAAATATGTGAAAGATATTTTGAAAAAGTTTAAGATGTCTGATTGTGCTGCTATGAGAACACCAATGTCTACTAATGTCAAGTTAGATGCTGATCTCTCTGGAGTTTCAGTAGATAACAAGGTTTATAGGGGCATAATTGGTTCTTTACTTTATCTGACTGCAAGTAGACCAGATATCATGTTTGCTACATGTTTCTGTGCTAGATTTCAATCAAATCCAAAAGAATCTCATTTGCTTGCTGTTAAAAGGGTCTTAAGATATCTCAAAGGTTCACCTGATTTGGGCCTTTGGTATCCAAAAGAAACTGACTTCAAATTAACTGCTTTTACTGATGCTGATCATGCAGGAAGCAGATTGGACAGGAAAAGTACTTCTGGTGCTTGTCACTTTTTGGGAGATAAAATAGTAAGTTGGGCTTCAAAAAAGAAAAATTGTGTGTCCACATCAACTGCTGAGGCAGAATATGTAGCTGATGTTGCTTGCTGTTCTCAAACTCTGTGGATGAAAACACAACTCATGGATTATGGCTATCAACTCAACAAGATTCCCATTTACTGTGATTCAAAAAGTGCCATTGCCATCACTCAGAATCCTGTTCAACATTCAAAAACCAAACATATTGATGTAAGGTATCATTTTATTAAGGATTATGTGGAAAAGGGAACTATAGAAATGCATTTTGTACACACAAAGTATCAATTGGCTGACTTGTTCACAAAGCCTCTTGATCACAAATGGTTCACTTTTCTCATATGTAAGATAGGAATGCTTAATCTGACTAACTGATTATATTTGGTATTTCTCAGAAATGAATTTTTTTTCTAAGTAAGATTTTCTGAGTAGTGCACTCAGAATTCTGACTCTTTTACTCAGATGTTCTGAGTCTTAAGTTCAGAACTTCTGAGTCAATACTCCAGAAATCTGACTTAATATTTTTCTTCTGAATAGGTTACTCAGATCTTCTGACTATCTTTCAGAACTCATTTCTTAAAATTACAAGTGTCAATTTGTGTTAAGTTCTTTATGTTTTATTCTTTTTATATTCCTTATGTCTAATATGTGTTTGAGTATATGCTTAAGTCAAGGGGGAGCATTGATATCCTTCAGAAATCATTCTGAGGTGGTTACAAGGTTTGTATTCTTTTCTTATCACTAATCATTCTAAGGGGAACAAACTTTCAATGATAAAAGATTTTTCACTTGTTCAAACTAATTCTGAATCCTTAAATTTTTTTTCAAGGTCAGATGTTAGATTTTAATTGATTTTTAGAAATCTTAAATCATCAAAACAGGAACAGAATTTTGATGATAAAACAATTCTCTATCTGTTCAAACTACTTCTGTATGATTAAAAGAGTTATTGCATCAGAAGTTGAGATTTAACTGAATTTTGATCTTAAGGGAATTTCTTCTGAATTGTATACTCAGAACTTCTGAGTATGCATTCTCAGAATTCTGAACGTGTTACTCAGAACTTTAACTTGTGTTAATTTCTATCAAATAACACGTGTCAGCATCTTATTCATTTGATAATATCACGTTTCATTTAAATTCTTTTGTGGTATTTCACAGTGTTAGAAACCGTTATAACTCTTACATAAAGCAACTTTTCACCGTTTGAATCCCTTCATTCGAATTCTAAGAGTGAAAAGTGAGATACGCAAAACTCCTGAGTTCTTCGATTCTGTTTCTTTCAATCTTCCATATTGAAATCATGTCTGGTACAAGAAGAAGTAGAACTGTATCATTACACACCGCAAGAACTTTAATGGAATTCTCTTCGGATTCAGATAATGATGAAGTTAGAATGCCTGAGAATATTGTTGCCGAAGAAGAGGCGATAGGAGGAAATATTTTGGGAAATCAGGGTGTTGAAGGAGATGCAGAGAATGAGAATATGGCTGAGTCTGAAGGAAATGCAGAAGAAGGAAATGCAAATATTGAACACCAACAGAGTGCTGTGAGGTCTGTAATGTCTTCTAGACCTATTTCTTTGGAGAGGATCGTACCTGAGAGTAAATATATAGATTTGGTAGAAAATAATTGTGTCTTAGTGCTCGATGAAACCAATTTCAAGGAAAAACATAGGATTATAATAGAGTTGTTGAAGTTTCATCCTTTCAAAAAGTGGTTTACTCTGAAAAAGACTGTACCAATACAGTATATTCAACAGTGGTGGAAGAATTTGGAGTTACAAGGAAACAAGTTTGTGTCTAATATAGGGGGAGTTTCTATAACTCTGACTGTGAGTTTTATGAGAATCATGTTATGGTTACTAGAGAAAGATGATTTGGTGGGGAGATCAGATTTTGAGGATTCACCTTTAACAGAGGAGATGTTAGCTGAATTCAGAAGATTGGGATACAATGAGGAATTGAGAAATCTTAGTTCATTCAGAAGGAACAAACTACCACCAATTTGGGCATGTTTCTTTACTATTGTTAACAAATGCTTAGCTGGAAAGCACAGTTCACCAGATCAAGCATCAAGACAGATCATGCAAATTTTTCATGGATTAGTAAAGAACAGACATTATGACTATGCTTCTATCTTATGGGAAGATATGAAGAATACCTTTGAAAGAAATCAGAAGGCACTGAGGAGAGAAACAAGAGACAATCCTTTAACATATATACCTTATCAGAGGTATTGGCAGATGGTAATTTGGTATGCAATGAGGCAAGATCCTAATATTCCAAGAAGAGCAAATGAGGAGCATGAGCCAATTTTCTATATGGGTAAAATGATCTCATCTCTTAAACTTGTGAATTTTCCTAATCACAAACCATTAACAAGGTCACTTAGGTCTTACATACCAGGGGAGAGTGAGCTTTTAAAAACTTATTGCACCTCAATGAGACTTGAACAACCTCAGGTCTCTACCCATGAGGAAAACCCTGAGAGGAGAGGTGAGGGGTCAAATGCAGTAAGAGAGGGGGAGAATGTTCAGGTGGGAGAACATTATGAGAGAAATGAGAGGGAAAATTCTGAGAGCTTGGTTAGAAGTGAGCCTGAAAAACAGACAGAGAGAGGTGAGGATGAGAGAATGTCACCAGAATTAGAAAACAGAGATAATTCTGAACCAGCTGATCTAAACCGGGAAACCACATATACTATTGGTTCACAACTCTTGGTGACTAATATTGAAGAAAACACCATTGAGCCCATGGTGGAACTTGATTTAACCAATCCCAACCACTTAGAAGCATTTCAACATGCTACTGTTTCAATTGAAACAGGGGAACCATCACCTACTCATTTGGAGCTTGGTGATAAATCCCAACATATTATTCATCACACTGAGTCAGGATTGCACAATAACATCCTATTTGGGTCTGAATTTTCATTTCACACAAGCACATCACAGGGAATTCGTTTTCCTGTATCAACATCCATAGACATACCTAATATTGGATGTCAAGGATTGGATGGAAGTCCTGGGGAGGTGAACATCTTAAAAGCTTCCTTACACAGTGCATCTATTGTACATGGTGACTCCGTGACACCTACAGGCCATGTGTTCTCAGAACACATGAAAACTGGTTCATTAGTTGTTCCAGGATTACCGTTAGAATCTTCTGAATTTGAAAAGATCCAGAAACAAAATCATGATCTGGGAGAAAAAGTTCAGAAATTGGAGAACATAGTTACTTCCTAGAAGGACGAAGTCAAGGAACTCAGAACAATATTGGAAGAAAAAGCCAAGTATGTTGAACAAAAGGTGGAAAATGTCAAAGTATCTGTGGAATCTCATCAAAAGGAGATCACAGATAAGTTTTCAAAGTTTCAAGAGGATATCATCAAAAGTATGGATGCCATGAAGTCTTCTATGTTACAAGTGTTCAGTTCACATTTGGCTAGTGTTTCAAAGCCTCTAGCTATCATGCCTTTGTCTGTAACAGTGAAAGAATCTGAATCAACTCAGACATTGAAAAGAAAGTTTGATGAAAATGATTCTCATGATCATCAAAAGGGGGAGAAGAGACAGAAGCAAAGTGCTGAGTTGATAGTTGTTCAAGATTCTACTTCTGAGGATATGGAGTCAGAAGAAGTGATGGTTGAAAATACTACTGAAGTAGTTACTGATATGGTTCTGGAAAGTACTTCTGAAATGGAGATGATGAATTATGTTGGTTCCCGGTTTTGTTAAACAAGATTAACAGATCTATTAGTTCGAGTTTATGTTTGATGCGGAAGCGTATTTAAAGAACTAACAGATATGTTTGATAGATTTAGAACACATAATATAAAGAAACAGTGTTTTAAGAACAAAATGATATCTTGAAGATTAATGTCGTTCGAAATATAATAAGAACACCAAGAACAGATTAAGAACTGTTTGGTGTGTGTGTGAGAGTGTAAAGCTTAACAGGTTTGATGATATAAAGCATAAGCATAAAACTCAGATTCTTTGTTAAGTTCTTAAGATTGTTAATGAAGATCTCAACAAGAGACTTCCTTTTATACTACTCTAGGGGACCATAAAGCATGAGCTGTTGTTAGAACGGATGGCATGAATAGTAGAACGGATGGCATGAACAGTTGTACGTGTTGTATTGCATTTAATGGCGCAGACGTCTATGTTGTACTAAGCCCTATTGAGTCCACTCAGAGTTTGACACGTGTTGAAGTTGGACAGGGCATGCTATCATGCAAGTTGATGGACGGTTCTAGGAACAGTAGCAAGATATTTCTTCAACAGTGGCAAGATATTATAAATATCTTCCAAGTCTTCAGTCTGAACCGCAGAGGCTCTGTAAAGGGTTACAGAGATTCTGAGGCCTGGTCTTCTGTAGAGCAGTCTTCATCGGGTTCCGAGTCTTGGTCTTCTTTGTAAGACAGAGGTTCTGTAGAAACACCTCTGTAGCATCTGTAGCTTCTTGACCTTGATCTTTCGGAAGTGGCAGAGCCTCTGTAAGAGGCTTTCTTCACTTAGCCTATTTTCACTACTTCTAAATACTTCTACGATTAGGAAGATTGAAGCTAACAATATCCCCCTAAGTAGTGAACAATAAAAAATTGACATTGAAGTACTTTAGGCTAAGTTAGATAAGACAGAGGTTAAATAAGACCTCGAAAGTTCTTTCATTCAGAATTATGCCAGAGGCATTTTACATTTGAGTATTATGAAAGATAAATTGAAAATGGTTTGCAGAGATTTTGTTTGAGAATCAGATGTTGGCGTCTTTGAAATCGTTGTAGCTTCTGTTGTCTCTTCCGAATTCTCTGATCTCGTTGTAGAAACTGACGCAGAGTTCTCTTAATCGGATTGTAGCATCAATCTCTCTGATGAAAGCATCTGCATTTGCTCGGTATCTCTGTATTTTACAAGGTTTGCTCTGAACATGTTTAGAGTACTGGTTGCGTACTTCTGACAGTCCATGGTCACAAAAAGTTTGACTTCGCCTTGTGGGTTTTGAAATACTAACCCGAACCTTGGTTCTGTAATGATTGAGTTGGGCACAACGTCAGGTGGGCAGCGATCCTCTGGTGGTCGAAGGTTCAGATGTTTGAGACCAAGATCCTTTCCTAGCTGAAAGTCTGTCAAACTGTAGATCAGAAGCCTTTCCCTCATTGCTTTTCTCAACACTTGATAGGCTCTGGTGTTTGGCTCTGTGTTGTAGTTGTCCTTCGTCCATTGCAGAAGGTCAGGTAGGTCATAGGGATTCAGATTCCTTAGGTCAGCATCAGCGAAGGTGGTTTCTGAATTGTTTACCCTTCTGACTCTGTAAATATTGTACCTGACCCTTGGATAGGTTCTTGTAAAGGAGTACCTACAGAAGATTACCTTTTTGATTTTGTGGATTGAGAAGACATCTGCTCTGGGTCTTGGCTTTGTTCTGTTGAAGTTGTTCTCAAATTCTTCTCTGATCTTTGGATATGTGACGTGGTTTGTTGGATGATTGGTCTGAAAGGGTTGTTTGTAGAGGTATTTGTATACCACTTCTTCCATTTCATCGTATGTTGGACCAGGTGGTGGTGCTTGTCTTCTAAGACTCTCCATCTGTCGAACAACTTCTGCAGCTCTACCTGTTAGTGGAATGTCTGACGGAGGCTTCAATCCATATGTCCAGTCCTCTTCTTCAGGCTTTGGAGTTTGGAAGGCATCAAAGGCGCTCTTCATCAATTTCTCTGTAGGCTTGGGCAATGATTTATTTTTCTTGGGCTATTCTATCAGTTTTGCCTTTCCCTTGTCTTTGGCCTTTGGAGGTTCAGAACTTGTTACCTCTGTAGGTTTGGGTGTTGGCCCTTCTGTTGGAATGATGTGTAACGTCCCGCATAACGAAACATACATATAACATACATTCCATAACATGTTTACAACAAAGTACTTCATCTTTCACATTTGGTCCCATCTAAAGTCTGAACATAAAAATTCATTACAACTTGATCCACTTTGAATTACATAGTGATAACAAAAATTATAACTACAAAAGCATCCGTAGCATCATGATGATAATCTTCTCCAAAGCTAGCCAACAAGTATTCTATTTACTTGTTCTTACTGGAATCACCACCTGGAATACATAATTTTTAAAACAGAAAATGAGGGTTAGACCTAAGGGCCTAGTGAGTAAATCCCTGACATTTGTAATTCATTAAAAACTCATTTATATAAAACACTATTTATATAAATACAAATACCACACACGTAAGATAATACCAACTAACAATTATTCATCATACCTGTCTCATTCCACCTTATCCCTCCACCAATGGCCAAATCAATTGGTTGCGAGCCAATTTATCACACCGGTCCAAAGCCCGGCCACGTATTATATTTTCATATAATACTCACGTAATTATAATATCCCATTATAATCACTCACGTATGACATATTCATACACTTATCACAATTCATTATTCACATATTGTATTCCAGTAAAAATACTCTTTAAAATAAAACTCACCTGATCTTTTAAGCAAGGTCCTTCAAACTTTCTTCAAAATAGATTATCTTTTAACCCATATCCTTAATATCTGAAACAAATTAAAGCATACATACTCTTTAACACATAAACAGGAAAACCCAACTATTCGCAACCCACTATTACGAAAAGTTTACTTTTCGCAACCTACAGTTGCGAGTTCCTCACTTTTCGCAACCAACAGATGCGAAAACCTCACTTCTCGCAACCCACAGTTGCGAGTTCCCTACTTTTCGTAACCAACAGATACGAAAACTTAACTATGCGCTTTAGCTGCTTGCGAAAAGTGGACTTTTCGCAACCAAGGCTTGCGAATTCCTACTTTTCGCAAGAACACTGTTCATCGTCTTTTTCAGATAAGTTCAGTTCATTTTCAGGAAATCCAACTTTTCCCCAGATTGCACAAAAATGTTCTAAACCCCTTTTAACACTCTAAATTGCCACTAAAATACACAAATTCATCTAAGATTACCTAAACCCACCTCAAAATCCAAAAGAAACCTAATTCTTATAAAAGAGTATTTGAATAAGATAATTACCTCTTTGATTTTACTGCACCAATACAAAATTCCAGCTGAAGTGTCTTTAATTCTTCTTCTTCTTCTTCTACGGTTCTTTCTCTTTCTCTCTCACAGCCATGAACAATTTCACACACACACATACACTATTTGGGTTCTACTTTACTGTTTCAATTTGAGATATTTCTTCTATCTAGTATACTGAGTCGGTTTGTGTCTTAAAGGTTTGGGTAAAATACCCAACTAACCCTAAACTTGCTTTACTTGACAAATCACACCCTTAAGCTTCTATTATAAAATAAAAACTTATCCCTAAATTTCTTAATTCCACAAAATACGAAAATCAAGACTTATAAATTCCAATTTTAAATTAGATAAAATACCTGGTTATTACAACATCCCCCCCTTAAAAGAATTCCGTCCCGGAATTCAGTTAAGAGAACAGATGAGGGTATTTGGCTCTCATTTCCGACTCCGATTCCCACGTCGCATCCTGACCTCGATGATGTTTCCACTGAACCTTTACCTGTCTGATTTCTTTGTTCCTCAATACTTTGACTTTGTGATCAACTATAGCTTCCGGTTTCTCCACATAGTTCAGCTTTTCATCAACCTGGATATCTGGTAGAGAGACTGCCTGGTCTGAAGTCACCAAACATTTCCTAAAATTCGATACATGGAACGCGTTGTGAATTCTGCTTAATTCTGGAGGTAAATCTAATCGGTAAGCCACTTCCCCAATTCTTTCAGTAATTGCAAATGGACCAATATACCTCGGACTGAGTTTACCTTGCTTCCCAAAACGTATGACTCCTTTCCAGGGCGATACTTTCAACATTACAAAATCCCCAACCTGAAACTCTAACGGTTTCCGACGTCGATCAGCATAGCTTTTCTGTCTGTCTTGAGCTGTTTTCAATTTATCCCGAATCTGGGTAATCTTATCTGCTGTTAACTGTACTATTTCTGGCCCTGCCAATTGCTTCTCCCCCACTTCATTCCAACATAGAGGCGTTCTGCATTTTCTACCATACAATACTTCAAACGGTGCCGCTTGGATGCTAGAATGATAACTGTTGTTGTAGGCGAATTCTATCAAAGGTAAATGTTTATCCCATGATCCCCCAAAATCCACTATACAAGCCCGGAGCATATCTTCTAAAGTCTGGATTGTTCTTTCACTCTGCCCGTCTGTCTGTGGATGATATGTTGTGCTCAACTTTATCTGCGTTCCCATCTCTTTTTGAAAGCTTCTCCAAAATCTAGAAGTAAAACGACTATCTCGATCGGAAATAATCGAGATTGGAATTCCATGTCGAGTTACTATTTCATTAATGTACAATTTAGCTAAACGTTCCAAGGAATCGGTTTCTTTTATCGGCAAGAAGTGAGCAGACTTCGTCAATCTATCCACAATCACCCAAATCGAATCCCTTTGAAGTTCTAGGCAACTTGGTAATAAAATCAGTAGTGATCTGATCCCATTTCCACATTGGTATATCTAGTCGTTGTAACTGGCCAAACGGTTTCTGATGCTCAATCTTTACTTTCTTGCAGGTAGTACAATCTTCCACATACTTAGCAACACTTCTCTTCATTCCCGGCCACCAATAGAATTGTTTCAAATCTCTATACATTTTATTTGTACCTGGGTGAATAGAAAATCGAGATTGATGAGCCTCTTGTAGTACACGATCACGTAATCCACCCAAACGAGGTACCCAAATTCTGTTTCCCATACACAACAACCCACGGTCATCTTTCCCAAGCAGTGCTGATATCCCAACCAACCGTTCTGACTTCAAACTTTCTTCTTGATAAGCATCTATTTGGCATTTCAATAATTCGTCAAAAATATTTGGAAGCAGTTCAACTCGAAGAGATATTGCTTTTATCGTTCCACTCCTTTCTTGACGACTTAGCGCATCTGCCACCACGTTCGCCTTCCCGGGGTAATAAAGGATTTCACAATCATAATCATTTACCAATTCCAACCACCTTCTTTGCCTCATATTCAGTTCCTTCTGATCAAAAAGATGTTGGAGACTCTTATGGTCAGTGAAAATTTGACATTTAGAACCATAAAGATAATGTCTCCAAATCTTCAAGGCAAAAACAACTGCTGCTAGTTCCATATCATGAGTAGGATATTGTCTTTCATGATCCTGCAGTTGACGAGAAGCATAAGCAATCACCTTTCCACGTTGCATAAGTACACATCCCAAACCCAGCTTAGAAGCATCACTGTAGACCACAAAATCATCTGAACCTTATGGCAATGCTAATATCGGCGCGCTGCAGAGTTTCTCCTTCAATATTCTGAATGCCTCGTCCTGTTCTGCCTTCCATTCAAACTTTAAATTCTTCCAAGTCAGCTTGGTTAATGGTGTCGCGATTCGAGAAAAGTCTTTTATAAATTTCCGGTAATGTCCAGCTAGACCCAGAAAACTACGTACTTCGGTTGCTGTCTTCGGCGGTTCCCATCTTTCAATTGCTTCCACTTTCGCTGGATCGACTTGTATACCCTTCTCTGAAACTACGTGACCCAAAAACTGAACTTCCCGCAACCAGAATTCACAGTTAGAGAACTTAGCGTACAGCTTTTCTTTATTCAATAACTCCAAAATCAAACGAAGATGTTGCGCATGATCCTCTTGGGATCGGGAATAAAAAAGTATATCATCGATAAACACAATGACAAATTTATCGAGATAAGGCTTACATACCCGATTCATTAGATCCATAAAAGCGGCTGGAGCGTTCGTCAATCCGAAAGGCATTACTAAAAATTCGTAGTGGCCGTATCTTGTGCGAAATGCAGTCTTTAAAACATCTTCCTCCTTAACCTTCAACTGATGGTAGCCAGATCTGAGATCAATCTTGGATAAGTAACAAGCTCCAACTAATTTATCGAAAAGATCATCAATTCTTGGAAGTGGATACTTGTTCTTGATCGTGCGCTTGTTCAACTCCCGATAATCGATACACATTCTCATTGAACCGTTTTTCTTCTTCACAAATAAAACTGGTGCACCCCATGGCGATGAGTTGGGTCTGATGAAGCCCTTATCAGATAAATCTTGAAGATGTGACATCATTTCTTTCATTTCTGGTGGTGCTAATCTGTACGGCGCACGAGCGATGGGATCGGCTCCAGGTACCAGGTCTATTCCAAATTCTACTTGCCTAACAGGAGGAAGACTATTCAAGTCTTCAGGAAAAACCTCTGGGTATTCACTAACAATGGAAATATCTTCCAGCTTACACTTTTCAGGCCTACTATCTATCACATAGGCTAGATAGCTAGAGCAACCCTTATTAACACATTTACGGGCTTTTACCATAGATATAAGACTGGACTGATGATTCTTTCGATCTCCATAAATTACTACTGATCTATTATCGGGTAAAACGACATGGATTATTTTCTTATCACAAACTATGTTGGCCTGATTCTCAGCTAGCCAATCCATTCCTATTACCACATCAAATTCAATCAAGGCTATTGGGAACAGTTGTATCGGTACTCCACACCCCTCTATGTCTATCATACAACAATCATAAATCTCTTTAACTGCCACTTGCTTATCATTTACAGTATCTACTAATAAGGCATGTTTTAACATTTTAGGCTCTAAATGCATGTGAGCAGAAAAAGATGGAGACACAAAAGATCGGTTTGCACCAGAATCAAATAACACTTTAGCACGCGTGGAGTTTATGAAAAATGTACCTGTGACCACATCTGGAGTTTCCTCCGCCTCTTTCGCTGTCATTTGAAATGTACGACCCCTCGTTCTGGGCGGTTCTATTCTTGGAACCACTGGTCTAGTAATGGCTGGCTTCCCCGATGTACCCCCAGATTGTATTCTACCCCGCGGACAATCTGATTGAAGGTGATCCGGAGAATTGCACAAAAAGCAAAATCGTGTTACTCGACAATCCTTTACAACATGCCCAGTTTTCCCACATTTAAAACAAACCCGCGATTCCACTTGACAATTTCCCTGATGGTAGCGATTACATTTTGGACATGGTCTTTCCGCTGGTCGGAACGACGGACGGTTATCAAACCTCTGGAATCTAGACCTCTTTGGATCCTGTGGCGGTCCTTCCCATTTCCTTTTCCCCAAGCTCTTATCACCGGCATCCCTTTTATTATCTCTTTCCACATTCTCGACAGCATCCACCGCAGCTGTAAAAGTATCTGGCCTTGTTGCAGTCACCAATCTTCGAACTTCTGAATTTAACCCATAAATAAACCTCTCTATTTTCATCTTTTCTGTAGCAACATAATATCCTGCAAAACGAGACTTCTCCAAAAATCGTGCAGTATAATCTCTAACCGACAGATTTCCTTGTTGTAGATTCATGAATTCTTCTTCTAACTGTCTGACAGCAGCTTGTGGGCAGAAGTGCGTTGTGAAAGCTAACAAAAATTCCTCCCATGCAAAAGTAGTGTAAACATCCGTTCCTCTTGATTCTATATGAGCCTCCCACCAATACAGAGCATCCCCTTTCAGCATCGCAGCTCCATAAAGCACTTTGTCTTCTTCAGCACACTTACACGTCTTGAAGATGGCCTCTAGTTCTTTCAGCCACCTCATCGCCTTTACTGGATCTCGGTCTCCTGAGTATGTAGGGGGCTTACAACTAAGAAACATTTTATAGTCACACCTTTTCATCATCGGTAAGATAGTAGAAGTAAGTGGTATTTCAACTTCGTGTTCCGGATTTGATCTTTCAGTTTCATTGTGGCGATTATGTTCAAACATAGCTTGTATGTTATCTTGTAACCTTCCCATTTCTGCCATCAAATGGTCCCGTGTAACAAACTATGTGCCCTGTGGTTGTGTTCTTCCTCCAGTTCGGCCCCCAGTTCCCCTTCCGATACTGCCTCTACCACGATCTCCTCCTCTTCCCCCTGTTCCTATTGGTGGATTCCCTCCACCCGAATTCCTTCCTCCTCTTTGATTCCTTTGTCTAGTGCCACTTGCCATTCTGTAGATTCAAACAAAGTTAATATACACATAAGCACATACCCTATATAACAAGGTATTCCAGTTCAAACATGCACCTGTAAAATCATAATTACACTGGCCTGCTGTAATTTGAAATTACCTTACATGATGTTCCTTCCACCTTTTATACTTAGCATCCCCAGGTTCTAAAAATAATAGGGACATCCTACTTCACATGCAGTTTAAGTCTAGGTACATATACTAATACCTAAATCCCTTAAACTAGGGCTCTGATACCATCTGTAACGTCCCGCATAACGAAACATACATATAACATACATTCCATAACATGTTTACAACAAAGTACTTCATCTTTCACATTTGGTCCCATCTAAAGTCTGAACATAAAAATTCATTACAACTTGATCCACTTTGAATTACATAGTGATAACAAAAATTATAACTACAAAAGCATCCGTAGCATCATGATGATAATCTTCTCCAAAGCTAGCCAACAAGTATTCTATTTACTTGTTCTTACTGGAATCACCACCTGGAATACATAATTTTTAAAACAAAAAATGAGGGTTAGACCTAAGGGTCTAGTGAGTAAATCCCTGACATTTGTAATTCATTAAAAACTCAGTTATATAAAACACTATTTATATAAATACAAATACCACACACGTAAGATAATACCAACTAACAATTATTCATCATACCTGTCTCATTCCACCTTATCCCTCCACCAATGGCCAAATCAATTGGTTGCGAGCCAATTTATCACACCGGTCCAAAGCCCGGCCACGTATTATATTTTCATATAATACTCACGTAATTATAATATCCCATTATAATCACTCACGTATGACATATTCATACACTTATCACAATTCATTATTCACATATTGTATTCCAGTAAAAATACTCTTTAAAATAAAACTCACCTGATCTTTTAAGCAAGGTCCTTCAAACTTTCTTCAAAATAGATTATCTTTTAACCCAGATCCTTAATATCTGAAACAAATTAAAGCATACATACTCTTTAACACATAAACAGGAAAACCCAACTTTTCGCAACCTACTATTACGAAAAGTTTACTTTTCGCAACCTACAGTTGCGAGTTCCTCACTTTTCGCAACCAACAGATGCGAAAACCTCACTTCTCGCAACCCACAGTTGCGAGTTCCCTACTTTTCGTAACCAACATCTACGAAAACTTAACTATGCGCTTTAGCTGCTTGCGAAAAGTGGACTTTTCGCAACCAAGGCTTGCGAATTCCTACTTTTCGCAAGAACACTGTTCATCGTCTTTTTCAAATAAGTTCAGTTCATTTTCAGGAAATCCAACTTTTCCCCAGATTGCACAAAAATGTTCTAAACCCCTTTTAACACTCTAAATTGCCACTAAAATACACAAATTCATCTAAGATTACCTAAACCCACCTCAAAATCCAAAAGAAACCTAATTCTTATAAAAGAGTGTTTGAATAAGATAATTACCTCTTTGATTTTACTGCACCAATACAAAATTCCAGCTGAAGTGTCTTTAATTCTTCTTCTTCTTCTTCCACGGTTCTTTCTCTTTCTCTCTCTCAGCCGTGAACAATTTCACACACACACATACACTATTTGGGTTCTACTTTACTGTTTCAATTTGAGATATTTCTTCTATCTAGTATACTGAGTCGGTTTGTGTCTTAAAGGTTTGGGTAAAATACCCAACTAACCCTAAACTTTCTTTACTTGACAAATCACACCCTTAAGCTTCTATTATAAAATAAAAACTTATCCCTAAATTTCTTAATTCCACAAAATACGAAAATCAAGACTTATAAATTCCAATTTTAAATTAGATAAAATACCTGGTTATTACATGATGGGCGTTGCCTCTGTAGGTTTTGACACTTGTGTTTGAGAGGACTTTTGTGGCGTTGGTTCTGTTGGCTTGATTGGCTCTGTAACCTCTGTTGGAGGTTCTTTGATGACTTCTTCTATGAGCTCGGTTTCTGTGGATTGAGGAATGTCGAATCTTCTTGCAATTCGGAAAGATGATGTAAACCTGTGTCTTTCTTCTGCTCTTTGCGCCATTCGTTCAGTCATTGTTTTGTGCATATTTCTTAGAACAGAAGAAGCAGAGGTCTTTGCTCTTTTTGGTTTGTGGGCAATAGACTTTCTTCTTGGGATGGATTGGAAGGGTTTTTCTGTTGGTTTTGTAGTTGGGGAGGGAAGATCTTCTTCTGAAGAGGATGACAGATGTTGAACATCTACTCCAGACATTGTAGGGAATTCCACAGAGGTGGGTGTTTCCTCTGTGGTCTTTTGAGCTTCTGTTCCTCCGGGTTGTTGGTTTGAAGGACTTTCTTCCAAGATGATTACCACAGGGGTGGTTGTTGCCTCTGTGGTCTTTTGAGCAGTTTCTGGTACATGGGTTTCAGCAATTGATTCCACAGAAATGGGTGTTGTCTCTGTGGTCTGTTGAGTTTGTTGTTGTTGGGTTTGTTTTAGAGGGGCTTGGTTGATGGGTTCTGTGGCTATTGGTGGAGCTTGAAGTCCTCTGCTCGTAGCTTTCTCCCTTGTATTCTCCCCCTCATGATGATCTGATGGACCAGGGTGGTCATCATCAGAGTCATCCTGACCCTTATCAGAAGTACCCTCTGCTCTGCAAGAAGTTTTGGGTTTCTTTGGTAGTTCTGCTCCTACGGCCATCAACTTTGCGCATACATCATCACAGAGGCCGAATAGAGTTGCAAGCTCTGCTTCTGTGTTGAAGCGCATTTTGCCGACACTTTCTCTGAACTCTTTAACGTAGTTGGCATTTGCAGTAGTGAAGGAGAGGATGACTTCTGTGACCTGTTTTATCACATTCTGCCCGAGCTCTGTTAGCTGTGCTCTGGTCATGTAGTCTTTAGGCTGCATCAACACAGTGTTACGCATTGCTTCTTCTTGTACGTGTTTCAGGGCTTTCTGCGGATTTGCAGGTGTAATGCCCTTTGCTTTGTTGGATTGGTTGTTCATTTGTTCAAGGAAATGTTTGACTGATTCCTTGAACGCAGAAGTTGCGGCTTTTCCGAATTCTTTGGCGGCAGAAGTGGCAGTTGTTTCAGCAGAAGACTTCATCTGGGTAATGGCGGATTTCACCTCTGTGGACAGATTGTCCATTTTGGTGTTCAGATTTAGTAAGGCCGTCGATGTTGTCTCTGCAAAAGATTTGAAAGAGCTTTGCAACTCTTTCATGCTTTGGTTCATAGAGGTGACAAGGGTTTGGAACACATCCCTTTATACTTGTGTTCCTGTGGTAACCTCTGGAGGAACACATTCGTCTCTAGAGTGAGTCCCTGCTCCCGGGACACCTTCGTTCACCCTTGTTTGTACGTTGGGGGTGGAAGGATTTCCATCTGATCTTCAAGAAGAAATTTGATTTTCAATCTCTACAGAAGTTCTGCGAAGAACAGTGTCCAAATCCACTCCATAGATGGGTATCGGAATGTTCTTTTGTTGACTTGGAGACTTGTCTAGAGTCTCTTCGTCTTTGTGCTAACTACTTCTCTCTGAAAGAGGTTTTGGCCCTAAATTGTGCGTGGCAGAGGAAACGAATTCCTCTGTAGGGTGTTCTGGTGTGATCCGGGGCGATGGATCACGAACTATAGGTGAGTCTCTCTGAGGAGACTCCCTAGTAATGGATTCCCCAGTTTCTGTGGGCGCAGAAGTCGAAAGAGTGACCTCTGGCTGTTTGGTGTGGGTAGGGATCGAGTTGTGCGACTCTTTTTCAATAACTCCTTCTGCAGCTAGACCTGCGGAGTTAGATGTGTGGGTTGCACTGGGAGGGGGTGAGGGATGTGTGCCTTCTACTTCTACGGCATCTTTTTCTTTCTCTTTTTCTTTTCCTCCCATTCTATCTAAAGCTTCTGTAACCTCATATTTATTCCACTCAGCTTCTGTTCGTAGCCTAATACTTTCCCTAGTGGCATCATCTGTCATATCTATTCCTTCTATACCTTCTTCTGCAACTTCTTCTGTGGTGTGGTGGTCAAGAGGTGGTGCATTCCACCCAGCTGTATTTAGGGTGTTAGCATTGTCAGGGTTTTGAAGGAAATCGTTTAAGCTACCTTGATGAGCGAATCGATCTGGGGATTGATAAGGTGATTGATATCCCTCTTCTGCAACTTCTTCTTCTGCAGTCTCTTCCTCTGTAGTTTCTTCGAACTCTTCTTCAACAACTTCTTCTGATGCCACTTCTGCGATGGTAACCATTTGATCAAGTGGTTTCCCATGCTTCTATTTGGTCTTCCTCCTCTTGGGTTTTGGGCACCTTCTTCTGTGCGTTTTGATTTCCTTTTCTTCTTTTGTTTTGCAGTAGAGGGAGGGGCAGAGGAGCCAACTTCTGTGGCATGAGGAGGTGAAGGTTGAGCTTTTGTAATGCTTGTAGAGGTGCCTTCTGCAGTTTTCCTCTTCTTTGTTTTTGGGGTAGAGGCAGAGGCTTTAGAAGAAGACTTCTTTCCCATGAGCTCGGCTCGTTTGCCTATAAAACTAAGTTGGATTGCCATGTGTTTTTCCAGTTTCTGCTCCTTCGCTTCTATAGAGAGGGGTTCTGCAACTATTATTCCTAGGGGGACACCTGAATGCGGGGGTGTCACAGGGCTCGGTTTTGGAGTCCTGTGATCGCGTATGTACTCTAACTTAAGGGTTTTGTTTTTGGCATACCTCAGAAGATTCTTTGACAGAGGTCTGCAGTATGTGTAGCCATCTACATGATCGGTGGGGATGTTTTTGTTCATTGGGAACTGTTTGGGAGTTGGCCCTTCCATTGGCCAGTTCTGCATCAACAGCAGAGGTTCGAACAGGACTCCCAATATCCTTTGGAATTGCAGAGGTGGCAGATACTTAGGATCGTTCTCTCTTGCCTTTTTGGTGTTGTTCTTTCTGTCGATCGTATTGATGATCTCCTGCAACATGATGGTCGCGTAATCGAGTGGGAGATCGTAGTAGACCCCGTACATGATGGTTAAGATCTGGTGCGAGCTCTAGTCAATGATGCCTATCTTCCCTGTAAGGCATCTGTTGAGGATCGAAAACAGGGTGTTCCACAGAGGTGGTAGTCTGCCTCTGCGGAAGTCATTTCTCTTCCTTAGGTGGGTGTTGTACCCAAGCATTTCTACAAAACGACAGAGCTCGTCGTCTGTTGGTTGTTCTGCATATGTTTTCAGTCCAAGAAGACCCCTTGTTGGTAGATTGAACTCAAGAGAAAACATTGTTCTATTGAATTTAAGTTCCAAATGTTCAGATTTATTTGGCTTTGAGATGTACCCTTTGATAAGAGAATCATCTTTATCAAATCGGCAACTTTGCCAAAATTGGTTCAAATACCTAACAGGTATTTTCTTTGGGGTTCTTGCGAGTAAAGGAAAGAGAATATGGTTTTCCATGATGTGTAGAAGAAGGGCATGGGCTTCGCCGAAAGCAGTGAGTGAGGGGACCAAATAGCAGTTATTGGATTTGATGGGTAGTACTTTTTCAAAGTGCTCCTTTGCGATAAAGTATTGGAGATGGGTGGTCGGAGCAAAGTCTGCTGAGTCGCCGGAATCTTCTTGTTCGGCGTTTTTGGCTAGGTGGGGGTTTTCTGAATGTTCAGAATGAGCATGGGAGTGTTCCGGTGAGTTCGCCAGAGAGTTTGCAGGGGAGATAGCTTGAGAAGATGAAGCCATTGGTAAATGAGAATAAGATACTTGCAGGTTTTTGCAGGGTTTCGCCGGAGAAGAATGAGGGTTCGTAAAGATTTTATGAGAGGGTAAGCTTGGGTTTTATAGGTGGGTAAAACAGTAGAATTCGAAAGGGTAAAAATATTTGGCAATGGATAAATATTTGGAATCCGTACTTGAGTTAGAACGGCGGGTTCAACTTTCCAAAGAAACGTGCCATGTACGCCCAATGAAAATGAGACACGTAGGCCATGTCAGAGGATGACAGGACGTCGTGCGCGACCCATTAATGCTAGGCACGTGGGGTTGTTCTTAGCCACATGATTTTCACTCTCAGTAAAAGTAACCGTTACTGTTACAGAAATGCCCAAATACCAAATTCACAGAAGCTCTGTGGTTTACAGAAGATCTGTGATTTTGAAAATCTTGGATTTTCACCCTTTTCTCATATATCTCATTGTTATCATGACTCTGTAGGTTCTATTTTTGACCAAAACATTTGTAAAAAGCATTGGAGAGGATTAATAGGATTTTAGTGAAGAAAATTCGTTCACAAAGGTTTTGAGGCTCTGTAGGAACTTGCAGAAGCTCTGCCAGGGCCAGCAGAAGCTCTATGAGTGAAAATTTCTCATAACTAAAAATCTATTAACAATTTTTATTATCCAAGTTTTGATTTGCATTAAGAAATGTTTTTCGGACATATTTGAAAGTTGGTGTCCGAGAAAACTGTTTTGGAAAAAGTTGTGTGCGAGAAGGTCATGGTGTGTGTATTTGTGCGTATTCGGTTTCCGAGTTAAATTTGCGATTACAGAGCAGTGTTCTGGCAGAACTTCTGTTGAGCTCAGCAGAAGCTCTATGACCTCAAATTTCTCATAACTAAAAAATTATTAAAGGTTTTAATAATTTTATTTTTGAAATGTTATTCCCAGTATTTTTAGGACGTATTTGACAATTTTTGTCCCAGAAAACTGTTTTCAAAAACCTTTTGTACGAGACATACCTTTTGGTTCTTCTTTTCTCGGCAGTGATGTCTGACTTCTGACGATATAGATTCATCGACACTCTTCTTTGGCTTCCCCTTGAAAGATTAACCTCTGTAGATCATTTCAAGGTTTCTTTTGCTCCCCCTTGATCTAACCATTTATGTCGATCAAGTTATTTCCTTTTGCTCCCCCTTGACCTATGCTTGAATCAAAATAGGATAAGTTTTGCATAGTACATAGGTCATGTTTACCAGAGGTTCTGTAGGAGTCGTCAGAGGTTCTGAGCAGACCCACAGAAGCTCTGTGATTTCAAGAACTATTTAAGATTGAGAATTTACATACAGAGAAATCAATCAAAGCAATAAATAAAGCAATATATTTATACACATATTTACAGAAGATAAGCTATACTTACAGAGGATGTTCACGTCATATTGATCATTCCTAACTTACCCACCAAGAAATTGAATCTTTTCTCGTCTAAAGCTTTGGTGAATAAGTCCGCGAGTTGGTATTCTGTGGGCACGAAATGCATTTTGATTGTACAGTATTCAACATGATGTTTCAAGAAGTGGTACCTTATATCGATATGCTTGGTTTTTGAATGTTGCACAGGATTGGCAGAGATGGCAATGGCACTTTTGGAATCACAGAAGATGGGTATCTTGAATAGGATGTGGCCGTAGTCTTTTAGCTGAGTCTTCATCCACAGAACCTGAGAACAGCAGCTAGCAGCAACAACGTATTCAGCTTCTGCCGTAGATGTTGACACACAATTCTGCTTCTTGGAGGTCCGATTGACTAGCTTACCACCTAGGAATTGACAACTCCCAGAGGTACTCTTTCTGTCGAGCATGCATCCTCCATAGTCTGAATCTGTATAAGCTTTAAGACAAAAGCCAGAGTTCTGTGGATACCAGAGACCAAGATTTTTGGTCCCCTTTAGGTATCTAAAGATTCTCTTAACAGCATCATAATGTGATTTCTTAGGATTAGCTTGATAACGTGCACAAAGACATGTGGCATGCATAATGTCAGGTCTGCTAGCAGTTAAGTATAACAGAGATCCAATCATGCCTCTGTAGAGAGTGCATTCTACAGAGATGCCATCTGGATCTAAGAATAACTTATTTCCAGTGGCCATTGGAGTTTTCATGGCAGAGGTATCAGAGAGGCTATACTTGGAAAGAATGTCAGAGACATATTTGGCCTGATTTATAAAGATTCCCTCTGATGATTGTTTGACTTGGAGTCCGAGGAAGAATGTTAATTCTCCCATCATACTCATTTCAAACTTACTTTGTATGAGTTTTTCAAAACTTTTGCACTCTTCTGTATTGGTAGACCCAAAAATTATGTCGTCCACATAGATTTGTACAAGCATTATTTCATTGTTTTTACGTTTATAGAATAAGGTAGTATCTGTTGTACCTATGTCGTAGCCATTGACTAGAAGAAAGGTAGAAAGTCGTTCGTACCATGCTCTTGGAACCTGTTTCAGTCCGTACAGAGCCTTTTCAAGGCAGTACACATACCTTGGGAACTTTGAGCTTTCAAACCCTGGTGGCTGATTTACGTAAACCTCTTCTTGGATTTCACCGTTGAGAAAGGATGATTTCACGTCCATCTGATAGACTTTGAAACCTCTGTGGGCTGCGAAGGCTAAGAATATTCTTATTGCTTTGAGCCGTGCGACAGGGGCAAAAGTCTCATCGTAGTCTATGCCTTCTTCTTGTCTATATCCCTTGGCCACTAATCGTGCTTTGTTTCTGATGACCACTCCATCTTCATCCTTCTTATTTCTGTAGACCCACTTAGTCCCAATGGCCTGTTTCCCCCGTGGCAGAGGTACTAGAGTCCAGACTTTGTTGCGCTCAAACTGCAGAAGATCATCTTGCATGGCGTCTACCCAGTTTGGGTCGTCAAGGGCTTCAGAAATCTTCTTTGGCTCTATCACACTAATAAAGTTCGTAAAGAAACAAAAATTAGCAGTGGCGGACCTTGTTTTTACCGTGTCAGAGGGTTCACCAATGTCATCAAATTGTTCTTCAGAGGCTTCTTGTTGTTGTTGTTGTTCTTCTTCTTCTTCTGGTGTAGCCTCTATCGTAGTGCGTGCCTTTGTAGTTGATCCTACAGTTTGTGGAATGATTGGTATGAGTGGTGGTGGAGTTTGTTCTTCTGAAGGCGTATAGACTTGGTCCTCTATATCCTCTGTTATTGGTTCCTCTGTGGATTGTGAAATTTGTTCTTCAGCAAATTTTGTGGTTGTTTTCCTTTGTGTTTCATCTTCTGTAGACTCTTCCTCAGCATTTGCATCTGTAGCATTTACAGAAGAAGATGAAGCATTATTTGGACCAGTTAGAGTCATACCTGTAGGATTTTGACCGACAATAGATTGATCTGCAGAAGCTCTGATTGTTCCAACAGAGGGATCAATGTCGTCGTGGAACATCTCTAAAAATAGAAGATTTAAGTCTTCTTTTGTTTGTGAGATGCCAGAGGATTCCCCTTTAAGTCCGAGTTCCGAACTGATTTGCTCAGAAGTCTTTTGGAATGAATCATCAAAAGAAACATTGATGCTTTCTACGATCTTGCGAGACATTGTAAGGTATACTCTGTAGGCTTTGGAAGTGGCAGAGTATCCAATGAATTTTCCCTCGTCAGCTTTTACCTCAAAATTTCCTCTGGAATCTGTGACGTTTAAAACAAAGCATTTACATCCAAACACATGGAAAAACTTGATGTTTGGCCGCCTTTTGTTGATCAGTTCGTAAGGAGTCTTGATGTGTCTTTTCACAATGGTTGAACGATTCTGTGTATAACAAGCGGTAGAAATCGCTTCTGCCAAAAGTCCATCGGTAATCCGCATGCTGATAGCATAGTTCTTGCGGCCTCCACGAGCGTTCGATTATTTCTTTTGACTACGTCGTTCTGTTGTGGAGTGCGTGCGACAGAGAAGGTCTGTGATATTCCTTCTGTAGAAAGATAGGCTTCAATGACAGAGTTTTTAAATTATGTGCCATTGTCACTTCTTAACTTCTGTATTCTGCATTCATAAAGAACTTGGATTCTTTTCATTAGATTAATCAAGATGATTGGAACATCTGATTTCTTTCGGACAAATTCAACCCATGTGAATCGCGAATACTCATCAATTAAGACAAGTATGTATTTCTTGCCACCTAGGCTCTGTATGGCAATGGGACCGCAGAGGTCGACATGAAGCATGTACAGAGGCCTAGTGCAAGACACATCTGTTTTGCCTCTGTGGGAAGCTCTTCTGAGTTTTCCCATTTCACAGGCAGAACATAAATGATCCTTATTAAATTTAACAGTAGGCAAACCTTTAACAAGATCAAGTTTGACCAGTTTATCCAAGGTGTGAAAGTTCAAGTGACAGAACCTGTTATGCCATAACCAGGCATCCTCACTTTTGCAGGCTACAAGGCAAACTTTGTCCTTGTTCTTGGAACTGAAATTCATCAGATATAGATCACCTCTTCTTTCGGCTCGCAGAAGTTCCATTCCTGTGTCTTCACTTTTCAGAGAGCAGAAAGTTATTTTGAATAACACATCGAATCCTGTATCACAAAGTTGGCTTACACTGAGTAGGTTGTGTTTAAGTCCATCCACATATGCAACTTTGTATACATAAGCGTTTTCCTTCTTTATGACTCCATAGCCTTTGATGTGTCCATTTTTGTCGTCTCCAAAAGTTACAGATCCACCATCGAGTGTTTCTTTGTACGTGGATAGTAAACTTCTGTCGCCAGTCATGTGCCTTGAGCATCCGGAGTCTAGATACCAGATTGGCACATACCGCTTCTGCAAGACAATCATAGAGACTTAGGTACCCATATCCACATGGGTCCAATATTGTTAGAATTTTTCAAGTTTGCCTTAGCATTCTTGAAATACATTTTATCTTTTGTAGAAGAATCAGATTGTTTCTTTGTAGGTTTTGACTTTTGAATTTGAGTAGAGAGTAAACAATCTTGACTGGAGAAGTGATTATTTAGTTTGAACATAAGATCAAAGCAATGACAATATTGAATATGAGACGTGATTTGCTTGAACTTTTCATTGAATTCATTGAACTGAGCCACAGAGGCATTACATTCTTTCTTAACACTAGATTTCCTATTACAAGAAGATCTATGAATACTAGAATGTTGTTTGCAAAAGCTTTGTTTAGTTCCTGCCATCTGTGAGTCTCTTCTGTGGTGAACATCTTTCTTCACTGTCACAGAGGAAAAAGATTTGTTAACTTTAGGCCATTTTCCCTTTTGTTGCCAAGTAGGATTTTCGTTAATTTTCCTTAAAGGTTTTGAAAATTTTGAACTTTTAGGATCTACAGAGGTCTTCTTATTAAGTTTTAACATATCAAGCTCAGCAGAGGTTTTGACTTGTAAATACAAGTTTAGAAAATCTGGGCAGATAGGTATCTCTATGATTTTCTCTTTTGGAGAAATAGTTCTGTTAAGAACTTTAGAGGAGAATTTAACATCCTCTGTGTCATAGTGAACTATCCCTAAATGTAACATCTTTCTCTGAGACGCCAGAAGATGAATCGTCCTCATATACAGAGGTTGAGTCATTTCCTTCGACAGAGGCTGGATTTTCCGAGCATGTATCGTACGAGCTTTCTTCCTCTGTAGAATAACTTTCATAGACGGCAGAGGTTTCTGATAAGATCTCTTCAGCGAGAATTTTATCTACAGAAGATGTATAGAAGTTTTCTAAAACGTTTGATTTCCATACTTCCAAAATTTTCTTTTCAATTGTTTCTTTAAATTTTTCTTCTGAAAATGTGGGTTTAAACTCAGGAGCTTCTGCCGATAATTTCTTTTCGACATTTATCATACAGACAAAAGCAACCTGCGTTTGAGTCTCTGGTTTACCAAACTTAAAGATACCAATCTGATCTTGTGTTTTCAGATATTTCTTTGGTTTGATTCCTCTATTGACAGAGGTTGAAGATGATGAATCTGTGTTTTCAAACCACACATTGATCATCTTCGTATGTTTCCTCAAGTGAGGTTCCATAGAGATTTTAGCCCTTTTACTTACAGAGAGTGAGTTTGGAAAATCTGGTTTGTTCGTTTTTCCTAACACAAACAGAGAAGACGGAGGTTTAATTCTTTTGCCTTCAACACCTAGGGTAATATCATCGTACCCTATACCCCGTCTTCCTATTTGTGAGTTTACTTTCTCATACACCTTATGTGCATCTTTATAGTTTTTAAGTAAAACTTCTCTTCTGAGTAGATCTTTCCAAAGTATTTCTCTCTCTCTCTTTGAAAGTATTCTTTGAGAGCTCTTATGTCAGTTGTTTCACTCCTAGAAACTGAAAGTTCTTTTGTTTTGACTTTTAGAGCAGAGGTTAATTCAGAAATTTGCCTTTTTAAAGGATCTAGATTTTTGTTCCAATTCTTTTCTACTCTTTCCTTTTCTTCAAAAATTTTGGCTTTTTCTTGAGTGAGAAGCCTTACTTCTCTCTCATTAAAAGTGAGTCTTTTCTGAATGCTTTCATTTATATCTTTTAGTTCAATCAGTTCAATGTTAAGTTTAAGTAAATTATCATCTACAGAATTAGTACAAGAGGTAGAGTTTGAAGTGGATACCTCAGTGTCAGTGCCGGAGTCGACTTTTTCCATGCCACATAATAGGCATTGGTGGTGTATTCATCGTCAGAGGTAGAGTCTGACTCGAAGTCCTCCTTGTTCGCCTCAGAATGCCCTTTGTTCGCCATTAGGGATTTTTGCGCATTATACTCAGCCTTCTTTTTGTAAAAAGCTGAGTCCTTCTGTGGGCGATTTGGTCTACTTCTGCATTCATTTGCGAAATGGTCTGGCTTCCCGCAGTTGAAACAACCTTGGGAAGTGTTTCCAGCACGATCGTCGGACTTCTGTCGGTCACCACCTTTCTCCGTTCGACATTCGTTTGCGTAATGACCAGGCTTGCCACACTTGTAGCATTCTTGTTGTGTGTGGCTCACCTTGTCATCTGACCTCTGTCGGTCATTACCTCTGTAGTTTCTGTCGCTTGACCTCTCGGTCATTTCTATCATCTAACCTCTGTCGGTCACTCGATTCTTCTCTTCTTCCATCATCTCTTCTATTACCTCGATTGTCTCTGCCATATTGATCAATTCCTGAACCCCTCTGGTTTCCTCTGAACTCTCTTGTCAACAGAGCTAAGGATTTAGCTAATGACGCAAGAGTTATCTCTTCTTCTACCAGCTCGTCTTCTTCGCTATCAACTATCTCTATCTTCTTCTTCTCCTTCTTATTCTCCTCTGTTGCTCTCTCATTTCTCGGTCTCTCTGCAGCCTCTGTAGATTTACTAACCAATGCATATGGTGCAATGGTTAGTGTTTTAGCCTGTGCTATTTGAGGCTCCTGTGCGGCTATTGTTCCATAGAGATCAGAGAGTGTACAGGAGTCTAGATCTTGGTTTGTTTGTAAAGACGTAGACAACTGGAGCCACTCCTCATTCAGGCTCTTTAGAAACATGACGTTATTTTCTTCCGAGGTTATGTGAATGCCAGACTTTCTACATTTGTTTATGAGAGAGTTGAACCTGTCGTACGTCGTTTGCAGAGATTCTGTTGCAGAGGCTCTGAAGGCATGATATTCATTTATGTATTGTGCTCTTCGGTTCTTCTGCGTTTTAGCACCCCCTTCCAACTGTCTTTCTAATTCGTTCCAAAGATCGTGCGCTGTTTCGCATGCATCTAAGGATTGAAAAAGTTCGTTTGGGATAGCCATGATCAATAATCTTTTTGTTTTCTGTGCAACTTCATCTTCTTCCCTATCTTCATCTGACCATTCTCCTTTTGTCTTAGGTTTTTGATGTTCAGGGATTTCAAGAGATTCAGCAGTAGCTGGTACTCGTGGTACTATTATCATGGGAACTTGAGGAGGGTTGTAAATATATTGTACGAGAGTTTTTTCAGTACCCTCAAAGAAATGGATAATTCTTATCTTCCATTGAGGATACTCATCTCGAAGGAGAGTAGGAGGCTTGGTTAGCGAACCAGCAGTGAAAAAGTTATTTGTATTTGTCATTGTAAGAGTTTCGAAGGTTCTGAAAAGATACTATGACGAAAGAGTATGAGTCTGATGATCTGGAAGGTTTTCTGGGTTTTAACAATTCCCTGACTGCTCCTTAATGGAGTTTTAACCTGGAAAAAATAGTTTCTTTTAAGAATACCACTTTCGAATAAATCGAAAAATGATAGGAAAACAGAAACTTTTCAACGAAATGAAGAACAGGTTAAAACAGAATGATGTCTATCACAAATCTTGTAACAAAGAGGATCACTTGATATTAAAAATCAAGGATAGCTCTGATACCAATTGTTGGTTCCCGGTTTGCTTAAACAAGATTAACAGATCTATTAGTTCGAGTTTATGTTTGATGCGGAAGCGTATTTAAAGAACTAACAGATATGTTTGATAGATTTAGAACACACAATATAAAGAAACAGTATTTTAAGAACAAAATGATATCTTGAAGATTACTATCGTTCGATATATAATAAGAACACCAAGAACAGATTAAAAACTGTTTGGTGTGTGTGTGTGAGTGTAAAGCTTAACAGGTTTGACGATATAAAGCATAAGCATAAAACTCAGATTCTTCGTTAAGTTCTTAAGATTGTTAATGAAGATCTCAACAAGAGACTTCCTTTTATACTACTCTAGGGGACCATAAAGCATGAGCTGTTGTTAGAACGGATGGCATGAATAGTAGAACGGATGGCATGAACAGTTGTGCGTGCTGTATTGCATTTAATGGCACAGACGTCTATGTTGTACTAAGCCCTATTGAGTCCACTCAGAGTTTGACACGTGTTGAAGTTGGACAGGGCATGCTATCATGCAAGTTGATGGACGGTTCTAGGAACAGTAGCAAGATATTTCTTCAACAGTGGCAAGATATTATAAATATCTTCCAAGTCTTCAGTCTGAACCGCAGAGGCTCTGTAAAGGGTTACATAGATTCTGAGGTCTGGTCTTCTGTAGAGCAGTCTTCATCGGGTTCCGAGTCTTGGTCTTCTTTGTAAGACAGAGGTTCTGTAGAAACACCTCTGTAGCTTCTGTAGCTTCTTGACCTTGATCTTTCGGAAGTGGCAGAGCCTCTATAAGAGGCTTTCTTCACTTGGCCTATTTTTCACTACTTCTAAATACTTCTACGATTAGGAAGATTGAAGCTAACAAATTCTTCTGAAGCTGATATGGTCATTGGTTCTGAAATAGTTATGTCAGATACTTCTATGGTGGATATCTCTGAAGTGGAGTTAGTAGAATGTTCTGAAATGGATAGAATGGATACATGTTCAGATATTATTCATTACACTAGAGGAAATCTTATTTCTGAAGAAAGGAGGATGAATGAGATTCTGATAAGAAGAATGCGTAATGTGTTGATGAATACTCTAAATGGTCAGAATGTTTACAGATGTCTCAGAATGGTGAGGCCAATTGACTTAATGGGAGAGCATGATTGCACAGTCAGTTATTCAAGGGATTTTGAAAAGGATATTGCAGATCATTATTTTGAGGATGTGTCAGAAGAAGATCTTGTAAAAAATTTAGACTTCTTTTTGCCTTCATACACATACAGAAACCCAATTGTTATTCCCAGAATTGATTTGCCGATTCTTGAAGAACCATTATGTGATTTTATTGTTGGAAAAGATGATACACCACTGGCCAGGAACTATTTCTGTGATATATTTCCTGAAGACAATTATGAGTATCTCTACTGCAAAGAATATGAGTATGTGGATATTCAAAACTTCATTGATAGGTTCATGGATGAGAAAATTCAGATGGTGTATGTTGAAGCTTCAAATAGATTGAGAAAGCCTGATGAAAAGTTATTTGTTCAGAAAAGGATTGAAAAGGTGTTAGAATTTCAGATAGAAGAGTTTGATGGTATGAAGTATGTCAACATGGAAGTTTTGAAAGAAGGGAAATTGAAAGTAAGCATGACTAGCTTTGACTTTCACAGACTATTTTTAGATGATCAGATTTTCTTGGTGAAATTCTTTGCAAGCACTGAAGAGACATGGGTAGAACTTGAATGCAGAAGGATTTTTGGAATATATGTTAGAAACATGCATCTGTACGATTTTCAGTTAGCAATGGAATCAAGAAAAGAGAAGTGCAACTTGATGTGTCCAATCAGAACTCTGAATGTAGTAAATAGCATTGATGGGTTTATCAGTGAAGAAGTTGGTAATGAAAGATTTATTCATGCAGAATCCAACAAAGTCATTTTATTCAGATTGAATGACTTAGTGAAATACAGTGATGCTACTTTGAAGATGACAATATCAAAGATGAAAGCATATGTTGAGAATGTCAGAACTTCTGTAAAAGAGAAGTGTATCAGATGTGTGAATGAAAGGATGGAGCTCAAAAATAAAGTCAGAAATTGTCATGAATGGATGCTATCAGAAGAAAATCCTAAGAAGTTACTTCACATTGACTTTGTATTCCCTTCAAAATACCATGTTAATGGTGTTTACTCTGATGATGTTGAAGAATCTATTCCAGAAGTATTGTCTTCACAAGATGTTCAGATGCAAGAGGCTGAACAAGCAGAAACATCTGAAGCCAATAAAGAAGAAGTGCATGTTGACTTAAATGGTTTATTTCTGGAATATGATTTGCCAAACTTCTTTCAACCAAGAGATGTACATTTTCTGAGTGTGTATCACGATAAGTCAGAATTCACTCAATGGTTTCGTGCTGAATTGACAAGATGCATAGGAAAGAAAAAGCAGTCTGTATATTCTGATTTTATGATCACTGGAATCAGAGAAATCTGTGTCAAGAAATTTAAGAAGAATGAATACTATGGGTTTAAAGTTCTGAGAGAGGATGAAGTAGGGTTTCCTATTTATACTGCATGCATTAAATGCAAGTCAGTACAACATTACACATGGCAGCGTCTGGTTGGTTGCATGAATTTGACTTTAGCAAACATGCTCTTGGCAGCATGATGAACAATGTAGTTGGCAGAGTGGTTTGTACGATCCTCGACAAAGGGATGTCCTTCTGAAAAATCGTACAAAGGCGTGCAAGGAGATAAGACAAAAGTTACTTGTAGAACAGGCTTCATGATCAGCGATCGTTGAGTTGATCTTTATCAGCGAATGATAAAGTCCAGCTGTCGCTGATGTCTTCTACTTGAAACTTTGCGTGAAATGGACAAGTCTTGTCTTTGCTGATATCCGCATCAGGTCACTAGTAGACTTAGTCACTGTAATACTCCGGGTAAGTTCGTTAGTTAAATGTTAGTTCAGTTAAATTTTGTTAACTTTAAAATGTGAAGTTAAAGGTAAGTTTGGGTAGATTTATAAGTAAAGGGTGTTTTTGGTCATTAAAGAATAACTTAAGGACTAAAGTGGTAAATTGGATTAGATAGTACCCTGAATGGATTTAGATATTTTCATAATTCAGTATTATCCAGAGAATTCAGTGTATGTATGTGTTTTTGAGACCAAAAGAAAGGAAGAAGAAAAGAAGGGTTAGGGATTCAAATTGGTGACCTTGGAAGTGAAATTAAGGTATGTTCCTTTGTATTTTATGTTTGTAATTGCATTTGGAAGGTTTCTATCGGAGTAGAATAGTCAAATATACATCTGGTAATATTTCTGTTGAATCTGGGTAAAAAGTATGCAAACCAACAGTAGTTTCCGGATAGAAAGAAGGTGTCCGAGTGGTTTTGTTGGTAGTGTACGGATAAGTTAGCTGGTGGTGTCCGGATGGTGTTCTAAGGTGTCCGGACGAGTGTTTTATCCGGGTAAGTTTCTTTTTTCTATGTTTTCCGGATAGAATTGGATACCGGATAGTATCCGGATTACTCTGGTGTCCGAACGTTGTCCGAAAAAGTCATGTTGTCCGGAAAAGTCATGATGTCCGGAAAAGCGGTGTTGTCCGGATAACTTATGGTATCTGAATACTTTTGCTGTTTAGCCAATATTGAGAGTTTAGATGCTATCGAGTATCCAGTAACCTGTATTTTGTTAACCATTAGATAGGGAATGAATGAGAACTGACTATTCTGTGGTCTTGACTTGAGTACGGGTTTGGGGGCAACATTTGAGGATTTGAGTTCTTTAGAGTTCCTAGCCTTAGTAAGACTTATGTGTTTTATGTGGTAAAGAGATATCTGTATCTATTTGTTACAAATCCTGTGAATTCTGGGTAAAGGACTGAACCTGTTTAGAAGGCTTGGAAACGTGTTGATAAGCAATCAGGTGAGTTTTACTTTAAAAACGTTTTGAAACTGGAATACATATATGTGTGTATTGGATATGTGATAAATGGTGTGACTATGTTTATGTTTGAATTATAATATGTTGAGATATTGTAATTACGTGAGTATTATATTATGTTATAATACGTTGGCCGGGCATAAGACCGGTGTGTTGGCTGTAGTTGTTGTACAGTGTTGTTGGTTGTAGTTGTTGTGCAACGTTGTTTATTAGTTGGCTTGCAACCAACTAATATGGCCATGGGAAGGAGACAGGGAATTATGCGATGAGTGAGTCATGACTGATAATTGTGTTTGTATTATGTGAATGTTGGTGTGCAAAGGATTTTCAAAGAAACAGGGATTTTCTCACTTAGACCATTAGGTCTAACCCTCATTTTTTTATGTATTCCAGGTCGAGGATCAAGTAAGAGCAAATAAGAAGGTTAAACCGAGAATAGCTTTTTGGGGGACTATGTAGTTAAAGACTATGTTGTGTTTGGTAGATGTAGCATGTTGTTAGTAATGATGTAATTTACTATGTAAACGTTGTAATGATGTACTGAATATTTGTAAAAGACTAAGGGACAGTATTTGTTATATAATGTATCTCTTGTTTTAACGACGTTATGCAATGTATGCTATTTGAACTATGTATGGGATTTTCGGGATGTTACAGATGGTATCAGAGCCCTAGTTTAAGGGATTTAGGTATTAGTATTTGTACCTAGACTTAAACTGCATGTGAAGTAGGATGTCCCTATTATTGTAGAACCCTGGGGTGTTAAATATAAAAAGGTAGAAGGAACATCATGTAAGGTAATTTCATTTTACACCTGGCCAGTGTAATTGTGATCTTACAGGTACATGTTTGAACTGGAATATCTTGTTATATGGGGTATGTGCTTATGTGTATATTAACCTTGTCTGAATCAACAGAATGGCAAGTGGTACGAGACAAACAAATCGCGAAGGAGGAGGAAACCCGAATAGAACCAATCCAACAACCGGAGGAAGGGGAAGAGGGGGAGAAAGAGGCAGAGGCAGAACTGGGGGCAGAATTCAGGGGCGTGGTACGGAGTTTGTTACGAGAGACGACTTAGCGGCCAAAATGGGAAGATTAAATATCCAAGTTATGTTTAACCAGACTCATAATACTGAAACAGAAAGACCAGATCCTTCACATGAAGAAGAGATGCCTATTACTCCTACTGTTGTACCAGCAATGAAAAAGTGTGATTATAAAATGTTTCTCAGTTGTAAGCCTCCGACCTATTCAGGAGACCGGGATCCAGTGAAAGCTATGCGATGGCTGAAGGAAATAGAAGCTATCTTCAAGACTAGTAAGTGCGCGGAAGAGGATAGGGTTCTTTATGGAGCCGCAATGTTGAAAGGTGACGCTTTATACTGGTAGGAAGCTCATATTTCTTCGGGAGGTTCTGACATATATTCTACCTTCTCGTGGGAAGAATTTGTTATAGCTTTCAGGAAGTAGTTATGTCCTCATGCAGCGGTTAAACAACTAGAGGGGGAGTTTATGAACTTGCAACAAGGAAATTTATCTGTTCGGGACTACATTGCTCGTTTTCTGGAAAAATCTCGTTTTGCAGAATATTATGTTGCCACGGAGGCTATGAAGATTGAAAGGTTTATTTTCGGGTTGAATGCAGAAGTCAGGAGTTTGGTAATTGCTAAAGGACCTGGAACTTTCTCCGCTGCAGTAGATGCCGCAGAAACCGTGGAACATGATAAAGGTAGAAATACTAGCGACAAAGGTACATGAAAAAGGAAGTGGGAAGGACCACAACACGATTGAAAGAAGTTCAGGTTTCAGAGATACGATAACCGTCCACCTTTCCGACCAACGGAAAGACCTTGTCTGAAATGCAACCGTGTCCACCAAGGGAATTGTCAGAGTGACTCGCGGGTTTGTTATATGTGTGGGAAGACTGGGCATGTTGTTAAGGATTGTCGTTTCACGCGGTTCTGTTTTTCATGTAATTCTCCGGATCACATACACTCCGATTTTCCGAGGGGAAGAATACAACAAGGGGGTACGTCAGGGAAACCAGCGGTTGTCAGACCGGTAGTACCAAGACTAGGGCCACCAAGAACAAGAGGCCGTGCCTTCCAGATGACAGAGCAAGAGGCAGATGAGACTCCCGATGTGGTTACAGGTACATTCTTAATAAATTCTACACGTGCTAAAGTGTTATTTGATTCCGGTGCAAACTGATCATTTGTGTCGCCTTCTTTTGCTGCCTATATGCATTTAAAGCCTAAAGTGTTAGATCATGTGTTAATGGTAGATACGGCTAATGATAATCAAGTACCGGTTAGTGAGGTATTTGATAGTTGTGTGATAAACATAGATAGGTGTGGAGTACCTATTCAGTTATTCCCTATAGCCTTGATCGAGTTTGATGTGGTGGTGGAAATGGATTGGTTAGCCGAGAATCAGGCTAGTATAGTTTGCAATAAGAAGTTGATAAATGTTGTTTTACCTGAGAAAGGACCAGTAGTGATTTATGGTGGCCGTAGAAATCATCAGTCTTGCCTTATCTCTTTGTTGAAAGCTCGTAAGTGTATCAATAAAGGCTGCTCAAGTTACCTAGCTTATGTGATAGATATTAAGCTAGAAAAGAGTGAGCTGAGAGATATTCCGGTTGTTCGTGAATTTCCGGAAGTTTTTCCAGGAGATCTGACTAGCCTTCCGCCCGTTAGGCAAGTAGAGTTTGGAATAGATCTGATTCCTGGAGCCGCTCCTGTTGCCCGTGCACCGTATCGTTTGGCACCTCCCGAGATGAAAGAGATGATGACTCAACTGCAGGATCTTTCGGATAAAGGCTTCATCAGACCCAGTTCTTCGCCGTGGGGAGCACCGGTTCTGTTTGTGAAAAGAAGGATGGTTCGATGAGAATGTGTATTGATTACCGAGAGCTGAATAAGCGCACGATCAAGAACAATTATCCGCTTCCTAGTTGGAGCTTGCTATTTCAACAAGATTGATCTGAGATCTGGTTACCATCAGCTAAAGGGTAAAGAAGAAGACGTTCTGAAAACTTCTTTTCGCACGCGGTATGGTCACTATAAATTCTTAGTAATGCCTTTCAGATTGACGAACGCTCCAGCTGCTTTTATGGATCTAATGAACCGAGTATGTAAGCCATATCTAGATAAATTCATTATTGTGTTTATCGATGATATCCTTATCTACTCCCGGTCCAAAGAAGAGCACGCTCAACATCTTCGTTTGATTCTGGAGCTACTGAAGAAGGAAAAGTTGTACGCTAAATTTTCGAAATGTGAATTCTGGCTACGGGAAGTTCAGTTTCTGGTGCATGTAGTTTCCGAGAAAGGTATTCAAGTTGACCCGACGAAGGTGGAGGCAATTGAAAGATGGGAACCGCCGAAGACACCAACAGAAGTACGAAGTTTTCTAGGTTTAACCGGGTATTATCGAAAGTTTATAAAAGACTTTTCTCGTATTGTGACGCCTTTGACTAAGTTGACCCGAAAGAATATAAAGTTTGAATGGAAATCAGAACAGGATGAAGCATTCCGAATCTTGAAAGAGAAACTTTGCAGCGCGCCGATTCTGCCGTTACCTGAAGGTTTCGAAGACTTTGTTGTCTACAGTGATGCTTCCAAACGGGGATTGGGTTGTGTACTTATGCAACGTGGAAAGGTTATTGCTTACGCTTCTCGTCAACTGAAAGATCATGAAAGACAGTATCCTACACACGATATGGAACTGGCAGCCGTTGTATTCGCGTTGAAGATTTAGAGACATTATCTTTACGGCTCTAAATGTCAAATTTATACCGATCATAAGAATCTACAACATCTTTTTGATCAGAAGGAATGAAATATGAGGCAAAGAAGATGGCTAGAGTTGGTGAATGATTACGACTGTGAGATTCTTTATCACCCAGGAAAGGCGAATGTGGTAGCTGATGCACTGAGTCGTCAAGAAAGGAGTGGGACGATAAAATCCATTGCACTAAGAGCTGAACTCCTACCTAACATATTTGATGAACTGAAGAAGTGCCAAGTGGAAGCTTTTCAAGAAGAACATCTGAAATCAGAACGGTTAGTGGGGTTATCAGTATTGCTAGTGAAAGATGATCGTGGGTTATTGTGTCTGGGGAACAGAATTTGGGTGCCTCCTTTGGGGGGTTTACGTGATCGGGTACTACAAGAAGCTCATCAATATCGTTTCTCTATTCATCCAGGTACGAACAAAATGTACAAAGATCTGAAACAATTTTATTGGTGGCCGGGAATAAAAAGGAATATTGCTCAGTACGTGGAAGGTTGTACTACTTGTAAGAAGGTGAAGATTGAACATCAGAAGCCGTTTGGACAATTACAGCGTTTAGAAATACCGATGTGGAAATGGGATCAAATTACTACAGATTTCATCACGAAGTTACCAAGGACTCCAAAAGGGTTTGATGCTATTTGGGTGATCGTTGACAGGTTGACCAAGTCTGCTCACTTCCTACCAATAAAGGAAACCTATTCATTGGAAAGACTAGCCAAACTGTATATCAAAGAAATAGTAACATGACATGGAGTTCCAATTTCGATTATCTCTGATCGTGACAGCCGTTTTACCTCAAGATTCTGGAGAAGTTTTCAAAAGGAAATGGGAACGCAGATAAAGTTAAGTATAGCATATCATCCTCAAACTGATGGTCAAAGTGAACGGACGATTCAGACTTTAGAAGACATGCTTCGGGCTTGCATTGTTGATTTTGGGGATCATGGGATAAGCATTTACCGTTGATTGAATTTGCCTACAACAACAGTTACCATTCCAGCATACAAGCGACACCGTTTGAAGTTCTGTATGGTAGAAAATGCCGAACGCCTCTATGTTGGAACGAAGTGGGAGAGAAACAATTAGCGGGGCCAGATATAGTTCAGTTGATCGCGGATAAGGTTACTCAAATTCGGGAACATTTGAAAGTAGCTCAAGACAGACAGAAAAGCTACGCCGAACGACGCCGAAAACCGTTAGAGTTCCAAGTTGGAGATTTTGTGATGTTAAAAGTCTTGCCATGGAAAGGAGTCAATCGGTTTGGAAAGAAAGGTAAGCTGAGCCTGAGGTACATTGGACCATTTGCAATTACAGAAAGAATTGGTGAAGTAGCCTACAGGTTAGATCTTCCGCCAGAGTTAAGCAAAATATCCACAATGCGTTCCACGTATCCAATTTCCGAAAGTGTTTAGTTACGCCAAATCAGGCAGTGTCTCTACCCGAAATACAGGTTGATGAAAAGTTGAATTATGTAGAAGAACCATAAGCCATTGTGGACCACAAAGTTAAAGTGTTGCGGAACAAAGTAATCAGACAAGTGAAAGTTCAGTGGACACATCATAGGGGTCAGGATGCTACTTGGGAATCGGAGTCAGAAATGAGAACTAAGTACCCGTACCTGTTTGCCTAATCGAATTCCGGGACGGAATTCTTTTAAGGGGGAGATGATGTAATACCCCGGGTAAGTTCGTTAGTTAAATGTTAGTTCAGTTAAATTTTTTTAACTTTAAAATGTGAAGTTAAAGGTAAGTTTGGGTAGATTTATAAGTAAAGGGTGTTTTTGGTCATTAATGAATAACCTAAGGACTAAAGTGGTAAATTGGATTAGATATTACCCTGAATGGATTTAGATATTTTCCTAATTCAGAATTATCCAGAGAAATCAGTGTATGTATGTGTTTTTGAGACCAAAAGAAAGGAAGAAGAAAAGAAGGGTTAGGGATTCAAATTGGTGACCTTGGAAGTGAAATTAAGGTATGTTCCTTTGTATTTTATGTTTGTAATTGCATTTGGAAGGTTTCTATTGGAGTAGAATAGTCAAATATACATCTGGTAATATTTTCTGTTGAATCTGGGTAAAAAGTATGCAAACCAACAGTAGTTTCCGGATAGAAAGAAGGTGTCCGGGTGGTTTTGTTGGTAGTGTCTGGGTAAGTTAGCGGGTGGTGTCCGAATGGTGTTCTAAGGTGTCCGGACGAGTCTTTTATTCGGGTAAGTTCCTTTTTCCTATGTTTTCCGGATAGAATTGGATATCGGATAGCATCCAGATTACCCTGGTGTCCGAACGTTTTCCGGTAAAGTCATGGTGTCCGGAAAAGTCATGTTGTCCGAAAAAAGTCATGCTGTCCGGAAAAGTGGTGTTGTCTGGATAACTTATGGTATCCGGATACTTTTGCTGTTTAGCCAATATTGAGAGTTTAGATGCTATCGAGTATCCAGTAACCTGTATTTTGTTAACCATTAGATAGTGAATGAATGAGAACTGACTATTCTGTGGTCTTGACTTGAGTACGGGTTTGGGGGCAACATTTGAGGATTTGAGTTCTTTAGAGTTCCTAGCCTTAGTAAGACTTATGTGTTTTATGTGGTAAAGAGATATCTGTATCTATCTGTTACAAATCCTGTGAATTCTGGGTAAAGGACTGAACCTGTTTAGAAGGCTTGGAAACGTGTTGATAAGCAATCAGGTGAGTTTTACTTTAAAAACGTTTTGAAACTGGAATACATATATGTGTGTATTGGATATGTTATAAATGGTGTGTCTATGTTTATGTTTGAATTATAATATGTTGAGATATTGTAATTACATGAGTATTATATTATGTTATAATACGTTGGCCGGCCATAGGACCGGTGTGTTGGCTGTAGTTGTTGTACAGTGTTGTTGGTTGTAGTTGTTGTGCAGCGTTGTTTATTAGTTGGCTTGCAACCAACTAATATGGCCATGGGAAGGAGACAGGGAATTATGCGATGAGTGAGTCATGATTGATAATTGTGTTTGTATTATGCGAATGCTGGTGTGCAAAAGGATTTTCAAAGAAACAGGGATTTTCTCACTTAGACCATTAGGTCTAACCCTCATTTTTGTATGTATTCCAGGTCGAGGATCAAGTAAGAGCAAATAAGAAGGTAAACCGATAATAGCTTTTTGGGGGACTATGTAGTTAAAGACTATGTTGTGTTTGGTAGATGTAGCGTGTTGTTAGTAATGATGTAATTTACTATGTAAACATTGTAATGATGTACTGAATATTTGTAAAAGACTAAGGGACAGTGTTTGTTATATAATGTATCTCTTGTTTTAAAGACGTTATGCAATGTATGCTATTTGAACTATGTATGGGATTTTCGGGATGTTACAGTCACTCGTTCATCAGCTTGGTCTTCGATTTCATCTTTGAACTCAGTTGTCGCGAATCTTGTTTTCATGGATCATAAGTAAACAGTTACATGATGAGCATTCAGCGATCATCAGCAAGTCTGAGCAGGCTCAGGTCTCGCTGATGTACAATTATCACTGAAGTATAATTTAAAGTACGGATGTTTCCATTAGCGATACTAAACAGACTTAGTATATTTTCTTAGATGGTGAAACACTGATACATATTGTTTACTTACAATTTGCACTAAGTGATTCTAAGGGTCATCATCAAATCACTGAAGGGTTTGGATCAACAATCTCCCCCTATTTGATGATGACAAAGCAATAAAGGAAAATTGCTAAGTTAAAAACATAAGGATAAAAGGACTCATAAAACACGTGTCCCATTTACTGTTTTCAGGTATCTTTTCTAGTACTGATGGAGTAAAGTACTTCACTGAAACTTTTCATTACTTCGTAAATACAAGATTACAAGGGAAGTTGAAAAATTACAAGTACAGTGAAAAATTTACAAGTACAAAAAGTTATCAGCTAATAAGATAGAAGAATTACAAGAGATCCTATCAGCTATTCAGGTTCTTCCTTGATAAGAAGTTCATCAAGGGTGTCAGTATTTGGAATCATCCAGTCAGGGACTTTTACTCCATGTTCCCATCTTTGTCTGGCTTCGGGGTAAATCTGGGGGTTTCGTGAATGTTCCAAGGACGGAGTGACGGGTAACTCAGACCAGCGTTGGAAGCACTTGCGACCAATGTAATCTAGAAAGAAAAGACCGAAGGGTTCACTGACAACTTTTGCAGCCTCGAATTTTATTCCAGGTGGCAGTGAAACGTCCAGGCCTGACAGATCAACATTGGGATCGAGTACAGCTTAATGAGAAAAGTCAACACCAGTCTCATTCCGTATAACAGGCCCTGAAGATGGCGGATCCTTCTTCTTTGGATCGCTTCGTTTTTGTTGGATAGCTGGAGGAGGAGGCAAATCAACCACTGAAGAGACTTGGTCGATTAGCTTGTTGATAGCACTTTTAACACAAGGCTTAAAGCTTGATCGGGATCACTGAATTGCAACCCGAATCTCCAACCATTCATCTAGCCTAAGATGCTCTAATGCTGAGAGATAACAGGTTCTCGCCACTCCGTTTTTCCTGATCATTGTGACTTCGATCAGTGAGACTCCTCTTACAGTTCTCCCCTTCAGGTTTACATGTTTGATTCTTGCTGGTAAACTCTTGAAGTGGACTTTCTTTTTACACTAGGCCAGGGTGGTGTCGCTGACTTGAACCTTCTTTTCTTTCTTCTTACTAGCCTCTTTTAGCAGTTGTTGCTGGACTCTGAGGAGAAATTTCTTTAGCTGAGGGTCCTTTACTGAACGTTGGGCAAGTTCAAGAGCAAAGGTTTTATCAATGAGCTCAATCTTCTGTTGTTCAGCGAGGATCTTCTCGGCCTTGAGACTTTCAGCAATCTCCTTAGGAGTCAGACAGCTGAGGTGGGAAGGGATAAGTCGTTGACTTTCCACCTATTGGATCATAGCTTCATTTCTTCTTCTGACCACTGAGGTGGTAGAGAAGGTCTGGAAGAATGAGCGAGCAACGTTTGTTCTTTTTCTTAATCATCAATCTCATTCACAGAGACCATGATTATTTGTTCTTCAGCTTGGAGAGCTGGGATTATTTGCAGTGAGGGAGCTTCAGCGGTATCCTCAAATAGGGGAGAGGACTGGCTGAAACAAAAAGATTAATTGAGTTAGATCTTTTGAGGTAAAAAGAGATAGATAAAGATTTTGGATAAGTTTTTAGATGTTTTAGGAGATGAAGGATAGAAGTGGAGAAGGGATAGATGATAGAAGCAGTGTAGGGAAAAAGAAGGTAGTTTACCTGGTAAGGTGGCTTCTTGAGGAGGATAGTCAAGTTGTATTCAGTGGAAAGGTCCTTTTGCTTGCCATGCTGAGCCTTCTTTGCAGGAGACTTTCGAGTCGTCTCCCCTTCTTCATTTATGGAGACCCCTTTCTGAGTAGGGACCTTGATGGTTGTTGGCTGAAACCAGTAGCCATCTTCATCATAATCTTCATCATCATCCTTGGGACCAGGATGAGCTAAAGGTTCGTCTTCATCAACTTCCACCTCTTCTTCCTCTTCTTCGTCTTCCTCATCAGCGAGGTCTATTCTTTTAGGAGAGAGGGGTGGAGTGGGAGCTTTGTCTTCGTCTTTCTCCCCCTCAGAATAAGATGGTTCTTTAGCGGTTCCTTCCGGATTATCATCCTCCCCCTCAAGAGAGGAAGGGTCTTTTTTAGCATTATCTTCCCCCTCAACATTTAGAGGGAGGTCTTCATCATTCTTAACCCCCTCTCCAACTAAATACGGGGAGGTAGTAGTAGCAGCAAAAGCAGCAGCAGCGGATTCAAGAGTCCTGTCTTCGAGACCAGGGACTCTTGAACCTGAGGCTTGAATCTTTTCCACCTTATCCATTCTGTCTTCGAGGCTAGAAATGGAGGGTGTAGCCTGAATAATGAAGTCCACTGCCATCTCTAACTTCGCTCGGTCATCCGGAGTGAAGTGAGATAAAGGGACAATAGTGGCTTCCAAGCAGTTGAGAAGCTTGGTGAGCAGGGTGTTGGAATCAGCAACTTTGGAGATCAAGCTGCTCACCTCACTTTGAAGGCCGGTAAGTTCGGTCTTTAGCGTACTAACTCAATGCTGAGGTTGGTGTAGTTGGTGGAGAGATCAGTGATGGAGGACTGGAGAGTCTGGATGGCGGTGGTGTTGTTGTTGACGCCAATCTCCAAATTTGTCACTCCCCCTCGCAGCGTTGAGAGATCTGCAGAATTAGCCTTGTCTGCAAGGGTGGAAGAGACATTCTTCAGAGTTTCCCTAGCATCAGTGATCGCTGAAGTATTTGTAGAGAGGTTGGTGGAGAGATTCTTCACCTTATCAGCGATGTCCTTAAGGGACATGCTGATTGTGCCCAAATTAGAACTTGAAAAAGAAAGTAACTTGTGAGCAAATGAAAGCTCAAAAGTTGGGGTTTCAGATAGGTGTGAGGAATCTATTTGGATACCTGTAGGATTGGGGTTGGAGAAGGCATTGATGTCCCTGTTGCCTCCCCAGTATTCCATGTTGTCATCGATTGAACGAACAGGGATAGTTGTAGACGATCCTACAGGTCTTGTAGAGTTACGCTGGATCAAATTTCGTAGCATAGCGGCGCTTGTATCCATCAGTGAGAAAGATGGAACCGTAGGAGCATTGCTGAAAGTAGAGATGACCAATGGAGTAGAAGAAGCGGGGGCTGAGAATGATGGTGCAACAGTATCAATGCTGGAGTCGTTGAGAAAGATCTCTTCAGTGTTTAGAGGCGCTGAAGATATTGGGGTAGCTTCCATGGAAGCTTCAGAGACTTGAGGCTCTGAAGTGGTAGTAGGGGCAGGTGATGCAGATGTGGAGGAGTTGACCACAAAATTATCAAGTGTTTCTTGTGAAGAGGCAATCACTAATTCTTGAGCCGGGGAAGGCTGGGGTTTCTCCTTGTGGATCTTCTTGGACTTATGGGTGCCAAGTGGGGTGTTAGATGGTTTCCTCTTATTGGAGGAGGTGGTTGTAGCAGCCTGGGCATCAGCGAAGGGTTGTACCACTGAAGGAGAAAAAGTAGGAGGGTTGAGAAGAGAGAGTAGAGTAGAGAGACATACCTCGCCTTGGATCAGTTTGAAGCCGAGAACCTTAGGGCCGACCTGAGGGAGTTTGTAATCTCCCGAATTGGGGTAGTTTGACCCAAGGAGCATCTGGAGGATTGCAGAGATATATCGGGGGTAAGGAACGTTCACGGAGCGTTCGGGCTTCTCGACCTTCTCCATCAGGTCTTCGAAAATGATTTGGGAATAATCAACTTTTAGCCTTTTCAGCAGGCAATATCTCATGGTTACCTGAGTCTTGGCAGCCTGATTAGTTGAGCCAGTCTTGGCCATCATACAGCTAATGACGTGGGCAAATATAAAATTCATCTCTGCCGACATTTTGTTCTCGAGGACCTTAGTGAGCTTCTTGTCATCCTCCAGGCTTCTGTTGTTGTACCATGCATAGTGCATGAGATCAAGAAAGGCTATCAACTCTTGTTCGCCTTCAGGGGTGTTGGGGTCGATGAAGGGGACGAAGGGGATTTCTTTGGTACGCCCTGGAAGGTTCAGTGCAGAGCGGATGGCTGCAAGAGAAATAGTGCCACGACCCAGTTCAGTTTGAAAACCGATCACTGAGTATTCCTTTCCAGTTTTGTTCGAGGTTTCAGTGGTACGCTCGGCAGTGTACCTGAATTATTGCAGGAGGTGGCGGTGTGCAGGTGGAGTGATTGTCATTGTAATGGCCAAATGGCAGGTCTTCAAGAAGTTTACTGCATCAGTGAGGTGGGGGCTTGGCTTATTCTTGGGAAATTCTAGCAAGGCTAGAGAGTTGTTGGTGGCTAGGACGATCTGGTTCAGTTCGCCTTTCAAGTTAGCAGCTTTCACCATGGTTTCAGCGATAGCAACATTGGTAGCAACGTTGGTTGCCATTTCTGATAAGTAACCAAAAAGTAGAGAAAGATGAAGGAACTTCTTAAAATTGAAAAGGTTTCCAAAAATAATGGTTTTTGAGGTTTTTTAAGGTTTTACAGTTTCCTTTTTATAGAAGAAAAGAGTAAAATGTGGGTTTCTAGTTTTAAAGGATTAAGACTAGTGAAAAGAAGTATTTTCCAGTTTCCTTTTATGGAAGGGATACTGGAAAAACCGTATGAGAAATAAGTTTAAGATTTTTGTTTTAAACTTAAAAAGAAAAACTATATATCAAGTTTTATTTCATAAAATCATGAAGAAGATGATCTTATGTGAAGAACGTTTGTTTTGATCGTTCTAGAACAAGAAAAGTGATCAAAACAAGTTTTAGAAAGGATTTAAGATGAGAAAAGGTTGGAAGAAAAGAATCTGTTTGAAGAATGTTTGAAGATTCGAGTAGTAGGTTGTAAAAGAATCCAAGAACAAATATGCAAAGGGTTTTCTTGCTTGAGAGAGTATGTGCGTGTAAAAGGTAAAAATATAAACTCGAGGTGTTTATATAGTGAGAGTAGAGAGAGAAAGTGATGAGCGGGAAAAAGGCACTCATCATGACACGCGACACGTCCCACGAAGCTTTTGATGACGTCACAGTCAGAAACGTCTTTTAATTTGAAAAAATGTTTCCCTGATTGGTTTTAAAAATTATCAGAGATAATTTGTAAAATGAAGAGTCACTGATTTAAGAAAGACCAGCGATGCGTTTTGTTCTTTCAAAAGAATCACTGAAGAAAAGATTCAGTGATCAATTTAGTTTAGAAAAACATACTGAAGTAAGCTTCAGCGAAAGGAATAGAAAAACATACCTTGATATCAGCGAATCATTTTGTTTAGAGATTTGATGATAAATAGGAAGATAGAATTTCCTTTATTTCTGAAATAATGCGTGACCACTGAAGATTTATTCTTCAAGGTTCAGCATGTCGAGCTCGCTGATGAGAAAGTTGAATCTTGTCTCATCAAGAGGTTTGGTAAAGAGATCAGCTAACTGAAAGTCAGTAGGGATAAAGTGAAGTTCTATATCACCATTCATCACATGATCTCTGATAAAGTGATACCGGATCTCGATGTGTTTGGTCTTTGAGTGTAGCACTGGATTATTGGCTATAGCGATGGCACTAGTGCTGTCGCAATAGATTGGAATTTTGGAGAGCTGAAGGTCGTAGTTTAATAGCTGAGTTTTCATCCATAAGACTTGAGCACAACAGCTTCCAGTAGCTACATACTCAGCTTCAGCGGTAGAAGTGGACACTGAACTTTGTTTCTTGCTTGTCCAACTTACCAGCTTTCCACCCAGGAGTTGACAGCCTCCTGTGGTGCTTTTTCTATCCAACTTGCAACCTGCAAAGGCACTATCTGAATAGTCAGTTAGATCGAACCATGAATCTTTGGGATACCAAAGACCTAGGTTGGGGGTACCCTTCAGATATCTGAAGATTCGCTTTACAGCGATCAGATGTGATTCTTTAGGTTCAGATTGATATCGTGCGCAAAGACAGGTAGCATACATAATATCAGGACGACTCGCTGTTAGATAAAGAAGAGAGTCGATCATCCCTCTGTAGGCAGTGACATTAAGAGGCTTCCCTGAAGGATATTTGTTAAGTGTCAGTGGAGGTGCCATAGGGGTTTTCATAGCTGAGCTTTAAGTTAAATCAAGTTTTTTCAGCATATCTTTAACGTACTTACCTTGGTAGATGAACGTACCCCTATCTCTTTGCTTGATTTGGAGTCCAAGAAAGTAAGTCATCTCCCATCATACTCATTTTGTATTCGGATTTCATTCGTTCAGTAAAACGAGTACATAGAGATGGGTTAGTAGAACCAAATATAATATCATCGACATATATTTGAACAAGAATGATATGACCTTTTACTTTCCTGAAAAATAGAGTGTTATCGATTTTACCACGCTCAATTATTTCAATGAGGAGAAAAGAGGATAGAGTGTCATACCATGCACGAGGTGCTTGTTTCAGACCATAAAGTGCCTTATCCAGTTTATAAACATAACTTGGATGCTTAGGTACAGCGAATCCTAGAGGTTGTTCAACATAGACTTCTTCATTTAGCTTTCCATTTAGGAACACTGACTTAACATCCATTTGATAAACTTTGAAGTCTCTGTGAACATCGTATGCTAGAAATAGATGAATAGCTTCAAGTCTTGCCACTGGGGCAAACGTTTCATCGTAGTCTATACCTTCCTCTTGTCTGTATCCTTAAGCAACTACACGAGACTTGTTGCGGGTTACAGTTCCATGTTCATCTAACTTGTTTCTATAGACCCACTTAGTGCCTATCAATGACTTGTTAGATGGTCTGGGAACAAGATTCCAAACTTTGTTTCTTTCGAATTCAGCCAGTTCTTCTTGCATAGCGCTGACCCAGTTTGGATCTCTGAGGGCATCATCAACTTTCTTGGGTTCAATCAGCGAAATAAAATTAACATATAAACAAATGTTACCTGAACTTCGACGAGTATGAACACCTGCGTTTGGATCACCGAGAATTTGATCAATGGGGTGATTTATAGTCCATCGCTGAGCAAGAGCATGAGCAACTGATTTAGATGGAACTTCTGGAGGAGCTGAAGAAGAAGCTTCAGCGATTTCAGGTAGTTCAGGCAGGATAAGCTGAAGTCCAGATAGAGGTTCTGTAGAAACCAGGATTCAATCTTACAATCAATTATGAACAATTAGGAACAATCAAACAGAGAATTGGATCAAACAGACTTGTATTTAATCAAGAACAGATTACAGATGTAGAGAGAGAATCTCTCTAAGATTACAAAAGTGAATACAAAGATATCTGTGAAACCTTAGTTAGCTTAACAGTGCTAACTTCTATATATACTGTAAAGAAAGTCTAAAGCTACAGTACATATGTATGACAAACCAATTGAACTTATACACGTGTTCTATGGTGTAACAGAATTTAACTGAAAATATCTAAGATCTATGTTCTGAACAACATGTTCAGAACTTCTGAACAATCTTCTGATTAAGCACATCAGAACTTCCTTCAAGTACTTGAGACTTTCATCTTCAACATCAGAAGTTCCGAGTCTCCTACTCAGAACTCTGAACCTTCTATTCAGACTTTCATACTTGTAATCTTTTCGAGACTTCTCTAATCAGAAGTTCTGAGTCTCCAACTCAGAACTCTGAGTCTTCTGCTCAGATGTCAACACTTGTGTTCTTGACAAAACTTCAGATCTAACAATCTCCCCCTTTTTGTTAAACACTCGTGTATTTATCAACATTGAATTCTTTTAAAGTAGGCACAATTTTCAGTAGAATCACGTTCCTCAGAGCAAGCCTTCTATCAATTATTTCAATAAGATCTTTTGTCTTTTGAACTTGGACACCTCTTTCAATCTTCTTTTCCAAACTTTTCTTGATAAACCTGAGTGTTCCAGAGCTATATTTGACAGCTTCACTAGCTCTGAAAAAGATCTTTTGTTTTTGGTTATTCTTCAGTGCAACACCCAATTCTAGCCATTCATTGACATAACCAGTCTTCATCTCATTTAGTTGAACATGCTCATTGTTTGGCTTTGATAGGAAGACACATGGTCTATGAACATATAGAGCCATCTGAAAATCTGTATAAGCATGCCACCTCAGAATATAGAACATAACACTTCTTACTATTGCCAACGTTGCTCTCTCCTTCTTGTATTTAATGCAGTCTTTATTTTGCAGGAGACTGTACAACTTGTAGAAATCCACAACAAATATCTCATCAAAATCATCTTCAGTAAAGTTGTAGACTTTTCCGTCTTCTCTTAGTACTTCAAATCCATAAAACTCATGTTTTCTGAATTGTTTAACAACCAATTCTCTGATTCTAGTGATCATGAAGTCAGAATACACAGACTTCCTTTTCTTTCCCACCATATTTTTCAAATCTGCACGAAGCTTCTGAGAGAATTCTGTCTTGTCATGATACACACTTAGAAAATTCACTTCTCTAGGCTGAAAGAAGTTTGGTAAAGTAAATCCAAAAACATGTCATTAAGATCAACATGTATTTCTTCTTCAACAGCTTCAGATTGTTCTGCTTGTTCAGTATCTTTCATCTGAACATCTTCTTTGTAGAATCCAGATCCGTGCAACAGTTTAGAAATCGAATATGATAAAGCAATAAGAAATATGATTTCAACTGGTCATCCCTTTCATTAACTTTCAGAGAGAATATTACAATACGAATTAGAAAGCTAAAGAGATGATTAGCCTGTTTTTCCAAGCTAATCAACATTAAATACATTGGGCCCGTGGTTAACAAGCCCACGGCCCGTTCACTAAAAAGGCTCAAAATGAATTAATACAAAACCACCCTTGAACTTTAAATCAACATTAAAACCTGCTCTAACAATCTCCCCCTTTGATTTGAAGTTCGAGTTGGCGCTCTAGATCTCTCCAGTTGAAGACATATCTTTCGCCTTGTTCTCGATAGCCATTTGGAAGTCCGTTAGATAATACATCATGATGGTGCGGACCAGGTATCGACGAACAGCTTCGAGTGCCTTTGTAATCTCTAGCGGTCGGATGGTTCTTGTACGTAAGTCTTTCAGAATAACCAGAAAGTCGAGTGGTCGGAGGTTCTTGAAATCAACTTCTGAAAATTTCCATTCGTTCCCATCTTCACGTCTAACAATGAAAACTGGGTAGACGATCCTCATAATACGTCTTGAATAGATACTGATTACCTCTGTGATTCGAAGTTTGGTTCTGACCTGGTTGACTGGAAGACACCGCTGCATTGTGCTGATATATCGGCGTTGAAATTCTGGGTCAAGGTTGTAGATACCCAGATAGAAGGTCGGCTCGATCGGGCGAAGCTTGTGTACGAACAGCTTCTTCAAAGATTCCTCCAAGTGAGGGATAAGTACCATGTTCTTCTCCCAACGGATTTGTTGCTGTTGAGGAGGGGAAGGAAGTTCAGAAGCTGTCGTGGGAGGAGCAGTTGTCGGAAGATCGGAAGTAGTAGACTCGGATCTTGTTGATGATGTTCCAGCGGGTTGAGCATAGTGAACGGGGGTTGCTCCATATAAATTTTGGAGCAGGAACTGATCGTAGTCAATATTGTCGTCCTCATTAGTTGGGAAGACCAAATTTACCTGGAGATTTACAGCACTGGCAGCTTTTTCGTACCATGCGTCTTCGGTCTCCGGGTTAGTCTCACACTCTGGATCTATCATGTCCAGTATCGGTCTGTCTGATGAGTCAAAGTGTTTGAGTTTTAAAATCATTTGTAACCGCAAGCGTACGGTGTCGTAGCATACGGGTCGAACACGTGGAGACAAGAGAATAAGCACAGATTTACCCACGATATTAGCTAGTTGCGCGTAATCAAGAATCGAAGATTGGATTAACACTAGGAATCAAATGACAAAATCTATCACTTAAGCTACACTAACATTAACGACATTTAAAACTAAACGAGGCTAAGCAAAATAAAGAATTAACGAAACAAAGAAAACTAGATTAACAACTAAAATAAAAGTCTAAAGGAAACCTAATTTACACTAAGACTTGAAATTAAAAGACATTAAATCCTACACTAAGCTACCTAAGATGGTGAATATTGATTAAGACCTTTCAAAGTGGGATTTGTCCAATTCAAACATTACTTTCGTCCCTCTTCCAAGGCGACGAAAACCTTTCTTAATTGAAAACCGATTATTTCCATATCGATTAATCTAAAAAGAAGCATTAAGCTAGACAAAATATTCCCAAACAATCAACACATCTATTTTCATGATGTGATGATATTCACCAATTGGTTAACCCAAGTTAAAATCAAATTTCCATTTAAATCTCAACTCTTAAATTCAACAATCACCGAATAGTAGTCTTTTAGCAACCCCCAACTTCCGTCAGTCGGCTAATCAAAGACTATTTCATCAATAAATTGTTTACTTAAAACAACTAATTGACACAAATCAGATCCTTACCAATATTCACCCTAAACTAAGAAATTAACCACACATAAATGAAGGAAATGACATATTACTAAAAATCAACCGAGCGAAAATGAAGAAAACAACGTATTAAACCAAAAACAAGGTTAAACTAGGACTAATCTATGAACAAAACAATGCAGAAATGAAAAACACATAAACCCTAGATCTAGTTTATCAAGAACATCAAAATAATGACAAGATCTAATTTAGAAAACATAAACTCTAACCCAAAACTAGAGAAGAACAAGTTAATGAAGATAAATAATCAATTGCAAAGAATAGACACAACCAAAATCAGAGAAAATGTAAAAATCATGAAATTACTTGAAGAATCTAGAACTACAAATCAAATAGTTGCAGGAAATTGAAATTAACTATCAAAGCTCCAAGATCTAAGCTATAAACACAAATTAAGAAAAGAAAGAAAGCATAAAAGGGAGAAGGAGATACAATTACTCTCTAATTCATAGATTGATGCTCAAAAATCGAGTTCATCCATGGCCATAGCTGCAAATCCAGAGTTTGTAAGCTCCAATCCCAAAAGTAGCTAAAAATCTACACTAATACGTAATGGAAACCCTAAAAATAGTAAAGAGTGACAATAGGGGTCTCTGCCCAAAAGGGAAGCACTAGAAAGCTTAAATAGCCGGGCCCAAATGACCAAAATAGCCCTGACTAAAAAAACACAAAACTTGACAGCAGCGTCGCTCGCGGCCGCGCTTTATAATGCTCGCGGCCGCGAGCAGTGTAAATTTGACAGCATCTCGATTCCTTCTTGCTCGCGGCTACACATCCAATCACTCGCGGGCGTGAGCAGTTTCCAACTTCATTTCTTCGTCTTTTCCGCCCTCCACAATGCTTGTACTTCTTCCCTTCCTTTCTCCATCGGGTTCAAGCATACCTTCACACTAAAAATACTCGCAGAAAACGTGAATATACCTGCAACGAAGTGATAGGCATTGACAAGAGAAAGACTAAACAAAAAGGTATTAAAAATGCATGAGACACGCTAGAACCGAACATAAAACGATGCAAAAATATGCTATAAAATGAAAATAAAACGTGCCAAACAAAATACCCACAAGCTAAACCTTCCTTGTCCCCAAGGAAGAATCTAGAGTTGTCTATAAGACCGAACATGAGAAAAGATAGAAGGAAGGGGGGAAAAGAACAAGCGACGACTTCCACGATTAACAAAACGAGTAGAGACACGACCTCACTAAGCATAACTCTATGATTCGGTTTCCCGGTGCAGAAATGCGACATTGTATCATGTGTTCAGATTAACAATATAAAAGAAACACTTGGTTACCAAAGTATCAAACCGACACAACATCAAGCCAAGTATATTACAAAAAACGCACCAAATAAGACTTTGCTTACATTATCGTAGCCGCTAAGGGAGGGGAGAGTGATCTACAAGAATGGAAGCTCACAGTTTCGCTCAATTCACTCAAATGTGTTTTCGGGATGTGTATACACTCAAAACCTTCCCAACGAGAAATAGGAATGCACTTTTGACGCGTTTGAAACAGTTCTCAAGTCTAAAGATCTTTTGTAAAACTGCATAAATCGAGGACTTTCGGGTAAGGCTAAGGGGTACGGAGGGGGGGGGGGTTAGGAATACTTATCGGGCTATGAGCATTTATTTTTGGGTTTAAGGTGTTATTTTTTTGTGCACATCTAGGCTCTTCCCAAATGTTTTCGATGGATTCACGACTTATTTTGTACTTATAGGCAAAGACTAAATGCAAAGATATTCTCTTTTTTTCTCTTTTTTTCTGTTTTTTTTGTTTTGTTTTTGTTTTGTTTTTTTTTTTTTTGCGCAAGGTTTTGTGAACCCACAAGCTATGCTTGTTTTGGGGATTCAACAAACCACCCACAAGCTATGATTGTGTTTATTTCTAGAGTAAATGCCTAGATCCATGTCATTTCGGGAAGTTTTAACCTATGTGTGCAATTTTTGGGGTTTTATGGGTATTCAAAAAGAAAGGCTAGTGTTTGGGCTCAAAGTGGCTGCAAATGGTAAATATTTATATTTTTAACTTTTGGGATTTATTAGAGAATGATGGCCTCTATGCAATTTCACAATCAACCTAGACGAGAATTTTGTCAAACACCTAAAGATACACCTCGATGGGAGGTAACACACAAGAAGAAAGAAAGTGGGATTGATTATGAATGTGTCAATCCAATACGGCCCAAATTCTCACAAGGTGTAATCCATTCATGTAGTCACGAGTGTAATGTAGGAGGACTACGATAATAAAGATAATCCTAGTGGTAGCGTGTAGCAATATACAAGATGGTGTGTGCAAGTGACCAACTAAAGCAAAACAATGTTTCCTAAAAAAAATCTTTACAACATGGTTATACATCGCAAAACACACTGTTACACCTAACATTTGGATCATGCTAAGTGAGAGGTGGTTGCTACAAGCTCTAATGCCATGGAGATATGTCAAAAAAAAAAAAATTAATTTTTTTTAATTTTTTTTTTGGGGGGAAAGAAGGATATACAGACACTAACATGCATAGACTAAGCAAATAAAACTAAAAGAAGGAAGGAAGACTGTCCACCCACAAGCAAAAAGGAGCATTGTCCTCAATGCTGGGAATATAATGCATGCATGAAATGCAATTAACTAAATGAGTCCTATATGCAAAATGAAAACTACAAAAAGAAGTAAGGAAAAAGAGAGACAACACCTAAAACTCACGGTGCGGGAAGTGACCCGCGTCGGCAAAGTATTTGTGGATATCCCCAACCAAAAGTCGTGTCTGATGAGTGTCGGTAGCTACTGACTGTAACTGGGCGCTCAAGGCATCAATTTGAGATTGCAAGCTAGAGGCGGGTGCTTCTGGATCATCCGCTTCCCTTCGGTGGTGCCACAATATCCTCTCCCTCAACAACTATTGAGATATTCAAGACCGGCTCATTTTTCAGAAACGGGGGGCTTGCATCAAAGATCGCCTCAACTATCTTTGCATCCTCATCCACACGAATCAACCCCTCAACCTTTAACTCATCTTCTTCCAGCAGGTTTTCAAGTGAATCCAAGGTGTAACAATCATCAACTTGAGGTGGTAGTCCCATGGATTTCTTCAGCTCAAATTCAACTTTTTCATTTCCAACCGATAATGAAAGCTTGCCATTTTTCACATCAATCATGGCTCCCGCAGTGGCTAGGAAGGGTCTACCCAAAATAATAGGAACATTGGCATCCTCGGGCATTTCCATCACAACAAAGTCACACGGAATTGTCATTCCGCCCACCACAACTGGTACGTCCTCCAAGATGCCTAGTGGGTATTTCACCGAACGATCCGCCAATTGCAGGGATATTTGGGTGGGCTTGAGCTCATGAAAATTCACCTTATGAACGATAGAGAGTGGCATGAGACTCACACTTGCCCCTAGATCACAAAGTGCACGATGAAAGCATACTCCACCAATCGAGCAAGGGATAGGGAAACTCCTGGGATCTCCTAGATTTTCGGGTTTTGTATTAGATAACAATGCGCTACACTCCTCGGATAGTAAAATACGGCTTTTCTTCTTATTCGAAAGAAGATCCTTGAGGAACATGGCATAAGAAGGAATCTCTGCTATAGCATCCATAAAAGGGATAGTCACGTGTAATTGCTTCAAAGTTCCCAAAAATTTTGCATATTTCTCTTCTAATCTTTCCTTTTCAAGGCGAGATGGGAATGGGACAACCGGGATAGTGAAACGTGGAGGGACATGGGTTTCCTCACTAACCGGTTTCTCACTTCCTTGCACAACCTTTTTCGCAACCTTCCCTTGAGTTGTATCCAAATCTTCACCAACCGTAGCCGTCTCCTTGACTTTCTTTTCAACTCCTGTCAAAGTCTTTCCACTCCTCAAAATGATAGCATTGATTTGGCCTTTTGGGTTTTGTTCCGGTTGCCCTGAAAATTGGCCTTGTTGCCTATTGGAATTGGTGAGTTGTTGAGCCAATTGAGTCAGTTGGGTTTCTATCATCTTGTTATGGGCAGTCACGGACTCTAACCGACTGTTCACTTGCTGAATTGAGTTCTGAAAATGTTCATTCTTTTGGTTTTGATTGAGGATGCAACTTTCCAAGAGGGATTCTAGATAGGTTCTCGGTGCGTGTTGCTGAAAAGGGTTGTTTGGAGCCAGAGGACGGTTCTGGAAGACATTTTGCTGCTGTTGGAAGGAGGGTTGTTGTGGAAAAGGTGGTTGAGGTTGATACATCATGGGTTGTTGTGGTTGGAATTGCATCGGTGGCTGATGTTGTTGTTGTTGGAAAGAGGATTGGGGTTGTTGATTAGTTGGTTGCTGCATCTGAGATGGAGGTAGGTTGTGACGCCATGAAAGATTAGGATGTTTGCTCCATCCCGGATTGTAAGTAGGAGCATTGGGATCATTGACTCTATGTTGATTACGAGGCTGAATTTGCAAGGCATTCATCTGTTCCATGGTCATGTTGTTAACTGATGGACATGATTCAAAATCGTGTCCTTGTACCCCACAAACCTCACAAGATAAAACCGGCTGCTCTTGAGGTTGTTGAATCTTGCTTATCTTTGTCAACTTATCATCGACTCGAGCACTCATATCGTCGATCTTTGCCACTATAGCTGCAAAAACGTCATTCTCGGATATCTTAGTCGCCTTCTTATGAATGGTTCGGTCACTTGACCATTGATAGTGGTTTGTGGCCAAGTTTTCAATAAATGACTTGACAACGGTTGGAGTTTTGCTCATGATTGTACCCCCGGCTGCCGTATCAACAGAAAATCGGACATCCGGTTTCAACCCATTGTAAAAAATTTGGATCAACATCCAATCTTGTATTCCATGATGAGGACATTGACGTTGGAGCCCTTCAAACCTTTCCCAGGCTTCATACAAAGATTCTTGGTCAAACTGAGAGAAATTGTTGATGGCAGTGCGAAGCTTGGCCGTCTTCCCGGGTGGGAAGAATTTAGTGAGAAAAGCACGTGAAAGAGTATCCCAAGAGGTGAAGAAGTTTGCATCATGACTATTCAACCACTCCTTTGCACCATCTTTCAAAGAAAATGCAAATAACTTTAGACGGATCGCATCCTCGTTGGCCCCATTTATCTTCACGGTATCACACTTCTCAACGAAAGAGTTCAAATGCTTCGATGGGTTCTCCATGGGTGTACCTCCAAACTGATCTTGCATGATAAACATGATCAGATTGGTCTTGATCTCAAAGTTATTGGCTGCAATAGGCGGCCTAGCAATGCTTGAGGTGATGCCGAATTGTGGTTCGATGAAATCCTTGAGTGTACGCTCTTCTTCTGCTTCCTCTGCCATTTTCGCTTCTTTCAACTTTCGTGTTCTTTCCGCGTTTAACCTCCTTGCAGTAGCTTCTATCTCGGGATCGAAAAGGAATTTCGTTAATGCTTGTGATCTCCTATGCATAAAACTCAAGGCTACTGAGGATCACAACATTGAACAATTTGTTAAAAACATGTGAGGATATAAATGCATGCAAGCAATAGTAATAACAAAGAAAAGAAAAGAAATACGAAACAAGTTTTCACAGAACAGGTGCTCGCGGCCGCGCTTTATATTGCTTGCGCCCGCGAGGAACACCTGAAATCAAACAGAAGCTAAGCTCACGGCCGTGCTTTATAATTCTCGCGGTCGCGAGGAGCTACCAAAATCAAACAGAAGTTATGCTCACGGCCGCCCTTTATAATGCTCGCGGTCGCGACTAAGGCAAAAATCTCAGGTTTGATTTTTTTTTTTTAATTTTTTTTTTTAAACTTTTTTAATTTTTTAACCAAAACCACAAAAGGTAGAAAAGATAGGGAAACGCATCCTAGTATACCACAAGCTATATTCTATGTTACTCTAATTGCCTCCCCGGCAACGGCGCCAAAAACTTGTTTGAGTTTTAAAATCATTTGTAACCGCAAGCGTACGGTGTCGTAGCATACGGGTCGAACACGGGGAGACAAGAGAATAAGCACAGATTTACCCACGATATTAGCTAGTTGCGCGTAATCAAGAATCGAAGATTGGATTAACACTAGGAATCAAATGACAAAATCTAACACTTAAGCTACACTAACATTAACGACATTTAAAACTAAACGAGGCTAAGCAAAATAAAGAATTAACGAAACAAAGAAAACTAGATTAACAACTAAAATAAAAGTCTAAAGGAAACCTAATTTACACTAAGACTTGAAATTAAAAGACATTAAATCCTACACTAAGCTACCTAAGATGGTGAATATTGATTAAGACCTTTCAAAGTGGGATTTGTCCAATTCAAACATTACTTTCGTCCCTCTTCCAAGGCGACGAAAACCTTTCTTAATTGAAAACCGATTATTTCCATATCGATTAATCTAAAAAGAAGCATTAAGCTAGACAAAATATTCCCAAACAATCAACACATCTATTTTCATGATGTGATGATATTCACCAATTGGTTAACCCAAGTTAAAATCAAATTTCCATTTAAATCTCAACTCTTAAATTCAACAATCACCGAATAGTAGTCTTTTAGCAACCCCCAACTTCCGTCAGTCGGCTAATCAAAGACTATTTCATCAATAAATTGTTTACTTAAAACAACTAATTGACACAAATCAGATCCTTACCAATATTCACCCTAAACTAAGAAATTAACCACACATAAATGAAGGAAATGACATATTACTAAAAATCAACCGAGCGAAAATGAAGAAAACAACGTATTAAACCAAAAACAAGGTTAAACTAGGACTAATCTATGAACAAAACAATGCAGAAATGAAAAACACATAAACCCTAGATCTAGATTATCAAGAACATCAAAATAATGACAAGATCTAATTTAGAAAACATAAACTCTAACCCAAAACTAGAGAAGAACAAGTTAATGAAGATAAATAATCAATTGCAAAGAATAGACACAACCAAAATCAGAGAAAATGTAAAAATCATGAAATTACTTGAAAAATCTAGAACTACAAATCAAATAGTTGCAGGAAATTGAAATTAACTATCAAAGCTCCAAGATCTAAGCTATAAACACAAATTAAGAAAAGAAAGAAAGCATAAAAGGGAGAAGGAGATACAATTACTCTCTAATTCATAGATTGATGCTCAAAAATCGAGTTCATCCATGGCCATAGCTGCAAATCCAGAGTTTGTAAGCTCCAATCCCAAAAGTAGCTAAAAATCTACACTAATACGTAATGGAAACCCTAAAAATAGTAAAGAGTGACAATAGGGGTCTCTGCCCAAAAGGGAAGCACTAGAAAGCTTAAATAGCCGGGCCCAAATGACCAAAATAGCCCTGACTAAAAAAACACAAAAACTTGACAGCAGCGTCGCTCGCGGCCGCGCTTTATAATGCTCGCGGCCGCGAGCAGTGTAAATTTGACAGCATCTCGATTCCTTCTTGCTCGCGGCTACACATCCCATCACTCGCGGGCGTGAGCAGTTTCCAACTTCATTTCTTCGTCTTTTCCGCCCTCCACAATGCTTGTACTTCTTCCCTTCCTTTCTCCATCGGGTTCAAGCATACCTGCACACTAAAAATACTCGCAGAAAACGTGAATATACCTGCAACGAAGTGATAGGCATTGACAAGAGAAAGACTAAACAAAAAGGTATTAAAATGCATGAGACACGCTAGAACCGAACATAAAACGATGCAAAAATATGCTATAAAATGAAAATAAAACGTGCCAAACACAAAGTCGACCAGTTCCTGTGTTGAACCCTCGGGCTTTTAAACCGTCGGGTCTTCTTCATCTGAAATCTCCATATCTATGACCATATCTGCTAGTGGAAACTCAGCTTTGGGTGCTTCTGATGTAGTTGCCGCAGTTGGGGTTTCCTGTTGAACCACTGTTGTAGTTTTGGCAGTCATGATCAGGGCGGTCTCGGTTTGGCGTAGACGTTTCTCCCCCTCACGGTGATCAGGATCATCCTGGTCATCGTGCTTGCGTTTGAGACCGCCGACTTGACTCTTACAAGTGGCTTCTAGTGAACGGACCCTCTCAGACAGCGTGGTTAGCGCTTTGTTGTATTCGTTGAGGGTCGAGTCGATGGAGTCGAGGAGAGAGGTAATGGATGAAGACGGAGCAGTGACCTGTGATCGGAGAACAGAGATCAGGTCTGCTTCGGTAGATGCGGTGGTGTCGGATTCCTGGAGCAGTTGGGCCAACAGCATCGTCTTCAGGGTCTCCACCGAATAGATTGGTTGCTGTTTAATCGGTGGAGGTACAGAGACGGTTTCAGTATCGACGAGGTGGCCTTTACCTTTGATAGCGCGCATAGCATTGGCAAGTTCAGCGGCTACGTGATGCTGCATCAGTTGCTCCATATCCTGGCGGATAGCCTTAAGGGTGCTGTCCAGAGACCCCGTGACACGAAGTCTGGGTTACTAACTCCGGGACCACTTAGGTTACCCGTTGAGGCATCTACCACGGGGTTAGAGCCACCTACGTTCACAGTTGGCGTGATATTAGTTGTGGTAGGATTTCCGTCCGATCCTCGTGTTCCGGTAGACGGAGACACTACAGACGTTCCGGTCGGATCACTTAGAGCCGCGACTTGGTGTTGTTCCACATAAAGTGTCCTAGTCAAAGAATCTTTAATAACAAGTGGAACTAGACTCGATGGTGCACTGAAAGAAGTCGAGACCGGGGGTTGCTGGTCTCTTGTTTCAACACCAGTACCCTCCGAGTGAGAGACCGGTGGAAGTTGTGCTATATCCCCGTGTGAGACTGAAACGTCCGTCTTTTGAGAGACGGATGAGTGGCTGAGGGGGCCGTGAAATTGCTCCGCTGGGTCCACGGAGGCTTCTTCAATACCCTGTCCCAACAAATGAGACGAGGTAGTAGATGTGGCAACCCGGATATGACGTGGCTGGTTTCGCTCAGGAGCCTCGTTATCTTTACGGCTCAATCTTTCTTGGTTCGCGTTCGACCTTAACACCCTCCTTTTCACATGTTCTATGTCCCGGGGAAGGGCCCTTCGGCTCTGGCTGGACCATGGGATTCCCTAACTCTCGTCTATATGCTATCACAGGTAGGGTTTCAGGCATATGCATAGGGCGGATATTATCCTGCTCCCCCTCAAAACATACATGGGGATTGACTTGCTCCCCCTCGGAGTGAGAGTGATATCAACACAAGAAAAAATATTTAGACTTTGTAAGAAAAACAGTGTGACTCTTCCCCTCGGATTGAGGTTGTTGATCCGCCATGGAATATCTGTAAAAGATCCAAAGTTAGTAAACAAGACAGATAAACAAGTTCCGGCGCGTACTTCTGTTGTAAGTGGATCAATCTGAGACAGATTGAGTACTGGCAGTGTGATGGCAGGTGCTGAATTGACAAATACACAGGAGTCCGGACATAATGAAGATATGTAGAACATCCCGGACAAACCATACTTCCCGGAAAAATAGAGTTTCTGGACAAGCATGGTATCCGGATGAAAGAGGACGGAATGGCAAACCTTTCCGGTCTAAACAAAGTATCCGGACAAAGGGTGTTTCCGGACAGAGTAGGGATTTCGGATAGTCCTACCCGGATACCCATCCGGTCCGGAAAGTCATCCGGACTGATGGGTGTCTGGACACTTTTACACTTTAAAGAATGATTCCATTTTTCAAAGATATGAAACCTGTAAAATTTTGAAAAAATGGATCTCTCGCTCCCCTTCAAACTGAGAATGGGGAAAAACTTGCTCCCCCTCGGATAGTATATAGGGATGTGCAATGGAGAGTCCGACACACAATAACTTTAGACTTTTAAAGAAAAATTTGTGTCGCTCCCCCTCGAATGATGAACATAAGGGTATATGCTCCCCCTCAGAATGTGCGCATAGTGTGAAGTGCACACGGGAGTATTCACACACAAAAAAAAACTTTTGACAGATGAAAGAAAAAACTGTGTGTGACGCTCCCCCTCAACAGTAGAGTATACTTACCTGATGGCTGATCATGCTCCCCCTAAACACATGAGCAGTCGTGAAATTACAGGTATAGTCAAACCTCACGTCTTCTTAATATTGTTCCTTGTAGATCGTGAGCAGCTCCCTCCTTCCGGTCATGTGTGTGGAGCATCCAGTATCTAAGTACCACACATGACCGTCCTGCAAAACAAGTTTAGCGGACCTTGGGTACCCAGATTTTCCTGGGTCCAGGAGGGTTAGATTTTACACCTTTCGGAGGAACCTGTTTTGAAGCAGATTGCCTCTTGGGTGTGGGTTTTACCTCAGTAGGAGGAACCTTTTTGAATTAGGTTTCCTTTCCTGATTTGGTTTAACCTCTGATTGGGGACTCCGTTTGGATTTAGACTTCTTTTTGTTCTTACGGGGTCTCCATTTGGGTGTATGATTATACATGTGATATGACCCAAACCAATCATTATTGTTAATGTCATCAAAGTCATTCCAACCACAGCTAGAACAACACAAACTGAGCTTACCGGGTGATGGACTTACCGGGTAGTAAGAGATTCCGGATAAAAGGTTTTCCCGGAAACTTAATGTTGTCCGGATAAAACAATTTTTACCGGATACTCAGAGTTGTCCGGATAAAAGTTCTTTACCGGAAACTTTGGGTTTCCGGAAGGAAATACCCGGAAAGAGTGGAAATTAAATGACTTACGCGGAAGACTTACCCGAAAAAATGGCGAGTCCGGATGGATTTTCACACAATTATCCGGACACTTGGTTGCTGTCCGGAAAAGTCGGCTGGCTTGTCATGAAAACTGGGCTGTTTGCTTAAATCGATCGAACTTTCGATTAGGGTTGCCCAAAATCGATCCTGGAAGATTAGTAACAATGCCAAATACAAAAATAACACTAACCCAATCGATTTCAATGCAAAAACACCTAGTTTTGATGATAAAAATTGAATCTTTGATGAAGAACACTACCAAAACTTTTGATATTGATTTGCTTAATTAACCACTTAAACGATCGAATTAGAGCACGAAAATTTGCAGAATTACTAATATCAATGATGCTAACACAACCCAATAAGCAGAAACAATCAATTTCGACAGAATCAAAGATTTGAAAATTCAAGAATGGTCAGACGAGAAAAAGTCAAACTAACCAGAAATCGATGAATAAAGCTTTGAATCGAATCCGTCTATCTGCTATGATACCAATTGTAGAATCCAGATCCGTGCAACAGTTTAGAAATCGAATATGATAAAGCAATAAGAAATATGATTTCAACTGGTCATCCCTTTCATTAACTTTCAGAGAGAATATTACAATACGAATTAGAAAGCTAAAGAGATGATTAGCTTGTTTTTCCAAGCTAATCAACATTAAATACATTCGGCCTGTGGTTAACAAGCCCACGGCCCGTTCACTAAAAAGGCTCAAAATGAATTAATACAAAACAACCCTTGAACTTTAAATCAACATTAAAACCTGCTCTAACATTCTTGAGACAAGGCATCTGGAATAACCTCTTCAACCTCTGAGTAAACTCCATTTACTTCATATTCAGTAGGAAATACAAAGTCTTTGTGTAGCAACTTCTTTGGGTTTTCTTCTGAGAGCATCCATTCACTACAATCTTTGACTCTTGTTCTGAGATCCAATCTCTCTTTGATATGTCTTGTGCATTTTTCTTTCAGAATTGCCTTTTCTCCTCCAGCACTTAATTCCATTTCCACCAACAACCATTGTAAAGTAGCATCACTGTACTTCACCAAATCATTTAATCTGAAAAACTTTCTTACTCCAGAATCTATATATGCAAAACCTTCATTTTCAACTCCTACAGCAATAAATCCACGACCACCAATTTCATGAATGGGATTATTGATTGGATGGCTCAAGTTACACTTCTCTTTCCCTGCTTCAATTGCCAACTGAAAATCATAGGTGTACATATTTCTTACATAAATCCCCAGAATTCTTCTGCATTCAAGTTCTATCCAATATTCTTCAGTACAAGCAAAGAACTTCACCAAGAAAATTTGATCATCCAAAAACAATCTATGGAAGTCAAAACTAGTCATGCTTACTTTCAGATTCCCTTCCTTCTGAACTGTTAAACTCACATATTTCAGCCCATCAAACTCATCAATCTGAAACTCCCATACTTTCACAATTGCTTTCTGAACATGTAGTCTTTCATCAGGTTTTCTGAATCTGTTAGAAGCTTCCACATAAATCATCTGAACTCTTTCATCCATGAAGCCATCGATAAAGTTCTCAATAATCACTGAGTCACTTCATGTGCAATAAAGATATTCATACGTTTCTTCTGGAAATACATCTTTGAATAAAGTCACATAAAGGTTCTTTCAGAATTGGTAACTCAAACTTTGGAATCTCAATAGGTTTTCTGAATACATACTCCTCAGGCATGAAATAGTTCTCAATTATGTCAAACTCCTTTTTATTTACTCCCAATTCATCACTAAAATGTAGTTGAAATTCATTCTGAAACTTTTGTGAATAATCAACTGAGTGATCCTCTTCTCCCAACAAGTCAATAGGCCTCACTGTTCTGATACATCTTTGAACATTCTGTATGTTAAGAGCTCTGACCAACTCACTGTGCATTCTCCTTATCAGAACCTCATTCAACCTTCTTTCTTCCATCCCAGAATTAAAGAGCTCACCTTTGGTATAAGGAACAATTTTTGTACAAGAGTTCACTTCAGAACTTTCAATCAAACTTTCCTTAGAAGAATTTTTCAAATTCACATCAAGACTATTTTCAGAAGAATCTGACATCATTTCTTCTGTCATAATATTCTAATCTGTCTTTATAACCTCATCTGATCCAAAAATGCTCTTTTCCCTTTCCATGACAACATCATCTTTCATCACATTGTCATCTGCTATAATATCATATGCTACAATCTCCTCATCTGCCACTATCACATCAGTTTCATCTGAATTCTTTTCAACTTCTGTATTTAATTCCAATTCCTTTGTTTTGTCAGTAACAATATCAGAAGAGTTTTCATTTCCCACATTCTCAACTTCCATAGCTTCTTCAGTGTCTGAACTTATTTCAAGAACCTCCACTGATTTTTCAACATCTGCTGATTCATCAACCAACTTTTCAATATCTTGTGAATTCTGAACATTTTCTGAATTCTGAACCTCTGCATCTGCTAACTGCATATCTGCTAACTCAAAATCTGCTAACTCAATATCTGCTGACTTTTCAACATTTTCTAACTCATCAGTGCTTTGTTTATCAACCTCAGTACTTTGCTTTTGCCTTTTCTCCCCCTTTTGATGATCATGAGGATCATTATCATCAAATTTTTTTAAGGAATGAGTTGATTCTAATTAAGGTTCAGCTACAAATACAGGCATGATAGCTAGAGGCTTTGACACATTTGCTAGATGTGAACTGAAAACTTGCAACAAAGATGATTTCATATCATTCATATTCTTTAATAACTCCTTTTGAAATTCTGACAGATTATCCTTGATCTCCTTTTTGTGAGATTCCAAGGATTCTTTCACTATATCCACCTTTGATTCAACTGATTTAGTTTTTCCTTCCAACATAATTCTGAGTTCCTTCACTTCATTTTTTAAAGAATCAACAGTACTCTCCAATTTTTCAACTTTCTCCCCCAACACCTGATTTTGTTTCAGAATCTTTTGAAATTCAGAATTTTCTAACAGTGAACCTGGAGTAACAGATGCTCCAGTTTTCATGTGTTCAGAGAACTCATGGCCTGTAGGTGTCACAAAGTCACCATGTACAACAGATGCACTGTGTAATGAAGCTTTTAAGATGTTCACTTCACCAGGACTTCCATCCAATCCTTGACAACCAATAATAGGAATGTCTATGGATGTTGATACAGGAATACGAAATTCTTGTGATGTGCATATGTTCAAAAGAATTTCAGGCTCAATTTGGATATTACTGTGCAATCCAGACTCAAAGTGTTGAAAAATAGGGTGGGATTTATCACCTCCCTCCAAATGAGTTTGGGATGGTTCCCCTGTTTGTTTTGAAACAGTAGCATGTTGAAATGCTTCTGAGTGGCTAGGGATGGGTTGTTCAAGTTCCACCACGGGCTCCATGGTGTTTTCTTCAATGTTGGTCACCAAGGGTTGTGAACCAACAGTAGATGTGGTTGCCTGGATTAATTCGGCTGGATCAGAATTATCTCTTAATGTTTCTAATTCTGTTAACATTCTCTCATCCTCACCTCTCTCTTTCCGTTTTTCACTTTCCATGCTAACCAATCTCTCTGAATTTTCCCTTTCAATTCTCTCAGAATGTTCTCCCACCTGAACATTCTCCCCCTCTTTAACTGCACTAGACCCCTCACCTCTCCTCTCAGGGTTGTCCTCATGGGTAGGAATTTGAGGTTGTTCAAATCCCATAAAGGTGCAATTAGCTTTTAATATCTCACTGTCCCCTGGAATATATTGCCTAAGTGACCTTGGAAGAGGTCTGTGATTTGGAAAATTTTCAAGTTTCAGAGATGAAATCATTTTACCCATATAGAAGATTGGCCCATGCTCCTCATTTGATCTTCTTGGAATGTTTCTATCTTGATCCATTGCATACCAGATTACCAACTGCTAATACCTCTGATAAGGTATATATGTAAGTGGCTTATCCCTTGTTTTTCTTTCCAATGCTTTCTGATTCCTCTCAAAAGTATTCTTCATATCTTCCCATAAGATAGCAGCATAGTCATAGTGCCTATTCTTCACTAACCCATGAAAGATCTGCAAAATTTGCCTTGAACCTTGATCCAGTGAATTGTTCTTCCCAGATAGACACTTGTTGATAATGTTGAAGAAACATGCCCAGATTGGTGGCTATTTGTTCCTTCTAAATAAGCTTAGATTTCTCAGTTCCTCATTGTACCCTAATCTTCTAAATTCAGCTATTAATTCCTCTGTCAATGGTGAATCTTCAAAATCTGATTTCCCTTGTAAATCATCTTTTTCTGGTAGCCTCAGCATTGTTCTCATAAATTGTACAGTCAAAGTTACAGTAACTCCCCCTATTTCAGATACAAATTTGTTACCTTGTAACTCCAAATGTTTCCACCACTGTTGTATATATTGTACAGGAACAAATTTCTTCATTGTAAACCACTTCTTGAATGGATGGTACTTCAGCAACTCTATGATTATTCTATGTTCTTCTTTGAATCTAGTTTCATCAAGCACTAACACACAATTGTTTTTGTTAGGTCCATGATCTTCAACAATCCAAGAACTAGTAACAAGAAGATGTAGAAGCTTTATTAGAAAAGTAAATCTAAACTAGAGAGAACACAAGATGTTTAGAAAGCTACATTGTGAATTATGAAAGTTGTTTTTACAAACTACATTACAAGTCATATTTATAGTCTACATCACTTGTTACATTGCTTAAGCACAAGCCCATTTACAAAGCCTTTGCTTTACAAAACTTTCTAATATTAAGGACAACTGTAGTGTCCTAACAGTTTTCAATCAACTCCAAATACTCACTCTCAGGTGCTATTCTCTCCAAAGAATTTGATCTTCCAGACATTACAGATCTAACCGCACACTGTTCATGTTGTATATTTTCATTTCCCCTATCTGCATTTCCCTCTGATTCGGCCATATTCTCATCCCCTGCACCTCCTTCAACATTTTCTCCTAGAACAATATTTTCTCCTATAGCCCCTTCTTCTACGACTCTATTCTGAGGCATTCGAACTTCATCATTGTCTGAATCTGAGGATTCCATCAAGGTTTTCGAGGAATGTAATGATATAGCTCTACTTCTTCTTGAACCAAACATGATTAATACAGATGATTGAAAGAAAACAGAATCGAAGAACTTTGGATTTGTGCTTATCTCACTTTTCACTCTTGGAATTCAAATGAATTTGAAAGAGGGATTTTAAGTTCTATTTAAAATCCGCGAAGCTGAAAGGTTTCAAACGGTGAAAAGTTGTTTTTTGTCAGAGTTATAACGGATTTCAACACTGTGAAGTACCACAAAAGATATTAAATGAAATGTGGCATATTCAAAGAATAAGAAGCTGACACGTGTTATTTAATAGAAATTAACACATATTAAAAGTTCTGAATAACACGTTCAGAAGTCTGAGAAAGCATACTCAGAAGTTCCGAGTACACAGTTCAGAAGAAATTCCCTTGGAACCAATATTTCATTTAAAATCAACTTCTGATTAATATAAAACATTTAATCATCCAGAAGTAGTTTGAACAGATAGAAAATTATTTTATCATCAAAATTCTGTCCCTCTTTTAATGACTTGGAATTTCTGGAAAATCCTTTAAAATCTATCTTCTGACTTGAAAAATCTTTTTAAGATTCAGAAGTAGTTTGAACAAGTGAAAATTATTTTATCATTGAAAGCTTGTTCACCTTAGAATGATTAGTGATAAGAAAAGAATACAAACCTTTTAGTTACTTCAGAAAGATTTCTAAAAGATATCAATGCTCCCCCTTGACTTTAGCATATACTCAAACACATATTAGACATAAGGAATATTAAAAAAAATAAAACAATTAAAACAGAAAGAACTTAACAAAATATTGTAACACTTGTATTTTTCAGAAACGATTTCTGAAAGATAGTCAGAAGTTCTGATTTATCTATTCAGAAGTAAACAATTGAAGTCAGATTTCTGAAGTATTTGACTCAGAAGTTCTGAACTCAAGACTCAGAATTCTGAACAAGAGAGTCAGAGTTCTGAGTACACTACTCAGAAAATCTTACTTAGTAAAAAAATTTATTTCTGAAAAATAACAAATATACTCAATTAGTCAGATTAAGCATTCCTATTTTACATATGAGAAAAGTAAACCTTTTGTGATCAATAGGCTTTGTGAACAAGTCAACAAATTGATACTTTGTATGCACAAAGTGCATTTCTATAGTTCCCTTTTCCACATAGTCCTTAATAAAATGATACCTTACATCAATATGTTTGGTCTTTGAGTGCTGAACAGGATTCTGAGTGATGGCAAGTGCACTTTTCGAGTCACAGTAAATTGGAATCTTATTAAGCTGATATCCATAGTCCATGAGTTGTGTTCTCATCCACAAAGTTTGAGAACAGCAAACAGCAGCAACTACATATTCTGCTTCAGCTGTTGATGTGGAAACACAATTTTGCTTCTTTGAAGCCCAACTCACTATCTTGTCTCCCAAAAAAATGACAAGCACCAGAAGTACTTTTCCTGTCCAATCTCATTCCTGCATGATCAGCATCAGTCTGAAAAGAAGTCTGAAACGATCGAACATAAGAAATATCGCACAGTCCAGAAAACCACAAAATCTTCAAATTGATGATCCAAAACTCTGAATTAGCTCTCGATCCGTGAAGAAACAATGTTCTACAATCCAAACCGAATCCAAAGAACTAAATCCTGATCAAATTCGACCAAAAAACACCAAAATTTGTTAAAAACTCAAGAAAATGAGATTTTCTTGAAAAAATTTAAGGAAATCAATCAAATCTTCTTGTGTAATCAACAAAAAATTGTGTTTGATCACTAGAAATCCTTCTCTATATCATGAATTTGCTCTGATACCAATTGATAAACCAAGATCTATCAAGATTAGAGAGAGAGAATCTAGAGAGAGAAATATGCCATCTGTTACTCTCAAAATATGAACTGTTGTTTACAAAAGCTAACACAAGGGTTTATATACCCTTGACTATAGAAAGTCAAACTAGACTTATTACAAGCTTAAAATAGATAAGCCTTCATTACAACACTAAAAGTAGCATTAACAGATACAAAGTTCAATGAGAAGACCAAGGAAGATCCCCTTGCCTTAATGTCTCACAAGAAGGAAAAGCAAGCTTCACGCAGTTCGTATCGAGAAGAAGCGCCAAGTGATTCTGAGCACGAAGATGACGAACCAGAAAGTGATTCTGCTCCCGAGCTTGACAGCATCAAGAAAGTTGTTGCCTTGTTATCCCGGGAGTACGCACGAAATAAATTTTTCAAGAAGCCGACCAACAACAACCAGCGTTACTCCAGCAACACCAAGCGTCGAGACTACAAGGACAAGTACGAAGGCAAGCGAAAGACTGAAGATGGAAGAAAGAGAAATGATGAAGGGAAGCGATCTGAAGGGAAATCTGATGACAGAGCTGATGATGAACCAGTTAAATGTTATAACTGCGAAAGGCGCGGCCACTTCGCTAAAGACTGCCGGAAGCCTGTAGTACGCAATGCTGAGTACTACAATAACAAGATGCTCCTGTCAAGCCAGAAGGAAGTTGGCAAAGCGTTACTGGTGGAAGATGATCATTGGCTCCTAAAGATTGATGACGAGAATGAAGATAAGGAAGCACATATGTGTTATACTCGCCTCAATCCGAAAGAATCTGATTCCGAAGATGACTCTTCCGACAAGAAGAAAGACAAGCACGAATGCCAGGTATGTGGTTCTTCCAATGCTAACCTAGTTAATCAAATGCATGAAATGGTGCGTACCTTAGATTCATTCAAACATAAGGTTAAGACCAAAGACGTCCATATCTCTAAGCTAGAAGTGGAGGCTAAGATTAAATATGATACGATTGGCAAGCTAGCTATTGAAAAGGCCGGGGACAGATGTGTGATAGAAAACTATCAAACTGAGTACTCGGCCATTTCAAAACGAGCTGAACTCCTCGAGACCCAAATATCTGAATATACTCAAAAGCTAGAGAAGTCTCAGGAGGAGTATTCCAAGAGCATTTTAGTTCAAGAAAATGTTTTAAAAGAAAATGAGAAGTTGACCACTAAGCTTAAGGATCTTGAATCCAAACTTTACAAACTTGGTCAATCTGAACAAACCATCCACTTGAACAAGCCTAAGGAGTTTAAATATTACAACTCACAATGAGGTCTCGGTTATGATAATCCGTGTTACCTCAAGAAAATCTTATCTAAGGTTCCAACTCTTTATGAATTCAACTTTTTAGGACTTGATAAGAAATATCCAGAGTACAAGATTAAGTGGACGAAACCATCTCCGGAAGATGAGGAGAAAGAGGATTTTAAAAGAAAAACAGATATACCTCTACCACCAATTGAGCTAAACCTAAAATTGATAATCCTAATTCAGATATGAACGCAAAATCGGATGATGAGCCGCCTAGGAAGAACATCAATGTACAGATCCCTTTCGTGTACGAAACGCTTAATGCGTCCTATTTAAAAAGCAAAACCTCTTATCTCTTCAACGATTATTTTGACATCTGCTCGCTTGCCAAAACGGTTGAAACTCCGGTTCCCGTTCCGGCAACATCAGATGAAGATTCTAAAGAGAAATCAGAGTGTAAACGTTATATTCCACCTCTGATTTTGGAAAACATTATTTTCAAACTTGAAGAATTGATTGTGAGAGATAAGGTCAAGTATGAAACCGAAAGGATTGTACTGTTAGATTCCATTGAAAAGCTCAAACAGACCAAACCCAAGACATTAACCGAATCTGAAAGAGCGACTTATCAAACTGAGATTGCTAAGTTGACCTCTCAACTGTCCGCGTTGGCGACAGAAGCTTTAACGCTGAGAATGGCTAAGGAGATTTTTGTGGATACTCCAATGACGCTGGTCACTCCTGAAACAATCTCGTTTGATGACGCTCTGATCTATTCGGATAGTTCCTCGTGCAAAGCCTTTATAGGAGTTTCTGATGACAAACATGATAAAGATTTGAGCTTTAAGGATAACGGTAAGGCCATCCAACCCGATTATGTTCAAAAGAACATTTTTCCGATTTTTTTTAATCCGTTTGCGGACAACTCCTCGTCCGACTCAGATGGTGAAGTCCAACTTAATTCTGCTCGCAGATTTTCTGAGTTCATGAATTCCACCGCTTGTCAAGATGATGAATTTTCTAAAATTGATTTTGCACCAAAGCTTTCTAGTCATATTCAATTTTTAGAAAAGATGCCTGAACCGGTTAATTTTGAAAACGGTAAATGTTCAAATTCTAAAACCGTTTCTAAGACCACCTCTAAAACCAAATCTAAACGTCGGTCTAAGAAACGCGCTAAAATCGGTAAGAGCTCGCCTAAACAAACCGTTTTCTCAAACTCCTCTAACGATAAATCTAATGTAATTTCAGATAGTACGGGTCGGGGGAAAGCGGTTCGGAGAGAATGGGTAGAGAAGAAGGATAAGACGCGCCCCGAGAAGAACAAGTCATTTAATTCTGCTTTGAATAATAGGAATAATAACAGTAAACATGGTTTTGGTTTGAATGCCTCTGTTGAACATGGTTTTAAATTTCCAGTTAAACTTGACAATGTTCATCAATTGATTAATTTTTCGCGTGCTTATGTTTGTTGTTCCGTTTGAGGCTTGAATGACTTGATTGACTCTAAACATGCCTCTGATTGGGTTGGTACATATCATGTTTTTAACTCTAATGTTTATCGTAAATCCAAACGAAAAAGACCCAGCTCTAAACGGGTCTCAAACAAAGGTGCTGCACCTAACACCCAAGGACCCATTTACAGATGGGTACCTAAACGTCCGTAATCTCTGTTTTGCAGCCCGGTCATGTGTGGTTTCTCGACTCTGGATGCTCCAAGCACATGACTTGTAAAAGGGAGCTACTCACCAACTTCAAGGAGAAGTATTGTGGTGATGTACGATTTGGCAAAGATAATGTGGCCACGATCATGGGCCACGGCGACTTAGTTCAGAACGACCTCACGATCAAGTGGGTGTCCTACGTTGAAGATCTTGGTCACAACCTCTTCAGCATCGGCCAGTTTTGTGACAAGAGTCTTGAAGTACGGTTCAAGGCAAAGAGATGTAGTATTTGATCTGACGATGGAACGGAGATTCTCTCCGGTACACGACGGACGAACCTCTACACCATTAATCTAGACACCGTCAAGATGGACAAAGCCGTATGGCTGATGTCCAAAGCTACTACTCAACAGAACTGGCTATGGCATCGACGGCTATCGCATTTGAACTTCAATAACATCAATAAGCTGGTGTTGGGTGGACTCGTCAAGGGTATGCCAGAACTAAAATTCGCAAAAGAACATCTCTACTCCACATGCGAGATGGGTAAGATGAAGAAGGTGTCCCACAAGCCGAAGCCGGTTCCAAGCACGTCATGACCATTAGAGTTGATCCATATGGATCTCTGCGGCCCTATGCGCGTTTAAAGTATCAGTCACAAGAAGTACGTGTTGGTAATGGTGGACGATTTTTCAAGGTACACCTGGGTCAAGTTCGTACGTTCGAAGGACGAGACGCCCGGTGTCATTATCAACCACCTTAAGGGAGTTCAGAACAATCTACAGCTGACCGTAATCGCGATTCGCACGGATAATGGAACGGAATTCAAGAATCGCATTATCGGCGATTTTCTCACTTCGGCGGGGATTTCGCACAACTTCTCGGCAGCCAGGACTCCACAACAAAACGGCGTGGTGGAATGTCGTAACCGCACTTTGGTGGAAGCGGCGCACACCATGCTGGCACAATACGGGCTTCCTATGTTTCTATGGGCCGAGGCTATTGCGACGGCGTGCTACACCCAAAATAGATCTATCGTCCACAAGCGATTCAATAAGACGCCATAAGAGGTTATCAACAAGCACACCCCCAACATCGGCTATTTTCACGCGTTCGGGTGCAAGTGCTTCATACTGAATGATAAGAATGATCTCGGCAAGCTCAAGCCGAAGGCGGACGAAGGGATCTTTATTGGCTACTCGACATCTTCCAAATCATACCAAGTCTACAATAAGAGGACTAAGAGCGTGATCGAGAGTATTAATGTGACCTTCGACAAATTGGTCGATTTGGCTTCAGGACATAACAGTTCAGAACCCGCGCTTACTGGAGTGCTGGCTTCAGATCTTTCTAGATCGGAACCGAAGCACACAACAGTAGATTCTTCGTAGTCCAATACGTTGAAGGCACAACCGTCTGAGTTAGATCTACTGTTTGAAAGTTTTTACAATGATTTTTATCTTCCCCAAGTTTCTTCTGATGCTTCTTTAAATGCGGATAGAGCTATAGTGGTGTCGACCAACATATCCGGTCCTCTTCCAACCCCCAATGTTACATCCTCGGAGGACTCGCCCACTTCACCAGTGATCGTGCCGATGCCATCTTTATGTTCTCAAACGGCGACCGCATCTCCCTCACTAGTGGTTCAATCCACTCCACCTACCCCCAGAGCAAGCAACGGTTCTGACGCAACTGTCACATCTTCGTCAACCGCTGTTGTTTCTCAACCTGCGGCTGCCACATGCTTACATCCGGTTCCATCACTTGAAGCGGTTCAGAATCTACCACTAGGGTCCTACATCGATGCGGATATTTCAGAACCTCTATCGGACCCGCTACCCCACACGAGGAAATGGAATCGTGCGACCCTCCGGAACAAATCATTGGCGATCCATCAGCTCCTGTTCAGACTAGAGCAACGAAGGAAGCTGAAGACGCAGCTTCCCCTGTACTGCTGAGTAATACTAAAAAACGGGCGGCAACCGGCAATGAGTGCCTCTTCTCCATTTTCTTGAGCAATGTCGAACTAGCGACGGTGAAAGATGCCTTACACGACTCGGACTGGATAATGGCCATACAAGAAGAACTGAACGAATTTAAGAGTCTTAAAGTATAACGTCTGGTCCCACGCCCGGAGAACCGAACCATCATCGGCACGAAATGGATTTTCAAGAACAAAAAGGACGAGAATGGTGTCGTGGTGCGAAACAAGGCTCGTTTGGTCGCCAAGGGGTATCGACAACAAGATGGGATCGACTACGAAGAGACGTTTGCACCAGTTGCCCGAATCGAAGCTATTCAGATGTTTCTTGAGTACGCCGCTCATAAGAACTTCACCGTGTATCAAATGGATGTGAATACGGCATTTCTGAATGGCGATCTCAAAGAGGAAGTATACGTCTCCCAGTCGGAAGGTTTCGTAGATCCGGATCACCCCAATCATGTGTATCGACTCGACAAATCGCTATACGGACTAAAGCAAGCACCAAGAGCCTGGTATGATAAACTGTCAACTTTTCTCATCAATTCCGGCTTCACGAACGGTAAGATCGACACAACCCTTTTCATCAAAAGGGAAGGTGAGCACATTTTATTAACTCAAGTTTATGTCGATGCCATTATTTTCGGCTCGTCAAATCCTCAATACTGTCGCAACTTTTCACTCCTCATGAAAGAATATTTTAAAATGAGTATGATGGGTCAGATGAATTTCTTTCTCGGTCTTCAAGTTCAACAACTGTCGACCGGGATATTCATCAATCAATCTAAGTACATCGCGGATATTCTTCGGAAATTCAAGATGAAACAGTGTTCACCCATGCGTACTCCCATGACACCGGGTACGAAGTTACACGCCGATCCTGACGGAAAGGCCGTGAACACTACTACCTATCGAGGAATGATTGGTTCGCTGATGTATTTGACGGTAAGTCGGCCGGATATAATGTTCTCCACCTTTTTGTGTGCTAGGTTTCAGTCCAATCCTAAGGAGTCACACATGATAGCAGTTAAACGTATTATTCTCTATTTGAAAGGTACTACTAATCTTGGCATTTGGTACCCGAAGGATATAGGTTTCGAGCTTACGGCGTATTCTAATGCTGATCATGCGGGGAGTATGCTCGACCGGAAAAGCACCACGGGGCATGTCCAGTTCTTGGGCGATAAACTGGTTAGCTGGGCCTCCAAGAAGCAGACTTGCGTTTCCACCTCCACGGCGGAAGCGGAGTACGTGGCCGCGGCTAGCTGCTGTTCCCAAGTGATCTGGATGCGGACACAACTGAAGGATTATGGGTATAACTACTCAAACATCCCCATCTACCGTGACTCCAAGAGTGCGATAGCCATCACAATCAATCCGGTGCAACATACGAAGACGAAGCATATAGACGTGCGCTACCACTTCATCAAGGATCATGTGGAGAAAGGTACGGTAGAACTCTACTTCGTGAGTACGGAGAATCAACTTGCATATTTGTTTACCAAGGCGTTGGACGAAAAACGGTTCCATGAACTCGTGTCCAAGCTTGGTATGCTCAATCTGAAAGTTTGAGTCCCGGTTGTTCTTGCCACACCTTTCCTATACTACGGGATAACTGTATTTTTAGCCGTTACACTTGTCTCGCAGTGTGGTTTAGGTGTTTCAAGCATATTGGTGACACGTTCTCTGTATTTTCGTGTTTAGTGTTTCTTTTGTTTTCCAGTTTTCCATGTTTCTTTAATTTTCTTCGTCTAGTCTTTGTTATTCCCGTGCTACTAACCGTTTGTTGTTCAAGCTGTGTCCTCGAATGCCAAGTCCCAAAGGTACGTAGTTGTGAGTTTAGATAAGCAATTTATGAGAAATTGAGGTGGGGAAATGTCAGTTTGACAAGTCAAGGGGGAGCGTTATCAATTTTTCACGTTTGAAAGGGGAATTTATGTTAAAGTTTTGTTTAGTGTGTTTAAGTTTTTATTGTTTTCTTAAAATAAAATAAAAACGGGGACTTAAATTTTAAAAGTTGAGGGGAGCAGTGCTATTTTTCAAATCTTGAGGAGGAGAGTCACCTTTCGGAATGTTGAGGGGGAGAAGTGAACTTTTTCAAACCTGAGGGACTAAAAGTGTAAATTTTAAGCTCAGGGGTAAATTTTGAATGTTTTTCAATCTTTAGGGGTATTTTTTGCCATTTGCCCAAAGTTGAGATAAATTGGTTCCGGGAGAGTTTAAGGCATCTGGTACTGGACTCGCTTCCGGTATCGACCGGTATAAATACTGGATTTTTCTAAGTATTTTTCATAACTTCAAATCTTTCGCGCCCAAAACTCTCTCAACCAAACTTCATCTCCTACTCACTTCCAGTTGTGATTTTTGCATAAATTGGTTCCGATCTTCTTCCGAATCGACATGTATGTTTACTAATCTCGTATACTTAGTGTTAATTACTTGGATCGATTCTCTCAACTCAACAAAATCGTTCGAATAGGTCGATAAAACCTTTCAGTTTAGTCGCCGTTGTTAGGGTTGAAAAACCCTTCGATTTGGCGTTTGATCTTCCAATCGACCCCATAATCCTTCGATTAAGATTGAATCATGCTAGCTATTGTGATATTTGTCATTGATTTTGGTTTGCATTAGTCAAATTTGAGTCCGATTGAACTGACTTTGCGTTTAAAGTTTATGGGTTCCGGAATTGTTCTTAAGTCCCGGAGTTGATAAGTTCCGGATCTAGTTCCGGAAGTGCCAAAGTCCGAGATTCATTTTTATAGGTTCCGGTATTCAATTTTTAAAATCAGTTTCGGAAGTACCTAAGTTCCGGTACTCCAATTCCGGAAGTCATCTTGTTCCGGTAATCATCAAATTCGGATCTAGTTATGTTCCGGAAGGTCAAATTCCGGATCCGGTTGATTTCAATTTGTTATCCCAATTAACAAGTAATGAAATCAAGATCTATCCAAAACTCTGTCCATCTCTCATTAACATCAAGATCAAGTAATACAATGTAGAGAGAAACTCATAGAGAGTTCTAAGGATATGAATATCAAAAGTGTTAGTGAAAATGAGCTAAACTAGGCTATTTATACCTAGGCTCACAATTTACAAAATAACCCATCAACTTGAATACAACATATAAAATCGACACTAACACAATTCCGGAAGTGCTTAATTCCGGATCTGCATGTTTTTCATTCTAGAAGTGCATAATTCCGGATCCGCTTGATTTTCATTCCGGAAGAGCATAATTCCGGATCCGTTTGAGTTTAATTCCAGAAGTGCATTATTCCGGAAGCACTGTTCACTTATCCTCCTGTTTCATTAAACTACTGTTTATTAGGCTTTATTTCCTGTTCCAATGGGTGGTTTAATGTACTATTAATGCTAAGTCTGATTTTGGGGGATATGTTCTCGCCTAAATGCTATACTTGGTCTCTTGAGGACTTGTTCACACACATATTGCACTTAAATGCAATTTCGCAAATTGTTGAGGATTTGTTCACCTACAAGCACACATTTGCACATATAAGCACACACTCAACTCGGATTCGTTCTGATCCGAGTGGTGATGAGTTTTGGACTGTACCGACTCTCGGTTTTTGAAATCCAAGAATACGGGCCCCGAAACTTGTGTGTGACATACTCAAGCCATGCATACTCAAATCTAGTATCTTTTAACAGGCACATGGCTCAATCGAATCCTAATCCGCCTCAAGGCAATGCTCCGCTCCTTCCCGAAGGTCTGAACCTTCCATTGGTTCCCAACAACTACCACCTGGACCCGACAACCCTTATTTGCCAATGTCCAGTCAACGTGGAGATTCTGAGGCGCCACGCACTTAACCGAGCACTGATGGCTCATACTCCGATTCCAGCCGTGTACGTGCACCAACTTTGGCGGTCTCTCACACCTGTCGAACACAGCCAGCATTTCATACTTCGCGACCGAATTGGCGATTCCAACATTGTCATTACTCGCCACATATTCCGACGTATCCTCGAACTACCAGAAGCAAATGCAGTTCAAGGACGTGACGCCTACGACGATCAAGTCATAGATGATGTTCTTTGCCGAGACATTAGCGCCCTCGGATATCAAGGCGGCCTAACTCAACCATCGAGCTTCAACAGGGTCCGCCTCCAGCCGGTCTGGTACACACTATTCACCATATTGAACAGGTGTTTATTAGTCGTCAACAGAGGAATCGATCAGACATCCGGCAACCTCCTCGGCTTATTCCACGCAGTCATCTACAGCAGTCATGTCGACTACGCAACCAATCTTTGGACAGAGCTCGTTACACATGTTCAAAAGAAGCGAGGAGGCAGCAACGCCTCACCTTTCTGCCTTATCCACGGTTTCTCTAGCTGATAGACGCGCACTTCATGGCGACCAACCCCACAATACCTAGACGCGCTGATCATGAGGTACTCTTATCTACACGCATGACTAGAATTCAAAACATACGAGTCATAGAAGACCTAGACCCTATGGTATCTCCTGCAGACTTACTAGCCATCGCGGACCAAACGGCACAGAGTGTTATAGACTATAGGAGAGAGAACAACTTAGACGCTCCTATGGACCAGCCAGATCCGGCTGGACCTCCCCGGGGAGCGCAACCCGAGAGGCGAGTAGGTCCACGTATGCGAGGAAGAGGGGTCCGACCAGCTGGGGTTGTTGGACGGGGCGCGATGAGAGAAAACATTGTGAGGGGAATTGGCGTAGGAAGTGCCGGGAGGTCCACATGCGGTGCTAGTTCGTCCCGACCCCGACCACGTACACCGACTCCACCTAGAGACGAAGCTACTGCTCTACATGATGTGGTGGTGGAAGGTGTATCGTGCGAACATGTAGCTGAAGAGGCAGCCTCCTCTTCCAGCTCTGAGCCCGTCTCAGCCTCCGAAACAGCTGCCGAGTCTGCTTCTGACTGCGAATCCGGCAGTGAGGAAACCGAATCGGACGATGATAATGATGATACTCCTAACCCTGAAGCCTTATCTGGAGAGACAAGGAGAGCGGAGGGAGTTATAGTTGAAAAGGAAATGATAAGTGAGGTGAGAGAAAGGAGAAGTAAGAAAAAACACGAGAGTGAGCGTGTGATGGAGCAATCTTCACAGGTTGCTCCCAACCAGCCTACACCGAGCCAGGCAGCCACATCTGCTATCCCTTTACATCCATTGCATCGGGGTATTGAAGAAGACGTCGTGGGCCTAGCAACGCAAATGCACACCCCCCTAGCCACTCTGTTTCCTCTCAAAGGGAAACGGTTTCATCTTCTCACGGGGATTTAGCACAACGTCCACTGGTCTCTCGCTCGGAGAGTACTGGTGTTGAAACAAGAGACCTGCCTCCCCCGGTCTCGACTTCTTTGGATGCACTATTGAGTCTAGATTCCTTTGCTACGAATATTCCTTTGGCTAGGACACGGGACGATACTACGGCTAATGTCGAGAGTCTTGGTGCCTCGACCGGAACGCCCAGAGTGAGTCTACCTTTCGGTAGTTCGCAAGGACAGGGCGGAAGACCTACCACGGCTACTATCACGCCAACCGTGAACGTAGGCAGTACTGCGGTGCAATCCACCACAGCTACTACAACGGAAAGGCTAAGTGCCTCCGGTGTTACTAACCCGGTGTTCGTCACCAAGGAGCAAATGGACGGCGCCATAAAGGCTGTCCAAACAGCGATCATGAAGCAGCTTTCAGATGAAATGGCCTTCATCAAAAGGGCCGTCGCGGGTAAAGGCGTGGCTACCGAAACACCCCCTCCCCCCCAGTGCAACCACATATCAGAATGCCACCGCCTACTCCTACCCCCAGTATTCAGAACATGAGCGTCGAGGCTCTCAAAGCAGCATTACTGGATAAATTGCTATCCCTATCTAACGTCGACGCCTCATCGGAAGCTGACTTAGTGAGCATCCTGCCCTCACAATCCCAACTACCGCCCCCAGCTACACAGACAGATGCCCGACTTGACTCCCTTACTGCAACCTTATCCGACGTAAAGAGGGCCCTCGATAAACTATCCGAGAGGGTTTCCAGCCTTGAAGGCACCTGTTAGGGACAGGTCCAGAGTTCTAAGAGAAGGCATGATGATCAGGATGATCCTGATCAGCATGAGGGGGAGAAGAGAATGAGATTGACCGAGCTGTCAACCGCAACGACAGAAGCTACAACGGAAACTCCAGCTAAACCAGAATCACAGCAACAGCAACAGCCTACAGAGTCTGGAATGGTTCAAGACATGGAGATATCTACACCGGTCAGGGAAACGACAACAGAGTCAGTAGATCCAACGGTTGAAAAGCCCGAGGATCAATCAGAAGATATCTTAGTACTGACGGTTCCGGAGCGGCCCGTCCTAGAGTTGATTGATGAGGACTCCGCCGGCGATCCGGAACTTGAGTCATAATGGAGACACAAAGCTATAATAGCCATCCAGTCTGAAACAGAAGCTTTGTGGGATTTCACTGGCGAAGATGAGGTTATGGATGATGCCGACTACGACCAGATTCTTCTTCAAAGCGAACAGATCTCGATATCTCAGCCAGATATATACGACACTGCCAGTACTTCAGAACTTCCAACTCCAGCTCCAGTACCGGCACCAGCTCAACCTGCTCTTCCAGTCTGTTGGGAACGAATTCGGATACTGGTTCCTTATCTGGAGGAATCTCAGAAACAGTTATTTGCCCACTGGATCAGGCCCTTAGACCCGGTAAAATGTCACGGGGTTTCATTTCTCAAAGATTCAGTCCGCAAACACTATTTGGAGGTAATAAAGCGCAACAGATCAGTCCACGATGTCCGCACGAGACACAGAATTACAGAAGTTGTGGATATCGTGTCCGACAAGATTGTCAGTGTTTGGTTTCCAGTTTTCACAGTCAAGCGAGAATACGGTAAAGATTGGGTATTCTCGGAAGCCGACTTCAGGCATCTATACCTGGACGACTTCCCGGTTCTAATAAAAGACTTGAAGACCCGCACCATTCGACCGATGCCTATCACCAAAGCCCTCGAGACGATCAAAAGGTTCATGAAGTGCTCGATAACCCTCGCCTACATCAACGACTTCCAGTTGGGCCTCGAAAGTAACCATAAAAAGATCAACATCTTGAAGCCCAATCTGAATCTTCCTGAAGACGTACAGGTACATTCTACCTTATCTAAACCAGAAACAGGTTTTGTCTATCTGAACGGCCAAGGGGAAAAACGATTCATGAGAACTAGCGAGGTGCACAAGTTCAATGAGGGTACGCTGATGAATGTACAGACAGAGCTGAAGAAGATTATAGACGAAGAGAACAAAGCGTCGCCAAGAATCATCGCCAGTGTCAGAAAGTATCTAGCCAAAGAGCTACTCAAAGCTATTGAAGACCGGTTAGAATACAGAAACTCCATTCGTCGTTTTGAAATGCTATTCGCCATCCGAAGGCGATATGTCCCTAACTGGCGTGACATTGAACTTCAATTCCAAGGGGGAGATTGTTAGGTCACGTTAGTGGAATATGAAGTACAGGGGCTGAATATGACAGTTTGTAATATTAGTTTGCTCATATAAATAGTTTGCTAAACCTTGTGTTTAGGGTTAATGATTTAGATTTTGGTTTACAGTGTACGGCGATTGCCAAAGAAACTCTTTATGTTCATCATTAATGCAAGTGAGATTTATGATTGATATGCTAATTGTGTTGAGTACATTGTGATTGCTATTGAATCTGGGATCCACAGTCAGTCTGTGCTTAAAGTTTAATCAAGAATGTTTTTAAAGCTCAAAGCCAGTTAAAGCTTAAAGCCACTTAAAGCTCAAAGACAGTTCATGATCAAAGACTAAAACAGTTTGTCAAAGCTCAAAGCTGCAAAGATAAACTATACGAAGATTTGTAGGCATGAAGATTTTGTTTCAAGACTTTGATCAACGCTACAAAGATTTGAAGTTTATAATTCGAGACTTTGTGACTATTTATTTTTGAACAGACAGATGAAGATTAAAGCAGTCAAAGGGGATTTTAGAAGATAAAGCTTATTTGAAGATTCATATGAGATATTTCAAAGAGCTGAAAGTGTTGACGATCTGATGATTAAAGAGCTGAAGATTGATGTCATAGGGGGAGATTGTTAGTGCATAAATGTATTCAAGATTTAGTTGTATATGTAAAGAGTCAAAGCTATGGTCAAAGGTCTTGTAATAGTTAGTAAGTGGGTCAAAGTCAAGGTATGTGTTGTAAAAGTCAAAGGTATAATTACGTTTTGTTGTAAGAGAGTTTATAGAGGAGTCTAGCATACGTGAGATTGTAAATCTTGTAGAGAGATGTCTAAAGAGAGAGAGAGAGAGTCTAGACAGAAAGTGGATCTAACTCACATATTGTAACTTTATCTCAATCAATACAAGATTTAATTGTGCAAATCCATTGTTACTTGAATTCGAAAACCGCCAGGGTTCTCTGACCCTAAGCTTCCAAATTATGTTTATAAACTGGATAAGGCCCTTTATGGTTTAAAGCAAGCTCCTCGTGCTTGGTTTGACACCTTATCCTCTTATCTTATCGCTGAAAATTTTGAACGTGGAAAGATTGACGATACTTTGTTTTTCAAAAAGGTTGAAGGTCATATTATACTTGTTCAGACACATGTCGATGACATTATATTTGGATCCACTATATAATACCCGGGTTCCACTAACCCGAACAAATTATGTTAAGTATATACTTTGGGTAGAAATGTGCATAACATGTTTGTACCTTATGCTTAACCGATTTGTACCTCTGATTAAATTTGTGATGCAATACCATACAAGGGGCCATACTTGTAAAAAAATGAAAGTAAACTTAACTTAAAATGTTAAGTTAAATCTCTACTAGGGCATAAGAATGAGAAACTAGACTTAAGGGGCCACAAAGAAAATTTGGGAAAATGTAAATACTCCCAAATATATGAAAAATCCCTAAATTTTATACGTATCATTCCCTCTCATTCGGTTTCACTCTATCTCTTCAAGAATTTTCATGGTTTGAGCTAAATCAAGAGAAGAACTATCAAATTAGTTTACGTTTTGGAGATTGAAGCTTAAAATTCAAAGGTATGTATATAATTTCTAGCCTTTCTAAGTTAAATCTTCTATTTAGGTCATGATTTCAATCCTTAAGTTTGACTTCTATTTTAGGTTTGAAATTGTGAGAAGATTTAAGAGTTGAAGTTTGTTTGAAGTTGAAAACATCATTGGAATCAAGGTATATTAAGCTTTTGGTATGAATTGTTTTACTTTGAAGTTTTATCTTAACTTAGGTCATTAATGAATTGTAGATTTGAGGTCAAGGATTATGTATGAAATGATTAAAATTAGATTTGAGCTTCAAAGTTATCTTGAATATCAAGTGTTTGATAAAATGTTTGAGAGACATTTGTAAATTTAAGTTTCTGTCATGTTTTTAGAAATTTCATAGAAACTCAACCGTTTGTCCAAATGAGATGTGTAATATATTGTTGGAAAGCTTGAAGAGTGTGTAACATTTTTGTAGTTTACACCAAGAGCTGATTTTGAGTCTAAATGGCTCAAAACCTTGATTTTCCAGAACTGGTCATGGGTAACTCGGGATTTGCATACTGTTTTTGTAAAATTCATATAAAATTGGTCATCTATACTACTTTATAAAGCATATAACCCCCAAACTCTTAAAAATAACATTTTAAGCATTATGTACAAGCATTTAAAGCATATTTACTTAATTTTAAGATGAGAAACTTAATCTTGTAATTTTTTTGAAACTAGAAACGTTGAAAACTGAAGTAATCATTTTGGGCTCTTGAAAACTGCAGAAATCGTTCCTTCTCTAGGTGACTCTTCGCCACCATCCCGCTCCAAGAGTCCTCTGATTGTAACCCTGCATGATTCAATGGATTCGGTCACTTTCTTCTAAGGGATTCAATCACACACACCTTCTCAGGTACGATTTATTCGATTTTGGTTTCAAAATCGATTTCTGCAACCCTTCTTCTTTTTAATTTTTGGTTTCATTTTTGGTTTAGGGTTGCAATCAATTGGTTTCTGCAATCACACACACCTTCTTCTCAGGTATGATTTATTCGATTTTGGTTCACCCTTCTCCTGTTCGATTTTTGGTTTTAGTAAGTTTCAAAATCGAAATCGATTTCTGCAAAACCTTCTTATGTTTCAAAATCGATTTTTGCAAGTATAAATCGATTTCTGTTTGAAACATAGAGGACCAAAGTTTATTACATCTTCGGTTGCAATCAATCGATTTCTGCAACCCTTCTTCTCTTTGAAGGTTTTGAAGGGCGAAATCGATTTCCACAAAACCTTTCATATATGATCGATTTTAGGGGTTTTCTTTTTTACTTTGGTTGATTAGGATCTAATGGATTGTCCAGATGGAGATGGGATTAACTCAAAGAAAGTTCGTGATTTAACATTCTTAATACACGAACATATCAAGTTAATAATCAATTTCATGCTTTCCATGTTTTTTTTCATAAGATTTTCTTGTTTATTTTTTCTTATGGAAAAGACTCTAAGAGGATTGGGTTGGTTGTTCCCAAGCTTCACCCGTGAAATCCAAACCCTCTTCGTCAGGTTAATTTATGCTTCTTCTTATTATCTTGTTTTGTATTGATTTTGTTCTCAAGGCAATCATCAATCTCAAGCTTTCCATGTTCTGGGTTTTTTTCTGTTTTAATTTGTCATTATTAGATTACAGTTTTCTTCTTTGATTTTTTGTATTGTTTTCTTTAGTTTTTTCGTATAGAACAGGCGCGTAGGAGATCTGTGAACCTATCTACTAGGTAGCTCCAAGAAAATCCCATCCGGGATCTTCCGAGCTACAAGTTAGGATAGACAAGACGACACGGATCGGACTAGATTTCCGGAGGCACTTTCCTGTGTTGGCTAGCATAAAGCTAGTGACTTCTAGTCCGTTTATAATGGGAGTTGTGACCCCATTATAAACAAGCCATATCGACCGACGCGACTCCATAGCCTCATTAGCACGCCATAGAACGATGCGACTCCATACCCTGACTGTTGGTATCGGGGAAGTTAGCTTTCAATGAAAATCCAATAAAAAGCTAGCTTCATCTCTAAGAGGATTGGGTTGGTTCACTTGGTTGTTCATTTATGTTTATGTTCTCTTCCTAACCCTTCATGACATGTTATTCTGTTAAATTTGCACAGGAAATCCAAAGGGTGAACAAAATACATGCCAATGTCTAACATTCATATGTCTCCCCTTTAAAATTTGTGTTTTGAATTCTTGCATTTTCCATATTTTCCGAGTTAGGCGAATTATGTTCCAGGTTTCAGGTAAAAAAGAAACAAAATTATCCAGATTTTGGAGCAATTGGTATGCTTTGCAATCATTTCAATTAGTATGCTAAGATTCTTAATCATTTGTGTAAAAGAATTATCTGTTTACATTTATATGTGGGTATAAACTTTTGATTGCAATGGCTTTCTTATATGTGTGGTTGATTGCTTCAGGTGTTTGTTCGGACTTTTTGTTTACTGGAAGTTCACCCACCAACCTTCTTTAGTGGAGCTAAAAGTTTGGTTATTACTTGTGGTTTAAATACCGTAAGTAAAATGAATCCGCATCTTGTTGATATGAGGATCAATGTTTCCTTTGATCGGTAAAATGAATTTGCATCAATTTTTGCATAGTAACCACATATTTCGTTAGTCGGTGATTACACCACCACGTAAGTGAGGGCGATAACTCTTACCCGAGCGATAACTTTTGCACATAAATGGCTTAGAGTTGTAATACATTTGTTTCTTCTATTATATTTTAATGGTCGTTTACCTAGATGTTTACCCGGTAAGTGACCCAGTAAGCACTTACCGGGTAAGTGTCTTTACACTCACTTATCATGTAAGACTTTCAGTACTTTATATCCCTCTTACATGTTCATCCGGTAAGATATGCGATCTGTTAAGAACTTAAGAATTGGGTAAACGACCCCGAGTATATAACTATATTTTGACTTTAAGTTAGATGCAATATACTTTATATTGTATTTTAAAGTTGTTTAAGTTAATTTGGTGGTTTGAAGTTCAAAAGTGGTTTTATGATAACAATGATTATTAGATTTTACATTCATAATATGTAAAAAACCACTTACATTGGAAGAATTCCTTGTTTATATTTGTAGGTTAGATGCCCGGTTGCGGAAAATCAAGATGGTGGTAGAGATAACCTTGATCTATATGCGGACATCGCTACCAACAAGATTGAATTTTACAATGATATGATTATATTTCTTAGATTGATATAGCTGCAGATAGGAGATGAACAAGTAGGATCTTGTAGAAGCTCATGGATTTGGTCTAAAAGCAATTATACTTCACTTCTGATTTTGAAGCCATGAATTGAATTAACTTTTTTTTTGTTGTGAACATCTTTATTTCTAATGATTGTTCTAATTACATCACTGCTTGGTTTTCTTTTTAAAAGTTTTATCACAAAGCTTAGAAGCCAAGATTCTGCATTTCTACTTCAAGAGTTGTCAAGTCAAGTTGTTGATGAGTAGACTTATCGATGCTTTTGTACTATTTGTGGTTTGTCATTTTGTATAATTTGTGGTCTCTTTGATTTGATATTTTCCTGTCTTTTAGTTTATTGATGCAAAACACATAGTACCTTTCTCAGATTCATCTGGTTAAGCAGGGCAAAATTAGAAGTATAATAGTCCAATTTATCTAAAATGTTGTTGAATTGTGGATTCTCTACTGCTTTAGGCATCAAGTTAATTTATCATGTAGTGTATAATATATAGCAGTTGTTGGATTGATGATCATTGATATGGTTATGTGCTATGTGTATATAATATATAATATGTTAAAAAATTGATGGTTTATTTCAAACATTATCTTAATTTTTTGTCAACAAAAGGTCTTTACATGAAAGTTATATGGGTCTTCCATGCAAAGAAAAATATTGGAAGCCAAACATTGATTCTCTTTGGTTCTTGTTATAACCATTTGTCATTAGAAGCATGTAGGTTTTGAAATGGAAGAAATTTGAAGAGATAAAGGAACAAGAATTCAAAATCCTTAGTACCCCGCGGCAATGCGTGGGTACACTACTAGTTTATCCAAATAAGGTGAATCCTGTGTAATTAGATTCCTAAGAGGTAGTAGTACGTTTTTATTTAGATGTCAAACCTTAATGTGTCCTCTAAGTATGAGTAAATTATCCAAACTTTTGAAGGACAAAAGTTGTTTTGTGCAGTAACTTGAACTGCAGTTATGCTTGAACGTTATGCGCTTCCGAGTTGTGTAATAGGATAAAACTTATATCAATCAACCTTGATCATATCTAGAACTATTATAGGGTAATAATAAGTAGAAAGCTTGGTCTAAGTCTTGTTTATTCAAGCAAATGTGTTGATTACTATATGATAGTAATCGATATTGTTTTAGGTAAAGGTGATTTGGTGTGACTTGTATCAACATCTCGGCATCCGATTGTAGTATTCCATGATCTACAACTCAGGTACGGATATCACACTTTACTTGACACGGGGATAGCCATTTGCATACGGCTTCCTAATCCGAATAAATGATAACGAATTCTAAACACATTTGATTCAAATTGTCTTCATGCTTGTTATATTTATTTGAACATTGTTTTCTTTTGGAATATGACTTCCGTACTGATTCGGTAAGTGAATATTTGATTGTTAGATTGTGTCTATTGGAACTCTTTTATATAGACTCAACATTGGGGACATCGATGTTGAGATACTTCCATGGTGGCTATAACGATCATGGCATCCTAACTATATATAGTCCTTAAAAGCAGACTTGACGAGGTACCGGTAGGGCGTATGGATCGATCCTAGGAACCGTTATCGGAAAATAGATTATGATCATGGTTAAATCCACGGAGAGGATTGTTGTGTTGTGTCCGCGCCCCTTTCCTCATTCTTGCCCAAACGGACTGATCATCCTTTTGGGAACAACGTGTCATCGTGATGTGGTTGGTCTTCGGACCCTTGACATGCCTTCGGGTAATTGTTGGTTTGATTTTATTCGGAAACGTTTCTTAAACTTTGATTGGCGCTCAATATTAATTATTTCTCTTGAATTTGATATCTCATGCTTATTGTGTAAGTTACTATTATCCGTTCACTGAGCGTTAAGCTCAACCGAGATTTTCTTTGTCCTCGGCAGGTACATGAATTAGCAGGGCTTTTGGGTTGAGAGCATGGAGATAACAGGACTGAAGATAAACCATCATGATTTTCTTTTGTTATGCTTTTGATGACTTATTAATATAGATGTATACTTTTGAAACTATATTTTGGAACACGTTGTTATCTCCATTTGTGGTTTTGTAATTAAACTTTGGTAAATTATAGTAATCGCTCTGTTTATCTAATGGGTTAACTAGGAATTGTTTGAACCTTATTGTGACATTTTCCGTCCCTAACCACGCGGGACGGGGGTGTTACACACTAACCCATCTCTGTATACTGGATTCGCTGAACGAATGTAGAAAGAATATAAGATTATTATGATGGGTGAACTAACATACTTCCTTGGGCTTCAGATAAAGCAAAATAACAAAGGTACATTCATACACCAAGGTAAGTACGTTAAAGATATTCTGAAAAAGTTTGATCTTACTCAAATCTCAGCAATGAAAACTCCTATGGCACCTCCGCTGACACTGAACAAGGATCCAAATGGGGAGTTGAGAGGAAAATGCTATTGAACTTTTCTAAATAATCAAAATCCCTTATACACAATCATATATGAGGATACAAATATTCAAAATGTGGGTTAGGATGACCAACAACGTTTTCGTCATAATGCATCACAGTGATTGAATGATCAAAATTCCACGTGGTACAACGGAATATTTGGTAGGTATTAATCTGTTTATGGATGCTGTAACTACTACATATATGGCTTTATTACACGCCCATTTTTACACGGTTTAAAATAAAAACTGTGTAAAAACGTACGCGTATTTTTTTTAAATATTTTTTACACGGTTTTTTGGTAACAGAACCGTGTAAAAAAGTTTGAATACATTTTTACACGGTCGTTTCTAAAACCGTGTAAAAATGTGTAATCATTTTACACGGTTATTTGAGAAAAATCGTTTAAAAAGGTCTCGAAACATTTTTACACGATTTTTTAAAATAACCGTGTAAAAACATATATATTCTAGAAGAGGGTCCGTGTAAAAAGAAGTCTTTTTACACGGTTTTTTTAAGATAACTGTGTAAAAAACATATATATTTTTACACAGTTTTAGAGGAAGATCCGTGTAAAAACCGTTTTTAACGGTTATTTTTTATATGGTTTTAGACCTATTTATACTGTTGGTCTTCAAAAACCGTGTAAAAAACATAATATTTACTATCTTAGATATATGGTATTTATATTAATTTAGTGGTGTAAAAATGTTCAAAAATTATTTCCATAAATTAGATAGATATGTATATCTTTTTTTTTGAAGAGTATATATAATTATCCTTTAGAATATATATAATTATTTATTACAAAATAAATATATTAGTATACATATATAGTACGAGGTATATGGTGTAAACAATTAATATATCTTTTAAAATATATTAATATATATGGTAAAAAATATATTAATACCCTTTTTTCTAAAAAAAATTATAATAAATACCATTGTCTTAAATGTTATTATAAAATAAATATATTAATAAAATGCCGTATAAAATATATGGTATAAGAAAGGTAATATCTTTTTTTAAATATATTAATATATGATGCATTATCCTTCTTTAAGAATATATATATATATATGGGTGGGTTCAAATGAAAACTCATTTTCAATTGTGCACATGAGGACAAGTCACAACCATTGATAAAGATTTGGAAAACTAATCTATGGTTAAAACTTAATGAAACCAATTAAGAAGTGATTAGGAACAAATCTGGAAATTTGAATCAACGCCTACCATCTTTGATTTTTTATTTTCTTTTTTAATTAAAACACTTTTACCCCCTTAAAGTTTAAAATAAATTATCTTAAAAATTACTAATATTTTAATCAAACAAATTACATCAAAAAAACGAGAATTTCGTGCTCTTCGATATGACATCCATCTCGATATAGTTTTTTCTTCATTTTAAATGTTTTTACGTGAAATGCTATGTATGTGTTATATTAAGTATGAATATGTATGCACATTTCTTGGTGTCCATATTTAGTATGAATAACAAGGGGAACATAACGAATAACACAATATTCAAAATGAATAATACAACATTCAGGATGAATAATACACGAATTCCTGATTCATGTATTATTAAACATGAATCGTGTATTAATCACCTTGAATGTTCTATTATTCATCCTGAATGATACATTATTCATGATTTATAATATATGAATGACCCGTGAAGGTGTGAACACATGACACACTCTCTTTTGTTTTCCGATTCACAACCGAAACTTGGTTTTATTCTTTATGAATATGTATGCACATCTCCAGGTGTCCACGTTAGTATGAATAACAAAGATGAACGTTCATTCACTATTCATGATGAATAATACAATATTCAGGATGAATAATACACGAATTCAGGATGAATTATATAACAGTCAGGATGAATAATACACGAATTCATGAATCGTGTATTATTCACCCTGAATGATGTATTATTCATACTGAATGATACATTATTCATGAATAATAATACGTGAGTGACCCGTGAAGGTGTGGAGACGTGACATACTCTCTTTTGTTCCTCTGTTCACAATCGAAACTCGATAGGTTCCCGATTCATCTCAATAGGTGTTGGGTTATGGTAATGAAGAGCATGAGGCCTTAGGACGTTGAAAAAAGTGTTGTAGAAGGTGATGTCGACTTACGGACTTACGGTGTCGAGATGTTGTACACACTTGAACGTACATAAATGTAACGTCCCAAAAATTACAAGGAATTTAAAAAATCTTAAGACATTCATTTCATTATAAAACAACCACAATTTAATAATTCGTAACTCAATTGAAATTAACGTCGTTAACTCAAACAGTCAATAAAGTTTATGGCAGCGGAAATCTTATAAAATAAAGTCCAAAGGTATGAAAGTGAAATTTAAACAATTCTCGACACTCGCGCTTAGTGTGTGTACCGTCAGGCCCGACTGCCGCTCGCACCTGAAATCACAACATATTGGGAAAAGGTAAGCTAAACGCTTAGTGAATCCTACCACACACGCAGGTAGAAACCCCACGTATATCGCCCCTACTCGCAAGTAGGCAACATCACCATCACCACGAATATAAAACCACATAATGATTAATGTATAAATACGAACCTCGGTCCCACCGAGTACACAATAATATATCGATACAAGCTCAGTCCCACCGAGCCCTCGGTCCCACCGAGTAAAAACATTGATACAAGCTCAGTCCCACCGAGCCCTCGGTCCCACCGAGTAAAGATAATACAATTGTACTAGCTCAGTCCCACCGAGCCTTCGGTCCCACCGAGCCCCCAAGTCCCACCGAGGTGTACACAAGCATAAATAATCCACATATAAATTCAACAATTCACAACTAGTTATCACATCCCAACTAGTTCACGTAAGCACGTAATAACACGTAGCACAAATTAACGATATGCATGAAATTCCTAACTACGCGGTGAGAGAACTCACCTCAAAACAACGCGACGCGCCCACGAGCCGCAACACCGTCACGTCAACTTTCCTCACTTTTTCCCACCTAAATACGCACTAGAATATCAACGGAAAGTCCCAACTCACGACACGTTTACTAGTTTAACAAAAACTACAATTCCAGTTTTGACACTAAAACGCAGGTCTGTTCGAGACCCATTTTACCCCTGTTAAACTGATCAATCCATAAATCTAATTCCATATTCAGGAAATTCCATGCCTTACGGTTCCAGGGACGTATAGAACGCGGTCTAACGATTTTTCTACAATTTATTACGAATTTTACAAAACCAACCTGCTGCACAGCGAAAAACAGTACCTTTCAGTACAAAACAACAGTTTGACACTAGCTATGGTCCGAACTGGTTTTTCCGCAAAACATAAGAAACTTACTAGACTCGTAAACAGAACTTTTGGCACCAGTTTCATCCCAAACCGATATTCCGAGCAGAAGTGATGCTCGATACAAGAACAGGGACAGAAACGGCAGTTCACATAAAATCATAATACGGTCCTCCGATATGCGGTTAGCGGTTTAGGGTCAGGCCATGGCGGTTTTGGGTTTCGCCTGGTGGTTTTAGGGTTTAGGCCGTGGGCCCTCACCCAATGCCACCTCCGGCAGTGGGGCACGGCGGCGGCGGCGGTGTTTTCCGGCGGTGATCACACACACACGCACGCAATCACACTACCCTCTCGCACCACCGTCCTCCTCTCTCTCGATCGCCCTAACATGCACCTACTCGCACACACAACCGCACCAGCACCGCCATGGCCAGCCACCACAGCGGCGGCGTGCAGCGGCGGCCCCCCACCGCCGGCAGCCATGGCTGCGGCGGTGGTGGTGGCGGTTTACGGCGTTTCCGACGGAGACACATTAATCTTAAACAAAACGGAAGGCTTACCTCAACGCAGCGTTTTTTTCTCCCGGCGATCACCTTCTTCCTCCTCTCTCCTCGTCGCCGGCAGCAACCCCTTTCACTCTCTCGGTTTCTCTCTTCCTCTCTCTCTCTCTCTCTCTCCGATTTCTCTCTCTCTCTTTTGTTTTCTCGGCCGAACACAACCAAACAAGGGGGAGGGGGATGACTAAAGGTTCTTGGGGGTTACTAGCATGAAACCGAAGGGGAAGAGGAAGGGGGGGGGGGGTCGGTCCCCTCTCCTTGGCCGATCCACATGCACAACTTACCACCATGTTCACCTTTGGCCCCTAGATTTTTAAAGTATACCCAAAAATCCCAAAATCGTTTAGGATTTAACATAAAGATCATTGACATACTAATTAACTCGTTTTAGGTCCTTGACGCCTAACCCCGATAAATAAATTCGCTAAAAGAAATTTTCATGTATAAGAAAAATACATACCGGGATGTGGGCTTTACAACTCTCCCCCGCTTGAATTAGACTTCGTCCTCGAAGTCTTGACCGAAGAAAAGCTCGGGATAACTCTCGCGCATCTCCGCTTTGGGCTCCCATGTCCACTCTGAACCCTTCCGGTGCTGCCATTGCACCTTCACTAACCCAATGACTTTGTTGTGCAGAATTTTCGTCTTCCTCTCAATGACAGCTATAGGTTTCTCCACGTAGTTGAGCCTCTCGTCAATCTGAATGTCCTCGAGGGGGATCACTGCAGCCTCGTCCACTACACACTTCCGCAATTGAGAAACGTGGAAGGTGTCGTGAATCAAGCTCAGTTCTTCAGGTAGCTCTAAACGGTAAGCTACTTTCCCCACACGGGCGATAATCCGGTAAGGCCCAATATAACGAGGCCCTAGCTTCCCTCGCTTACGAAACCGGATCACCCCTTTCCAGGGTGAAACCTTCAACAACACATAATCGCCCACCTAAAACTCCAAGTCTGATCGCCTTTTGTCGGCGTAGCTCTTCTGTCGACTCTGAGTAGTAACCAAACGGTCCCGCACCATCTGTATCATCTCGGTCGTCTTTAATACAATGTCGGTGCTCCCTAATACCCGATGACCAACCTCGCCCCAACAAACGGGCGTCCTGCACTTCCTACCGTACAACAACTCGTACGGCGGCATGCCAATACTAGAGTGATAGTTGTTGTTGTAGGAGAATTCTGCCAAAGGTAGGTACTGATCCCAACTACCCCCAAAATCGATGACACAAGCTCGAAGCATATCCTCGAGGGTCTGAATGGTTCGCTCGCTCTGTCCGTCCGTCTGTGGATGAAAGGCCGTGCTAAAGTGTAACCGTGTACCCATCTCTGACTGGAACTTCTCCCAAAACCGGGAGGTAAAACGAGTGTCCCTGTCGGAGACAATCGAAACTGGCACCCCGTGCCTGGCCACGATCTCACGTACAAATACCTCCGCAAGTTTCTCCGCCGAGGAGCTCTCCCTGATGGCCAAGAAGTGAGCACTCTTGGTCAGACGGTCAACGATCACCCAAATGGCATCGTTCCCACGGGGAGTCCTTGGGAGTTTTGTTATGAAATCCATTGTAATATTTTCCCATTTCCAAACCGGGACCTCCAACGGTTGTAATTTCCCATGTGGTCGTTGATGTTCCGCTTTGACCTTCCGACAGGTCATACATACCTCAACACATCTAGCAACATCCCGCTTCATGCCGGGCCACCAGTAACCTTCACGCAAGTCTCTGTACATCTTTGTAGCTCCCGGGTGAATCGAGAACTTGGACTTATGTGCCTCATCCATTGATACCTGCCGGTTCCCACCGATGAATGGAACCCAAACCCTACCATGTCGAGTTAACAGCCCCCGACTATCACGAACAAAATTCGGGATTTCCCCCGACACTCTTTCCCGCTTTGCATTTTCCTCCAAAACAGCCACCTCCTGAGCGCTTCCTATCGACTCCAGAATCGGTGTAACCACTGTCAATCGCTGACATAAACCCCTCAATGGTTCACCGACCGGATGTCGGCTGAGTGCGTCCGCAACCACGTTCGCTTTACCCGGGTGGTAAAGTATCTCGCAGTCATAATCCTTGACCACATCGAGCCACCTTCGCTGACGCATATTAAGGTTCTGCTGATCCATCAAGTACTTGAGGCTCTTATGGTCAGTATAGATCGTACACTTGACACCATAAAGATAGTGCCTCCAAATTTTAAGGGCAAACACTACCGCTCCCAATTCCAGGTCATGAGTTGGGTAATTCGCTTCGTGAGGCTTTAACTGCCTAGAAGCGTAGGCTATGACCTTGCCGTGCTGCATAAGCGCGGCACCCAAACCCTGATGTGAGGCGTCACAATATACTACCAAATCCTCCATTCCCTCGGGCAAGGTTAACACAGGAGCCTCGTACAAACGCCTGCGTAGCTCCTCGAACGCCTTCTGTTGTTCCTCACCCCAACTGAAAGCCGCAGATTTCTTCGTCAATCGCGTCATAGGCAACGCGATCTTGGAGAAATCCTGAATAAACCTTCGGTAATACCCCGCCAAACCTAGAAAGCTTCGCACCTCGGTAGGAGTCTTCGGCACCTCCCACCGCATCACCGCTGAAATCTTAGCTGGGTCGACCATAATACCATCCTGATTCACGACATGTCCTAGGAACTGGACCTCTCGTAACCAGAACTCGCACTTGGAAAACTTAGCATATAACTTCTCTCGCCTCAATACTTCCAACACTTCTCGAAGATGCACCTCGTGCTCCTCCGTGGCCTTTGAATACACCAGAATATCGTCGATGAACATAATCACCGATCGGTCCAACATCGGACTACACACTCGGTTCATGAGGTCCATGAACGCTGCCGGTGCATTGGTGAACCCAAAAGGCATCACCACGAAATCGTAATGACCGTACCGCGTACGGAAGGCCGTCGTCTCCGTGTCCTCACTCCTGACCCGCATCTGGTGGTACCCCGACCGTAAATCAATCTTAGAGAACCACGAGGCCCCCTGAAGCTGGTCGAACAAATCGTCAATCCTTGGCAAAGGATAACGATTCTTTACCGTAAGCTTATTCAGCTCCCGGTAGTCTATGCACATCCGCTGTGACCCGTCCTTCTTCTTCACGAATAAGATAGGTGCTCCCCACGGCGAACAACTCGGCCTAATGAACTCCTTTTCAAGAAGTTCATGTAAGTGTGTGTGCAGCTCTTTCATTTCCGGTGGGGCCAGGCGATAGGGTGCCTTGGCCACTGGAGCAGCACCCGGGATCAGATCGATCCGAAACTCTACCTGTCGTTCGGGAGGTATCCCCGGCAAATCCTCGGGAAATACGTCGGTGAACTCCCGTATAACTGGCACGTCTTCGACAGCCTCCTTCGCCTCCCCAACTCGCGTGTCTAACACATAAGCCAATTATCCTTGCCCACTGTGCTGAAGGTATCTCCGAGCTCTCGCAGCTGAACATATTGCCGCAGTCCGTCTAGCCGAGTCTCCCTATACTAACAGTTCTCCCCCGCTTGGGGTTCGAACTCGCACTTGTTTGTGACGACAAACAATCTCTGCATCAAACTTATCCATCCAGTCCATGCCCACAATCACACAAAGTTCCCGCATGGCAATCGGGATCAGGTCAATGGGAAACCGCACTCCTGAGATCTCTAAGGTACACCCACGAAACACGTCCGTGACCGTCAAGGTCCTATCATCGGCCACCTCAACAACAAGAGGATGACTCAAACGTCCTACAACTCGGCCCAAACCCTCGCTAAAAGTGCGAGACACAAAAGAGTGAGTAGCCCCGCTATCAAACATCACAACCGCAGGCACCGAGTTAACTAGGAATGTACCTAACATATAATTCAATCTCAAAATAAATATATGGCATGGAAAGGAAAGACAAGAAGAAAGAAGCAGGGGATATACCTGTAACCACTTTAGGTGTCGCTTGCGCCTCATCCACCGTCAACTGATGAGCTCTACCTCGAGCCGCTCCCGCCCCCGGCTGACCAGCTCGACCATCAGTGATGCGTAACGGGGCATTCCCAGGCGTCATCTGAGCTCCACCCCCAACAGCTACTCCGGCTCTAGGACAGTTGGCCTTTACATGGCCCGTCTGATTACAGTTGAAACAGACCACTAGCGGCACCTTACAATCCCGGATAAGGTGACCGGGTTGGCCACACTTAAAACACCCCTCAACTCTCCTCACTCCGGTATCTCGGGGTTTAAACCCGCCACTCCTAGAACTCGCGCGCGTATCTGTGAACCTCGACCTCTTCGGCACTGCCGAGATAGGCGTCACCGGCTGTGCCGCCTTCCGCTTCTTCGCTTGGGTCTCCAGCTCAAGCTCCCTCCTCCGAGCAGCGTCCATTATGGCAGATAACGAGGCATACTGTGTTGTGCTAACAAATTCCCAGATCTCCGTGCGTAACATATCTTTATACCGCGACATCTTCATCTCTTCCGAGGCGGCATATTGGGGGCAAAATAATGCCATCTCGGTGAATTTTTTGTTCATCTCCTTTACCGTCTCTGTTGTCTGTGTGAGCTCTAGGAATTCCTTAGCGATTCGCTCCATTTCTACCGGCGGTACATACTCTGCACGGAAGCGAGTGACAAACTCGTCCCAGGTCAAGGTAGTGCGCTCGGCAGGCGTCAATGCCGTGGCGCACCAATCTTTGGCGCCGTCACGAAGTAGGTTCACTGCAAAGCGGACCTTTAGGTTGTCCGGGCAGCCACTGGTCAGAAAGGCAAACTCCATGTCGGATACCCATCGCATGCTGATAATCGGATTCGGGTCTCCCTTAAACTCTGGCGGGGAGCAGGCAGAGAGATCCCGATACTGGAACTCTCGGGTACGGGACTGACCCTCCGTAGGCAGGGGAATAGCTGCAATACGCTCCTCCAGTAGGGTCACCACCTCATCTCGAATGGCGGTGATGATCTCGGGAATCGCCTCCCCGATCGCGTGAGATACCTCAGTAGCAATCAGCTCCCTAATACGCTCCTCAGTAATCCCAGCCTCAGCCTACGACCCAGCCGCGCGGTTCCTTCTAGTGTTGACCATTCTAATAAAAAGAATTTCAGAGAGTTATTAGCACAAATAACTCACCCTACTTCGCTCACGCTCCACTCCTTGGCTTCCTCGTGACTCTCCCCGACTCGAGCATGGATCCTGTGCTTCAGATAGTAGGAGCTCTGCTACTACCCTTCACACCTATCCTTACTCGTTCCGAGTCCTGTCCTGGGACGTCCAAGTAGTTGCTTACCACAACAAACACATATGTCCACTCCGACATATGTAAACACTTTTCCTACCCCCTAGAAAGTCGTAACACCCCACTACCCTTGCTAGAACGGAAACCCGACTAACCCTGACGAGTCGCCTCGTAAACGCACAGTCATATACAGTGAAACCAGATAGACATTCGAATATAAGATTCTATCCTACAACGGTTGGACTCAAACAAGAGCTGCGCAATAGAACTAAATCCAACATTCTAAGGCTATTCAGTTCCTACTTCATACAACCTAAGGTGCATTCACATAACAACCTATCAAGACTAGCATGAGTCCCTAATAGCAAGTAACAAGCATACAGTACCACAAAATCCACGTAAGCAATCTAGCATGCATACCCTTTGCCTAGAAAGCAATAAATACACTAAGTGTTGTACCTTCCCAATTGGCGTCGCCTGACTGTACACACTGCGCCCACGATCACCGTTTCCCAAACGGGTTTTCTCCGTTCATTTATTTTTTTAAAAGGTCTTAATAAAAGAGAAAACTTTTCCATAGCCGCGACTTGAGACCAAACACACCGAGATGTGCTTGATTCCCTCAAGTTGTGCTCTGATACCAAGTTGTAACGTCCCAAAAATTACAAGGAATTTAAATTTTTTTAAGACATTCATTTCATTATAAAACAACCACAATTTAATAATTCGTAACTCAATTGAAATTAACGTCGTTAACTCAAACAGTCAATAAAGTTTATGGCAGCGGAAATTTTATAAAATAAAGTCCAAAGGTATGAAAGTGAAATTTAAACAATTCTCGACACCCGCGCTTAGTGTGTGTACCGTCAGGCCCGACTGCCGCTCGCACCTGAAATCACAACATATTGGGAAAAGGTAAGCTAAACGCTTAGTGAATCCTAGCACACACGCAGGTAGCAACCCCACGTATATCGCCCCTACTCGCAAGTAGGCAACATCACCATCACCACGAATATAAAACCACATAATGATTAATGTATAAATATGAACCTTGGTCCCACCGAGTACACAAGAATATATCGATACAAGCTCAGTCCCACCGATCCCTCGGTCCCACCGAGTAAAAATATTGATACAAGCTCAGTCCCACCGAGCCCTCGGTCCCACCGAGCCCTCGGTCCCACCGAGCCCTCGGTCCCACCGAGCCCCCCAGTCCCACCGAGGTGTACACAAGCATAAATAATCCACATATAAATTCAACAATTCACAACTAGTTATCACATCCCAACTAGTTGACGTAAGCACGTAATAACACGTAGCACAAATTAACGATATGCATGAAATTCCTAACTACGCGGTGAGAGAACTCACCTCAAAACAACGCGATGCGCCCACGAGCCGCAACACCGTCACGTAAACTTTCCTCACTTTTTCCCACCTAAATACGCACTAGAATATCAACGGAAAGTCCCAACTCACGACACGTTTACTAGTTTAACCAAAACTACAATTCCAGTTTTGACACTAAAACGCAGGTCTATTCGAGACCCATTTTACCCATGTTAAACTGATCAATCCAGAAATCTAATTCCATATTCAGGAAGTTCCATGCCTTACGGTTCCAGGGACGTATAGAACGCGGTCTAACGATTTTTCTACAATTTATTACGAATTTTACAAAACCAACCTGCTGCACAGCGAAAAACAGTACCTTTCAGTACAAAACAGCAGTTTGACACTAGCTATGTTCCGAACTGGTTTTTCCGCAAAACATAAGAAACTTACTAGACTCGTAAACAGAACTTTTGGCACCATTTTCATCCCAAACTGACATTCCTAACAGAAGTGATGCTCGATACAAGAACAGGGACAGAAACTGCAGTTCACATAAAATCATAATACGGTCCTCCGATATGCGGTTAGCGGTTTAGGGTCAGGCCATGGCGGTTTTGGGGTTCCGCCTGGTGGTTTTAGGGTTTAGGCCGTGGGGCCTCACCCACTGCCACCTCCGGTAGTGGGGCACGGCGGCGGCGGCGGTGTTTTCCGGCGGTGATCACACACACACGCACGCAATCCACACTACCCTCTCGCACCACCGTCCTCCTCTCTCTCGATCGCCCTAACATGCACCTACTCGCACACACAACCGCACCAGCACCGCCATGGCCAGCCACCACTCGGCCACCACAGCGGCGGCGTGCAGCGGCGGCCCCCCACCGCCGGCAGCCATGGCTGCGGCGGTGGTGGTGGCGGTTTACGGCGTTTCCGACGGAGACACATTAATCTTAAACAAAACGGAAGGCTTACCTCAACGCAACATTTTTTTCTCCCGGCGATCACCTTCTTCCTCCTCTCTCCTCGTCGCCGGCAGCAACCCCTTTCTCTCTCTCGGTTTCTCTCTTCCTCTCTCTCTCTTTTCTTTTCTCGGCCGAACACAACCAAACAAGGGGGAGGGGGATGACTAAAGGTTCTTGGGTGGTTACTAGCATGAAACCGAAGGGGAAGAGGAAGGGGGGGGGGTCGGTCCCCTCTCCTTGGCCGATCCACATGCACAACTTACCACCATGTTCACCTTTGGCCCCTAGATTTTTAAAGTATACCCAAAAATCCCAAAATCGTTTAGGATTTAACATAAAGATCATTGACATACTAATTAACTCGTTTTAGGTCCTTGACGCCTAACCCCGATAAATAAATTCGCTAAAAGAAATTTTCATGTATAAGAAAAATACATACCGGGATGTGGGCTTTACAATAAATATTCATGATGAATATAACACATATACGACATTTTACGTAAAAACGGTTAAAACAACAAAAAAACCTATATCGAGATGGATGTCATATCGAAGAGCACGAAATTCTCGCTTTTTTATGTAATTTGTTTGATTAAAATATTAGTAATTTTTAAGATAATTTATTTTAAACTTTAAGGGAGGTAAAAGTTTTTAATTAAAAAAGAAAATAAAAAGTCAAACATGGTAGGCGTGAGTTTAAATTATATTCCCTTTTTACCCCTAATCACCTTATTTAATAATTTCAATTAAAAATATATTTAATATGAGTCATTGGATCAATAGAGATGGAAGGGCCAAGATTCGTCCTCATGTGCACAATTGAAAATGAGTTTTCATTTGAACTTTTCTCTCTCTCTCTCTCTCTCTCTCTCTATATATATATATATATATATATATATATATATATATATATATATATATACACTAGAAGTCTACTCGCGCAATTCAGCACGATATATCTCGATTTTTAATATTCTATTTTATTTTAATGTGTGGGTTTGAGAAAACAGTCATGTTTTTTTATAAATTTGTTTAAAAAATGACGTTTTTAAGGAGTTCATAATTTGAGAATTTGAATGTGGTTAGAGATAAGGATTACATAATAAGAGTCCACGATTTAAAGATTTGAAGGTTGTTAGAGATAAGTATTAATCAAGTAATTAGCATTAAAAGCGGTACATAAAGCTTCATTAGTAGTTTTTAAGAGATTTTAAGTAATTAGCATTAAATAGCGGTACATGAAGCTTTAGGGGATGTTTTTAAGAGTTTTTCATATATGTTTTATAATATAGTATAGATTAGTTGTTTTAAGAGATTTTAAGTAATTTGCATTAAATAGCGGTACATGAAGCTTTAGGGGATGTTTTTAAGAGTTTTTCATAAATGATTTATAATATAGTATATATATATATATATATATGTGTGTGTGTGTGTGTGTGTGAGATTATCTTAAAAAAGTTTTTAAAATAAATACAGTAAGTGATAACTATAATCTTGATTATTTAATATGTGTCAGCGTTTTTTTAAATTTAATGGTTTCTTCTTAATTCGTATATGCATATATGCATTATATACATTCATACAAACATATAATAAGTCAGTATTAATGTTATTGTGTCTTAATAAGTGATAAAATGTCTTGTTAGGCTATAATGAATCTTAATAGGCTTTAGTAATTCAGATTCTTAATAGGCTATAGCGAGCCTTAGTGATCTTATAGAGTATAATACACACCTCATGCATATATGAAGTACATGCATGCATACCAACACGTTGATAGGCGGGTATCACCCCCCTAAATCTAACCGCAAGTGTACGGTGTCGAAATCAAGTAATACGTACGGTAAGTACGAGTATCGAATCCACGGGAACTAGGAACTAAGTATCATAATGACCACAATTGCTATTAACTGAACTGTCGATATTTTGAAAGGTTGGTTTTAAACTAATCAATGGCAATTAAACTAAATCAAACACGGAACAGAAACAACTTAAAAGACTTCGATAGAGAAAACAGCTGAGAGTTGGGAATCCTATGGTTTTCACATACAAACATCTGACCCAAAACAATTACCAGTTATGCTCGTTAATGAATACCCAATCTTGGAATCACCGTTGCCCTTTCTCAAGCGACAACGATTTTTATTATAAATGGTTGTTCTTTTTCAAGCAACCGCAAGTTTTATCTTGGAAAACATAAGTTAAATCTCTCAATCTTAACCTATGTAGTTCAAAACACATTAAACACAAGATTGTAATGGGACTAAGGTTTACTCGGAATATCTCTATCTCCTTTCTCACCTTAGGCTTGCAATTTGTAATTCTAAATAACAATCTATTCTCTCGAACATAATTGCTAACAACAAATCAGTTGTAAATTGGCCAAACTCACAAAAGCGTTAAGAACGAAATCACATGCTTCATTAATTAAGAAAAACTGATAAGAGTTCAAATCATCTGTTCATATGTTCAAACCATATTCATTCCAACCCCCAACATCTAGAATTAGTTCATGTTGGTGGTGGATTCAAACACAAAAGAAAAGGAAAGAACAATGGAAGAAAACATGGCAAACGTGATCGTGGTGAATGGAATGATGTACTCCCTTCTCTCGTGTTGTATATACTGCGCGTGATGAACGTGGCTCCGATTGATCCTCTAACGTGGCTCGAAAAGGCGTAGAATCTCTCCCGAAATCGCCCAAAATCGCCCCTGGTCGTCGTGTGTAAGCTGCCCAAGAATGACCTAAAATTCCCAAAAAACGAACTTAAGGATGCTGAAACAGTGCGCGCCGCGGTTTGTGCCGCGGTTTGCAAACCGCACGCCAAACCGCGCGGCGGCGTGGAGCAGTGCGTGCCGCGGTTTGTGAACAGTGTGCCGTGGCATGGAACAGTGTGTGCCGTGGCATGGAACAGTGTGTGCCGTGGCATGGAACAGTGTGTGCCGCGGTTTGGGCCGCGGTTTGGGAACTGTGTGCCGCGGTTTTGGACTTGGATCTCGGGCTTCCGTTGGCTTTGTTTGGGACTCGTTTTGGGCTCTTTTCCGCTTCTTTTCTCGAAGTTTGTCTTCCTTTTAGATTACCTGCACATTTCACTCAATAACCCGTAAAACTTCGCCTTTTTGCAGGAACACAAGCCAATCTCAATGGTTTGAGAACCGAAAATAACGCCAAAAGGTGGCGTTATCAACAACCCCAAACCGAGCGTTGCTTGTCCCCAAGCAAATTATCGATAAAATAGACTAAAAGAACACATCAGTGAAATATAATAACTGCACAACTCCCAATTGGTACCACGTGATGCATCGGTGATTTCCCATACCCGTAAATGCTTTTCTTACCCTCGCCTCGTCCTTATTTTGTTTTATCTATGACCTTCCATTGTAATTTGAACTCGTGACTGCTCCGATTACACTAAGGTTGTTCTAGGTCCTGACATACTAGGGAAAACATTTCGCCTCGACCCTACCTTACGGGATACTCTCTGTGCACTCGAACCTAGGTTATCGCACATGTTGTCATGTATAGGAAGTTATGTACAAGAATACTCAAAAATCACATGACAACTTTAAAGAAAGACGCACGAGTGTCCAAAAGTCGATCTCAGAAAGGAATCAAGTAGCAAGACAGGGAATATTAGCAAAGGTAGTCGTATACGCTAATCGTGTTTTCCAAAAGATCAACCAGGTCATTACAAGGGTTTTAACGGGGCTAAGGTTATGGCTTACGAAACGAAGGGTAAAACGGTATAAAGATCCTTGGAGTGTCAAGCTTTAGCAATTCTGAACTTCCTAGCTTTGTGCTCTATCATTTGGCCCTCTTTGTCACTAATGGAGTCGCTTTGACTCTCTTATTTCTGCTGCTGGGAAGCTATCTAAACTAACTGTTTTTGTTTTTTGTTTTTTTTTTTAACTTGGGACTTCATTGGTCCTCTTTATTTGCATTGGGGCTGCATTGGCCCTCTTTCCTTTTTATTTTCATGACTGGCCTGATTTCCTTCTTTTCCGCTATAGCTTTTTGTTATTCATTACCGCACGGCTTGACACATTTTCAGATAAGGTTGGCTAAGGCTTTTGGCTCGCGTTTAAAGGTGGGTCTGAAATGAAAAGGTGAGTGTATGGCTACAAGGGGCTATGGTTACACACAAATGGGTGAAAAGGGTACGAAAGCTAAAAACATGGTTAAACAAACACACAATGCCTGGAATCATCTCTTAAGGTCTACACGATTTGGTCTACTATACCCTTTCCCAATATCCCGATGGTCGTTTTTGCTACTCGATGCAATAATATAGCGACATCATTCTATATTCACGACAAGGAACTCGAAAAAGTGTATACGATTTTCGTGTATGAATCCCTCGAAATGAAAGAACGTCTTTTAGGCTCAATTCTCACTAATGGGTGGTCTCCACTAATGTACCTAGTCATGTCCTTTCCCAGTCTTTCCCTAGCGGTCACGTCACTATCACAAGATTCTTCCTACAATGGTTGGTCTCAATCATTCAAAACAAAAAATTTAGCTGAAGCGATCTAGGTACTCAGAAGTGCAGGAAATCTACGTGCATAACGTGGGCCTGATTGGGCAACCCCAAACCTTACCCACACATTGTCTCCAATGTGCAGGTGTCGGCGTAGGCGATACTCAAATAAGTATCGTTGTGCGGTTATTACAGGTATCAGACAGGTGATGGATAACATAACATGAAGCAAAAGGAGGTATTCTAGCATTTTCAAAACATGGCCACCCCAAACCTAGGCCGTGGCCTAGGTTTGTCAAACAAAGCCAACCCCAAACCTCGGTGAAACCGAGGTTTGCACAGGATTAAAAGTGAGGCACCCCAAACCTAAGTGAAACTTAGGTTTGTTGCATCTCACTGAACTAATAAAAAGCACACATCATACACCACTCGTTACATGCAAGTTTCGAACATACCTGTTTGCCCGGATGAACGAAAATCTTGAACAGTCGAAGCAGCCAATCGAGAGACATCGGAGAAGATGGAGAGGGGATGCAAGAACAAAAACAAAAGGAAAAAGAAAGCAAGGACAACAGTATTTTTTTTAACAGAGTGTCCCGTGGTTTGTCCCGTGGTTTGCAAACCGCGGGATAAACAACGTAACCCTCTGTTGGAATTTTTTTTAACAAATAAAACACTCAAAATGCATAAATTAAAAATAAAACCCGCAAACCTTGGTGGGTTGCCTCCCACCTAGCGCCGTATTTAAAGTCGTGGCATGACTTTCTTTCCGATCACTCCGTCGGGCTTTCTTGCTCACCAAATTTCTCTTCGTCTCTATCTCTTATCTTCTCGAACATCTTGAACACTTCCTTCTCACCACCAACTCTCAAAGTCATCTCGCCTTCCTCCATGTCGATCAGCGCTCGGCTTGTGGCTAGGAAGGATCTTCCCAAGATCAATGGGACTTCTATGTCTTCGTCGATGTCCATCACCACGAAATCCACCGGAAAGTAAAACTTTCCCACCTTGATGAGCACGTCCTCTACCACTCCATATGGGTACATGTAATAACCAGATATTTTATATAATTTAAAATTGGAATTTTATAAGTCTTGATTTTTGTATTTTATGGAGTTAAGAAATTAAGGGATAAGTTTTTATTGTATAATAGAAGCATAGGGGTGTGTTTTGTCAAGTGAAGCAAGTTTAGGGTTTAGTTGGTATTTTACCCAATCTCTTTAAAACCACAAACCGACTCAGTAGTTAAGTATAGGAAATATCTCATTTGGGATTTAATAGCAAAACCCAAATAGTGTGTGTGTGTGTGTGTGTGTGAAATTGTTCACGGCAGAGAGAAAGAGAGAGAGAAGAAGAACCGTAGAAAAAGAAGAAGAAGAAGAAGAAAGATACTCAGCTGGGATTTTTGTTTGGTGCAATAAATCCAAGAGGTAATCTTCTTATTTAACTCTCTTTTATGAGAATTAGGTTTCATTTGGACTTTAAAGTGGGTTTAGGTAATTTTAGATGAATTGGTGAATTTTAGTTACAATTTAAGGTGTTAAAAGGAGTTTAGAACATCTCTGTGCAAAATCTGGGGAAAAAGATGGATTCCTGAAATTTAACTGAACTTTTCTGAAAAAGACGATGAACAGTGTTTTTGCGAAAAGTAGGAATTCGCAAGCCTTGGTTGCGAAAAGTCCACTTTTCGCAAGTAGCTAAAACGCATAGTTAAGTTTTCGTATCTGTTGGTTACGAAAAGTAGGGAACTCGCAACTGTGGTTTGCGAGAAGTGAGGTTTTCGTATCTGTTGGTTGCGAAAAGTAAGGAACTCGCAACTGTGGGTTGCGAAAAGTTAGGTTTTCGTAATAGTGGGTTGCGAAAAGTGTGAATTACTTGTTTACGTGTTAAAGAGTATGTATACTTTAATTTGTTTCAGATACTAAGGATCAGGGTTAAAAGATAATCTGTTTTGAGGAAAGTTTGAAGGACCTTTGCTAAAAAAGATCAGGTGAGTTTTACTTTAAAAAGTATTTTACTGGAATGCATTATGTGAATAGCAAATGTTAAATAAAGTGTATGAATATGTCATACGTGGGTGATTATAATATATTGAGATATTATAATTACGCGAGTATTATATGAAAATATAATACGTGGCCGGGCTTTGGACCGGTGTGTTAAATTGGCTCGCAACCAATTGATATTGGCCATTGGTGGAGGGATAAAGTTGGATGAGACGGGTATGATGTAGCAATCTTGACTGGTATTAATTTACGTGTGAAATATGTGTAATTATTTAAAGAGTGTTTTATATAAATGAAACTTTAATGATTTTCAAATGTCAGGGATTTCCTCACTAGACCTTTAGGTTTAACCCTCATTTTCTGTTTTAAAATATGTATTCCAGGTGGTGGATCCAGTAATACCAATGATTAGAAAACTTGTTGCATAGCTTTTGAGGAGATGATCGATAAGAGAAATGTGGATGCTTTTGTTAGTTATTATGTAATTTAAAGTGAATCAAATTGTACTGAATTTTTATTATGTCTAGACTTTTGTTGGGACCAAGTGTGGAATGTGATGTACTTTTGTTGCAAACATATAAATATATGATAATATGTACTATTGGATAAGTGGGATGTTACAGATGGTATCAGAGCCCTAGTTTAAGGGATTTAGGTATTTGGATTTATACCTAGACTTAAACTGCATGTGAAGTAGGATGTCCCCATTATTTTAGAACATTGGGATGTTAAGTATAAAAAGGTAGAAGGAACATCATGTAAGGTAAATTCGAGTTACACCTGGCCAGTGTAATTGTGAACTTACAGTTACATGATTGGACTGGAATACTTTATTATATGGGGTATGTGCCTATGTGTATATTAACCTTGTTGAAATTTACAGAGTGGCAAGTCGATCTCGACGTATGGATAGAGACGAAGACAGGTATATTTATATAAACTCTACACGTGCTAAAGTGCTATTTGACTTCGGTACAAACTGATTAATTGTGTTTTCAATCTTTTGTTGCTTATATGCGTTAGAAAAGAATTTGATAATTGTATTGGTAATATAGATAAGAGTGGAGTGCCTATTAAGTATTTTTGATAATGTTGTCAGAATTTGAGGTAGTAGTAAGTATAGGATGGTGTTGGAACTTGATTTTGTTAAAATTGTCGATTAGGTAATGATAAGTGATCCTCGGTAATTCGGTATTTATTGGAATAAGTAGTTATGATGAAAGAAGAGATTGTCGAGTGATTGATTTAAAGTTTCCGTTTGTTAACAAGTTTTATATCAAGGATATATGAATTAATTTCGACAAGGCTTAGTAAGAGTGTAGGTTTGGAAGCATTTGGTGTGAAAAGAGGTTGGTTCTAATTTAGTAAGAGTATAACAAATATTTTGGATGATATCGAATTTAGTATGCTTATTCATTATGATATTGCTTGGGATAAATTTAAGTGAGAAATCAAGGATAATTGAACTAGAAAGTGAAGATTGTTTTTTTGGGAGTGATTAGTAAGGAAACGCTATTAGTGATCAAGGTGATAACCCGTTATCATATGTGTTTGGATTCAAAAGATTTATCAAGGTGGTAGTAAAATTTATTGTATGAGAACGAAAGTGGATGGTAGTTTAAATTGGAATGAATGATCTAACACTTGCAATTGTTTGTAATTTTTCAAATTGAAGGTACATGATTAGAATTTTGGAAAGTTATTGCGAAAGTATAGATTGTGGCGTTATGTGTAATTCAGTATTTCAAACGCTAGGTTATGCCTCCAAATGTTAAAGTTTATGTTATGAATAAAATTTTAAACGTGTTAAATGATTTGTGATATATGAAAATATATATGTATATATATATATATAGTTTTGTGCTGGAAGAGGCATGGTGACATATTTTGTGCTGAAAGAGGCACGAGGTGAAGTAAAGATGTTTTTATGGTTGTTTCGGGCAATGGATGTGATTTCGGATTAACTCGGTTAAATTCCTGTTATGAGGTGTGGTGAAATTATTGGTTAAGTATAGTAATTGTGGGAATTGGGTGTGTGCGATTGGTTTGGAGGTGAAAGAAAGCTAGCTCATAGGGTCGGGCTAGAGTAAGCACCTCCTATTGAGCTATCCTTGGGGAAACGTATTTTATGTTGAGGAAAGAGTAGAAGAAAATAGTCGAATGTAATGATCGGGGTGAAGGACCATGGGATAGGACGTGGTAGTAGTGTGAGAGTGATGTTGTGGCAAGTGTGGAAATCAATTGTAATCTAAGGTTCGGGGTCGGTGTAATTAATGCAAGAAAGTGTTGTCTGTCTTAGGTATATTTTGGATTAGAGAAGTGACGGTAGAGTTGGGGATGACCTATGGAGAAAAGTTCAACTACGGGTTAGGGTGATACTCCAAGTTGATTTTGTAATCTATTGGGGAGTAGAATGTCGTTATTTTTGAGTGTTGGATTGTTGGGACATTTTAGAGACGGTGATCGAAGGCGCGGTGTGTACAGTCAGCCGAGACCAAGGGAAAAGGTAGAGTACTTAGTGTAATTTATTGCTTTCTAGAACATAGGAGTATGTATGCTAGATTGCCTGGTGCTTATTACACTTTGCTGCATGACTATTACTTGCCAGTAGGAATTTATGCTAGTCCTGATAGGTTGTTAAGTGACTGCCTTATAAGTGGTATACAGTAGGAACTAAATAGCCTTAGAATATTTGATTTAGTTCTATTGCGCAGCTCTTGTTTGAGTCTAACCGTTGTGGGATAGAATCTTTATTTCGAATGTCTATCTGATTTCACACTGTATGCGACTGTGCATTCGCGAGGCGACTCGTCATGATTAGTGGAGATTCCGTCATAGCAAGGGTAGTAGGATGAGGTGAACCTGGAGTCAGGATTTGTGAATGATATTGGTATGATTAATCTGGGATATTATACCTTGTTTGTATCACGCGGGTTTTTCTCTTAGAGTAAGAGTTGTTGCAGTTAGGAGGGTACTAAATTGTTGGTATGAGCCTTGGTATTGAAGGGGTTACGCTTAGTGAGAGTTCTTTCAGCCTTTCCCGTGTCGATTCTGTGGAAGGGCTTAGCCGAAGCAACTAAGGTTGTACCGTTAGAAAACACCGGACTGGATCAAAGACGGAGTGATGTGGGGGAAGCATTGGCGATAGTGGGTCGCAAGGTTAGAAAACTAGGTTACTGATAACCTGGACTTAACTGAAAGAGAATATGCATACTATGATCATAAAGTATAAGAAATTGATGCTTGAGAGTTTGCTGGATATAGAAAAATGGTTCAACGGGTTGGATGTTTACCTAATACTTCCCATGAATTGGGGAATTTAAGTTGAAAAAGGGATTTATATTAAGTGTTATGATTAGTGGGAAGAAAGCAATGAGCAATAAATATTTTGATGGTCGTGTGATGAACCTTATTTATGGAGTTGTTTAAGATAAAGAGTTGTTTAAACTTGGTGCTGGACTTTGCATGTTAAGTCGTTAATGAGTTATATGATTAGTGACATGAAATTTTAACGGAGTTGTGATTAATTCTTTTCGGCTTAGTTTTGTAGTTAAATTATTTCATGATGATTTGGTAATTATTTTAGTTGGGTAAGGTGAGCCCGGTGTTGATAAATTTCAAATTTCGGAGTGGTTTAAGTGAAACAAATGTCTAAAGAATTGTGTTAGTAATTTTATGCTAAGTTGGAGATGTAAGGAATTGATGTGATAACGAGTTTGTTATTTTATTAAGGAATGAATTGGTATTGATATTTGGATGGAAGTCGGTATGAGTTATGGTGGTGAGGTTATTGAGATAATTGAAATGTTTGAAATTGTGTTTTGCTGATATTCGAGAAATTAAGTTGCTATTTAGGCTTTGTTTTAATTGGATGGATGAATTGGTGTCAAGTGCAATTAAGTATGGTTGTGTGATTATGTAACGTCCCAAAAATTACAAGGAATTTAAAATTTTAAAAACATGCATTTCATTATAAAACAATCACAATTTAATAATTCGTAACTCAAATGAAGTTAACGTCGTTAACTCGAACAGTCAATAAGGTTTATGCAGCGGAAATTTCATAAAATAAAATCCAAAGGTTTGAAAGTGTAAATTCCAACAATTCTCGGCGCCCGCGCTTTGTGTGTGTACCGTCAAACTCGACTGCCGCTCGCACCTGAAATCACAACATATTGGGGAAGGGTAAGCTAAACGCTTAGTGAATCCTATCACACACGCAGGTAGCAACCCCACGTATATCGCCCCTACTCGCCAGTAGGCAACATCACCATCACCACGGATATAAATCCACATAACAATTAGCGTATAAATACGAACCTCGGTCCCACCGAGCACATCAAAAATATATCGATACAAGCTCAGTCCCACCGAGCCCTCGGTCCCACCGAGTAAAGACATTGATACAAGCTCAGTCCCACCGAGCCCTCGGTCCCACCGAGCCCTCGGTCCCACCGAGCCCCCAGTCCCACTGAGGTGTACACAAGCATACATAATTCACATACACATTCAACAGATCACAACTAGATATCACATCCCAACTAATTCACGTAAACACGTAATAACACATAATAACACGTAACGCAAAATAACGATATGCATGAAATTCCTAACTACGCGGTGAGAGAACTCACCTCGAATGCGCGCCTAGATCACAAACAATAGTCCAAGCTCCACAATCCAAAATCACTTCCCAACACCTAAACGAACGTTAAAATGTATTAACGCGAGACCCGGACCCTAAAACACGACGCACGCTTAAAGTGTCACTGAAATGACTTTTCTGTCTAGCCAAACAGGTCTGTTCGGGACCTGTTCCGACCTCCCCAAACACAGAAAATCCTCAATTACATTACATCACCAGAAAGTGCTCTGAGTTAGGGTTCCAAGGACATATTATACTCCTCCTAACGATGTTTCTACAGTTTAATACGGATTTTACAAAAACGGTTCGTAGAACAGCGAAAACAGAACCTTTCAGTACAAAATGACGATTTGAACTAAGCTACGTTCCGAAGTGGTTTTTGCACAAAACATAGAAAAGTTACTAGACTCAAAATGGGAACTTTTGGCACCGATTTCACCCCAATCCGAGTTACGAGGAAAACGTTACGGTTTAAGCAAAACAGTGGCAGATTACTAAATTTTCACATGAAATGACACTATTGATTATTAACCCATTAAGTCGTGGCTTAATCCCAACAGACCCGAAAAGCATATGAACTACTGAATATGGGTTACCCTAGGCTGGACAACATCCGTGCACCACCCCCTGCCGCCTCCGGCGGCGGTGGTGGTTGGCGGCGTTTCTTTGACATACGATAACAACAAACGAGAAATAGACGAACTTACCTCGACGAACCCTTCTTCCTCCTCTTTTCCGACCAAACTTGCCGGCGATCGTCTCCTTCCTTCTCTCTCCTCATCGCCGGCAGCAACCTCTATCACCCTCTCGGTTTCTCTCTCACTCTCTCGGCTTCTTTCTTTCTCTCTCTCTCTCTAGTTCTCTTCTTGGCCGAACACAACAAGAAAGGGGGAGGGGATGACTAAAGGTTGTGGTGGTTACTAGCATGAAACCGAAGGGAAGGGGAAGGGGAGGGGGTGACTCTTGGATGATCCCTTGCCAAACTTTGGTGAGATGCCCCAATTAACCCCTCAACTTTCCTTTCCTTGCAAAAACCCACAAAGGTTGACTCATTTAACTTTTTGGTCCGATTCGACTAACCCCGCTAACGGAAACCACATTAAATCAAACTTAAAAAGAAAAGAATTAATAAAAGAAATTACATACCGGGATACGGGCTTTACAACTCTCCCCCACTTGGATTAGACTTCGTCCTCGAAGTCTATGCCCGTGCATAGCTAAAGATAGTTATCCCACATCTCAACCTCAGGTTCCCAAGTTCACTTGAGACCCCTTCTAAAACTTCTCGAATACTTTTCTTACTAACGTACTCCTTCTAGGACACTGAAATTATGATCGATAGAACACTTCACCAATTGGAATCATTCCTAGCCAAGCGACTTCGGTTGTCTCCCAACCTTAGATATTCCATACCTCCCGATTCAAATCTCAAGCTCTAAACATTCTCAAGTTGCTTACCAATATACCCAACTGGATACTCGGATCCGATCATTCCTACTATTAACTGTCGATTAACTCCTACGAGTTCTACTAGACTCCCACAAATTACCCTACAAGAATCGTCAAACCAGTAAATTTAAAATCACTCACGAAGGTCACTCCACCATAACCATTCACCACAAGCAAACACCTCATGATTACTACTACCATCAACATAATTTCCTTAAAATCGGCTACAATTCCCCAATTACACTAAGGCATTTGGCCTCAAGCCCAAAAGTCGACACCTAAGTATACTATTTACCTCAAAAATTCTACGCATTTATCCTCTTTATTACAAAGGGAAGCATTCCCTAACCGATACTATTCGGCCTACAGTACCCACACGCGTGGGATACCCAATTCTCCACCATCGACGTATCTTCCACGCTCGCTCTACGAAGCCCAGTTACACCCCAACGCCTACCTCTCAGGTACGTCTCAAGTCCCGGCACATCGGAGCTACCTCTCAGGTAAGTGCCCAAGACTGTATCCTCTTAGTGCCTACTAGAGAGTCAAGGTCATAACACATGAATACCGGAGTCCCACCCCGAGATACCCAACCGACCATTAAGACCGAGCAATTGACCCATGACTATCACGGACAAAGTTCGGAATTTCCCCCGAAACTCTCTCGCGATTGGCATTTTTCTCCAAAACTGCCACCTCCTGAGCACTACCTATCGACTCGAGAAGAGGTGCAACCACTGTTAACCGTTGACACAAGCCCCACATTGGCTCACCATCCAGATGTCGACTAAGTGCGTCCGTAACAACATCCGCTTTACCGGGGTGGTAAAGTATCTCACCATCATAATCCTTGACCACGTCAAGCCACCTCCTCTGACGCATGTTGAGGTTTTTCCGGTCATCAAGTACTGGAGGCTTTTATGGTTAGTGTATACACTTGACGCCATACAAATAGTGCCTCCAAATCTTGAGAGCAAACACCACCAATTCTTACATACCCTCCGGCAAAGTCAACATCGGAGCCTCGCATAACGCCTGCGTAGCTCCCCAAAGCCCTCTGCTGCTCTTCACCCCAACTAAAAGCCGCAGATTTCTTCGTCGATCGGGTCATCGGTAAAGCAATCTTGGAGAAATCCTAAATGGATCTCCGGAAGTACCCTGCTAACCCAAGAAAACTCCGTACTTCAGTGAGAGTCTTTGGCACTTCCCACCGCATCACAACCGTAATCTTGGCCGGATCCACCATAATACCATTCTGGTTCACGACATGCCCTCGAAAGTGGACCTCTCATAACCAGAACTCACACTTGGAGAGCTTAGCATACAGCTTCTCCCGCCTCAAAACTTCCAAAACTTCTCGCAAATGCATCTCATGCTCTTCCTTCGACTTCGATTACACAAGAATATCGTCGATGAACACGATCACCGATCGATCCCACATAGGGCTACATACCCGGTTCATGAGGTCCATGAACGCTGCGGGTGCATTGGTGAGCCCGAGAGGCATCACCACAAACTTGTAAATGGCCATGACGTGAACGAAAGGCCGTCTACTCCGTATCCTCTCTCCTCACCCGCATCCGATGATACCCCGATCTCAAATCAACCTTAGAGGACCACGAGGCTCCCTGAAGCTGATCAAACAAGTCATCGATCCTTGGCAGAGGATAACGATTCTTCACCGTAAGCTTATTCAACTCACGGTAGTCTATACACATCCGTTGGGACCCGTCTTTCTTTTTCACAAACAGAATCGGGGCTCCCCACGGTGGACAACTCGGCTTGATGAACTCCTTTCCGATAAGTTCCTGCAACGAGTATACAACTCCTTCATTTCCGGTGGAGCCAGGCGATAAGGTGCCTTGGCCATCGGAGCAGCATCCGGAATCAAATCAACGTGGAACTCTACCTGTCGCTCGGGAGGTATCCCCGGTAACTCCTTGGGAAAATACGTCAGAAAACTCCCGTACAACTGGCACATCCTCCACAAACTTCTTCTCTCCGTCAACGCGCGTGTCGATCACATACGCCAAAAATCCCTGACCACTGTGCTGCAAGTACCTCCGAGCCCTCGCAGCCGAACATATCGCTGAGGTCCGCCTGGGCAAGCCGCCCTGAACTAGCATTTCTCCCTCGCTTGGGGTTCGAACTCGTACTTGTTTGTGACGACAAACAATCTCCGCATCATACGCATCCATCCAATCCATGCCTACAGTCACGCACAACTCCCGCATAGCGATCGGAATCAAATCAATCGGGAACCTCACACCAGAGATCTCCAAAGTGCACCCCCGGTACATGTCAGTAACCGTCAAGGTCCTGTCTTCAGCAACTGCAACCACAAGTGGACAGCCTAACCGTCCTACAACTCGGCCCCAACCACTCACTGACTATGTGAGACACGGAAGGATGATTAGCCCCGCTATCAATCGTCACCACAGCAAGCACCGAGTTAACCAAGAACGTACCTGTCACCACTTTATACGTAGCTTGTGCCTCCTCCACTCCCAGTTGACGAACTCTACCTCAGGCCGCCTCCATCACTACAGCAAGTGAAGCATACTGCGTGGTACTCACGAACTCCCTGATCTTGGTACGTAACATATCCTTGCACCGTGTCCTCTTCATGTCCTCAAAAGCAGCATGCTAAGGATAGAATAATGTCATTTCTGTAAACTTTCGGTTCACCTCCTTTATGGCCTCCGCAGTCTGATAGAGCTCCAAGAACTCTTTGGCACTCCTCTCCATCTACACTAGAGGCACATGCTCTACACGAAACATACGACGAACTCCTCCCAGGTCAAGTAGTGCGCCCGTTAAGCGTCAAAGCAATAGCACACCAATCCTTCGCTCCGTCTCGTAACAGATTCACCGCGAAGCGAACCTTCTAGTTCCCAGGACAACCACCGGTAAGGAATGTGCACTCTATAACCGATCCCGACCCTCTTGTTCGGGGCTGCCCACCCGTAGGGGGTGGAATCGCCGCGATGCGCTCCTCCATCGACACTATTACCTCATCACGAATGGCGGTAATAATTTCGGGGATCGCCTCCTCAAAATATGCGTCACCTCGACCGCAAACATCTCAGGAATCTGATCAGCAATAATTCCAGCATCAGCATCTGGATCAACATTGTTGTTCCTCCTTAACGAGCTACTATCACACATTAAAACCTTCTAACTACGCTCACACTCAACTCTTCGGATTCTCCGTGACTTTCCCCGACTCGAGCACGGATCCTGTGCTTCAGATAGTAGGAGCTCTGCTACTACCCTTCACACCTATCCTTACTCGTTTCGAGTCCTGTCCCGGGACGTCCAAGTAGTTGCTCACCACAAACAAACACATATGCCCATTCCGGCATATGCAAACACTTTTCCTAGCTCCCTAGAAAAGTCGTAATACCCCACCACCCTTGCTAGAACGGAACCCCCACTAGCCCTGACGAGTCGCCTCATAAACGCACAGTCGTATACAGTGAAACCAGATAGACATTCGAATATAAGATTCTATCCTACAACGGTTGGACTCAAACAAGAGCTGCGCAATAGAACTAAATCCAACATTCTAAGGCTATTCAGTTCCTACTGCATACAACCTAAGGTGCATTCACATAACAACCTATCAAGGCTAGCATGAGTTCCTAATAGCAAGTAACAAGTATACAGTACCACAAAATCCACGTAAGCAATCTAGCATACGTACTCATATGTAAACGCTATTCCCAGCTTACTAGGAATTTCATCTCATCCCACTACTCTTGCTACAACGGAATCCCTGTTAGCCATAACGAGTTGCCTCGCGAATACCCAGTCGCACGCAGCGTGAATCAAATAGACATTCGAATACAAGATTCTATCCTAGAACGGTTGGACTCAAACAAGAGCTGCGCAATAGAACTAAATCAAATATTCTAAGGCTATATGATTCTTACTGCATGCAACCTATAGGGCCTTCACTTGACAACCTACTATAACTAGCATTGATTCCTACTAGCAAGCAGTCATCGTATAGTACAGTGTAAACAACCTCGGCAATCTAGCATGCATACCCTATGCCTAGAAAGCAATAAATACACTAAGTGTTGTACCTTCCCAATTGGCGTCGGCTGACTGTACACACTGCGCCCACGATCACCGTTTCCCAAACGGGCTTTCTCCGTTCATTTATTTTCAAAGATTTTAATAAGAGAGTTTAAAAAAACTTCATAGCTGCAACTTGAGACCAAACACACCGAGATGTGTTTGATTCACTCAAGCTGTGCTCTGATACCAAGTTGTAACGTCCCAAAAATTACAAGGAATTTAAAATTTTAAAAACATGCATTTCATTATAAAACAATCACAATTTAATAATTCGTAACTCAAATGAAGTTAACGTCGTTAACTCGAACAGTCAATAAAGTTTATGCAGCGGAAATTTCATAAAATAAAATCCAAAGGTTTGAAAGTGTAAATTCCAACAATTCTCGGCGCCCGCGCTTTGTGTGTGTACCGTCAAACTCGACTGCCGCTCGCACCTGAAATCACAACATATTGGGGAAGGGTAAGCTAAACGCTTAGTGAATCCTATCACACACGCAGGTAGCAACCCCACGTATATCGCCCCTACTCGCCAGTAGGCAACATCACCATCACCACGGATATAAATCCACATAACAATTAGCGTATAAATACGAACCTCGGTCCCACCGAGCACACCAAAAATATATCGATACAAGCTCAGTCCCACCGAGCCCTCGGTCCCACCGAGTAAAGACATTGATACAAGCTCAGTCCCACCGAGCCCTCGGTCCCACCGAGTAAAGACATTGATACAATTGTACTAGCTCAGTCCCACCGAGCCCTCGGTCCCACCGAGCCCCCAGTCCCACTGAGGTGTACACAAGCATACATAATTCACATACACATTCAACAGATCACAACTAGATATCACATCCCAACTAATTCACGTAAACACGTAATAACACATAATAACACGTAACGCAAAATAACGATATGCATGAAATTCCTAACTACGCGGTGAGAGAACTCACCTCGAATGCGCGCCTAGATCACAAACAATAGTCCAAGCTCCACAATCCAAAATCACTTCCCAACACCTAAACGAACGTTAAAATGTATTAACGCGAGACCCGGACCCTAAAACACGACGCACGCTTAAACTGTCACTGAAATGACTTTTCTGTCTAGCCAAACAGGTCTGTTCGGGACCTGTTCCGACCTCCCCAAACACAGAAAATCCTCAATTACATTACATCACCAGAAAGTGCTCTGAGTTAGGGTTCCAAGGACATATTATACTCCTCCTAACGATGTTTCTACAGTTTAATACGGATTTTACAAAAACGGTTCGTAGAACAGCGAAAACAGAACCTTTCAGTACAAAACGACGATTTGAACTAAGCTACGTTCCGAAGTGGTTTTTGCACAAAACATAGAAAGGTTACTAGACTCAAAATGGGAACTTTTGGCACCGATTTCGCCCCAATCCGAGTTACGAGGAAAACGTTACGGTTTAAGCAAAACAGTGGCAGATTACTAAATTTTCACATGAAATGACACTATTGATTATTAACCCATTAAGTCGTGGCTTAATCCCAACAGACCCGAAAAGCATATGAACTACTGAATATGGGTTACCCTAGGCTGGACAACATCCGTGCACCACCCCGTGCCGCCTCCGGCGGCGGTGGTGGTTGGCGGCGTTTCTTTGACATACGATAACAACAAACGAGAAATAGACGAACTTACCTCGACGAACCCTTCTTCCTCCTCTTTTCCGACCAAACTTGTCGGCGATCGTCTCCTTCCTCCTCTCTCCTCGTCGCCGGCAGCAACCTCTATCACCCTCTCGGTTTCTCTCTCACTCTCTCGGCTTCTTTCTTTCTCTCTCTCTCTCTAGTTCTCTTCTTGGCCGAACACAACAAGAAAGGGGGAGGGGATGACTAAAGGTTGTGGTGGTTACTAGCATGAAACCGAAGGGAAGGGGAAGGGGAGGGGGTGACTCTTGGACGATCCCTTGCCAAACTTTGGTGAGATGCCCCAATTAGCCCCTCAACTTTCCTTTCCTTGCAAAAACCCACAAAGGTTGACTCATTTAACTTTTTGGTCCGATTCGACTAACCCCGCTAACGGAAACCACATTAAATCAAACTTAAAAAGAAAGGAATTAATAAAAGAAATTACATACCGGGATACGGGCTTTACAGATTATAGTAATTATGCTATGCTTTCATGGGAAATGGAAATGGTAGGATGAAGTTTGCGGGTTTGATAAAATTAAGAAATTTTTCCATGATATAGAGTGATTCGGGTTGAGTATATTCTATTCCATGAAAGAGTATAAGAAATAGGTAGTATTTACTAAGCAAATTTTATATTGAAAGTATATGTTTACGTTTTAGAGTTAGTATTGTAAAAGTGTAGAACACGACGTTTGTAGTAAAAGGCCGGTGAGGTTAAAAATAGTATTAGCGTGGTAAATGTCCCGAGTAAGCCTATAATGTTCTATTATTTGGATTAGATTCATATGAGTATAAGTTATTTCTTTCTAAGAGATAAGTGAACTGTCGAGTTAATTTGAACCTTCATAGGATTTGATTATCAAGTGTGTATCATTGTTTTAGAGGGGCAGATTTCTTGTGAGAAATTAAAACTCTTGATGTTTTGGGTTGAAATTTTGAAGTGGGAACAAATGGTAAACTAGAAGCAGTAAAGCGGTGGGTCTAGTAAAAAGTCCTTTAAGGATTCCGTAAACACTTTGATGTGTTCATAGAATTTGATATCTTTTCAACAGTAGTTACCCTAGTTCGTTGCTTGAGTGAATTCCGGGACGGAATTCTTTTAAGAGGGAGATGTTGTAATAACCAGGTATTTTATATAATTTAAAATTGGAATTTTATAAGTCTTGATTTTTGTATTTTATGGAGTTAAGAAATTAAGGGGTAAGTTTTTATTGTATAATAGAAGCTTAGGGGTGTGTTTTGTCAAGTGAAGCAAGTTTAGGGTTTAGTTGGTATTTTACCCAATCTCTTTAAAACCACAAACCGACTCAGTAGTTAAGTATAGGAAATATCTCATTTGGGATTTAATAGCAAAACCCAAATAGTGTGTGTGTGTGTGTGAAATTGTTCACGGCAGAGAGAAAGAGAGAGAGAAGAAGAACCGTAGAAAAAGAAGAAGAAGAAGAAGAAAGATACTCAGCTGGATTTTTGTTTGGTGCAGTAAATCCAAGAGGTAATCTTCTTATTTAACTCTCTTTTATGAGAATTAGGTTTCATTTGGACTTTAAAGTGGGTTTAGGTAATTTTAGATGAATTGGTGAATTTTAGTTACAATTTAAGGTGTTAAAAGGAGTTTAGAACATCTCTGTGCAAAATCTGGGGAAAAAGATGGATTCCTGAAATTTAACTGAACTTTTCTGAAAAAGACGATGAATAGTGTTTTTGCGAAAAGTAGGAATTCGCAAGCCTTGGTTGCGAAAAGTCCACTTTTCGCAAGTAGCTAAAACGCATAGTTAAGTTTTCGTATCTGTTGGTTACGAAAAGTAGGGAACTCGCAACTGTGGTTTGCGAGAAGTGAGGTTTTCGTATCTGTTGGTTGCGAAAAGTAAGGAACTCGCAACTGTGGGTTGCGAAAAGTTAGGTTTTCGTAATAGTGGGTTGCGAAAAGTGTGAATTACCTGTTTACGTGTTAAAGAGTATGTATACTTTAATTTGTTTCAGATACTAAGGATCAGGGTTAAAAGATAATCTGTTTTGAGGAAAGTTTGAAGGACCTTTGCTAAAAAAGATCAGGTGAGTTTTACTTTAAAAAGTATTTTACTGGAATGCATTATGTGAATAGCAAATGTTAAATAAAGTGTATGAATATGTCATACGTGGGTGATTATAATATATTGAGATATTATAATTACGTGAGTATTATATGAAAATATAATACGTGGCCGGGTTTGGACCGATGTGTTAAATTGGCTCGCAACCAATTGATATTGGCCATTGGTGGAGGGATAAGGTTGGATGAGACGGGTATGATGTAGCAATCTTGACTGGTATTAATTTACGTGTGAAATATGTGTAATTATATAAAGAGTGTTTTATATAAATGAAACTTTAATGATTTTCAAATGTCAGGGATTTCCTCACTAGACCTTTAGGTCTAACCCTCATTTTCTGTTTTAAAATATGTATTCCAGGTGGTGGATCCAGTAATACCAATGATTAGAAAACTTGTTGCATAGCTTTTGAGGAGATGATCGATAAGAGAAATGTGGATGCTTTTGTTAGTTATTATGTAATTTAAAGTGAATCAAATTGTACTGAATTTTTATTATGTCTAGACTTTTGTTGGGACTAAGTGTGGAATGTGATGTACTTTTGTTGCAAACATATAAATATATGATAATATGTACTATTGGATAAGTGGGATGTTACAGTACACTATGGATCGATCCGCGAGTTTGAGTGTCATGTACGTCGGCTGCACTTCCCCCAATCCCAGTTTTCTGAAAATAGAAAGAGGCATTAAGTTAATTCTTGCCCCTAAATCACATAATACTTTATTGAAATTAAGATCCCCAATTTGAATAGGGATAGAAAAACTCCCTGGATCTTTGAGCTTCGGGGGAAGCTTGTTCTGAAGGATTGCACTACACTCTTCAGTAAGTGCAATGGTGGACTGGTGATTGATCGCCCTCTTCTTGGATAGAATCTCCTTCATGAATTTGAGGTATGTCGGCATTTGGGCCAGCGCATCTGCAAAAGGGATGTTAATATGCAATTTCTTAAAAACTCCAAGAAATTTGGAAAAATTTAAATCCTCCCTTTGGGCTTTAAGCCTGTTTGGATATGGCAATGGTGGTGCAAACGGCTTTACTACCGGCTTCGATGGGGATGTCACCTCTTTTTCCTTCGGTCCATCCTTGGCCTCTTCAGTCACTATATCTCTCTCGGCCTCCAACTCATCAATGTCAATGATCTCTACATCTTGCTCGATCTCTCTTAATGACGATTATCGTGTTGGGTTTCCAGTCAGCTCCTTGCCACTTCTTAGGTAAATGGCATTACACTCCTCTCTTGGTTTCCTTTCAGACATAATTGGGAGTGCTCCGGGAGGTCGGTTTTGTAGGGCTTCAGAAATTTGCCCCACTTGCCTCTCCAAGATCTTGATCGACGCGGTGTTCTGATCGGTGGCAGCTTTTACCGTATTCACTGTGCGCGCTAACTCTCCAACTGTGTTGTCCATCTTGGTCATGAACTTCATCATCATCTCTTCTAGCCCCGGCTTCTTCTCCATGGATGGTCATTCGTTCCTTTGGTGGAAACCTGGAGGACGGTACACATTATTAGTATGAGAAGAATTAGAAGAGTTATAAAAATTACCCTGCTGTTGACCGGGTTGACTCCACGAAAAATTGGGGTGTTTCTTCCACCCTTCGTTATAAGTATTGGAGAATGGGTCGTTCCTCGGTTGATTGTTCCGGTTTTGCAAAAATTGCACTTGTTCAGGTGCTTCCGGATTACATCCCTTCAAATGGTTGGTGATAAAAGCTAGTTGAGATTTAAGTTCCTTCAGCTCATCAGATTCTTGAATATTAGCGACCCTTCTAACAGATCATCTTGGAGTGGAAAAGTTGTGCTCGGCCAGGTTCTCGATCAGCTCGCATGCTTCCTCATATGTCTTCTCCATTAAGGCTCCACCCGCTGCAGCAGTGATATCATTTTTAAACTGCGGGTGAAGGCCTCCAAAGAAGGTCTGGATGATGACCCAACGGTGTAATCCATGATGCGGGCACTTCTTCAACATATCTTTATACCTCTCCCACGCTTCATAAAGGGTCTATTGCTCCCATTGAGCAAAGTGTGTAATGTCGGCCATTAACTGCGCGGTTCTTCCCGGTGGGAAGAATTTCTGAAGAAATGCGGCTTTTAGGTTGGCCCATGTGGTGATAAGATCTGCTGGCAAACCCTCTATCCAAATTTCAGCTCTACCCTTGAGTGAGAAGCTGAATAGCCTTAGCTTGATGGCATCCTCGTTGACCCCATTGATTTTGAACGTGTTACATATCCTCTCAAATGCACGAAGATGTGCATGAGGATCTTCTGTCGGGGCCCCTCCGACCTGGTTTTGCTGTACCATGACAATGGTACTTGGTTTAATCTCGAAGTAGTTCGCCCCAGTCGTGGGCGGTTGGATCCCTATACGTGCGGCTGCCATGTTTGGATTGGCAAATGACCGCATCGGAACTCTCGCCGGAGGAGGCGGAGGATTGTTGCCAGGTGGTCTATTGACGGGTATTTCGTCTCCCATCTTTAACTGTCTTTGCGCTTTAGATGCTTTTCGCAGACGGCGGGAGGTTCTTTCGATCTCCGGATCAAGTGGCTCGATTTCCTTCCCTCGGGTCTTCCTTGGCATAAGCCAATTAGCACCTGAAATGGAAAGTAACAAGATCAGTAATCCAGAAATTGAAGGTGACAAAATGAAATAACAGGAAAAAAATGTTCAATCTAATAGAGCTTATAGCTGGTAGTGCTATCAGTTGCAACTAGCTCCCCGACAACGGCGCCAAAAACTTGATAGGCGGGTATCACCCCCCTAAATCTAACCGCAAGTGTACGGTGTCGAAATCAAGTAATACGTACGGTAAGTACGAGTATCGAATCCACGGGAACTAGGAACTAAGTATCACAATGACCACAATTGCTATTAACTGAACTGTCGATATTTTGAAAGGTTGGTTTTAAACTAATCAATGGCAATTAAACTAAATCAAACACAGAACAGGAACAACTTAAAAGACTCCGATAGAGAAAACAGTTGAGAGTTGGGAATCCTATGGTTTTCACATACAAACATATGACCCAAAACAATTACCAGTTATGCTCGTTAATGAATACCCAATCTTGGAATCACCGTTGCCCTTTCTCAAGCGACAACGATTTTTATTATAAATGATGGTTCTTTTTCAAGCAACCGCAAGTTTTATCTTGGAAAACATAAGTTAAATCTCTCAATCTTAACCTATGTAGTTCAAAACACATTAAACACAAGATTGTAATGGGACTAAGGTTTACTCGGAATATCTCTATCTCCTTTCTCACCTTAGGCATGCAATTTGTAATTCTAAATAACAATCTATTCTCTCGAACTTAATTGCTAACAACAAATCAGTTGTAAATTGGCCAAACTCACAAAAGCGTTATGAACGAAATCACATGCTTCATTAATTAAGAAAAACTGATAAGAGTTCAAATCATATGTTCATATGTTCAAACCATATTCATTCCAACCCCCAACATCTAGAATTAGTTCATGTTGGTGGTGGATTCAAACACAAAAGAAAAGGAAAGAACAATGGAAGAAAACATGGCAAACGTGATCGTGGTGAATGGAATGATGTACTCCCTTCTCTCGTGTTGTATCTACTGCGTGTGATGAACGTGGCTCCGATTGATCCTCTAACGTGGCTTGAAAAGGCGTAGAATCTCTCCCGGAATCGCCCAAAATCGCCCCTGGTCGTCGTGTGTAAGCTGCCCAAGAATGACCTAAAATTCCCAAAAAACCGACTTAAGGATGCTGAAACAGTGCGCACCGCGGTTTGTGCCGCGGTTTGCAAACCAAGCGCCAAACCGCGCGGCGGCGTGGAGCAGTGCGTGTCGCGGTTTGTGAACAGTGTGTCGCGGCATGGAACAGTGTGTGCCGCGGTTTGGGCCGCGGTTTGGGAACTGTGTGCCGCGGTTTTGGACTTGGATCTCGGGCTTCCGTTGGCTTCGTTTGGGACTCGTTTTGGGCTCTTTTCCGCTTCTTTTCTCGAAGTTTGTCTTCCTTTTAGATTACCTGCACATTTCACTCAATAACCCGTAAAACTTCGCCTTTTTGCAGGAACACAAGCCAATCTCAATGGTTTGAGAACCGAAAATAACGCCAAAAGGTGGCGTTATCACACGTAATAAGCCACCTTCCTTAATAGGCCATGAAATATCTTATTGGGCTATAATGACTCTTACTAAACTTTGGTGGTTCTTAATAGGCTATAGTGCTTTTTAACGGTCTTATAGAGCCCGGTACACACCACATGCATATATGCATTATATACATGCACACAAACACATGATAGGTTACCTTAGTGTTATTGGGCCTTAATAAGTAATACATGTCTTGTTGGGCTATACTCATTCTTAACATGCTTAGTGGTTCTTAATAAGTTATAGTGGCACTTAGTGATCTTATAGAACCGAATACACACCACATGCATATATGCAGTACATATATAAACACGTAAAGGGTCTTATTGGGGCTTTAACGGATCTTAGCCGACTTTAATCGGTTTTATTGGGCTCTAAAAGATTTTATTGGACTTTAAGAGGTTTTATTAGGCTATAACTACAATAATAATAGTTCTTATTGAGCTATAATAGGCTTTAGTAGTCTTATCGGTCCAATACACACCACATGAATATAAGCATTATATATCAGCATACAAACCCATAATAAGTCACCATTGGTGTTATTGGGCTTTAATATGTCATAAAAGGTCTTATTGGGATATAATGAGTTTTATTGAGGGTTAACCAAATTTATTGGGTTTAAGCCTTAAGGCCCAACCGAGTTCATTAAGAACTTGAGATGGCCAAATGGGCCCGGCCCGACTCGGGACCGGCGGAGGACCGGGACCAGAAACAACTTGGGACCGACTTGGGTCTGTCGCTCCATAACCGGTTACGATTCATCCAAAAAAAGGCTTGGCCCCAGACCGGCCTGATTTTTTATTTAAAATATAATTATAAATTTATTTTTAAGTATATTTTTAAATAAAAACGTATTTGTAATTGTATTTGGTTGACCAATTATAACAAAACATATTTTTTAAACATACATTTTAAAAAGTATTTTTATATGTAGTTGATTGACCCAATTATAATAAAAACGTATTTGTTAATGTATTTTATTGACCCAATAATAATAAAAACGTACTTGTTAGTATATTTGATTGACCCAATTATAATAAAAATGTTTTTGTTAGTGTATTTAATTGACCACATTCTTCAAAAAATATTTTTTTTAAGTTAAAAATAAATTTTAAAAAAATTAAAAAATTAAGTGGGACCAGTTTGGGCCCGGCCTGGGACCAGGACACTCATAACCTGACCTTCGTATTTGGGACGGGATCGGGACCGATTTAAACCAGCATGAGACCGACTTTTAACCATCTCTATTAAAAAAAACTTATCATTAAAATTAACAATTTAGAATTCCCAAAATTGTTTATTAAAAGACAATTTACATTAAATGTTATTGAAAGATAAATTACAAGACAATTTAAATTAAATTTTATTAAAAGACAATTTATAACTCCCAACAAAATTAAATACGAACCCCTCCTTTTCAATTCAATTCCCACCGACGTATCATAAATAATTTTAAAATCATCCAAAAAACCTTAAAATTTTTAGATCCGCCCATTAATTCCATAACCTGAAATCATCAACCTTGTTTGGAGATTTATCCACAACCATTGCTAATATGTTTTGTTTTTGTACAGGTTTCGGCGTTTGGTCCATGGTTGACGGTATTTAGTCCAAGGAGATTTAGCTATAACCACCGCAAATATGTTTAAAACCATCAAACTACCAATGTATGGTTTCCTATCAAGAATCATTTAGTTACCCTCTCCGAAGGTTCTAAATGGCGTGAGGCGTAGCGTGGTGGCGAGGTCAAGCCGCAAACCTTACGAGTTACGGCGAGGCCATGGCGTTTTCCAAGGCGTTGCTTAAGGCGGAAAATATGTATACTTGTGTGTGGTTATGTCAGTGTCTTGAAAAATAAAGATTAAGTTATTAACAATTTAAATTCATATAAAACGAGAAGCAAATTCTAATAAATACTAGTGGGCAAATTCGAATTAAATTTCGAAATATATAGATTCAAAAAGCCGAAATTACACAAGTTTGTAACGCCATAACGCGCCATGGCGGGCCAAGGCCTGCCATGCCATAACGCTCCATGGCGGGCCATGGCGCGCTATAATGAGTTACACGTCTTATCTCGACGCCAAAGCATATAACGTGGCGGCAAGGCCGCGTGCCCGCGACTCGACGCCAAGGTGTGTTTTTAGAACATTGCCCTCTGCTATGAAGATATACTTTTTCGTTGCCTTCTTATCAAACACATGTGTTTTATTCTGGATTTTCTGGTGGCTAATCACATCTAGTTCTTAAGGTTTTTTTCTGGGTTTTTTTGTTCTTAAGGTGGTGAAATTGTTATACACAAAACAAACCGTATTGGTGGGTTTCCACTAGATTCATTCATCCCACGCTCACCTTCATGATTGGTGCTTTAACCTTACATAAAATTAGCCCCATATAGAAACGTAATGTATAGTTTTTTTAGAACAAACATATATTTTGGATATTAACCTTGATTTCAATTTTGTTTTCTCAAGTACACACATCTTTTCAACTGGATCACATTTGCTATTGAAGATGTTGCTCCTTGACACCGATGTATATATATATATATATGTGTGTGTGTGTGTGTGTGTGTGTGTGTGTGTATTTGTATTGAAAATGTATATTTGTATGTATAAATATGAATGTGTATTTGTAATGGAAATATATATTTGTGTACATATAAATGTGTATTTGTATTGGAAATTTATATTTGTGTTTATATATATATATATGGGTATTTGTATTAGAAATGTATATTTTGTATGTATAAATGTGTATTTGAAAGAGTGAAATTCAAATAAATTGAATAGAAGTTTCAATTATTATACTTTGAAAAAAATTAGAATTTTCGACGGATTAGGGGCGGATAAATTTGCCGATAATTAAAAAATATTATAATTCATTAATCATAATTATTTAAATAATTAATTGACGGATTATCTGTCAGTACTTTAATTAAAAAATTTAAAATAAATTTATTTAATGGAAATAAAATAGAATATTTTTAAAAAATTAACTAAATTATCGGCGGATTATTTGCCGGAAATCCTAACACGATTTTTATTAGCGATCTTGTAAAAAGAGGTGACCTTTTTACACGGTTTTGCCAAGCAACCGTGTATAAAAGTCCTATTTTTTATACGTTTTCGCGTAATAACTGTGTAAAATTAAGTTCTTTTTACACGGTTTTGTCACTTATTACACGATTTTGGAACCGTGTAAAAAAGGGACATTTTTACATGGTTCCAAAACCGTGTAAAAAGGTCTCGCACTTTTTTACACGGTGAGCTTTTACACGGTTCCAGGACTGTGTAAAAAGCTCTTTACAACCGTGTAAAAAGACATTTTCTTGTTATAATATATTAAAGAATATTTGATTTGTCGTGGGTTTATGGAAGATATACTTGTTAGATACAACATAGAGAGGATTTTGATGATTGTAATTACACGGTTGATCATGATTGTACCAACAATAATGATAACTATGAATCAGATAATGACATCTATGACAATTCAAATGAAATATTACATGATGTGGAGGATGATATTGTTGCTAAATATTATGAAACAATTGAACAATATACTATTTTTCGACTCCAAAAAACCAAATGTCTATTGGGTATGCAAAGTTTAGCAAACTTTCACTTGTGTTAAAACTATTTAACTTAAAATCAAACAACAGTTGGGGTATTAAACGTTTCACAAGCTTTTTAGAGATTTTGCATTAAGCGCTTCCAGAAGATAACGAGCTACCAATTTCATTTTACCAAGAGAAAAAACTGATTTGTCCAATGTGAAGAAGAACTATATTTTCTGCGATTTACCATACTTGGAATATTTGACTATTCAACATTGTCTTGATGTGATGCATATAATGTCTATGACAACTTGATAGGATTCTTGTTGAACATTTTGGGGAGATTCGAAAGGTAAGGCGATGTTCGAAAAGACATGATGCAAATGACGATCCGATCATAGCTTGCTCCCATTAATAACAAAAGCGCACGTATTTGCCACCAACATTCTACTCCTTGTCGAAGGTTCAAAAAATCAAATTTTGTCATTGCTTGGACGGTATCAAGGTTCCATCCGACTATTTTCAAACATCAAAAAGCTATTGTCTATCAAAGACTTAAAATTGCTTGGTATGAAGTGACACATTGTCATATTTTAATGACACGTACGATTCCGATTGCAATTCATGGAATATTGTCACACCACATCTGACACACACTTATAAATCTTTAATTATTTATTATCATAATTCATTTGAAATTGATTGATCCCAATGTGTTGTATTCATGACAAAGAAATATTATCATCACCGTATGCCAACTAGAGAAGTACTACCCGCCTTCCTTTTTTGATGTGATGGTACACCCGATATCTAAAATTGGAAAACAGACTAGGGAAGTTTCCCTACGTACATGAGCATATGGAAATGTTGCACAAAATGAATCGATCGAAGAGAGCTAAATGGTTGTTTGCCGCTAATAATTAAAAAAATTCACACTGTTGAAATAAAGAGTGAAACCAATATATGAGTGAGAAAATGTTTGATCAAGCAGTGAAACATTTGGCGTATGGTCTTGTACATGTTGTATTAACATATCAAGAATAAGATCTTAAAGGATATACTTTTTATACCAAAACACATTGCAAAACCAACAAGTGAAACTAATAGCCACAATGCCAGAGTTCTCTTAGGCGAATAATAGTGCTAGGTAGATCGAGGATCTCCAAAGACCCATATTATGGCGTAATTCAAAAAATGTAGTAGTTTGGTTACGCTTTAATTAAGATAACCATGTTCATTTGTAAATGGGTATAGAAGTAACGAGGTGTCAAAAAACAACAACGTGTCATAGTGGTCCATCTTTCAAAGGAGGGCTATGTATCCAAACCATAAATTTGGGCTAAGCAAGCCTCGTCGGTCTTCTTCTTTGAGGATTCAAAGGATTTTAAGTGGCATGTCGACATATATGGTAAAGGAGACATGATTGGTGTTGAAAATGTTGTAGACGAGGAATAATATGATGAATTTGATGAGGTACCTCCTATTTCTGTCGGCATTACCTCTTAGATGTGTTGATTGATGATGCTACTTACTTAAGAATATACAACACCAAAGAATTTTTGGTGGGTATTTTGGTTAACAATTGTAGAATAAAATGTATGGTCTACTGATAAAGAACATGTATTGCATATGGTTTGTTCCAATTTTGATCCCCACTACTAACCCTTTTTATTTAAATTTAATATTTTTACACGATTGTAAGGATATAACTGTGTAACAAAGGAAACATGGTTCCATTCTTACAACCGTGTAAAAATGTCCTACCTGTTTTTTTTTAGTTTTTTATAACCTAAACGACTTCCCGTTTTCACATGCAAAAATGATTATCACACTATATGACTATATAGAGCTCCAACAAATCAACAATGGTGATTTCGAGCGAAAGGAAATATATCTAGTGACGAGGATGGTGAAAAATGCACATTGCTATTATGGTTGTAAATATTTATTTGATGCTTAATTTGCTAATTTAATTAAGTTATAGATGGACTATAACAATCATACATATACAATATTGAAATAGATTTATTGTGCTATAGGAAGAATAATCTACAAAAGTTCTCGGATTCTAGTTACCACTTCTTCACTTGTAGAGTAAACATGTACCTTGTATCTCAAATAAAACATCCCTCTAAAATCTAAGGTATTAGTGAATGGGTCGTCAACATTTCCAACCTCAGTTTATAGAAAATGATGTATATGTATATATGGATATGTATTGAGACACATATATGCATGTGCATCAATGTATGTATGTGCACTTATAAGTTTTTATTTGTATAGAGACATATCTTCGTTGAGTCAATGTTAATTGTATACAAGTTGAGGGGCTTTAATTGTAAAATACCCAAGGGGTATAAATAGCTTTTGTCTTTGTTAGATTTGTAACTTTGGATTTCATTCTCACTGAGCTTTCTTGTATATGCACTGTAAACTCTCTCCATATCAAATAGGTATATGAGAAGTTGAATTCCACCATTATTAATCTTGTTGATATTGTTGATTACTTGATACACTGTGATTATCAATTGGTATCACAACAATAGATTAGCAGATTTGGATTAGTTCATCGAATATTTTTAAATTTTTTGAAGTCTACGTGAAAGTCGATTGTTAGAAGATTGTTTTGGCGAATTATTGTGTTCTTGATTGAAATTCTTGGTTCTTTCTACTTGGTTTTGATAGGAGATCAAACCTGAGTGATTTTATTCCGCAATTAAACAATTTTGATCACTGAATTTTGAGTTCTTACAAGTTTTTTGAGATTCGAACTGTGTTCTTGTTAGGGTCAAAATCAGGTTGAATAGAAGTTCAAGGGTTAATTTGTTATTTCTTATTTGAGCCTTAAATGTGTAACGGGCCATGGGCTTGAATGTCATGGGCCCATGGTATATAATGTTTTGTAAGCCTTTGTTTTAGGCTAGTTGTCAATTTACACTTTCTAAATCGTATTGTAATTCTCTCAGTTGAAAGAAAGTGAATTGGATGACAAATTGAAATCATACTATTTGTTCATATCTATTGATTTATACCGTTCGTTGCATTAATCTGGAACTCATGATTGGTATCAGAGCATACGGACGATTCGATTCAAAGTGATAAAAGGTTTCTGGTAAGAATTTTATTCAAGTTTTCGACTGTGTTCTTGGAATTCAAACTCATATTTTGATTCTGTGAAAATTGCTTATTCTCGTTTATTGCATTCCGTGCGTATCATCAATATAATCGACTCTGCAATTTTTCATTGTCCAATTCGATCATCTTATTTGGTTTTAAGCAAAATCAAATTCACAAGTTTTTGGTTTCTGTTCTTTCAAAAATCAAAAATTTCTATCAAAAACTTGTTATTTGGCTTCAAATTCGATTCGGGTATTGTTAGTATTGTGTTTTGTCGAGTTTCTAACCTTTTAGGAACGATTCTAAGCAACCCTAATCGATTTCCAATCGACTTGGAAACCACAACCGCACTTACCGGACACCACAACCGTGGTTACCGGATACATCATATTGTTACCGGGTAAGTTTCCTTATTTCTCTTGTTACCGGGTAACTCAAAGTTACCGGGTAACTTCCACTTACCGGCTACTTTCACTTTCCGGACAAATATCAGGATCATACCTGGATTCCGGAAGTCACACCCTGTAAGTCCCATATACCGGACAAGTTCCCGGTAACTGCCATTTCATCCGGTAAATTCTCTCACCCGGTAAGCTAGTTATCTGTTTTAATTTTTATCGGTAATTTCTTACTTCATTTGATTCATCCGGTAAGCTTGTCATCCGGTAACATCCAGTTATCCGGTAAGCTCTTCATCCGGTAAGCACTTCTACACGGTAAGTTTGATACTTGTTTATTCGCATTCGGTAAGTTTTTGCTTTTGTTGACTCATCCGGTAAACCTGTTTGTTTCATCCGATAACACTCAGTTATCCGGTAACCTGTGTTTACCCAGATTCTGCTGCTGATTGAACACTCTCACACATAATCTGATCCGGGCACTTCCAGATCAGACATCTTATATCCAGATTCCTATCCGGTAAGTTCAGTCTAGTTGATTTCTTACCTGTTTTAGCATAAACCACTCTTAGAACCTGCGTTAGGACACCACTCTTAGTGCCTTGCGTTAGGATATTACTTTGAATCGAACCCATCGTCTGACGATCACATTAGTGCAACTTAAGATGTCTTCGCACGACGCTCTCGCCATCGGCACCGACTCCAAGCCGCCTTGCCTCTACCAAGGTGAATACAGCCAGTGGCGAGATAGATTCTTGATTTTCATCGAGTCTAAGGACAACTTTGAGTTCATCTGGCGAGCTCTATGTAATGGGCCAATTCCAAAACCCGTGAAGACCATTCAAGCTACTGCAGCAGGTAGTGAAACTCACACTGAGGACAAGACACTCGCAGAAATGACTGCGGACGAATGAGGAATGATTGAGGGTGAAAAACATGCCAAGAGATATCTCATTCAGGCTCTACCCAACTCGATCTACACAACCACAGATGGCCACAAGGAATCAGCAAAGGGTATGTGGGATCAAGTGGAGAAAATGATGCGCGGGAGCAGAGTCAGAAACCAACTGATGATTAACAGCTGTATAACCAAGTTTGATGGGTTCAAGCAGCGCACCGACGAATCTCTCTTCCATACCTATGAACGTTTTTGTTTCCTCCTCAACGAGCTACACAAAAACCACATTACTCGATCCAACACGGAGAACGCGCTCAAGTTTCTCAACAACCTCTAGCCTGAGTGGAAAGTATTTGCCTCCCACATCAAGCATAACCACTTGATGGAGAATGTAGGTATCCACGAGCTCTTTGAGATGCTTCTTCAGGACGAAGATGAAGTGATGGAGATTCTGAACGAAAAGAAGTCTGCATCCAAGCCACCTGCTGATCCACTAGCTCTTATGTCTTTAAAAAGAGGAAAATCTTATGGCCGTCGTTCCAAGCGTGCCCAAGAGCCAAGTGAATCTGAGCCAGAACCTGAGGAAAAAGAGGACAGTGATTCTGATCCTGAATTAACAACCATTAAGAAAGCAATGGCTCTGCTCTCCAAATCCTTCCAACAACAGAAGTTCTACAAGTAGCCCACAACCAATAATCAGCGCTATTCCACCTCTTCCAACAAGCAACATGATTATCAGGATAAATACGAAGGCAATAAGAAGTCCGATGAGCACAACCATTCTGATAAGAAGGAGAAGACTGAGAAAGATGACCGCAAGCCAGAAAAGAAGAAAGACGAACCCGTGACATGTTACAACTGCGGGAAGTTGGGTCATTTTGCCAAAGACTGTGGAAGGCATGTTGTGAAGAATGCACACTATTACAAGGCAAAGCTCGCATTGGCAGAACAAAAAGAAGCAGGAGAAGCTCTGTTTGTTGAAGATGACTACTGGCTGGGTCGATCTGATAGTGAAAGCGACTCTGAAGGTGCTGATGCTTTTATGGGCTACCACTCTCCTGCTGATGAAGAAAAGGCAAAGCTGTGTCAGGTATGTGAACCTATCCATCAAGATTTTTTTAATCAAATGCAATCTCTTGCTGAACGGATAGATTCCTACAAGGCCACCGCTGATGAACAACTGCTTGAAATTAAGTCCTTAACTGAAAAGCTAGATGTTCAAAAGCGGATAATTGAAAAGTATAAGTCCGAAAATGCCAATTTAAAAGAAAAATGCAAAAATCTTTCAATAGCACCCATGGACTTAAGGGCCAAGATATCTGAACTACATTCTGTTGGTCCTGAAGGGCTATACAAGTTTGTAGAAGGGGGGGGGGGGGGTTGAATACAAACACACGTTTTTACTTTTCTAAATTGTTTATTGATAAATCAAGACAATTTACAACTTGTTGCGGAACAAGATTAAGGATAAACCTAATCTAAACAAGTCTTGAGAAACACTAAGTTTCTTGCACTAGAAAGAGTTAAAGAAATTACGAATAATAACTTAACAATAAGATAGAGAGATAAGAAGATGGTCCGAGCACACTTCAAAACTGAAGTAAGGTTCTTCTTATATACTGCATGCATTTAATGCATGGCAGTATGGCTTTACACGTGGCAGCAGCTGAGTGGTTGCATGTCATTGACCTTTGTAGACAACCTTAGTAGCCGCATGGTGCACAGTGTAGAATCAGAGTTGTTGTACGATTACAGACAAAAGGGATGTCCGTTCTGACGGTTTGTACGGAGACGTGCAAGGGAGGTAAGACTTTAGTAACATGCAGGGAGACTTCATGATCAGCTTTCGTTGAGTCAGATCTTTATCAGCGAATGATAAAGTTCAGCGATTGCTGAAGTCTTCTACTTGATACTTAACGTTGAATGGACAGGTCTTGCTTCGCTGATATCCGCAGCAGTTCATGAGTAGACTTGTCGCTGGTTCTTGAGCTTGATCTTCGACTTCAGCGTAGAACTTTGGTTGACGTGAAACTTGTCTTCAAGGATCATAAGTAAACAACTAATTTATCAGCGATCATCTCATAGACTGAACAGGCTCAGAGTTATAAGATGATGAACAATGCTCGCTGAATATCTAATCTAAAGAGTGAGAGTTCCTATCAGCGGTACTGTAAAGTCTTAGTACTTATCAGCGATAGTGAAACTCTAATACATATTGTTTACTTACAATTTTTACTAAGTGTTTAAGAGAGAGTCATTATCAAATCACTGAGGGTTTGGATCAATAATCTCCCCCTATTTGATTATGACATAGCAACAGAGAAAATTGCTATTTAATGAAAACATAAGGATAAAAGGAACTCATAAAATATTTGTCCCTTTTACTGTTTTCTGGGATCTTTTCAGTACTGATGGAGTAAAGTACATTCGCTGAAATTTTTCTTTAAACTTCGTAAAGATTACATAGGGAAGTGGAAAAATTACAAGTACAACAAATAAAATTACAAGTAGAAAAGATGTAGACAGATAAGGATAGAAAGAATTACAAGGCGATCCTATCCGTCAAAAGGTTCTTCCTTGATGAGAAGTTCATCGAGGGTCTTTAATGTGGGAATCATCCAGTCAGGGACAGTGACACCTTGATCCTTTTTGTTCTTTGCTTCTTCAAAGATCAGAGGCTTGAGGTGACGTGCCTGAATGTCGCGTCTGACTTCACACCAGTATATGAGATATCTGAGTTGTTCGATGGGAGTGATTGGAAGCTCAGAGATGCGTTGAAAGTGTTGATTTCCTTGGTAGTCTAGAAAGAATATACCATAGGGATCACTTACGACTTTGCCAGGGATAAAAGTTTCACCAGGTGGTAGGGAGGTGTCAAGCGCTGAGAGATCAGCATCATGGCCAAGAACTTCAGCACGAGGGAAACCAATACCTGTTTTATTCCGTATAGGAGGACCTGATTCTGAGGCTTTCTTTTCCTTTGCAGAGACTCTTCTTTGTTCAGGAGGAAGAAGAGTGGAAGGAGGAATATCCACAACAGAAGATACCAAGTCGATCTGAGTATTTAAAATTTTCTCGACATGGCTCTTGAACTTTGAGCGCGATCGCTGAATGGCTAATTTCACTTCCAACCATTCAGAGAAGCCAAACTTCTCTAAAGTAGCAGCATAGAAGGTTTTCTTGGTTTTGTCTTCTCTGAATACATCAACTTCAACAACAGGAACGTCAGCGAACAGTCTTCCTCTGATGTTTACTTTGATGATTTTGGATGGTCGAGATCGATAGTTCATGTTGATCCAAACCCTCAGTAATTTGATAATGACCCTCTCTTATATACTTAGTGAAAATTGTAAGTAAACAATATGTATCAGAGTTTCACTATCGCTGATAAGTACTAAGATCTTTCAGTACCGCTGATAGGAACTCTCGCTCTTTTAAGTTAAACATTCAGCGAAAACTGTTCACCATTAATGCTTTGAGTCTGTTCAGTCATTATGATTATCGTTGATAAGTTAGTTGTTTACTTATGATCCCTGAAGACAAGTTTCACGTCAATAAAGGTTCTACGCTGATGTCGAAGATCAAGCTCAAGAACCAGCGACAAGTCTCCTAATGAACTGATGCGGATCAGCGAAGACTCAGATTTGTCCACTCAACGTGAAGTATCAAGTACAAGACTTCAGCTATCGCTGAACTTTATCATTCGCTGAAAAGAAAATGATAATCGCTGAATCAACGAAAGCTGATCATGAAGTCCTCCGTACAAAGTACTTTTGTCTTAACCCCCCTTGCACGACTCCGTACAAAATGTCAGAAAAGAACCTCCGACTGTCTGAAATCGTCCAACCACTCTGATACTACACTGTTCATCCATGCGGCTACTAAGGTTGTCAACCAAGGTCAATGACATGCAACCAACCAGCTGATGACACGTGTAAAGTGTATACTGACTTGCATTAAATGCATGCAGTATATAAAGAGATGAACCCACTTCTTTTGAAGTAATTTTCTAACTCTGGACAAGTTCAATCTCTTATCTCAAGATAGGTTATTATTAGTATTTTCCTTATCTCTCTTAGTGCAAGAAACTTTAGTGTTCCAACTTGTTTAGATTTAGGTTTATCCTTAATCTTGTTTCCGCAACAAGCTGTAAATTGTTAATGATTTATCAATAAACAATTTAGAAAAGTAAAATCTGTGTGTTTGTATTCAACCCCCCCCCCCCCCCCCCCCTTCTACAAACTTGTATAGGACTTCGGGACCAACAAGTGGTATCAGAGCAGATTTGTTTAATCTCATAAACAAGATCTAATCTAAGATATTTCTCTTCCTTGCTATTATCTGAAAATGGCCACCAACACAAACACAAATTATATAGACAATGGTTCTCTTGCTAAACCCCCTAGATTTTCCAAAGATAACTTCAACTTATGGAAAAATAGGATGACACTCTTCTTAGAAGGTGTAGACCCTACTATGCCTTACTATCTAGAGAATGGTCCATTCATCCCTGTAAGAATAGATGCTGCAGTTCCAACCGCTGAGAATAGACCTGCTATTCTAGAAAGGCTGGTACTTAAGGAAATCTTTCAATGGACTGACGAAGATAAGAAGAAAGTGGCTATAGATACAAAAGCCAGATCCATACTATCCATGGCTCTTCCTGACGAAGTCTACCATTCCGTCATGAATCTGAAAACATCAAAAGCCATGTGGGACGCAATATGTGTTCAGTATGAAGGAACGTCTGAAGTCCAGGACTCAAGAAAGATCAACCTGGTAAGACAATACGAAAGCTTCATTTATGGTAAGAATGAATCTCTCTCTGAAGTTCACCAACGTTTTAATTGTTTAATTATAGATCTGAAAACTGTTGGTAAGGAATATTCTAACTTTGAAGTACTGACAAAGTTTCTAGAATGTTTACCTGAAAGCTGGGACAATTATGCTATGTGTCTCAAGCTATCAAAGGATCTAAAATCAATGACCCTTTCAACCTTATATGGCACGTTGCTGAATCATGAGCAATCGAGCCATCTTAAGAAGAATATTGTAAAAGATTCCAAAAACACCCCTGTTGCTTTAATCTCAGAGGAACCTTCTACTCAGCGACCCTCGGTCACTATCACTGAGTTAGAAAGTAACTCTGAAAGGTCATCAGATTCTGATTCTTTAGATGATGATGAATCTTTGGCTCTCCTAACTAAAAAGTTCAGGAGATTTGCCAAAAAGAAAATGTTTAGAAAGAACAAACCTCTTTCCATAACTGACAAGCCTAGATCATCAGCTTTTGTTGATAAGGCTACTGCTACTTGTTTTAACTGCGAAAAGACAGGACATTTCGCTAACGAGTGCAGGTCTAAGAAAGTTTCTAGACCCTCAGCTTTTACAAAGAAACCCTTTGTTCCAAGGAATAAAGATGACAAATATTCAAAGCTGAAAGAAAAATATGCTAAGCTGAAAAGCTTTAAGAAGAAGAATAAAGGCCTGGTGGCTGACTATGATTGGGCTGCTTCTGATGAAGAAGCATCATCATCTGACTCTGAAGATGATGAAGCAAATCTATGTCTCATGGCCAAGATTGAAGAAGAGGAAGAAAGTTCAGACATTCCCTCCACCTCAACCTCTGCTAATCAGGTATCACCTTCTTTCTTTACCAATATTGCAAATATTGATGAAGCTGATAGTCTCCGTAAGATCGATCTCTTGACTAGAAGTTTATACGAAGCCATGAACGGCAAAACTGTGGTTGAAAACCAAAATCTTGATCTCGCTGAAAAGCTTAAAAATTGCCACATTCAAATAGAAAAGCTTTCTAAAATTGAAGAAGACTTTAAAGATCAAGTATATTTAAATCAGCTAGTCAAAATCGAACGAGCAGAAGCTATCGCTGCTTTAAAGGCTGAAAAAGCTACTGTTGAAGGATGGTGTAATTCTTCAACAAAGATCACTGAGATAATAAAGTCTCAGATTCCCCTGAGTGATAAACGTGGTTTGGGTTATAAATATGATACTCCAAAACCAACCACTGAGCGTTCAATGCTTAAATTTGGAACGTTCGTATCCTCAGTCGCTGATATTTCATCTTCTCAGTGCTCCTCGTCCGTTACACCAATCCCTGAGGAAACTCCTACCTCCTCAAAAGGCAAGGAGAAAATGGTTTATTCAAAACCTACCTCTGTCTCTAAAGACAAAGGTAAAGGAATTGTTATTTACCAGAATCCTCAGAAGGGTACCTTAGTACCAAAGCTGAATGCTTCTAAAGCTTCAGTGGCTCATCCCTCTGGATCAAGGAAGCAGATCTCTGGATCTATTCAGCGATCTACTCCTAGACTCAGATTGGATGTCCTTGGTAAGAAATCTGAAGAACTGAATGTTCATCCCATTTCTAAATCCAATAGTTTACTTGGTGCTGGCACTTCTAATTCGAAATTAAAAGCTCAGCATTCAAATGGTCCTAGAACTACTTTTAGTTATAGGAAATGTTATCACTGTGGACTTATCGATCATATTGCTAGTAAGTGCCCCACAGCCACCAAAGCTGAAAAGATAGCTAAGGTGAAGATTGCCCCCAAGGCAAAGAAGACCAACCCTGGTGCAAATCAGGTCAAGGTGAATCCTACCACTGAAGTTAAGAAATTAACCAGAGTGAAGAAAGACAAAGCTGAATCTTCAAATGCTGCGAAGACTGCCGAATCTTCCATTCCAACTACTTCCACTGACAAATGTGTATACATGGTTAAGTGGGTACCCAAGAAAAACTAATCTTCCATTGTAGTGCAGGTTAAGAAGGGTATCTGGTATCTCGATAGCGGATGCTCTAGACACATGACTGGAAAGAAAAGCCTGCTCGCTGAATACAAGGAAGAGAAGGGTCCCTCTGTAACTTTCGGTGGAAATGGAAAAGGACATACCCGAGGGTATGGTGTACTTTCAAATGGTACAACCTCCTTCAGAAGAGTCGCATATGTTGAAGGGCTGAAGCATAATCTTCTAAGCATCAGTCAGCTTTGCGACATGGATAACAAAGTAATCTTTACTAAGGAATCCTGCTTTGTCGCTGACAAAAAGGAGAAGATAGCTCTCAGCGGTTATCGTTTGGAAAATGTTTATGTAATAAACATAGACTCAACAACCACTGAGAACTCTTGTTTCTTCTCAAAGGCCTCATCTGATGTCAACTGGCTATGGCATAAGAGGTTATCTCATCTAAATTTTAAGACACTGAACACTCTTTCATCAAAAGAGTTAGTCACTGGTCTACCTCAGCATTCATACGCCAAAGAGTCTTTATGTTCAGCGTGTGAAAAAGGGAAGCAGACCAAAGCAAGCTTTAAATCAAAGCAAGTTTCTTCAGTGTCATCTCCTCTACAACTACTCCATATGGATTTGTTTGGCCTTGTTAACAAACAATCCATCGCTGGAAAGAAATATACGCTGGTCATAGTTGATGAATTCTCTCGCTTCACTTGGGTAATGTTTCTCCGTTCTAAGAGTGACACCCCTGAAGAACTCATCACCTTTGTTCGGAAGATGGAAACCCTGAACAATCTGGCAGTTCGCTCAATAAGGAGTGATCATGGGACTGAATTCAAAAACAGTTCTCTTGATTCCTTCCTTGAGAGCAAGGGTATTTCTCACAACTTTCTTCAGTGAGAACACCGCAACAAAATGGAGTCGCTGCAAGAAGAAATAGAACAATTATTGAAGCTGCACGTTCAATGCTCAGCGATTCTCACCTGCCTACTTAGTTTTGGGCAGAAGCTGTCAACACTGCTTGTTTTACGCAAAACAGGTCGCTGATAGTTAAAAGATTCAAAAAGACAGCCTATGAACTCTTTCATGGGAGAAAGCCTTCAATCAGCTTTCTTCACATCTTTGGATGTCAGTGTTTTATACTGAACAACAGAGATGCTCTTGGAAAGTTTGATTCTAAGGCTGATGATGGAATCTTTCTTGGATACTCCTCAGTTTCCAAAGCCTTCAGAGTCTTCAACCGTAGAAGACAAACTGAAGAAGAAACTATTCACGTCACGTTTGACGAATCCCGTTCAGCGAACTCTAAACCGTCCGCTGATACTGAAGAACTGAATCAATGGATGTTTTCTCATCTTGGTGATTCAGAAGATATTCCAACTACTCATGCTCATCCAGTAGAAGATGATAGTCCTCCTATCATTCCAAATATGCAGAATAGTGAAGCTGAAACTTCTTGGGTCTCAGCTGTCCCTATAAACACTATACCTAACGCTGAACCAAATATCTCAGACATTCCATCTACTTCTCAGCAATCAGTGAATATAATGACAACTGCATCCATTCCTCTCTTGGCTGATACTCCCGACGTCGCTGAAGCTTCATCTTCAACTCCTCCAGTTCAAGTTGAGTCAGCGTCTCACGCTCCGGCTCAGCGATGGACTATAAATCACCCAATTGATCAAATTCTTGGTGATCCAAACGCTGGGATTCAGACTCGACTAAGTGCAGGTAATATTTGTTTATTTGTAAATTTTATTTCACTAACTGAACCAAAGAAAGTAGATGATGCCCTCAAAGATCCAAACTGGGTCAGCGCCATGCAAGAAGAGCTGACTGAATTCGAAAGAAACAAAGTTTGGAAACTTGTTCAGAGACCAACTGATAAAACAGTAATAGGCACTAAATGGGTCTATCGAAACAAGTTGGACGAACATGGTACTGTAACCCGCAACAAAGCTCGACTTGTTGCTCAGGGATACAGACAAGAGGAAGGTATAGATTATGACGAAACATTTGCTCAGTAGCAAGACTTGAATCTATTCGTCTATTCTTAGCATATGCTGTACACAAAAACTTCAAAGTACATCAGATGGATGTTAAGTCAGCGTTTTTGAAAGGAAAGCTGAATGAAGAAGTGTACGTGGAACAACCTCCAGGATTCTCAGATTCTAAGCGTCCAGGTTATGTTTATAAACTGGATAAGGCACTTTATGGCTTGAAGCAAGCTCCACGTGCATGGTATGACACTCTTTCCACTTATCTCCATATTGAAAAATTTGAGCGAGGTAAGATTGACAAAACTCTATTTTTTAGAAAAGTGAAAGGTCATATCATTCTAGTTCAAATATATGTTGATGACATTATATTTGGTTCTACTAACCCTGAGCTTTGTATTCGTTTCGCTGATAGAATTAAAGATGAGTATAAAATGAGCATGATGGATGAACTAACATATTTCCTTGGTCTTCACATTAAGCAAACTGAAAAAGGAACTTTTATTAATCAGGGAAAGTATGTTAAAGATATGCTGAAGAAATTCGACTTAACTGAAAGTTCAGCTATGAAAACCCCTATGGCACCACCGCTGACACTTGATAAGGACACTAAGGGTGTTCCTGTCAATGTCACGTTGTACCGTGGGATGATCGGCTCACTATTGTATCTTACAGCTAGCCGACCCGATATTATGTTTGCAACATGCTTGTGTGCACGATATCAAGTTGAACCTAAGATATCTCATATGAAAGCTGTAAAGCGAATTTTTCGATATCTTAAGGGTACAGCAAATCTAGGTCTTTGGTATCCCAAAGATTTAGGATTCGGTCTAACCTCCTATTCAGATAGTGATTTTGCAGGTTGCAAAATGGATAGGAAAAGCACCACAGGAGGATGTCAGCTCCTGGGTGGAAAGCTGGTAAGTTGGACAAGTAAAAAGCAAAATTCAGTGTCCACTTCCACAGCTGAAGCTGAATATGTAGCTGCTGGAAGCTGTTGTTTTCAAGTCTTGTGGATGAAAAATCAGCTACTAGACTATGATCTTCAGCTCTCCAAAATTCCAATCTATTGCGACAGCACAAGTGCCATCGCTATAGCAAACAATCCAGTACTACATTCAAAGACCAAACATATAGAAATCAGATATCATTTTATCAGAGATCATGTGATGAATGGTGATATAGAACTTCAATTTATCCCAACTGATTATCAGTTAGCTGATTTATTTACCAATCCTCTTGATGAGACAAGATTCAACTTTCTCATCAGCGAGCTTGGAATGCTGAACTTTGAAGGATAAAATCTTTAGCGGTTCACATTGATCAGCGATAGGATAAAATCAACTTGTATAACCCATTCTATCATCTTCTCTCTGAATAAACTTGATTCACTGATATCAAGGTATGTTTTTCTCTCTCTGACAATCGCATGAAAATGCAAGATTTCTTAAAACCATCGCTGAATATTTTCATTCAGTGCTTCATGTTTTCAAAAGAGTCCCTGAGTTTTTCAAAACCTCAGAGACAACCAAGAATATGAAAGGACAGTTATGACGTCATTACAACGGATAAACCCCGGCACGTTTTCTCTTCCTGGCACACGTTTGCACGTCTCGTTCAAACTTCCAATCAAATGCAAACACGTGTCCGTGTCATGATGAAAATCTTTTCCCGCTCAAGATTTTCTCTCTCTAATCTCTCTATATAAACAAACTCGAAGTTTATATTTTTCTTTTACGCGATCAATCTTCCTCCGCAAGAAAGAATTCACTGTTGCATTTGTGATTTCAAAAACTTCAAGAACTGTTCATCATCTTCTTCATCAAACATCAAGGTTAATATGTTCTTATTATTTACCGAATGCAAATAACTTGTTTCTGATCTACTCTTTGTTTAACAAGATCAAACAAAAGAACTTCTTAAAAATAAAATCATTTTCTTTCATGGTTTTATGAACACAACCATTTCATGGTTGTTCTTCAAGTTTAAATGCAAAAATCTTAAACTTGTTCTTCACACATTCGTTTTTCCAGAATCTATTTCTTCATAGAAAACTGGATAACAAGAATAAATGGGTTTTCTATTTTATTTCTTAAAATCAAGAAAAACCCTAATCTTCATTAAGACATTTGTGTCTGAATGAAATGAATAAAATTTGAACCATCTTAATGGAAATTCTTTCCACATTAAGATCATTCTTATTTCTTAACATCTTTGGTTGAACTGATAATACAGAGAAATGGCTTCATCTGACATTCCTGCTATCGCTGAGAACATCTCCGCTGATTCTGAGGAAGTGGACATCCTCAAGGCTCCTCAAGTCAAGTTTGCCCTTGGCAAACTGGATTGGACTAAGGTGAATAACCTCTATGCGCTTTTCGAGTTTCCTCCTCGAAAGCAAGTCACACATCTAGATGATGCTGTGAATTTCCTAAAGAATTGCTGCATCTCCACAGCCCTGACCATAACACCTCCTGCTCATCAGCTCTTGCTCTCACAATTCTGGTACTCAGCCAGACACTCTCAACTACCTTCAGCCAAAGACCCCTCCAAAACAATCGATTGCATCCTCTGCGACATCGAATATGGCACGATGAAGATCACCCCTGCCATTATTCGCAAAGCTCTCAGCCTTCCAATAGCTACCAAGGAAAAACCGTTCGTTCCCCTCCCTGACCCCAAGAAAAACTCAGACAGGGAAGCCATCATTGCATTTTTCGATGCAATGGGCTATGTATGGGAAATCGGCAGAGACATGAAGGCCGAGAAGAAGCTGACGATTATCAAGAAATCGAAAATGCCCAGCGAGATGAATTTTTTCTTCGCTCATCTTATCAGCTGTATGACTGCAAAGAGCGGCTCCTCTGACCAAGCCGCTAAACCTCAGCAAGCAATGGGTTATGCACTGCTGAAAGGTCTCAACATAGACTGGGCATCGATTATCTATGATGACCTAGTTCTAAGGGTGGACACCGTCGCTGACAGACCTCCATGGGTTCCCTACCCCCGATTCATCAGCGCCATCTTCCAATATGGCCTGAAGGAGAGCTACCCAACTGAAGGTGACCTGAAACTCTCTCAGGTCGGCCCAAAGATACTCGACTTCAAACCAATGGTGAATGAGGTACGCCTTTCTACACTCTTGTCTCTTCTCAACCCTTCTTCTTCTCATTCTGTGGCTCCTTCAGCGACAATACCCATCGTTGATACCCTGGCCACAAAATCCTCTCCTTCTAAGAAAAGGAAACATTCTTCTACCCCACTTGGTTCTAAAAGGATCAAGAAAACAAAGGAGCAACCCCAGCAATCTCATGCTGAAGACTCCTCAACTCTTTCTGCAGAGCTGAAGGAACGTTCAGTAGTACGCTCTGCCATACTTGAACAAGCCATCCCTTTAATCCCAACTTCAGCGTCTCTAAACGATGAGGTTACAAACTTGGAACCTACCCAACCTCCTTCAGTCTCTCAAAAGACTGATGAAGTGATTGTCAGCGAATCCAACGCTGAACTCAGAACACAACCCCCATTCTTATCCTTCGCTCCTCCCTCTACTCATTTGGTCTCTACTCCAGATCTCACTGGAGCTGCCATCATTTCTACGGAACCTAAAGCTGATTCTCCAGGAATGATGAAGACAGGACCTGCAGAACAATCCATGGGCACTTTTGAAGATGACATGGAACTTTACTCAGGAACCCGTGATTTTGATGAATTCACCAATCCCCCTGCAGGTACACACCAACCCATAAACATTGTGACTAAACCCCAAACTTCTGAGCTTTCCTATGTTCATAAGTTTTTATATGTTACAGGTCCTAATTTGGGAGACATCAACGCCTCTCTGAAAGCTGTGAAGACAACGCTGACAGATCTCACCACCACTCTTACTAATAACTCTACAGCTGTAACAAACGCTGGAGAGAATCTGAACAAGCTGACAACGGTGGTGGAGAAGAAGGCTTCCACAAATGACATGAAGCAGGTGGATAAAACTCTCAGCGACTTCGCCAAGGTGCTCGCTGACATCTACACAGACCACCTCTCTCAAAAATTCAGTTTCATCCATGTCCAGCGAGGTTACATCGCTGAAAACATCGGTTGGACATCTAGAAGGGGATATGTCTTCTGTGAAGACTGACTTAGGCTCTGTAAAGACCGACGTTAGTTCGATGAAAACGATGATCGAGCAGCTGCTACACAAAGCGAATACTCCTGATCCTGCTCCTGCCCCCGTCCCTGCATCTGACAACTTCACAGCGGCGGATCGCACTGAGCTAAAGAAGATCAATCCTGCTATTTCTGGCCTTGAAGACAGAATAGCAAAGATTGAAGTTTGTATAGGTCTCTCTGGCCAAGAAGACAGAGAACTTACCAACGCTGCTGAATCTACCCATTCCTCCCCCAATCATCATGAAAAAGAGGGGGAGAAGAGCGCTGAAGACCTCTCCAAGAGCGATGAAGACCTTTCCCATGATGAATCTATCAGGGGAGAGAAGACGAATGCTGAAGAAACCACCGCTAGACCTCAGGGAGATGAAAACCCTGAGGAAACCGAGAAGCTTGCCTCTGTATCTGAGGGGGAGCAACTCGAAGAAGAAGCTGAGAAAACTGAATCCGAAGAAGAAGAAGATGAAGCCGTCGACATCCCTGATGATGAACCATCTTCTTCTCCAAAGAATGATGCTGATGATGACGAAGATGACGATGACTTCTTTATCGTCAAACCTGCTCCGAAGATCAAAGCTCTTAAGGGAATCTCGATAAATGAACCTTCAGGGGAGCGGACAAAGACAAAGCCCTCAGTCTCTGGAGCTGAGAAAGGCAAAGGCAAAAGCGTCGCTGAAGATGACAATCTGATGATCTAGCTTGAAAAGCCGGTTTGTCAGGTATGCTAAACATCTCTCACTCCATCCCTCCTCTATCATACACTATCAGTTCTACTACCCAAGCCTATACACTTGAACCAATTCTCTCTATCTGATTCTACCCAAGTTCTTACACGTAAAATCGTTGTGTTTCAGCTAGTCCTCTCCCCTGTTTGAGGATATCGCTGAAGGCTCCACAACTGCGACTTTACCAATAATACCAGCTGCTGCTGAAGAAATAATCCCAGTCTTAGATTTAATCTCTGAGACTGATGAACCAGAAGAACAGATACTCTCGCACAGAGGCAGACCTTCCTTAGCTCCTCAAAAGCTAAGTGAAGAGGATCAGAAAAGAAGAGAGGAGATAATAAAGCGATTCGAGGATCAGCGAATCATTCTGAGGCGTGATCAACTTCCTTCAGTTCCTCCAAAGTTCAGAATTTCCAAAAAGGAATACAAGGAACACCTCAGAGCTGAACGCCTACTCGCTGAAAGAAAGGAAGCTGAAGAAAAAGACAGAGAATACGCCATCAAGCTTACTCAATGATCAATAAAAGACCCCAAGCTGAAAAGAGTTCCCATTGATGTTCAACGTCAGCTATGGGATGATGCTCAAGAGATCGTTAGAGAAAAGACTAAGGTCTCTGATACGACTTTGGAATGGGCTAAACAAATGCTGACCAATCGATCTAGACCATCCAAAATCATCAAGGCAAACATCAGAGGAAGACTGTACGCTGAAGTTTGTGTTGTTGAAGTGGACGTCTACAGAGATGACGAAACCAAGCAAACTTTCTATGCTGCTACCTTAGAAAAGTTTGGTCTCTCTGAATGGTTAGAAACAAAATTAGCCATTCAGGGATCGCGCTCAAAGTTCAAAAGCCATGTCGAGAAGATCTTGAACAAACAGATCGACCCGCTTTCATCTGCTGTGGATATTCCTCCTACTCTTCCTCAACCAAGAAAAGTCTCTGATAAGAAAAAGAAAGCCTCTGGTTCAGGTCCTCATATTCGGAATGAAACGGGCATTGGTTTCTCTCGTGCTGAAATTGTTGGCCCTGATGCCGATCTCTCAATGCTTGACACCTCCCTACCTCCTGGAGAAACATTCATTCCTGGCACAGTTGTAAGTGATCCCTATGGTATATTCTTTTTAGACTACTATGGAAATCATCACTTTCAACGTATCTCTGAGCTAGACATCGCTCCCATCGAACAACTCAGAGATCTCGTATACTGGTGTGAAGTCAGACGCAACATCAAAGCTAGACACTTGAAGCCCTTGATTTTTGAAGCAGCTCTGAAGAAAAAGAATCAAGGAGAAGATGTCCCTGACTGGATGATCCCCACATCAAAGACCCTTGATGAACTTCTCATCAAGGAAGAACCTTTATAAGCTGATATGATCACCCCTTTTCTCTATTGTATCAGTTATTCTTCTGTACTTGTAATTTATTTCGCTCGTACTTGTAATCTTTCCATTTCTCTTTGTAACCTGATTCAAAAAAGAAAGATTTCAGCGAATGTACTTTACTCCATCAGTACTGAAAAGATCCCAGAAAACAGTAAAAGGGACAAATATTTTATGAGTTCTTTTTATTCTTATGTTTTCATTAAATAGCAATTTTCTTTGTTGCTATGTCATAATCAAATAGGGGGAGATTGTTGATCCAAACCCTCAGTAATTTGATAATGACCCTCTCTTATATATACTTAGTGAAAATTGTAAGTAAACAATATGTATCAGAGTTTCACTATCGCTGATAAGTACTAAGATCTTACAGTACCGCTGATAGGAACTCTCGCTCTTTTAAGTTAAACATTCAGCGAAAACTGTTCACCATTAATGCTCTGAGTCTGTTCAGTCATTATGATGATCGCTGATAAGTTAGTTGTTTACTTATGATCCCTGAAGACAAGTTTCACGTCAACAAAGGTTCTACGCTGAAGTCGAAGATCAAGCTCAAGAACCAGCGACAAGTCTCCTAATGAACTGATGCGGATCATCGAAGACTCAGATTTGTCCACTCAACGTGAAGTATCAAGTACAAGACTTCAGCTATCGCTGAACTTTATCATTCGCTGAAAAGAAAATGTTAATCGCTGAATCAACGAAAGCTGATCATGAAGTCCTCCGTACAAAGTACTTTTATCTTAACCCCCCTTGCACGACTCCGTACGAAATGTCAGAAAAGAACCTCCGATTGTCTGAAATCGTACAACCACTCTGATACTACACTGTTCATCCATGCGGTTACTAAGGTTGTCAACCAAGGTCAATGACATGCAACCAACCAGCTGATGACATGTGTAAAGTGTATACTGACTTGCATTAAATGCATGCAGTATATAAAGAGATGAACCCACTTCTTTTGAAGTAACTTGCTAACTCTGGACAAGTTCAATCTCTTATCTCAAGATAGGTTATTATTAGTAATTTCATTATCTCTCTTAGTGCAAGAAACCTTAGTGTTCCAACTTGTTTAGATTTAGGTTTATCCTTAATCTTGTTTCCACAACAAGCTGTAAATTGTTAATGATTTATCAATAAACAATTTAGAAAAGTAAAATCTGTGTGTTTGTATTCACCCCCCCCCTTCTACAAACTTGTATAGGCCTTCGGGACCAACAGTTCAGCATTTCTTTACACCATTCCAAATTCGTATCAGATACTTTAGTCTTTTCTTCAACGATCCTTTGGGCATCATCCCGAGTTATTTTCAATGCGGGGGTTTTCACCGATTTTTGGACAAGATGGATGGCGAGAGCCTTATCTTTTTCTTCAGTTTCCTTCTTTTCGGCGAGTAATCTTTCAGCTCTTAGATGATCCTCGTATTCTTTCCTTGAAATCCTGAACTTTGTGGGAGCAGGGCTTTTGTCACGAGGAAGAATGATTCGCTGATCTTCAAGCTGTTTGATCATTGCATCTCTCTTTTCTTGATCCTCTTCACTTAGCTTTTGAGGAGCCAAGGAAGGTCTGTTTTTGTGAGAGAGCAGATGTTCTTCAGGTTCATCAGTCTCAGTGGTTAAATCCAAGACTGGGATTATTTCTTCAGCTCTTGTGGCTGGGATTATTCCTGGTGTAGTCGTGGGAGCTTCAGTGGTATCCTCAAACAGGGGAGAGGACTAGCTGAAACACAGCGATTGTTTAAGTAAGAAAAGTTTGGAAGAAAGAGATAGAGAAAAGAATGTGGTTAAGTGTATAGAGGTTTTAAGGATAAAAGGATTGAGATTGAGAAGGGATAGAGTAGGGATGCAGTATAAGGGAATAGAAGGTAGTGTACCTGACAAACTGGCTTTTGAAGCAAGATCGTCAGATTGTCTTCTTCAACGAGGCCTTTGTTTTTGCCTTTGTCAGCTTCAGACGCTGCAGGCTTTGTCTTGGTCCGCTCCCCTGAAGGTTCTTTTATCTTGATCCCTTTTTGAGTTGGAGCTTTTGCAATAGGCTGGACGTAGAAGAAATCGTCATCATCATCATGTTCATCATCATCATCTTTGGGGGATGATGATGGTTCTTCATCAGAGATGTCGACAGGTTCATCATCTTCAGTTTCTTCTTTAGACTCGACCTCTTCAGCATAAGGTTCGGTCACGTCAGCAGCAGCTTCCTTCAGTTGCTCATCGAGTTGCTCCTCTCAGATACTGAGGGAGGTTTCTCGGTTTCCTCAGGGTTTTCAACTCCCTGAGGTTGTGGAGTAGAAGTACCAACAACATCAGTTTCAATACCCTCCCCCTCAGCATTATGGGGAAGGTCTTGTTTAGTCTTCTCCCCTTCTTCCACATTATGGTTGGGGGAGATAACAGATTGTTCAACAGCAGTGTGTATTTGGTCCATGTCTTCTAGGCCAGAGATCCCAATACAGTTTTCAATCTTTGCTAATCTGATTTCTAGGCCAGTTATAGCATGATTGATCTTTTCAAGAGCTTCGCGATCGACTTGAGAAAAATTTGAAGTTGGGATGTTCAGGCGATCTAGCACTTTCTGAACAATTTCTTTGACGGCGGAGACGTCAGCCTTGATCGTGGAAACTTCACCCTTAAGAGAACCAACCTCTGTCTTCAATGATGTGACTTCATTGGACAGAGAGGTGAAGTTTGTTGAAAGAGAGGTGGTGGCGGTTGAATTGTCAGCGAGGGTGGTAGCAAATTGAGCGATGCTACCATCCACCTTCTCTAGATCAGTTTTGGACGCTTTTGTATCGACGATTTCGGTCAGCTTTTTGAGTTTCTCTCCAGCGTCTGTAACCGCTGAATAGTTTGTGGAGAGAATGGTGTTGTAATTCTCCACCTTTGTTTCCAGGGGCTTCAGGGTGGTGTTGATATCCCCCAAATTAGGACCTGAAACAGTTATTAACTTATGAACAGAGGAAAGCTCAGAAGTTTGGGGTAGAGAAAGAGGAGTGTTTTGGATTGTGTTTATACCTGCAGGCGAGTTGGCGAAGTTATCGAACCCTTTATGTCCTGAATGAAATTCCGTGTCGCCTTCAAGAGTACCTTGGCGAATGGAGGTGCCTGCAGATCCTAAGTTTGCATCCAACATCGTATTTAGAGTGTCTGTAGCTGAGTCATGTACGATGAAGGGCGTCCCTGAGAAAGTTGGGAAAATTGATGGAGAGACCAAAGATTGAGTAGGAGGAATGAGGGATGAGAATGATGGTTGGGTGCGGGGTTCAGCGTTGGATCCGCTGTCAATCACATCAGTCTATAGAGAGGCTGAAGGAGGTGGGTTCATTTCCAAGTTTTTAACTTCAGCGTTTAGAGACGCTGAAGCCGGGATGGAAGGTGTGGCTTGGTCAGCTGTGGCAGAGCGTACCACTGAACTTTCCATCAGCTCTTCAAGATGAGCTGAGGAGTCTTCAGCATGTAAATGCTGGGGGGTTGCTCCTTGGTTTTCTTGATTCTTTTGGAACCAAGTTGGGAAGTTGAGTGTTTCCTTTTTCGAGAAGGAGTGGAGGTTGCAGCGTGGGTATCAGCGGTGGGGATTTCCACTGAATGAGCTGCAGAAGTAGAAGAAGGAGGATTGAGAAGAGATAAGAGAGTAGAAAGACGTACCTCGTTTTCCAGCGGCTTGAAGTCTAGTACCTTAGGGCCAACCTGAGAGAGTCTCAGATCACCCTCTGTTGGGTACCTTTCGCCAAGTCCTTGTTGAAAGACGACGCTGATGAATCTGGGATAAGGAACCCATGCAGATCTTTCAGCCATATCCACTCTGAACGCAAGGTCGTCGTAGATGATTGAGGCCCGGTCAATATTTAGACCTTTCAGCAATGCATAGCCCATTGCTTGCTGAGGTTGAGCAACTTGATCAGAGGAGACACTTTTCGCTGTCATGCAGCTTATCAGATGTGCGAAGATGAAGTTCATCTCGCTGGGCATTTTGGACTTCTTGATCATTGTCAGTTTCTTCTCAGGCTTCTTGTCCATTCCAGTGTCCCATGCGTAACCCATTGCATCGAAGAATGCAACGATGGCTTCCCTATCAGCATGGTTTTTGTGGTTTGGGAGAGGTACAAAGCGGTTTTCTTTGGTAGAGGTAGGAAGGCTCAGTGCTTTCCTAATTATAGCAGGGTTGATTTTGGTGGTGCCAAATTTTGTGTCACACAGAATAGAGTCAACGATCTTCGTTGGGTCTTTGGCATGGGGTACCTGAGCTCTTTTGGCAGTATACCTGAACTGAGATAGTAGGAATTGATGAGCAGGGGGTGTAATGGTCAGGGCTGTGGATAAGCAACATGTTTTTAGGTAGTTCACAACATCATCCAGATGTGTAACTTGCTTTCGAGTAGGACACTCGAAAAGCGCATGAAGGTTGTTTAATTTTGAAAAATCGATTTCCTCAAGCTTGAACCTGACCTGAGGAGCTTTGACAAGAGTCAGTTTCTTTGCAGCCGTGGATTTCTCAGCGGTAGGAGCAGGAGTAGAAGATGCCATTTCTGTTATATCAACCATGAACATAGATAAAGAATAGTCTTAACGTGAAAGATTTTCCAATAAGATGTTTTCCGATTTTTGTCCATTTCATTCAGACAGAAATGTCTTAATGAAGATTAGGGTTTTCTTGTTTGTAAAAGAAAAACAAACCCAGTAAAAGTCTTGTTTTCCATTTTCCTTTAGATAAGGATTCTGGAAAAACGAATGAAGAACAAGTTTAAGATTTTGAGTTTTAAACTTGAAGAACAACCATGAAAAGGTTGTGTTCATAAAACCATGAAAGAAATGATTTCATTTTAGAAAAGGTTTCTTTTGTTTGATCTTTTAAAAGCAATAAGAAGATCAGAAACAAGTTATGTAGGTAAATAATAAGAATATTAACCTGATAATCGAAAAAGGAGATGAACATATTTCTGGAAATAAGCAACAGTAAATCTTTTCTTGCTTGGAGAAGAAGTTCGCGTAAAGAAAAAAATATAAACTCGAAATAGTTTATATAGTTTCATCATGACACGGACACGTGTTTGCATTTGATTGGAAGGTAAACGAAACGTGCAAACGTGTGTCAGAAAAGGAACGTGCCAGGGTTTATCTGTTGTGATGATGTCACAAACGTCCTTTCATATTTTAGGATGTCTCTGAGGTTTTGAAAGCTCAGGGACAATTTTTGAAAAACATGAAGCACTGAATAGAAATATCAGTGTTAGTTTAAGAAATTTCAAAGTATCGCTGTTAAGGAAGAGATATTCAGCGATGCAATTTGTTTTGAAATCGTACATTCACATGCGAACGTCAGCGAGAAAGAGAGAAAACATACCTTGATATCAGCGAATCAATTATGTTCAGAGAGAGAATGATAGAATGGGTTATATAATTGTTTTATCCTATCGCTGATAAAATGTGAACCACTGAATATTTTACTCTTCAAAGTTCAGCATTCCAAGCTCGCTGATGAGAAAGTTGAATCTTGTCTCATCAAGAGGCTTGGTGAACAAATTAGCTAACTGATAGTCAGTTGGGATAAAATGAAGTTCTATATCACCATTCATCACATGATCTCTGATAAAATGATACCTGATTTCGATATGTTTGGTCTTTGAGTGTAGCACTGGATTGTTGGCTATAGCGATGGCATTTGTGCTATCGTAATAGATTGGAATTTTTGAGAGCTGAAGGTCATAGTCTAGTAGTTGATTTCTCATTCACAAGACCTGAGAACAACAGCTTCCAGCGGCTACATACTCAGCTTCAGCAGTTGAGGTGGACACTGAGTTTTGCTCTTTACTAGTCCAACTCACCAGCTTTCCACCCAGGAGCTGACAGCCTCCTGTGGTGCTTTTCCTATCCAATTTGCAACCTGCAAAATCACTATCTGAATAGGCGATTAGATCAAACCCTGAGTCTTTGGGATACCAAAGATCTAGGTTCATAGTACCCTTAAGGTAACGAAAGATTCACTTTACAGCGATCATATGAGATTCCTTAGGTTCAGCTTGATATCGTACACACAAACAGGCTGCGTACATAATATCAGGTCGGCTAGCTGTAAGATACAAGAGAGAGCCGATCATCCCACAGTACAGCGTGACATTAACAGGTACTCCATTTGAATCCTTGTTTAGTGTCAGCAGAGGTGCCATAGGGGTTTTCATAGCTGAGCTCTGAGTTAAATCGAATTTCTTCAGCATATCTTTAACATACTTTCCCTGATTAATGAAATTTCCTTTTTCATTTTGTTTTATCTGAAGACCAAGGAAATATGTTAGCTCACCCATCATGCTCATTTTATACTCTTCTTTCATCCTTTCAGAGAAACGAGTACAAAGATCAGGGTTAGTAGAACCAAATATAATGTCATCAACATATATCTGAACAAGAATGATATGACCCTTCACTATTCTGAAAAATAGAGTTTTGTCGATTTTACCTCGCTCAAAATTTTCAATTAGGAGATAAGAGGATAGAGTGTCATACCATGCACGTGGAGCTTGCTTTAAGCCATAAAGTGCCTTATCCAGTTTATAAACATAACCTGGACGCTTAGGATCTGAGAATCCTGGAGGTTGTTCCACATAGACTTCTTCATTCAGCTTTCCATTGAGAAATGCTGACTTAACATCCATTTGATATACTTTGAAGTCTTTGTGTACAGCGTATGCTAAGAATAGACGAATAGATTCTAGTCTTGATACTGGAGCAAATGTTTCGTCGTAATCTATGCCTTCCTCTTGTATGTATCCTTGAGCAACAAGACGAGCCTTGTTGCGGGTTATAGTTCCATGTTCGTCCAACTTGTTTCGATAGACCCATTTTGTGCCTATCACTGTCTTGTCAGTTGGTATTCGAACAAGTTTCGAAACTTTGTTTCTTTCGAATTCAGTCGGCTCTTCTTGCATGGCGCTGACCCAGTTTGGATCTTTGAGGGCATCATCTATTTTCTTTGGTTCAATCAGAGAAATAAAGTTAACAAATAAACAAATATTACCTGCACTTCATCGAGTCTGAACACCAGCGTTTGGATCACCAAGGATTTGATCAATTGGGTGATTTACAGTCCATCGCTGAGCAGGAGCATAAGTCGCTGACTCAAATTGAACTAGAGGAGCTGAAGATGAGGCTTCAGCAACTTCTGGAATATCAGCCAAGAGAGGAGTAGGTGCAGATGTCATCTCATTCACTTGTTGAGAAGTAGATGGAATGTCTAAGACATCTGGTTCAGAAGCAAGTATAGTGTTTAAAGGAACAGCTGAGACCCATGATGTTTCAGCTTCACTATTTTGCATGTTTGGGATGATAGTAGGACCATCATCTTCAACTGTATGAGTATGAGAAGTGGGAATATCTTCTGAATCACCAAGATGAGAAAACATCCATTGATTCAGTTCTTCAGTATCAGCAGAAGGTCGAGAATTCGCTGAACGGGATTCGTCAAAAGTGACGTGAATAGTTTCTTCAACAGTTTGTCTTCTTCGATTGAAGACTCTGAAGGCTTTGGAGATTGAAGAATATCCAAGAAAGATTCCATCATCAGCCTTAGGATCAAACTTTCCAAGGGCATCTCTGTTGTTCAGTATGAAACACTGACATCCAAAGACGTGAAGAAAGCTAATTGAAGGCTTTCTCCCATGAAAAAGTTCATAGGCTGTTTTATTAAATCTTTTGACTCTCAGCGACCTGTTTTGCGTAAAACAAGCAGTGTTGACAGCTTCTGCCCAAAACTGAGTAGGCAGGTGAGAATCGCTGAGCATTGAACGTGCAGCTTCAATAATAGTTCTATTTCTTCTTTCAGCGACTCTGTTTTGTTGCGGTGTTCTCACTGAAGAAAAGTTATGAGAAATACCCTTACTCTCAAAGAAGGAATCAAGAGAACTGTTTTTGAATTCAGTCCCATTATCACTCCTTATGGAGCGAACGGTCAAGTTGTTTAGGGTTTCCATCTTCCGAACAAAGGTGATGAGTTCTTCAGGGGTGTCACTCTTAGAACGGAGAAACATAACCCATGTATATCGAGAGAATTCATCAACTATGACCAGTGTATATTTCTTTCCAGCGATGGATTGTTTGTTAACAGGGCCAAACAAATCCATATGGAGAAGTTGTAGAGGAGATGACACTGAGGAAACTTGCTTTGACTTAAAGCTTGCTTTGGTCTGCTTGCCTTTCTCACACGCTGAACATAAGGATTCTTTGGCGTGTGAGTGCTGAGGTAGACCAGTGACTAACTCTTTTGAAGAAAGAGTGTTCAGTGTCTTGAAGTTGAGATGAGAGAGCCTCTTATGCCATAGCCAGTTGACATCAGATGAGGCTTTTGAGAAGAAACAAGAGTTCTCAGTGGTTGTTGAGTCCATGTTTATTACATAAACATTTTCCAAACGATAACCGCTGAGAGCTATCTTCTCCTTTTTGTCAGCGACAAAGCATGATTACTTAGTAAAGATTACTTTGTTATCCTTGTCACAAAACTGACTGATGCTTAGAAGATTATGTTTCAGCCCTTCAGCATATGCGACTCTTCTGAAGGCTGTCGTACCATTAGAGAGTACACCAAACCCTCGAGTATGTCCTTTTCCATTTCCACCAAAAGTTACAGAGGGACCCTTCTCTTCTTTGTACTCGGTGAGCAGGTTCTTCATACCAGTCAGGTGTCTAGAGCATCCGCTATCGAGATACCAGATACCATTCTTAACTTACATTACAAAGGAAGATTAGTTTTTCTTGGGTACCCACTTAACCATGTGTACACACTTGTCAGTGGGGGTAGAAGAGGAGGTGGAAGGTTCAACAGTCTTCGCAGCATTTGAAGATTCAGCTTTGTCAGTCTTCACTTTGGTTAATTTCTTAACCTCAGTGGTCTTGTTTGCCTTGGGGGCAATGATCTTCACCTTAGCTATTTTTTCAGCTTGGGTGGCTGTGGGGCACTTACTAGTAATATGATTTGTAAGTCCACAATGATAACATTTCCTATAACTAATAGTAGTTCTAGGACCATTTGCATGCTGAGCTTTTGATTTTGAATTAGAAGGACCAGCACCAAGTAAGCTATTGGCTTTTGAAATGGGAGGAACATTCAGTTCTTCGGATTTCTTACCAATAATTTCCACTTTGATTCTAGGAGTAGATCGCTGAATAGATCCACGCTGAATAAATCCAGGGATCTTATTCTTTGAACCAGAGGGATAAATCACTGAAGCTTTAGAAGCGTTCAGCTTTGGTACAGAGGTACCCTTTTGAGGATTTTGGTTAAAAGCAATTCCTTTACCTTTATTTTTAAAGACTGAGGTAGGTTTTGGATAAACAACTTTTTCTTTACCTTTAGAAGTTAAGGTAGAGATTTCCTTAGGGATAGGCGGTTTAGAAGAGGAACACTGAGATGAGAAAGTGTCAGGGATAGAGGATATGAACATTCCAAACTTAAGCATGGAACGGTCAGTGGTTGGTTCTAGAGTATCAGTTTTGTAACCAAGACAACGTTTATCACTCAGGGGAATCTGAGACTTAATTATCTCAGTGATCTTTGTTGAGGAATTATACCATCCATCAATAGTAGCTTTTTCAGCTTTGACTAGCTGGTTTAGGTGAACTTGATCTTTAAAATCTTCTTCAATTTTAGAAAGATTTTCTATTTAAAGGTGACAGTTTTTAAGCTGTCCAGCGAGATCAAGGTTTTGATTTTCAACCACAGTTTTGCCATTCATGGCTTCATATAAACTTCTAGTCAAGAGATCGATCTTTTGAAGACTATCAGATTCATCAATATTTAAAATATTGGTAAAGAAGGAAGGTGATACCTTAGTAGCAGAGGTTGAAGTAGAGGGAATGTCAGAATTTTCTTCCTCATCTTCAAGTTTAGCCATGAGACATAGATTGGCTTCATCATCATCTTTAGAGTCAGATGATTCTTCTTCGTCAGAGGCAGCCCAATCATAGTCAGCCATAAGGCCTTTGCCTTTCTTCTTAAAGGTTTTCAGATTTGAATACCTTTCTTTCAGCTTTTTGTATTTTTCATCTCTAGTCCTGTGAGTAAAGTTTTTCTTGGGAAAAGCTGAGGGTCTAGAGACTTTCTTTGACCTGCACTCGCTAGCAAAATGTCCTATCTTTTCACAGTTATAGCAAGTAGCAGTAGCCTTATCAACATGGGTTGATGATCTTGGCTTGTCAGTAATAGCAAGAGGTTTATTCTTCTTGAAATTACTCTTTCTAGCAAATCTTCTGAACTTATTAGCCATGAATGCCAGAGTTTCATCATTATCTGAAACGTCAGATTCTGATGATCTTTCAGAGTTAGTTCCCAACTCAGTGACAGTGATAGTCGATCGATGAGTGGAAGGTGACTCTGAGATTAAAGCAACAGGGGTGCTTTTGGAATCTTTTACAAGATTCTTCTTAAGATGACTCGATTGCTCATGATTCAGCATCGTGCCATATAAGGTAGAAAGGGTCATTGATTTTAGATCCTTTGACAGTTTGAGACATATAGAATAACTGTCCCAGCTTTCAGGTAAACATTCTAAGAACTTTGTCAGTACTTCAAAGTTAGAATATTCCTTACCAACAGTTTTCAGATCTATTATTAAGCAGTTAAAACGTTGGTGTACTTCAGAGAGAGTTTCATTCTTACCACAAATGAAGCTTTCTTACTGTCTTACCAGGTTGATCTTTCGAGAGTCCTGGACTTCAGAAGTACCTTCATACTGAACACAGATTGTGTCCCACATAGCTTTTGAGGTTTTCATGTTCATGACGGAATGGTAGACTTCGTCAGGAAGAGCCATGGAGAGTATGGATCTGGCTTTGGTGTCGATAGCCACTTTCCTCTTATCTTCATCAGTCCACATATGAATTTCCTTGGGAATCAGCCTTTCTGGAATAGCAGGTCTATTCTCAGCGGCTGGAATTGCAGCATCAATTCTTACAGGAATATATGGGCCGTTTTCAAGATAGTAAGGCATAGTAGGGTCTACACATTCTAAGAAGAGAATCATCCTATTTTTCCATAGATTAAAATTATCTCTGGAGAATCTAGGGGGTTTTGCAAGAGAACCATTGTCAATATAGTTTGTGTTTGTGTTGGTAGCCATTTAAGAAATAGCAAAGAAGAGAAATCTTAGTATAGATCAGATATAGTTTATGAGATTAAAAAAATCTGCTCTGATACCACTTGTTGGTCCCGAAGGGCTATACAAGTTTGTAGAAGGGGGGGGGGGGGGGGTCGAATACAAACACACATTTTTACTTTTCTAAATTGTTTATTGATAAATCAAGACAATTTATAACTTGTTGCAGAACAAGATTAAGGATAAACCTAATCTAAACAAGTCTTGAGAAACACTAAGTTTCTTGCACTAGAAAGAGTTAAAGAAATTACGAATAATAACTTAACAATAAGAGAGAGAGATAAGAAGATGGTCCGAGCACACTTCAAAACTGATGTAAGGTTCTTCTTATATACTGCATGCATTTAATGCATGGCAGTATGGCTTTACACATGACAGCAACTGAGTGGTTGCATGTCATTGACCTTTGTAGACAACCTTAGTAGCCGCATGGTGCACAGTGTAGAATCAGAGTTGTTGTACGATTACAGACAAAAGGGATGTCCGTTCTGACAGTTCGTAGGGAGACGTGCAAGGGAGGTAAGACAATAGTAACATGCAGGGACACTTCATGATCAGCTTTCGTTGAGTCAGATCTTTATCAGCGAATGATAAAGTTCAGCGATTGCTGAAGTCTTCTACTTGATACTTCACGTTGAATGGACAGGTCTTGCTTCGCCGATATCTGCATCAGTTCATGAGTAGACTTGTCGCTGGTTCTTGAGTTTGATCTTCGACTTCAGCGTAGAACTTTGGTTGACGTGAAACTTGTCTTCAAGGATCATAAGTAAACAACTAATTTATCAGCGATCATCTTATAGACTGAACAGGCTCAGAGTTATAAGATGATGAACAGTGTTCGCTGAATATCTAATCTAAAGAGTGAGAGTTCATATCAGCGGTACTGTAAAGTCTTAGTACTTATCAGCGATAGTGAAACTCTAATACATATTGTTTACTTACAATTTTCACTAAGTGTTTAAGAGAGAGTCATTATCAAATCACTGAGGGTTTGGATCAACAATCTCCCCCTATTTGATTATGACATAGCAACAGAGAAAATTGATATTTAATGAAAACATAAGGATAAAAGGAACTCATAAAATATTTGTCCCTTTTACTGTTTGCTGGGATCTTTTCAGTACTAATGGAGTAAAGTACATTCGCTGAAATTTTTCTCTAAACTTCGTAAAGATTACATAGGGAAGTGGAAAAATTACAAGTACAACAAATAAAATTACAAGTACAAAATATGTAGACAGGTAAGGATAGAAAGAATTACAAGGCGATCCTATCCGTCAAAAGGTTCTTCCTTGATGAGAAGTTCATCGAGGGTCTTTGATGTGGGAATCATCCAGTCAGGGACAGTGACACCTTGATCCTTTTTGTTCTTTGCTTCTTCAAAGACCAGAGGCTTGAGGTGACATGCCTGAATGTCGCGTCTGACTTCACACCAGTATATGAGATCTCTGAGCTGTTCGATGGGAGTGATTGGAAGCTCAGAGATGCGTTGAAAGTGTTGATTTCCTTGGTAGTCTAGAAAGAATATACCATAGGGATCACTTACGACTTTTCCAGGGATGAAAGTTTCACCAGGTGGTAGGGAGGTGTCAAGCGCTGAGAGATCAACATCAGGGCCAAGAACTTCAGCACAAGAGAAACCAATACATGTTTCATTCCGTATAGGAGGACCTGAGTTTGAGGCTTTCTTTTCCTTTGCAGAGACTCTTCTTTGTTGAGGATGAAGAAGAGTGGAAGGAGGAATATCCACATCAGAAGATACCAAGTCGATCTGAGTATTTAAAATTTTCTCGACATGGCTCTTGAACTTTGAGCGCGATCACTGAATGGCTAATTTCACTTCCAACCATTCAGAGAAACCTGTTGGTCCCGAAGGCCTATACAAGTTTGTAGAAGGGGGGGGGGGGTTGAATACAAACACACATATTTTACTTTTCTAAATTGTTTATTGATAAATCATTAACAATTTACAGCTTGTTGCGGAAACAAGATTAAGGATAAACCTAAATCTAAACAAGTTGGAACACTAAGATTTCTTGCACTAAGAAAGATAAGGAGATTACTAATAAAATCCTATCTTGAGAGAGATTTGAACTTGTCCAGAGTTAGCAAGTTACTTCAAAAGAAGTGAGTTCATCTCTTTATATACTGCATGCATTTAATGCAAGTCAGTATACACTTTACACGTGTCATCAGCTGGTTAGTTGCATGTCATTGACCTTGTTTGACAACCTTAGTAGCCGTAAGGATGAACAGTGTAGTATCAGAGTGGTTGTACGATTTTAGATATTCGGAGGTTCTTTTCTGACATTTCGTACGGTGGCGTGCAAGGGTGGTTAAGACAAAAGTACTTTGTACGGAGGACTTCATGATCAGCTTTCGTTGATTCAGCAATTATCATTTACTATTCAGCAGATGATAAAGTTTAGCGATAGCTGAAGTCTTGTACTTGATACTTCACGTTGAGTGGACAAATCTGAGTTTTCGCTGATCCGCATCAGTTCATTAGGAGACTTGTCGCTGGTTCTTGAGTTTGATCTTCGACTTCAGCGTAAAACCTTTGTTGACGTGAAACTTGTCTTCAGGGATCATAAGTAAACAACTAACTTATCAGCGATCACCATAATGACTGAACAGACTCAGAGCATTAATGGTGAACAGTGTTCGCTGAATGTTTAACTTAAAAAGCGAGAGTTCTAATCAGCGGTACTGGAAGATCTTAGTACTTATCAGCGATAGTGAAACTCTGATACATATTGTTTACTTACAATTTTCACTAAGTATAAGAGAGGGTCATTATCAAATCACTGAGGGTTTGGATCAACAATCTCCCCCTATTTGATTATGACATAGCAACAAAGACAATTGCTATTTAATGAAAACATAAGGATAAAAAGAACTCATAAAATATTTGTCCCTTTTACTGTTTTCTAGGATCTTTTCAGTACTGATGGAGTAAAGTACATTCGCTGAAATCTTTCTTTAAATCTTTGAATCAGGTTACAATAAAGAACAGAAAGATTACAAGTACAAGCGAAATAAATTACAAGTACAGAAGGATAACTGATACAATAGAGAAAAAGGTGATTATATCAGTTTTCAAAAGGTTCTTCCTTAATGAGAAGTTCATCAAGGGTCGTCTTTTCAGTGGGGATCATCCAGTCAGGAACCGTTACACCTTGTTTTCTTTTGTTCAACGCTTCTTGAAAGATCAAGGGTTTTAGGTGTCGTGCCTGAATGTCCTTTCTGAAGTCACACCAGTATATGAGATCTCTGAGCTGTTCGATTGGAGTGATTGGAAGCTCAGCGATCCGTTGAAAGCATTTACGTCCGTCGTAGTCAAGAAAGAATTTTCCATAAGGATTACTGATGACTTTACCAGGGACGAAAAGTTCACATGGTGGCAAAGAGATGTCAAGGGCAGATAGATCAGGATCAGGACCAAGTACTTCAGCGCGAGAGAAACCAATTCCAGTTTCATTTCGTATGACATGACCTGAGTTTGAATCTTGACGTTTCTTCTTTGGAGAGCCCCTTTTTCTTTTCAGCTTTAGATCAGGAACAGGAGGAATATCCACACAAGAAGATATCAAGTCGATCTGTCTGTTTATCAGCTTTTCGAAATGATCCTTGTACTTAGATTGTGACGATTGGATAGCTAATCTCATCTCCAGCCATTCAGAGAGACCATACCTTTTTACAGTGTCAGCGCGAAAGGTTTCAGATTTGCCATCTTCTCTGAACAGTTTGATGTCAACAATAGGTACTCCGATAGAGGTTTTTCCAGAGATGAATACCTTGTTGATCTTTGCTGGACGATATCTGAAGTGAATTTTCTCTTTACACCAGATCAGGGTGGTCTGAGAAACTTCAGTTTTCTTTTCCACGATCTTCTGGGCTTCTTCCCACAGCTTTCGTTGGATTTAAATGGGAACACGCTTCAGCTTGGGGTCTTTGACAGATTCTTGAGTGAGCTTGATGGCGTATTCTCTGTCTTTCTCTTCAGCTTCCTTCCTTTCAGCAATGAGGCGTTCAGCTCTGAGGTGTTCCTGGTATTCAGCTTTTGAAATTCTGAACTTAGGAGGAACTGAAGGCAGTTGATCACGCCTTAGAATGATTCGCTGATCCTCGAATCGCTTTATCATTTCTTCTCTTCTCTTTTGATCCTCTTCACTCAGCTTTTGAGGAGCTGAGGAAGGTTTGTTTCTGTGCGAGAGAGGTTGTTCTTCTGGTTCATCAGTCTCAGAGATTAAATCCATGACTGGGATTATTTCTTCAGCGGCAGCTGGAATTATTGGTGAAGTCGCAATTGTGGAGCCTTCAGCGATATCCTCAAACAGGGGAGAGGACTAGCTGAAACGCAGCGATCTTATAAATAAGAACTGGGTAGAAGAACATGGGTAGAAAAGATACAAAAAGAGTGGATGTGTAGAGAGGTTTTTGAATAGAGAACTGATTGTGTATTGAGATGTTCAGGGAAGGAAAATAAGTAAAGTTTAGTGTACCTGACAAGCCGGCTTTTCAAGCAAGATCGCCAGGTTTTCAAATTCAGCGAGGCCTTTGCCTTTGCCTTTCTCAGCGCCAGAGGCTGAGGGCTTTGTCTTTGTCTTCTCCCCTGATGGTTCTTTTATTGAGATTCCCTTAAGAGCTTTGATCCTTGGGGCAGGTTTGACGATAAAGAAATCATCGTCATCTTCATCATCATCATCATCCTTTCTTGGAGAGAAGGATGGTTCATCTTCAGGGATGTCGATGTCTTCATCTTCTTCTGCTTCGGATTCCTCAGCATCTTCTTCGAGTTGCTCCCCCTCAGATACAGAGGCGAGCTTCTCGGTTCCCTCAGGGTTTTCATCTCCCTGAGGTCCAGCGGTTAGATCTTCATTCCTCTCTCCCCTGATAGATTCATCATGGGAAAGATCTTCAGTGCTTTTGTTTAGGTCTGCAGCGCTTTTCTCCCCGGTATGTTCAGCGCTCTTCTCCCCCTCTTTCTCATGATTGGGGGAGGAATGAGTACACTCAGCATTGGTGTTATCTCTGTCTTCTGGGCCAGAGATTTTCACACAACCTTCAAGCTTTTCTATTCTGTCTTCTAGGCCAGAAATAGCAGGCGTGATTTTCTTCAGCTCTGTGCGATCTGCCGCTGTGAAAGATTCCAAAATAGGGGCAGGGACAGGAGCAGGAGCTGGATTATTTGCCTTGATGACCAGCGTCTCGATCATCGTCTTCATAGAACTAACGTCGGTCTTTACAGAGCCTAAGTCAGTCTTGACCGCTGACATATCACCCTCGAGTTTTCCAACCGATGTCTTCAGCGTTGTTACTTCGCTGGACATGGTCGAAACTGAGCTTTTGAGGCTGGTGTAGTCAGTGTAGATGTCAGAGAGCACCTTGGCAAAATCGGCGAGAGTCTTATCAAGTCCCTTGATGTCTTCAGTGGAAGCTTTCTTCTCCACCACCGTTGTCAGCTTTGTCAAATTCTCTCCAGCGTTTGTTACAGCTGTTGAGTTGTTGGAGAGTGTGGTGTTGAGACTGGTCAGCTTTGTTTCCACGGACTTCAGAGAAGCGTTGATGTCTCCCAAATTAGGACCTGTAACATATAAGTACTTGTGAACAAAGGAAAGCTCAGAAGTTTCAGGTTTAGTTACAGTGTTTAAGGTGGGATTTGTACCTGCAGGAGGATTGATGAACTCGTCAAAGTTGCAAGTTCCTGAATAATGTTTCATATCCTCTTCGAAAGTACGGTGAGGTATGGTGATCTCTGCAGGTCCTTTCTTCATCATTTGTTGAGAAGCATCAGCGGTGGCCTCTGGAATGATGGCATCTCCAGTGTTAGCTGGAGGAGTGTCCAAGTGAGTGGAGGGAGAAGCGAAGGTTAAGATTGGGGTTCGGGTTCTGAGTTCAGCGTTGGAATCGCTGACAATCACTTCATCAGTCTTTTGAGAGACTGAGGGAGGTTGGGTAGTTTCCAAGTTTCTAACCTCAGCGTTTAGAGACGCTGAAGTCTGGATTGGAGGGATGGCTTGCACGGGTGTGGCAGAGCGTACCACGGAACTTTCCTTCAGCTCTTCAGAATGAGCTGAGGAGTCTTCAGCATGGAATTGCTGGGGTTGCTCCTTGGTTTTCTTGATCCTTTTGGAATCAAGTTGGGTGTGAGAGGGTTTCCTTTTCTTAGAAGGAGAGGATTTTGTGGCCGGGGTATCAGCGATGGGTATTGTCGCTGAAGGAGCCACAGAAAGCGGAGAATCTAGAAGAGTGAGAAGAGTAGAGAGACGTACCTCATTGGCGACAGGCTTGAAGTCGAGAACTTTAGAGCCAATCTGAGAAAGTTTCAGATCACCCTCTTCAGGATAGCTGTCCTTTAAGCCATATTGAAAGATGGCGCTGATGAATCGTGGGTAAGGAACCCATGCTGGTCTGTCAGCGGCAGAATCGACACGTTGAATCAGGTCATCATAAATAATGGAGGCCCAGTCAATGTTTAGACCTTTCAGCAGTGCGTATCCCATGGACTGCTGAGGTTGGGCGGCTTGATCAGAAGAGCCGGACTTCGCTGTCATGCAGCTGATCAGATGTGCGAAGATGAAGTTCATCTCGCTGGGCATTTTGGATTTCTTTATCAGCGTCAGCTTCTTCTCAGGATTCTTGTCCCTTCCGGTTTCCCAGATGTAACCCATTGCATTGAGAAAAGCAATTATTTCTTCTCTGTCAGCATGCTTCTTATGGTCAGGGAATGGAACGAAGGGTTTTTCTTTGGTGGCATTTGGGAAGTTCAGGGCTTTTCGGATTATGGCGGGTGTGATCTTGATGGTGCCATACTCAGTATCGCTGAGTATGCAGTCGATGTTTTTGGATGGTTCTTTGGCGGAGGGTAGCTGAGTGTGTCTGGCAGAGTACCAGAACTGGGATAAGAGCCGCTGACTGGCAGGAGGTGTTATGGTCAGGGCTGTGTAGATGGGGCTGTTCTTCAGAAAACTCACAGCATCGTCCAGATGTGATACTTGCTTCCGAGGAGGAAACTCGAGAAGAGCTGAGAGATTGTTGGCCTTGGTCCAATCTAGTTGATCCAGCTCGAACTTAACCTGAGGGGCTTTGACGATGTCTACTTCCTCAGAGTCAGTGGAGATGGACTCAGCGGTGACATTGATTTTTGAAGATGCCATTTCTCTGTATTATCAGTTCAACCAAAGATGTTAACAAATAAGAATTATCTTAATGTGGAAATAATTATCCATTAAGATTTTTCGAATTTTGTCCATTTCAGACAAAAATGTCTTAATGAAGATTAGGGTTTTTCTTGATTTTTGAAATGAAATGTAAAACCCATAAAGTCTTGTATTCCAGTTTCTAAAAGAAAACTGGATACGAATGAAGAACAAGTTTAAGATTTAGATTTAAAACTTGAAGAACAACCATGAAATGGTTGTGTTCATAAAACCATGAAAGAAATGATTTTATTTTACAAAGTTCTTTTGTTTGATCTTGTTAAAACAAAGAGAAGATCGAAAACAAGTTATACGCATTTGATAAAGGATAAGAACATATTAACCTTGAAGTTTTGATGAAGAAGATGATGAACAGTTCTTGAGGTTTTTGAGAGCACAAATGAAACAGAGGATTCTTTTCTTGCGGAGAAAGATTGTTCGCGTAAAAGACAAATATAAACCAAGAGTTGTTTATATAGGGATTTTTAGAGAGAGAAAACCTTGAGCGGGAAAAGGTTTTCATCATGACACGGACACGTGTTTACATTTGATTGGAAGTTTGAACGAAACGTGCAAACGTGTGTCAGAAAAAAATCGTGCCTGGTGTTATCCGTTGCAATGACGTCATAACTGTCCTTTCACATTCTTTTAGGATGTCTCTGAGGTTTTGAAAGCTCAGGGACTCTTTTGAAAAACATGAAGCACTGAATAGAAAATATCAGTGAAGGTTTAAAGAACTTTCAAAATATCGCTGTTAAGGAAGAGATATTCAGCGATGCAATTTATTTTGAAATCTTGCATTTACATGCGATTGTCAGAGAGAGAAAACATACCTGGATATCAGTTTAACCAAGTTTATTCAGAGAGAAGATGATGAAATGGATTATACAAGTTGATTTTATCCGGATGGTTATACAAGAATGTATAAACGTATCGCTGATCAAATGTGAACCGCTGAAGATTTTACCCTCCAAAGTTCAGCATTCCAAGCTCGCTGATGAGAAAGTTGAATCTTGTCTCATCAAGAGGTTTGGTAAACAAATCAGCTAACTGATAATCAGTTGGGATAAAATGAAGTTCTATATCACCATTCATCACATGATCTCTGATAAAATGATATCTGATTTCTATGTGTTTTGTCTTTGAGTGTAGCACTGGATTGTTTGCTATAGCGATGGCACTTGTGCTGTCGCAATAGATTGGAATTTTGGAGAGCTGAAGATCATAGTCTAGTAGCTGATTTCTCATCCACAAGACCTGAGAACAACAGCTTCCAGCGGCTACATATTCAGCTTCAGCTGTGGAAGTGGACACTGAGTTTTGCTTCTTACTTGTCCAACTTACCAGCTTTCCACACAGGAGCTGACATCCTCCTGTGGTGCTTTTCCTATCCATTTTGCAACCTGCAAAATCACTGTCTGAATAGGCGGTTAGATCGAATCCTGAGTCTTTGGGATACCAAAGACCTAGATTCGCTGTACCCTTAAGATATCGAAAGATTCGCTTTACAGCTTTCATATGGGATATCTTAGGTTCAGCTTGATATCGTGCGCACAGACATGTTGCAAACATAATATCGGGTCGGCTAGCTGTAAGATACAATAGTGAGCCGATCATCCCACGGTACAGCGTGACATTGACAGGAACACCCTTTGTGTCCTTGTCAAGTGTCAGCGGTGGTGCCATAGGGGTTTTCATAGCTGAACTTTCAGTTAAGTCGAATTTCTTCAGCATATCTTTAACATATTTTCCCTGATTTATAAAAGTTCCTTTTTCAGTTTGCTTAATCTGAAGACCAAGGAAATATGTTAGTTCACCCATCATGCTCATTTTATACTCATCTTTCATTCTTTCAGCGAAACGAGTACAAAGCTCAGGGTTAGTAGAACCAAATATAATGTCATCAACATATATTTGAACTAAAATGATATGACCTTTCACTTTTCTAAAAAATAAAGTTTTGTCAATCTTTCCTCTCTCAAATTTTTCAATATGGAGATAAGTAGAGAGAGTATCATACCATGCACGAGGAGCTTGCTTTAAGCCATAAAGTGCCTTGTCCAGTTTATAAACGTAACCTGGACGCTTAGGATCTGAGAATCCTGGAGGTTGTTCCACATACACTTCTTCATTCAGCTTTCCATTTAGAAACGCTGACTTAACATCCATCTGATGTACAGTGAAGTTTTTGTGTACAACATATGCTAAGAAAAGACGAATAGATTCAAGTCTTGCTACAGGAGCAAAAGTTTTGTCATAATCTATGCCTTCCTCTTGTCTGTATCCCTGAGCAACAAGACGAGCTTTGTTGCGAGTTACAGTACCATGTTCGTCCAACTTGTTTCGATAGACCCATTTAGTGCCTATCACTGTTTTGTCAGTTGGTCTCCGAACAAGTTTCCAAACTTTGTTTCTTTCGAATTCAGTCAGCTCTTCTTGCATAGCGCTGACCCAGTTTGGATCTCTGAGGGCATCATCTATTTTCTTTGGTTCAGTTAGAGAAATAAAGTTAACAAATAAACAAATATTACCTGCACTTCTACGAGTCTGAATACCAGCGTTGGGATCACCAAGAATTTGATCGATTGGGTGATTTACAGTCCATCGCTGAGCCGGAGCATTCGTCGCTGACTCAGTCTGAACTGAGAAACTGAAGATGAGGCTTCAGCTACTTCTGGATTATCAGCTAAGAGAGGAATGTTTGCATTTGTCACTTCATTCACTGATTGCTGAGAAATAGACGGAATTTCTGAGGCATTTGGATCAAATGCAGGTATAGTGTTTATAGGAACAGCTGAGACCCATGATGTTTCAGCTTCACTGTTCTGCATGTTTGGAATGATAGTGGGACTATCAACTTCTACTGGATGAGCATGAGGAGTGGGAACTTCTTCTGAATCACCAAGATGAGAAAACATCCATTGATTCAGTTCTTCAGTATCAGCGTTCGGTTTAGAGTTCGCTGAACGGGATTCGTCAAACGTGACGTGAATAGTTTCTTCTACAGTTTGTCTTCTACGGTTGAAGACTCTGAAGGCTTTGGAGACTGAGGAGTATCCAAGAAAGATTCCATCGTCAGCCTTAGGATCAAACTTTCCAAGGGTATCTCTGTTGTTCAGTATGAAACACTGACATCCAAAGATGTGAAGAAAGCTGATTGAAGGCTTTCTCCCATGAAAAAGTTCATAGGCTGTCTTTTTGAATCCTTTAACTATCAGCGACCTGTTTTGCGTAAAACAAGCGGTGTTGACAGCTTCTGCCCAAAACTGAGTAGGCAGGAGAGAATCGCTGAGCATTGAACGTGCAGCTTCAATAATTGTTCTATTTCTTCTTTCAGCGACTCCATTTTGTTGCGGTGTTCTCACTGACGAAAGGTTGTGAGAAATACCCTTACTCTCAAGGAAGGAATCAAGAGAACTGTTTTTAAATTCAGTTCCATGATCACTCCTTATTGAGCGAACAGTCATATTGTTCAGAGTATCCATCTTCCGAACAAAGGTGATGAGTTCTTCAGGGGTGTCACTCTTAGAACGGAGAAACATTACCCATGTGTAACGAGAGAATTCATCAACTATGACCAGCGTATATTTCTTTCCAGCGATGGATTGTTTGTTAACGGGGCCAAACAAATCCATATGGAGTAGTTGTAGAGGAGATGACACTGAGGAGACTTGCTTTGACTTGAAGTTTGCCCTGGTCTGCTTCCCTTTTTCACACGCTGAACATAAAGACTCTTTGGCGTATGAATGTTGAGGTAGACCAGTGACTAACTCTTTGGAGGAAAGAGTATTCAGCGTCTTGAAGTTGAGATGTGAGAGCCTTTTGTGCCATAGCCAGTTGACATCAGAAGATGCCTTTGAGAAGAAACAGGAGTTCTCGGTGGTTGTTGAGTCCATGTTTATTACTTAAACATTTTCCAAACGATAACCGCTGAGAGCTATCTTCTCCTTTTTGTCAGAGACAAAGCAGGATTCCTTAGTGAAAATCACTTTGTTATCCATAAAGCTGACTGATGCTCAGAAGATTATGCTTCAGCCCTTCAACATATGCGACTCTTCTGAAGGATGTTGTACCATTTGAAAGTACACCATACCCTCGGGTGTGTCCTTTTCCATTTCCACCGAAAGTCACAGAGGGACCCTTCTCTTCCTTGTATTCAGCGAGCAGGCTTTTCTTTCCAGTCATGTGTCTAGAGCATCCGCTATCGAGATACCAGATACCCTTCTTAACCTGCATTTACAAAGGAAGATTAGTTTTGCTTGGGTACCCACTTAACCATGTATACACGTTTGTCAGTGGAAGTAGTTGGAATGGAAGGTTCAGCGGTCTTCGCAGCATTTGAAGATTCAGCTTTGTCTTTCTTCACTTTGGTTAATTTCTTAACCTCAGTGGTAGGAGTCACTTTGACCTGATTTTTACCAGGGTTGGTCTTCTTTTCCTTGGGGGCAATCTTCACCTTAGCTATCTTTTCAGCTTTGGTGGCTGTGGGGCACTTACTAGCAATATGATCGGTAAGTCCACAGTGATAACATTTCCTATAACTAAAGGTAGTTCTAGGACCACTTGTATGCTGAGCTTTTAATTTTGAATTAGAAGTGCCAGCACCAAGTAAACTATTGGCTTTAGAAATGGGACGAACATTCAGTTCTTCAGATTTCTTACCAAGGATATCCACTCTGAGTCTAGGAGTAGATCGCTGAATAGATCCAGAGATCAACTTTCTAGATCCAGAGGGGTAGGTCACTGAGGCTTTAGAAGCATTCAGCTTTGGTATTAAGGTACCCTTCTGAGGATTTTGATAAATAACAATTCCTTTACCTTTGTCTCTAGAGACAGAGGTAGGTTTTGAATAAACCATTTTCTCCTTACCTTTTGAGGAGGTAGGAGTTTCCTCAGGGATTGGTGTAATGGACGAGGAGCACTGAGATGATGAAGTGTCAGCGACTGAGGATACGAACGTTCCAAATTTAAGCATTGAACGTTCGGTGGTTGGTTTTGGAGTATCATATTTATAACCCAGACCACGTTTATCACTCAGAGGAATCTGATCCTTAATTATCTCAGTGATCTTTGTTGAAGAATTACACCATCCTTCAACAGTAGCTTGTTCAGCTTTTAATGCAGCGATAGCTTCTGCTCGTTCGATTTTGACTAGCTGATTTAAATAGACTTGATCTTTAAAATCATCTTCAATTTTAGAAAGCTTTTCTATTTGAAGTTGGCAGTTTTTAAGCTTTTCAGCGAGATCAAGATTTTGGTTTTCAACCACAGCTTTGCCGTTCATGGCTTCGTATAAACTTCTAATCAATAGATCGATTTTACGGAGACTATCAGCTTCATCAATATTTGCAATATTGGTAAAGAAAGAAGGTGATACCTGAATGGCAGATATTGAAGTGGAGGGAATGTCTGAACTTTCTTCCTCTTCTTCAATCTTGGCCATGAGACATTGATTTGCTTCATCATCTTCAGAATCAGATGATGAGGCTTCTTCATCAGAAGCAGCCCAATCATAGTCAGCCATCAGGCCTTTTCCTTTCTTTTTAAAGCTTTTTAGCTTTGCATACTTCTCCTTCAGCTTTGAGTATTTGTCATCTTTATTTCTTGGAACAAAGGATTTCTTTGTAAAAGCTGAAGGTCTCATGATTTTCTTTGACCTGCACTCGTTAGCGAAATGACCTGTCTTTTCGCAGTTGAAACAAGTAGCAGTAGCCTTATCAACAAAAGCTGATGACTTAGGCTTGTCAGTTATGGAAAGAGTTTTGTTCTTTCTAAACATTTTCTTCTTGGCGAATCTCCTGAACTTTTTAGTTAGGAGAGCCAAGGATTCATCATCATCTGAAGAATCAGAGTCTGATGACCTTTCAGAGTTACTCTCTAACTCAGTGATAGTGACCGAGGGTCGCTGAGTAGAAGGTTCCTCTGAGATTAAAGCAACAGGGGTGCTTTTGGAATCTTTTACAAGATTCTTCTTAAGATGGCTAGATTGCTCATGATTCAGCAATGTGCCATATAAGGTAGCAAGGGTCATTGATCTTAGATCCTTTGACAGCTTGAGACACATGGAATAATTGTCCCAACTTTCAGGTAAACATTCTAGAAACTTTGTCAGCACTTCAAAGTTAGAATATTCCTTACCAACAGTTTTTAGATCTATAATTAAGCAATTAAAACGTTGGTGAACTTCAGAGAGAGTTTCATTCTTACCAGAAATGAAGCTTTCGTATTGTCTTACCAGGTTGATCTTTCTTGAGTCCTGGACTTCAGACGTTCCTTCATACTGAACACATATTGTGTCCCACATGGCTGTTGATGATTTCAGGTTCATGACGGAATGGTAGACTTCGTCAAGAAGGGCCATGGATAGTATGGATCTGGCTTTTGTATCTATAGCCACTTTCTTCTTATCTTCGTCGGTCCACTGATGGATTTCTTTAGGAATCAGCCTTTCTGGAATAGCAGCTCTAGTTGCAGTGGCTGGAACTAAAGGATCAATTGTTACAGGGATGTGTGGGCCGTTCTCAAGATAGTAAGGTATAGAAGGGTCTACACCTTCTAAGAAGAGTGTCATCCTATTTTTCCACAAGTTGAAGTTGTCTCTGGAAAATCTAGGGGGTTTTGCAAGAGAACCATTGTCTATATAATTTGTGTTTGTGTGGGAGGCCATTTTCAGATAATAGCAAGGAAGAGAAATATCTTAGATTAGATCTTGTTTATGAGATTAAACAAATCTGCTCTGATACCACTTGTTGGTCCCGAAGGCCTATACAAGTTTGTAGAAGGGGGGGGGGGGGGGGGGGGGGTTGAATACAAACACACAGATTTACTTTTCTAAATTGTTTATTGATAAATCATTAACAATTTACAGCTTGTTGCGGAAACAAGATTAAGGATAAACCTAAATCTAAACAAGTTGGAACACTAAGATTTCTTGCACTAAGAAAGATAAGGAGATTACTAATAAAATCCTATCTTGAGAGAGATTTGAACTTGTCCAGAGTTAGCAAGTTACTTCAAAAGAAGTGAGTTCATCTCTTTATATACTGCATGCATTTAATGCAAGTCAGTATACACTTTACACGTGTCATCAGCTAGTTGGTTGCATGTCATTGACCTTGTTTGACAACCTTAGTAGCCGTAAGGATGAACAGTGTAGTATCAGAGTGGTTGTACGATTTCAGATATTCGGAGGTTCTTTTCTGACATTTCGTACGGTGGCGTGCAAGGGTGGTTAAGACAAAAGTACTTTGTACGGAGGACTTCATGATCAGCTTTCGTTGATTCAGCGATTATCATTTACTATTCAGCAGATGATAAAGTTCAGCGATAGCTGAAGTCTTGTACTTGATACTTCACGTTGAGTGGACAAATCTGAGTCTTCGCTGATCCGCATCAGTTCATTAGGAGACTTGTCGCTGGTTCTTGAGCTTGATCTTCGACTTCAGCGTAGAACTTTTGTTGACGTGAAACTTGTCTTCAGGGATCATAAGTAAACAACTAACTTATCAGCGATCACCATAATGACTGAACAGACTCAGAGCATTAATGGTGAACAGTGTTCGCTGAATGTTTAACTTAAAAAGCGAGAGTTCCTATCAGCGGTACTGGAAGATCTTAGTACTTATCAGCGATAGTGAAACTCTGATACATATTGTTTACTTACAATTTTCACTAAGTATAAGAGAGGGTCATTATCAAATCACTGAGGGTTTGGATCAACAAAACCAAACTTCTCTAAAGTAGCAGCATAGAAGGTTTGCTTTGTTTTGTCTTCTCTGAATACATCAACTTCAACAACAGGAACGTCAACGAACAGTCTTCCTCTGATGTTTACATTGATGATTTTGGATGGTCGAGATCGATAGTTCAGCATTTCTTTACACCATTCCAAAGTCGTATCAGATACTTTAGTCTTTTCTTCAACGATCCTTTGGGCATCATCCCATAGCTGACGTTGGACATCAATGGGAGATCTTTTCAACGCGGGGTCTTTCACCGATTTTTGGACAAGCTGGATGGCGAGAGCCTTATCTTTTTCTTCAGCTTCCTTCTTTTCGGCGACTAATCTTTCAGCTCTTAGATGATCCTCGTATTCTTTCCTTGAAATCCTGAACTTTGTGGGAGAAGGGATTTTGTCACGAGGAAGAATGATTCGCTGATCTTCAAGCTGTTTGATCATTGCATCTCTATTTTCTTGATCCTTTTCACATAGCTTTTGAGGAGCCAAGGAAGGTCTGTTTTTGTGAGAGAGCAGCTGTTCTTCAGGTTCATCAGTCTCAGTGGTTAAATCCAAGACTGGGATTATTTCTTCAGCTCTTGTGGCTGGGATTATTCCTGGTGTAGTCGTGGGAGCTTCAGCGGGATCCTCAAACAGGGGAGAGGACTAGCTGAAACACAACGATTGTTTAAGTAAGAAAAGTTTGGAAGAAAGAGATAGAGAAAAGAATGTGGTTAAGTGTATAGAGGTTTTAAGGATAGAAGGATTGAGATTGAGAAGGGATAGAGTAGGGATGCAATGTAAGGGAATAGAAGGTAGTGTACCTGACAAACTGGCTTTTGAAGCAAGATCGTCAGATTGCCTTCTTCAGCGAGGCCTTTGTTTTTGCCTTTGTCAGCTTCAGACGCTGCAGGCTTTGTCTTGGTCCGCTCCCCTGAAGGTTCTTTTATTTTGATCCCTTTTTGAGCTGGAGCTTTTGCAATATGCTGGACGTAGAAGAAATCTTGATCATCATCATCTTTATCATCATCATCTTTGGGGGATGATGATGGTTCTTCATCAGAGATGTCGACATGTTCATCATCTTCATTTTCTTCTTCAGACTCGACCTCTTCAGCATAAAGTTCGGTCACGTCAGCAGCAGCTTCCTTTAGTTGCTCATCGAGTTGCTCTCCCTCAGATACAGAGGAAGGTTTCTCGGTTTCCTCGGGGTTTTCATCTCCCTAAGGTTTTGGAGTAGAAGTACTAGCAGCAGCAGTTTCAATACCCTCCCCCTCAGCATTATGGGGATGGTCTTCTTTAGTCTTCTCCCCCTCTTCCACATTATGGTCGGGGGAGGTAACAGATTGTTCAGCAACAGTGTGTATTTGGTCCCTGTCTTCTAGGACAAAGACCCATATTATGGCGTAATTCAAAAAATCTAGTAGTTTGGTTACACTTTAATTAAGATAACCATGTTCATTTGTAAATGGGTATAGAAGTAATGAGGTGTCAAAAACAACAACGTGTCGTAGTGGTCCATCTTTCAAAGGAGGGCTATGTATCCAAACCATAAATTTGGGCTAAGCAAGCCTCGTCGGTCTTCTTCTTTGAGGATTCAAAGGATTTTAAGTGGCATGTCGACATATATGGTAAAGGAGACATGATTGGTGTTGAAAATGTTGTAGACGAGGAATAATATGATGAATTTGATGAGGTACCTCCTTTTTCTGTCGGCATTACCTCTTAGATGTGTTGATTGATGATGCTACTTACTTAAGAATATACAACACCAAAGAATTTTGGGTGGGTATTTTGGTTAACAATTGTAGAATAAAATGTCTGGCCTACTGATAAAGAACATGTATTGCATATGGTTTGTTCCAATTTTGATCCCCACTACTAACCCTTTTTATTTAAATTTAATATTTTTACACGATAATACGGATATAACTGTGTAACAAAGGAAACATGGTTCCATTCTTACAACCGTGTAAAAATGTCCTACCTGTTTTTTTAGTTTTTCATAACCTAAACGACTTCCCGTTTTCACATGCAAAAATGATTATCACACTATATGACTATATAGAGCTCCAACAAATCAACAATGGTGATTTCGAGCGAAAGGAAAGATATCTAGTGACGAGGATGGTGAAAAATGCACATTGCTATTATGGTTGTAAATATTTATTTGATGCTTAATTTGCTAATTTAATTAAGTTATATTTGATAAGTTATAGATGGACTATAACAATCATACATATACAATATTTAAATATATTTATTGTGCTATAGGAAGAATAATCTACAAAAGTTCTCGGATTCTAGTTACCACTTCTTCACTTGTAGAGTAAACATGTACCTTGTATCTCAAATAAAACATCCCTCTAAAATCTAAGGTATTAGTGAATGGGTCATCAACATTTCCAAACTCAGTTTATAGAAAATGATGTATATGTATATATGGATATGTATTGAGACACATATATGCATGTGCATCAATGTATGTATGTGCCCATATATGTTTTTATTTGTATAGAGACATATCTTCGTTGAGTCAATGTTAATTGTATACAAGTTGAGGGGCTTTAATTGTAAAATACCCAAGGGGTATAAATAGCTTTTGTCTTTGTTAGTTTTGTAACTTTGGATTTCATTCTCACTGAGCTTTCTTGTATATGCACTGTAAACTCTCTCCATATCAAATAGGTATATGAGAAGTTGAATTCCACCATTATTAATCTTGTTGATATTGTTGATTACTTGATACACTGTGATTATCAATTGGTATCACAACAATAGATTAGCAGATTTGGATTAGTTCATCGAATATTTTTGAATTTTTTGAAGTCTACGAGCAAGTCGATTGTTAGAAGATTGTTTTGGCGAATTATTGTGTTCTTGATTGAAATTCTTGGTTCTTTCTACTTGGTTTTGATAGGAGATCAAACCTGAGTGATTTTATTCCGCAATTAAACAATTTTGATCACTGAATTTTGAGTTCTTAAAAGTTTTTGAGATTCGAAATGTGTTCTTGTTAGGGTCAAAATCAGGTTGAATAGAAGTTCAAAGGTTAATTTGTTATTTCTTATTTTGAGCCTTAAATGTGTAACGGGCCATGGGCTTGAATGTCATGGGCCCATGGTATATAATGTTTTGTAAGCCTTTGTTTTATGCTAGTTGTCAATTTACACTTTCTAAATCGTATTGTAATTCTCTCAGTTGAAAGAAAGTGAATTGGATGACAAATTGAAATCATACTATTTGTTCATATCTATTGATTTCTACCGTTCGTTGCATTAATCTGGAACTCACGATTGGTATCAGAGCATACGGACGATTCGATTCAAAGTGATAAAAGGTTTCTGGTAAGAATTTTATTCAAGTTTTCGACTGTGTTCTTGGCATTCAAACTCATATTTTGATTCTGTGAAAATTGCTTATTCTCGTTATTGCATTCCGTGCGTATCATCAGTATAATCGATTCTGCAATTTTTCATTGTCCAATTCGATCATCTTAGTTGGTTTTAAGCAAAATCAAATTCACAAGTTTTTGGTCTCTGTTCTTGCAAAAATCAAATTTTTTCTATCAAAAACTTGTTATTTGGCTTCAAATTCGATTCGGGTATTGTTAGTATTGTATTTTGTCGAGTTTCTAACCTTTCAGGAACGATTCTAAGCAACCCTAATCGATTTCCAATCGACTTGGAAACCACAACCGCACTTACCGGACACCACAGCCGTGGTTACCGGATACATCATATTGTTACTGGGTAAGTTTCCTTATTTCTCTTGTTACCGGGTAATTCAAAGTTACCGGGTAACTTCCACTTACTGGCTACTTTCACTTTCCGGACAAATATCCGGATCATACCTGGATTCCGGAAGTCACACCCGGTAAGTCTCATATACCGGACAAGTTCCCGGTAACTGCCATTTCATCCGGTAAATTCTCTCACCCGGTAAGCTAGTTATCTGTTTTCATTTTTATCGGTAAGTTCTTACTTCATTTGATTCATCCGGTAAGCTTGTCATCCGGTAACATCCAGTTATCCGGTAAGCTCTTCATCCGGTAAGCACTTCTACCCGGTAAGTTTGATACTTGTTTATTCGCATTCGGTAAGTTTTTGCTTTTGTTGACTCATCCGGTAAACCTGTTTGTTTCATCCGGTAACACTCAGTTATCCGATAACCTGTGTTTACCCAGATTCTTCTGCTGATTGAACACTCTCACACATAATCTGATCCGGGCACTTCCAGATCAGACATCTTATATCTGGATTCCTATCCGGTAAGTTCAGTCTAGTTGATTTCTTACCTGTTTTAGCCTAAACCACTCTTAGAACCTGCGTTAGGACACCACTCTTAGTGCCTTGCGTTAGGATATTACTTTGAATCGAACCCATCGTCTGACGATCACATTAGTGCAACTTAAGATGTCTTCGCATGACGCTCTCGCCATCGGCACCGACTCCAAGCCTCCTTGCCTCTACCAAGGTGAATACAGCTAGTGGCGAGATAGATTCTTGATTTTCATCGAGCCTAAGGACAACTTTGAGTTCATCTGGCGAGCTCTATGTAATGGGCCAATTCCAAAACCCGTGAAGACCATTCAAGCTACTGCAGCAGGCGGTGAAGCTCGCACTGAGGACAAGACACTCGCAGAAATGACTGCGGACGAATGAGGCATGATTGAGGGTGAAAAACATGCCAAGAGATATCTCATTCAGGCTCTACCCAACTTGATCTACACAACCATAGATAGCCCCAATGAATCAGCAAAGGGTATGTGGGATCAAGTGGAGAAAATGATGCGCAGGAGCACAGTCGGAAACCAACTGAAGATTAACAGCTGTATAACCAAGTTTGATGGGTTCAAGCAGCGCACCGGCGAATCTCTCTTCCAGACCTATGAACGTTTTTGTTTCCTCCCCAACGAGCTACACAAAAACCACATTACTCGATCCAACACGGAGAACGCGCTCAAGTTTCTCAACAACCTCTTGCCTGAGTGGAAAGTATTTGCCTCCCACATCAAGCATAACCACTTGATGGAGAATGTAGGTATCCACGAGCTCTATGAGATGCTTCTTCTGGACGAAGATGAAGTGATGGAGATTCTGAACGAAAAGAAGTCTGCATCCAAGCCACCTGCTAATCCACTAGCTCTTATGTCTTTAAAAAGAGGCAAATCTTCTGGCCGTCGTTCCAAGCGTGCCCAAGAGCCAAGTGAATTTGAGCCAGAACCTGAGGAAAAAGAGGACAGTGATTCTGATCCTGAATTAACAGCTATTAAGAAAGCAATGGCTCTGCTCTCCAAATCCTTCCAACAACAGAAGTTCTACAAGAAGCCCACAACCAATAATCAACGCTATTCCACCTCTTCCAACAAGCGCAATGATTATCAGGATAAATACGAAGGCAATAAGAAGTCCGATGAGCACAACCATTCTGATAAGAAGGAGAAGATTGAGAAAGATGACCGCAAGCCAGAAAAGAAGAAAGACGAACCTGTGACATATTACAACTGTGGGAAGTTGGGTCATTTTGCCAAAGACTGTGGAAGGCCTGTTGTGAAGAATGCACACTATTACAAGGCAAAGCTCGCATTGGCAGAACAAAAAGAAGCAGGAGAAGCTCTGTTTGTTGAAGATGACTACTAGCTGGGTCGATCTGATAGTGAAAGCGACTCTGAAGGTGTTGATGCTTTTATGGGCTACCACTCACCTGTTGATGAAGAAAAGGTAAAGCTGTGTCAGGTATGTGAACCTATCCATCAAGATCTTTTTAATCAAATGCAATCTCTTGCTGAACGGATAGATTCCTACAAGGCCACCGCTGATGAACAACTGCTTGAAATTAAGTCCTTAACTGAAAAGCTAGATGTTCAAAAGCGGATAACTGAAAAGTATAAGTCCAAAAATGCCAATTTAATAGAAAAATGCAAAAATCTTTCAATAGCACCCACGGACTTAAGGGCCAAGATATCTGAACTACATTCACAGCTAGATCAGTGTGCTAATGAGAAAGCAGAGATTGTTTATCAATGCTCTGATCTTCAAATTCAGTACAAGGAGTTTGTCAATAAAATAGTTGATCTCGAAACGAAACTCCACAAAAGAGGCCAAACAGACCAGACTATCCATATGAATAAACCCAAGGAATTCACATACTTTAACAAGGAATGGGGAATCGGATACGATAACCCACATTACTAGAAAAAGGGTATCCACCTCACACCTACTCTCTATGATTTTGGGTGTCTGGGTATGGACAAAAAGTATCCAGAGTTTAGGATAAGATGGACTGGTCCTCTTGAACCTGAAAAGGAAAAGGAAACTGAGGAATATAAGCGCAAAGACACGACTAAAATGCAACTTCCTTTTTGTTATGAGCCTACAAACTATTCTTACGGGAAAAATCCAAAGAAATACCTCTCGAATGACTACTTTGACTGCTATAAAGTTGTAACGCCCAAGGATTCCTCCAAACAGGATGAGGTCCAAGCAACCGAACCCAAGACTGAGACGGATGAGTTCAAACTCTATGTTCCCCCTCTCGTCTTGGAAGCAAAAATAGTCGAGTTAGAGGAGTCACTCGAGAAGGAAAGGTCAAGTTTTCAAAAGGAAAAGCAAGCGCTTATCACAGAACTTGAGAATCTCAAATCCGTAAAAACTAAAGTGTGTCGGATGAAGGACATGAAATCCTTTGGTGTGAAATCAATAAGCTCACATCAAAATTGTCTGCCTTGGCAACAGAAGCGGTGAAGGAGCATACGAGAAATGGTCAATTCTAAGAGAAGGTTGACCTACTCCAAACTGAAAAGCTGATTTCACCCGAACTTTCCTCCAACTCATCTGATACATCTTCGTGTAAAGCTTTCATTGGCCAAATCTCGTCTCCAGACGGTAAAGAGTCACAAGATAAGTGTGTTTTAAGGAATTTAAACTCTGATTTTTTTCCTATCTTCCGCACCAAATTCCCCTAAACACACAGACAAAAAGTGTACCTCGCCTTCCTCGGCCAATGCAAGTCCCACTATCCCGGATATAGATTTTTCAGAATTTATGAATTCTGAGGGTAATTCTGATGAAGAGATTGAATCGTTCCCCTTCGACAAACCTCTTCCAAGTCATACTGACTTTCTTTCACCAGTAGTTAATCGATCGGGCAATTTTCAAAAGGGCGAATGTTCCAAACCTAAGACCCCGGTTGTGATTAAGGTTTCTGAAACTAAGACACATTCTAAAAAACAATCACAGCCGAGGCAAAAGACCGATAGATCGACTGATAAAAATCCTGTTTCCTCAAAATCCACTAACCATGCTGTCAATGCTGTTTCAGATAAAACCGGTCGAGCTAAACATGACAAACAAAAGTGGCTAGCTAAGGAATCTATCACGAATGCTCCATCAAAGTCATTTAATACTGTCTTTTATCCTAGAATGACCAAAAATGATTGTTCTTGGATTATAGGAATGATTTTGTTGAACAAGACATTAAATTTCCGATTAAACTTTATTTCATTCAGCAATTGATTCAATTATCACATGATTATTTGTGTTGTTCTAGTTGTGGTTGGAATGACTTTGATGAAATTAATAACACTGATCGGTTTGGGTCATATCAAATGTATAATTCTGCACCCAAACGCAAACCCCGTAAAAACAAAAAGAAACGAAATACAAAACGGGGTCCCCAATCAGAGGTTAAACCCAAGCAAGAAAGGAAACCCACTTCAAAACGGGTTCCTCCTACTGAGATTAAACCTACACCCAAGAGGAAACCTGCCTCAAAACAGATTCCTCCGAAAGGTGTAAAACCTAACCCTCCAGGACCCATTTTCAAATGGGTACCTAAAGTCCGCTAATCTCGTTTTGCAGGACGGTCATGTGTGGTACTTAGATTCTGGATGCTCCAAGCACATGACCGGAATGAGGGAGCTGCTCACGAACTACAAGGAACAATATTGCGGAGACGTGAGATTTGGAAACGATGACAAGGCGCCGATTTTGGGCTACGACGACATTGTCCAAGACAAGATCACCATAAAGAAAGTTTCATATGTCGCGGGATTGGGACACAACTTGTTCAGCATCGGCCAATTCTGTGATAAAGATCTCGAGGTTAGATTCAAAGCCAAAAGGTGTAGCATCCTCACTAACGCCGAAACGGAGCTACTGGTTGGAACGCGAAAGACCAACCTCTACACCATCGACCTTGCAGCCCTGAAGACCGATAATTCTATCTGCCTGATGTCAAAGGCCAATTCCCAGCAAGCGTGGATTTGGTATCGACGTCTCTCGCACCTGAACTTCAAGAGTATCAACAAACTGGTGCTTGGCGGACACGTAAAAGGCATGTCCGACCTTCAATTCGTGAAGGACCGACTCTGCGGGGCATGCGAAATGGGAAAGATAAAGCGAGCGACGCACAAGCCGAAGGCCTCTCCGAGCACATCACGGTCCCTCGAACATATCCATATGGATTTGTGTGGACCGATGCATGTTCAAAGCATCAACAAACGCAAGTACGTCCTGGTGATGGTGGATGATTTCTCACGCTACACTTGGGTGAAGTTCCTACGCTCGAAAGACGAAACCCCGGAGCTAATCATTAACCACTTGAAGACTATACAACTGAACCTTCGACAACAAGTTCAGACCATCAGGATCGACAACGAGACGGAGTTCAAAAATCAAACGGTGAACGAATACCTGACTTCAGTCGGTATCTCGCAAACCTTCTCAGCCGCACACACTCCTTAACAAAACAGAGGGGTGGAAAGTCACAACTGTACCCTCGTCGAAGCTGCTCGTACGATGCTATCACGGTCAAAGTTGCCTTTTGTTAGCTCCAAATATTCTGAAATATTAGAAGTATTGAAAAATGGCCAAGTACAGAAGAACTTCCACAGAAGCTCTGCCGGGCATCTCATGAAAATCAAAGGAAGTTTTGATCAAGAGTGATCAAAGACCGAGGAAACTACAGAAGGACGCTTTCAGAAGACCAAGACCGCAGAACCTCTGTTACCAATAACAGAGCCTCTGCGGACAACATCAGAAGACAAGGAACCAAGAAGACTTCTCAGAGGACCGAGCCTCAGAACCTCTGCCACCCTTGACAGAAGCTCCGCAGAAGTAAACAACCAAAGACTCGGAATCCAGTGAAGACTACTTTACAGAGGAACCAGACCGCAGAACCTCTGTAACACATTACAGAGCCTCTATGGTCCTCAAAAGACTAGGAAGATATTTATAATATCTTGCTACTGTTCCAAGACCTGTTCATCAACTTGCATGGAAAAGTATTGTCAAAACACGTGTCAAGCTCTGAGTGGACTCAATAGGGCAAGGTACAAAATAGACGTCTGCGCCATTTAATGCATTTACCAAAAGTACATCTGCTCCATTAAATGCGCATGGCTCAAACAACTGCTCACACCATCCAGTCCACTGTTCACACCATCCAGTTTACTATTCATGCCGTAAAAGGAACAGTGACCTACTTCATAGTCTTCTAAGAGTAGTATAAAAGGAAGACTCATGTTGAGTTCTTCCTAAGATATAGAACTACACACAAAAACAGAAAAATAAGAACACTTCAATCAAACATCAAGAACACATAGCTTATGCACATTTAGAGTCATATCTGTTTAAAGCTTTGCATACTCACTGTTCTTAAATCTGTTCTTGATATATATATATATATTCAGTAAACTTTGAGATATTATTTCCCGCTCACTGTTTATTTATATTGTGCTCTAAATATATCAAACATATCTATTAGTTCTTCAAATACGCTTCCGCATCAAACCTTAAACCTGAACTAATAGATCTGATAATCTTGTTTAAAGCAAAACGGGAACCAACATTTGGTATCAGAGCAAAGCTTGGTTTTCAATATCAAGTGATCCTCGGTTAGACAAGATTCTTGATAGAAACTGTCTGTTCTTAACCTATTCTTCATTCCATCAAACAGATTCTGTTTTATTGCCATTTTCGATTTATTCGATCTGGTAACATCCAAGAAACTGTTTCTTTCGTTAAAAACTTCATTCAAAATGTCAAGACTAAAATTTAGTGTTGATGCTGATTTTCATTATTATTTCAAACTCAGCACAAATTTTAAGAAAATAATTCCTACTCTTGAAAAAGAATTAGAGGAAAGAAACAAGAATATTCTTATTAACTCAGACAACATTGCGAAGCTTGAAGAATCAGGTAAACTCCTAAACTGGGAAAATCTTGAACTGAAAAGGAAACTATCTGAGTCAGAAGAGCTTGGTAAAAAGGAGAAAGAGAAGTTTGAGGAAATTAAGATTGTTTTTAAAGAAGAGAAGAAAAGCCTTGAGCTTAAGTATCTAAACTTTTCTAAACTGATTTCCAACTTTGAAAAACTTACAATGAGTAAAAATGAAAAGTTTGGAAAAGAGAAAACTCTTCTTGAGACAAAGAATATGGAACTTTCTTTCAAAATCTCAAAATTACTTGAAAAAGAGAGGAAAGAGCAAGATTTTGAAAGAAAAGAGTCTGAAAAGGTGAAGAGAGAAGGATTTCAAACAAAGTGTTTGAAAGACAAGTTTGAGAAGGAAAGAAAGGTCTTTAAAACTGAAATGTCAAATTTAACAAAGAGACTATCCGATTTGTCAAACAAGATTATGTTAGAGAAGAGGTATAAATCAGATCTTCTAAGAAAATTTTATTTAAACCTTAAAGAAAAAGATGTTTTAGCTAAAAGGCTTAAAGACCTTGTCTTAGCAAACTCTTATGCTAAAAAGTCAAATAATCCTGTTTACAAAAAGATGAAAATGGTTTGGAAAGTCAAAAACTCTATTCCTGACAAAAATGCTCCAAAACCATTTGTCTCTACAAAGCCTTCATCTTTTCATTCATATAAATGCTTTGATCTTCTGTTTCAATTAAGAAACCTTTTCTCTAAATCTTTCTGTGTACAAAATGGGTCAGTTCAAAAGAAAAATCCAAAGACCCAAAATGAGAAAGGTCATAGAAAGAAAACTGGCAAACCAACAGAGATTGGCAAACCAGAGGATCTAAAGACAGCTCCAAATCCTAACAAAAAAGGACCCATTTGGATATGGGTACCAAAAATTCTTTGATCTGTCTTACAGCAAACAAAGGACTCCTAAACACATCAGTTTAGGACTCACACTTTACTGAAAAAGACTCTTAAACAAATCAGTTTAAGACTCGAGCTTCATCAGAAAAATGACTTCTGACCATTACAGATCAGGACTCACTCTTCAGCAAACAATGGACTCCTTAATACTTCTATTAAGGACTCAGGCTTCAAAATACACTATGACTCTTAAACACTTTGTTTAAGACTCATCCTTCAAAGATTCTATACTTCACAGAGCCTCTGTGGAATTGCTCAGAACCTATGACAATCTCCACAGAACCTCTGATAAGGTTGACCTATGTACTGTGCATTATTTATCTCTATTGATTCAAGCATAGGTCAAGGGGGAGAAGAAGGAGACCTCAAATTAATCTACAGAGGTTGATCATTCAAGGGGGAGCCAAAGGAGGATTATGATCAACAAGAGTTTCTGTCGTCCAAACTAGACACTCTAAAAGGTATGTGTCGCACAAAATCTTTTTCCAAAAACAATTTTCCAGGACAAAAATTTCTAAATATGTCCTAAAAACAATGTTTAAAACCATAAAAACTTTGGATGGTCAATTTTTTTTATAAATTATTAGTTATTAGAAATTTCCAATCACAGAGCCTCTGCTGGCTCTGGCAGAGGTCCAAAAACCTCTGTAGGATAATTTCTCTCTACTAAAGATTTATCGATCCTCTCCAATGTTTTTCAAACGTTTTTGGTAAAAGTACAAGCTTCAAGAGATAAAAAGGCAGGTTTCAAACCACAGAGATCAATCATACAGAGGTTGTTAGATCAAGGAGGAGCGGAAAAAGAGACCTTGCTGAATCTACAGAGATTCATAAGTCAAGGGGGAGCAAAGAATGCGACAGAAGAGATCACATTCGCCGATCAAAAGGAAATAGGTTGGTATCTTGCCACAGAAGTCATAAGCCACAGAGTTCTTTCAAACAAAGAACCTCTGTAGATCACTCAAATCATTCAAATGACTTCTGCTGCACAAAATCTTTGAGATTTACAATTTTCTAGGACACCAACTTTCAAATAAGTCCTAAATACATTGTTAAAACTGATCAAAAACTTGGATGATTAAAAATGTTTATAAATTATTAGTTATTAGAAATTTCCTGTCACAGAGCCTCTGCTGGCTCTGGCAGAGGTCCAAAAACCTCTGTAGGATAATTTCTCTCTACTAAAAATTTATTGATCCTCTCCGTGTTTTTCAAATGATTTTCATTAAAGATACAATCTACAGAGATAAACGTTTTTCAAAATCACAGAGCTTCTGTACCCACAGAGCTTCTGTACCCATAGAGCTTCTGTAAAGATTTCCACATGGGAATTTCTGTATCTGTAACGGTAACTTTTCTGTGGTGAAAATTTAAAACCCACGCGTTTTTCATTTAATGTGGCCGCCCACGACGTCTCGTCGTCACTGACATTGATGACGTGTCAAGTTTTCATTGACGTACATATCACGTCGTCCAAGAAACTTGCACCACGCCGAATGAACTCGAGTGTGGACCTCAAATTTTATTAACTTTCTCACATTTTCACCGTTCCGAATTCTATCCGTTACCACAGTATAAAACCCAAGTTAAAATCACTTTCAAAACTTTACTATTCTCTCATCTTCTCCGGCGAACTTGCTTATTTCTTTCTGAAAATCTAGAACTTTCAAACCTACAAATGGCTTCCAGTTCCAAATCTGCTCACGTTTCACCAACGAACTCTCCGACATCCTCTCCAGTGCATTCTGAGCACTCCCACAACCCACACATCGCCGCCGATGCCGACAGATAGGACTCCGGCGACGAGGCATCCTTCGTACCCACTACCCACCTGCAACAATTTTTCTCAAATGACCATTTCGAGCAAACCCTTCCCATTAAATCGAACAACTGTTATCTTGTTCCTTCTCCTACGGCATTTGGCAAAGAACATGCCATCCTACTAAACATCCTAGAGAACCACTTTCTTTACCCTCTTCTGAGCAAAACCGTTGAACAAATACCAGTACGTTACCTACATCAGTTTTGGCAATCTTGCCGTTATGACGCTGACACCGATTTGATCAGAGGCTACATTTCTAAACCTGACCAAAGTAAGAGCCTTGAACTGATGTTCAATCGCACCATGTTCTCATTAGAATTTGGCCTTCCAACAAGAGGACTCATGGGAATCAAAAAGTATGCACCCCAACCAACAAATGAAGAACTTATCGACTTTCTGCACATGTTAGGGTACAACAAACAGTTGAAAAAGAGGAACGATTTCCGCAGAGCAAGACTACCCCCTGTGTGGAATACCTTATTCTCCATCCTAAATCGTTGCCTCACGGGAAAAATCGGAAGCATCGATCAAAGCTCACCTCAAATTCTCTCAATCATGTATGGTGTGTATTATGATCTACCCTTAGATTATGCCACCATAATGATGCAAGAGATCATCAACACCATCGATCGCAAAATAGCCTCCCAGAAAGCCAAAATGTCTGATCACAACTGGTTACCCTCTCTACAGTTCCAGCGAATCCTCAGTGTACTTTTCGAACCCCTACTCCTTATCCAAAAATGGCCAATGGACGGTCTCAAACCTAAGCAATTTCCTATGTCCAAGAACACCCCTACAGAACATGAGGATGGCTACCCACACATCAGGCCACTATCAAAGGTAATGTTAAGTTATGCTAGTGATGAAGAACTAGTTAGTGAGTACACACGCGTTTACAGAACTCCTGAACCCAGTTCTGTAACACCCCCGCGTATAGGAATGCCCATAGGAGGAAATGTAGTAGAGAAACTTACAGAAGAAGAATGGAAGATAAAATTGGCTAAACACAAGGCCAACCAGAAGAACTTCAGAGATATAAGGAAAGACCTCTACTCTTCAAAGAGGAAGTCTTATGAGGGATCTAAAGAGAAGAAGAAGAAAAAGGGAAAGAAAACCAAGACCCCTACAGAGGAACAACTTGCCTCTGCTTCTGCTATCCAACAAACTCCAGCAGAACCATCTTCTCCACCCACTGAACATCCCTCAGAACCCTCATCTCCACCACAAATCCAAGGTCCCTCTGCCCCTCCCTCTTCCAAAAGAAAAGGAAAGTCAAAATCTACAGAGGAGGGAGCACCAAAACCAAAGAAGAGGAAATCAAAGAAGAAGAAACCATCTTCTCCTCTGCAATCAATTTCAGAGGGAATCGAAGAAGAACAAGCTAAATCACAACCTCAACCTTCACCTCTGCAAACCCAAATAATTACAGAGGGTCGTGATACACTTCTTCCAAGACAAGAGACTGCAGAAAAAGAGGTGCAAATAGGTTTAGAGGATAGGGTAGAAACGTCTGGAGGAAAACAAAATGAAAAAGAAAAAGATGCCGAAGTTGCAGAAGGCACACATCCCTCAACCCCTCCCAGTGCAACCCACACATCTGACACCGCAGGTCTAGCTGCAGAAGGTGTCATTGAAAAAGAGCAGCACAGCTCGAACCTCACCCAACCCATCCAGCCAGAGGTTACTCTTTCAACCCCTGTGCCCACAGAAGCCGGGGAATCCATTCCTAGGGAGTCTCCTCAGAGGGACTCACCTATAGTTCGTGATCCATTGCCCCAGATGACACTAGAACACCCTACAGAGGAATTCGTTTCCTCTGACACGCACAATATAGGGCCAAAACTTCTTTCAGAGAGAAGTAGAGAGCACCATGACAAAGAGACTCTAGACAAGTCTCCAAGTCAACAGAAGAATATTCCGATACCCACCTCTGGAGTGGATTTAGACAATATTCTTCACAGAACTTCTGTAGAGACTGAAACTCAGGTTTCTTCTCGAGGATCAGATGGAAATCCTTCCACCCCCAACGTACAAACAAGGGTGAACGAAGGTGTCCCAGGAACAGGGACTCACTCTGGAGAAGGAGTTGTTCCTCCAGAGGTTACCCAAGAGGAACATGTTACGAAGGATGAGTTCCAAGCCTTTGTAACCTCTGTAACTCAAACATTGAATGAGTTGCAAAGCTCATTCACGTCTTTTACAGAGTCAACTTCAGGCGCGCTTACAGGATTAAATACCAAAGTGGATACCTTATCCACAGAGGTTAAAGCAGCCCTTGCAGAAATGAAGTCAACTACAGAAACTTCTGCTGCTGCTGCCATCGCCTCTGCCACTAACATTGCCAAAACAACCGCTGCAGAGTTCGAGAAAAGTGCGACCAAAGCCTTCAAAACTTCGATCGCAATCTACTTTGAAACAATGAAGAAAAATGCAGCAAGGCAAGCAACCCAAGACACCTGCAGAACAGAAGTTACTGCTAAAAAAAGGCAGGATGATCCTGATGATGGAGCATCTGGTCATCCTGAGGGGGAGAAAACAAAGGAAACTACAGAGGCTGCTTCTGCAAAAACTACAGAGAAATCTGCAGAACCCTCTACGACAGAAACCCAGAAGGGAAAACAACAGAGGCAAAACACCTCTATCTCACCAGAGGATGCACCAACCACAGAACCTAAGGTAATCAATCTTGCATCCTCATCCTCAGAACAAACTCCACCCTCACCCAAAGAACCAACACCAACCTCACAACCAATCCCGCACAAAACTAGAGTCAAAACCATAGCTCGAAAACCCCAAAGACCAAAACGCTCTGTAGGGTTCATTCTTCGCAGAATGGAATTTGTATCTGCTTTTCAATCAGCAAAGCGTTTTGACATTCCACCTCCAAGACTCGAAGACTCCTCACCAACAGAGATCTCACAACCCAAAGTATCAAAACTTTCAGAGGCAACAACCAAAACATCAGAGTATTCAACCCCAAAACCCACAGAACCTCCAACTGTCAAATCAACAGAGGTTCCACCCACACAAATCCAAAACCCAATATCTGAAACTTCAAAGCCAAAAGATAAAGGCAAGGGAATAATGACAGAAGAAGAGCCAAAGAAGAAGATGCCAGTTGCAACAGAGAAGTTGATGAAAGGTGCCTTTAATGCCTTCGTCACTCCTAAACCCGAAGAGGAAGACTGGGCATTCAACTTGAAACCTCTGTCAGAAAACCCAACCCTAGATCCCACAGCTAAGGTAACAGAAGGTAGAGTAGCAGACATCACTCGAAAGATGGATGAGCTAAGGAGACCAATTCCAAGATCTACTTCAACCATTGAACAAATGGAAGAACAAGTCTACAGTTATCTCTACAGACAACACTTCCAGAGCGATCTGCCAGCCCATGTCCGAGATCAGAAGCTCAGAGAGGAATCCGATGCAATCTTCACCTCTACAAAGTCAAAACCAGTCAATCAAGTTTACTCCATTCACAAAATAAAGAAGGTAATCTATTGCAAATACTCCAAAATGAGAACCTATCCTCATACGGTGTATACCATCTGGAAAGTCAAAAGGTCTGACAGATCAGAGAATCAATTCTCTGATGCTGATATCCGAAACCTCAATCCCTATGACTTACCTGACCTTCTGCAATGGACAAAAGACAACTTCAATGACGACTACCACAAAAGGTCTTATCGAGTTCTCAGAAAGGCGATGCGTGAAAAGCTCCTAATCTACAGCATGCTCGATATTCAACTAGCCATCGATCTGGGCATAACTACTCTAAGTATCAGACCACCAGAGGATTTCTGCCCACCCAATGCCATACCCAATTCAATAATCAAAACTCCAAGGTACGGGTTAGTATTCAAGAATCCTGCTTATCAACTGAAACTGTTTGTGACAATGGACTGTCATAAGTACACAACCCATACTCTGAACATGTTCAGAAAGATACTAGAGGAAAATAAAGCAACAGAGCTTATGAACGAAGAATCTGCTCTGATGATGATCAAAGAGATTGATGCTACACTCGTCTTACGAAATCTCTGTCACAAGTTCTATGAAGAACTCAAGGAAGTAGGAAAAGACAACAGAAAGTTCGACGACTTCCCAAATGCAAAAATCTGAGTCTCTTCAAAGAATCTCTGTCAACGTTTATTTTTGTGTACTTAAATGTAAATGCCTCTGGCATAAATTCCAAAATGAATGAAATAATCTTCTGAGGTATTGTTTAACCTCTTCTTTACTTAGGTTAAAATGCATAAATTCAACCTTCTATTTTTCAATACTTAGGGGGAGATTGTTAGCTCCAAATATTCTGAAATATTAGAAGTATTGAAAAATGGCCAAGTACAGAAGAACTTCCACAGAAGCTCTGTCGGGCATCTCAGGAAAATCAAAGGAAGTTTTGATCAAGAGTGATCAAAGACCGAGGAAACTACAGAAGGACGCTTTCAGAAGACCCAGACCGCAGAACCTCTGTTACCAATAACAGAGCCTCTGCGGACAACATCAGAAGACAAGGAACCAAGAAGACTTCTCAGAGGACCGAGCCTCAGAACCTCTGCCACCCTTGACAGAAGCTCCGCAGAAGTAAACAACCAAAGACTCGGAATCCAGTGAAGACTACTTTACAGAGGAACCAGACCGCAGAACCTCTGTAACACATTACAGAGCCTCTATGGTCCTCAAAAGACTAGGAAGATATTTATAATATGTTGCTACTATTCCAAGACCTGTTCATCAACTTGCATGGAAAAGTATTGTCAAAACACGTGTCAAGCTCTGAGTGGACTCAATAGGGCAAGGTACAAAATAGACGTCTGCGCCATTTAATGCATTTACCAAAAGTACATATGCTCCATTAAATGCGCATGGCTCAAACAACTGCTCACACCATCCAGTCCACTGTTCACACCATCCAGTTTACTATTCATGCCGTAAAAGGAACAGTGACCTACTTCATAGTCTTCTAAGAGTAGTATAAAAGGAAGACTTATGTTGAGTTCTTCCTAAGATATAGAACTACACACAAAAACAGAAAAATAAGAACACTTCAATCAAACATCAAGAACACATAGCTTATGCACATTTAGAGTCATATCTGTTTAAAGCTTTGCATACTCACTGTTCTTAAATCTGTTCTTGATATATATATTCAGTAAACTTTGAGATATTATTTCATGTTCACTGTTTATTTATATTGTGTTCTAAATCTATCAAACATATCTATTAGTTCTTCAAATACGCTTCCGCATCAAACCTTAAACCTGAACTAATAGATCAGATAATCTTGTTTAAAGCAAAACGGGAACCAACACCTTTATTTCTCAGGGTCGAAGCGGTGTCAACTGCATGCTACACGCAAAACCACTCTATCATCAACAAGCGGTTCAACAAGACACCATACGAGATCATGAACAACCGCGTTCCGAACATCAAGTATTTCCACGCGTTCGGATGCACGTGCTACGTCCTCAATGATAAAGATGATCTCGGCAAATTCAGTCCAAAGGCAGACGAAGGAGTTTTCATAGGATACTCCATGCAGGCTAAGGTGTATCGCGTTTACAACAAACAGACCAAAATCGTTACTGAGAGTGTAAACGTGACATTCGACGAAGCCGCGGAATTGGCTTCTGAACACATTAGTTCAGAACCCGGTTTAACTGGTGTGCTAGCTTCCAAACATTCGCGTTCGGGATCTGCACAAACGGCAGTAAATCCGAATCACGCATCTACGTCGAATGCTCAACTTTCTGATTTAGATTTACTGTTCAATACTTTTATGATGACATGTTTAACGCTCCTACCCCTCATGTCTCAGCGCAACCAAGACTTGAAGCTGCTCAAATCGAGGATTCGGTGAATCTCTCTGGTCCACCGCCTTCGACCAGCACTCCAACAATCACTGTGGAGACACCTCAGCCCTCATCATCAACATCATTTGATACAACCATTCTCCCGGAGGAACCAATTTAAAACCCGGAGATCGCTCTTGAAGATTCATCCTCAACGTCACTCGTAGATCAACCTCTGCCTTCCTCGGAACCAGAAGTTGCTCAACCTTCGACGAATCCTCCAAAGTCTCCTCTGAGAAACCAGCCTGCAATACTTGAAGCCGTACAAGACCTTCCGACTGGTGGATACGTGGATCCGGACACATCATACTCCACTCAGCAGCCGCTTCCACACACCACCAAATGGACCAAAGCTCATCCCCTGCACCAGATTATCGGTGATCCCTCCATTCCAGTCCAAACGCGAGGTGTATCGGCCAACTTCTGTCTTTTCTCTGGTTTCTTGAGTAAGATCCAACCTACAACCGTCTCTGAAGCTTTAGAAGATCCGGACTGGGTCATGGCCATGCAAGAGGAACTCAATCAATTTGAGGACCTCAAAGTTTGGCGACTTGTCCCACGTCCAAAGCACAAGACAGTCATCGGCACCAAATGGATCTTCAAGAACAAGAAGGACGATGACGGAATCATGGTACGAAACAATGCGCGACTCGTGGCCAAGGGATACCGTCAACAAGAAGGGATCGACTATGACCAGACTTACGCTCCAGTGGCGAGAATCGTAGCAATACGTATGTTCCTTGCATACGTCGCGCACAAAAATTTCACGGTCTTCCAAATGGATGTGAAGACCGCATTCCTCAACGGCGAACTCAAGGAAGAGGTGTACGTATCGCAACCGGACGGGTTCGTGGACGAGAAGAAGCCTAATCATGTCTACATACTAGACAAGATGCTCTACGGTTTGAAGCAAGCTCCACGGGCCTGGTATGATACGTTATCCAAGTTTTTAATAAAATCGGGATTTTTACGAGGTAAAATCGATACAACTCTCTTTATTAAAAACGAAAAAGGTCATATAGTGTTAGTTCAAGTGTATGTCGATGACATAATTTTCGGTTCTACTAACCCACAGTTTGCTAAGAACTTTGCCAAATTAAAGGGACAATTTTTTAAAATGAGTATGTTGTGTGAGAAGAATTTCTTCCTCGGTCTTTAAGTTAAACAATTGTCGACCGTGATATTCATAAATCAGGCCAAGTACATCTGGGATATTCTTAAGAAATTCCAGATGGAACAATCCTCACCGATGAAAACTCCCATGGCACCCGGTACAAAGTTACACGCCGATCCTAACGGAAAGGATGTGGACACTAAAACGTACCGGGGAATGATTGGTTCTTTAATGTACCTAACTGCTAGTAGACCGGACACCATGTTCTCAACATTTCTTTGCGCCCGGTTTCAGTCAAAACCAAAAGAGTCTCACTTAATCGCTGTTAAACGAATTTTTCGTTATTTGAGAGGTACTGCTGATCTTGGCTTGTGGTACCCGGAAGAGACAGGTTTTGAGCTTTCAGCATATTCGGATGCGGATCACGCGGGCAGCATGATGGATCGGAAGAGCACATCAGGTCATGTGCAGTTCTTGGGCGACGGTCTGGTGAGTTGGGCATCCAAGAAGCAGCATTGTGTCTCTACGTCGACTACCAAGGCGGAATACGTGGCCGCCGCAAGCTGCTATTCTCAAGTGATATGGATGCGTACGCAACTCACGGACTACGGTTTCACATACATCAAGGTGCCCATCTACTGCGACTCGAAGAGCGCTATTGCAATATCCAGCAATCCGGTCCAACATAAAAAGACGAAGCACATAGACGTTCGGTACCATTTTATCAAGGATCACGTCGAAAGATGTACAGTCGAACTCTACTTTGTAAATACAGAACATCAGTTAGCAGACCTGTTTACACAACCCCTGGACGAAAAACGCTTTAATTATCTAGTGTCCAGGTTAGGTATGCTAAATATGAAGACTTAATCTTATTGTGTGCCCGATACAAGTTCCATACATCTACGAGAAACTGTCTAATCATCATCTGTTGTTCACACTCTAGATGATTGAGTGTACACTTTCTCGCATCTATATTCCACTTGTATCAGTTACATAGTTAGGTTCAGTCTCTGTATTAATTAGGTAGATTTCACTTGTTTACTTTCTCTCCACGTGTGTTTCCTTTTTTCTAATATTGTCGTCTTATTCAATGTTTACTTATAACTGTGCTTTCATGAGTTGTTCATGTGTTTAGGGGGAGCACGAACAAGTATTAGGTAAGTTTCTTCTATTGTTGAGGGGGAGTGTCACACACAATTCTTTTTAACCGCCATAACAGTTTTTTTGTGTGTATGAACATTCCCGAGTGCACTTCACATCACACTCCATGCACATTCTGAGGGGGAGCAAAACCTTAGTTGCTCATCATTTGAGGGGGAGCGTCTTATTTTTTCTTTCAAAGTATCAAAGTTTTTTTTCCTGTTGACGTCTCCTCACCCACTCACATTCCTGTTCCGAGGGGGAGCAGGGAAATACCCATGCAAAGGTCGAGGGGGAGCAGGGAAAATGTTTTTTCAAAGAAAGGGACGAAATTGGAAGTTTTTGGACTTTCCGGACACTTACCCGGTAAGTGCCCGGGTAACCACAAGTTACCGGGTACACTTACCGGACCCGGTAAGATACCAGGTAACACATCCGGTAAATGTCTTCATATATAAGCATCCGGAAACCTTGTTTTCATATTACCCGGATTCGTCAAAAACCCTCTCGATATCTCACTTCCGATCACTCTCGGATTTCGTTCTTCTCGGTCATTTCACGGTCTACAATCACAGGTATATTTTCAGTGTCACTATTCGATGTTGTTCTATCAGTTACACACTTACACGTCCACGAATCGATGTTGAAATCGTTAAATCAGTGACCGCAAAGGGTTTTGCAAAACCCCATCTCACGTCAACCCCCATTCGCACAACTCCACATCGTATTTCGACCATTTTAGCACTACTACTGCATGCTCTCTTTGTTCAGAATAGCTTACCATGTATAGATTTGTGTTTTGAGAGTCGAAAAAGGATGATTTGGGGGAAACCATTTCGTCCGGTAACCCTCGACTTATCCGGTAACCATCAACTTATCCGGTAACCCTCAAGTTACCCGGTAAGTCATTCATTATTCGGACACTCTCTTCAACTACACTTTCCGGACACCTTGATTCCCGGTAACCCATGTCGTCCGGATACATTTGTATCCGGTAAGTTCGACAATCCGGTAAGTTCAGTGTCTGGTAACCTTTGTGTATCCGGTAAGTGACCATCATACGGTAACCGTTGTTTGTCTGGTAACTCTCATTTATCCGGTAACCGATTTCCATCCGGTAAGTACCTTTCACCCGGTAACCTCTGTTTTATCCGGTAAGTCTTATCTTTCCGGATACCCTGTTTATCCGGACACTGCTTGAGTCCTGTGCCTTTGCCATTTTTCAAACATTGGCATTCCCAATGTCATGCTCCAACTGCCAGTCCTCAATCAACCGATGATTGAGCCATTCAAATGCTAAGGTATGCACAATTTCCGATTTGATCTCGTCCAAGCTCTAACTCTGAGCTTTTCAGGTATACTAAATGGCGGATCAACAAGAGCAACAACAGCAGAACATTCCTCCTCAAGAGGAAATTATTGACGACGCGGCCGAAAATGCTTTGGTTCCCGAGGACCATGGCATTGAGATTGCAGCCAACAATCATCATCTAGACGCTGCTGAATTCTGGCCCACACACCGAGTGGTCGTCGATATCATGCTCGGCCACCCACTTCGCCGAGCACTCACCGCCACAACTGACGTGCCCGTAGTCTACGTTTACCAAGTGTGGCGCACGGCTAGAGCTGTCACTGCTAACAACACCCAGACCATCACAGCAAGCATCGACAATCACCCATTCACACTCACACCAGATTCATTCCGACGATTATTATCACTTCCGGAACCTACCGCCGGAGGCCATGCCGCGTACGCACTCGTCGTCGATGACGCAACATTATGCGCTGACATCCGTGCACTTAGATATCACCACGAGCTCAACCGCCCCTCCGCATTCAACCGTAAGTATATCGCACCGGTATGGTATACACTGTTCACAATTTTGAACAGATGTCTGTCATCCCAATGGAAGGGGATAGACTAATGCACAGTCGATTTTCTATGCCAATTTCACGCTGTCTGCTTCAACTGGCACATCGACTACTCAGCGATCATTTGACTTGAACTTGTGCAAGCCATCCGACAGACTGGCGGATTCAAAAAGAAGTTTCTACCATTTCCTCGCTTCCTTTCTTTGGCCATCCAACAACACATGGAGGCGAATCATCTTATCCCGAGACGTATCAATCATCTGGTATGTCCTCAGTTTAACTTGCAGTACTTAGTGATTCGCAATCCACCTGATACCCCAGCCATGTCTATCCCAGAACACCTACTAGCACACGCGGACCCCAATGTACCGAGTGTGTTAGAGTACAAGCGAGAGTTAGGGAATCCCATGGTCCAGCCAGAGCTGGAGGGACCTCCCTAGGGACATAGACCTGAGCGACGTGAGGGTCCACGGACGAGAGGAGGTAGAGTCCGGGTAGCTGGGGCTCTCGGACGGGGTGTTTTGAGAGTACAAAGGAGGGGAACAGGCGCGGGCGGTGCATTGGATACGCGTACCGGTATTGCCCAATCCATCCAAACCGGAACAAGCCAACAACCACCCGTACAAACCACCCGTCCTACTGATGAGGCTGGACCGTCGACTTGATTACTCGAGGTCCCGGTCACTTCTGCCACTCCATTGCTCGAAGAAGATTCCGGTATGGACACTACAGAGCCAATATCTCCGTCCATCCAGGTCGAAAATGTCGAATCCCACAACACGAACACCGATACGGACCTAGCCATTCACGCATCCCTGATTCCACACCGTATCGGCCGTCACCCTCCATTAACTGAAGATTCTCCTTCAGCCTCACCCACACCCTCTACCATCCCAACAGCTGAGCCTATTATGGGAGACACAAGAAGAGAGGAGGGAGTATTAGTTGAAAATCCAGAAGTGGTGAGACAGAGTGAAGTTAGATCGAAAAAGAATCATGAGAGAGAAAGCCGTAAAAATAAAGAGGCTTCAGAGCGAATCCAGACCAGTGTCGACCAGGTAGACGCATCTGCTACTTCGTCTCATTTGTTGGGACGAGGCATTGAACAAGACGCTGTGGACCTAGTGGCGCAATTGCACGACCCTCCTAGCCACTCATCTGTCTCTCAACAGACGGGTGTTTCCGTTTTGCATGGGGATTTAGCACAACGTCTACCGAGCTCTCACTCGGAGAGTATTGGTATTGAAATAAGAGACCACCCTCCTAAGGTCTCCACTTCTTTGGATGCACTATTGAGTCTAGAGCAATTTGCTAAGATACATTATTCGGCTAGGACACAGGAACATACAACGAACATCGGTGCTCTTAGTGACCCGATCGGAACTTCCGTAGTGTCTCCGCCTTTGAGCGGAACGCAAGGATCGGAAGAAAATCCTGCCACAGTTAATGTCACGCCAACTGTGAATCCAGGTGGCTCTACCTCTAAGGTAGATGCCTCAACGGGTAATCTAAGTGATCCCAGAGTTAAGTCACCCGACTTCGTGTCAAGGGAGTATCTGGACGACGCCCAAAAGGTTGTCCTAGAGAAACTGACGGAAGAGTTTTGGACCGAGCTCGACAAGGTAAAAACTCTGCTTAAGGGGAAGGAAAAGCTGGTTGAACCCGAGACCGCACCGATCCCACCACCGACACCCGCACAACCCATTTACTCGGTGGATACCTTGAAGACCATGCTCCTTGCCCAACTTTTACAGACTACAGATACCGAATCCTCGACTGAAGCAGATCTTATCTCCGTTCTTCGATCACAATCATCTGCTCAGTCATCTTCCATCAACACTCGCATGGATCAGCTTGACTCGACTCTCAAGGAAGTTCAGTAAGCCCTAACCACTTTATCCGAGAGAGTCGCCTCCATGGAAGAAACCTGCAAAAGTCAAGCCGGTGGACTAAAGCGACGGCACGATGACCAGGATGATCCTGATCACCGCAAGGGAAGAATAAAAGACTGCGATTAACCGAGTCCGCCCCGATCCTTACTGATACTACTACAACGGTTCAACCGAAACCGTCAATTGTGGCAACTGCAACCGAAGACGAACCTGAAGCCCAGTTGAGCTTAGCTGAGATGGTCATAGACATGGACATCTCAGACGACGAAGACCCAACGGTTGAAAAGCCCGAGGGAGAAACACAGGAATTGGTCACTTATTCTGCATCAGAAAGGCCTGCACTTGATCTGATCGATCCAGATCCGAGATCGACCCAGAGACTGAAAATGCATGGTACGAAAAAGCCGCTAGTGCAATAAATCTCCAGGTAAATTTGATCTTTCCTACTGATGAAGACGACAACGTTGATTATGACCAGATTCTGCTACAAAACGTGTATGGTACACCTACTGTCACACCCCGCTAAAGCGGAAACACGAGATGTAACAGCTAAAGCTTCATAGCATTAGAAAATAAAACAACACCAACCATACAATTACATAAGTTTTAAATTGTGAAGTTCCAAAAATTACAAGTTACAATCCGTTGTTTACAAGAAACCGAGATGGTGTTTTTAACAAAATAGAGCAAAAGAAAAGAGCTTGGTTGATGTCGTCATGCATGCTAAAATTAGACTTTGTCGTTTACCTTCTTAGTCCCTGAAAATCATGTTAAAAATAAAAGGTCAACTACAAAGAGTTGGTGAGTTCACAGGTTTTCCATATACACAACAGTTTTTCATCCAAAGGTTACTCTCATGAAACATTTGTTCATGACAAGCTTTAAGTTTAAAAATTTATGAGTACAATTTACAATGAATGACTTTTGCAAGATATATAAGTGTTGAGCCACTACTAAGCCTCCGACAACCTACGCCCCGCGAACTACCTCAGAGGTGGTATGTTGGCCACATGAGTAGAACATTATTAACAGATAAAGTGCACCCCTACTCGTCAGTTAAAGGTGGGTTTGTCAAACCAAATAACGCTATCCACAAATATCACCGGCTCGTTATGAGTTAATAAGTAGTGTACCTATTGGGGACTTAACATTTTCATTATAACTCAACATATCTTTATCACTTATGTAAATTCGTCCACTCATTAGTACTCATTTCTCAAATCATAAATATCCACAATTTAATATCATGAATCATTTAGCATTTTAAAATCATAACATGCTTTTCACCCCAAACATTTAACAAGTAAAACGGGGCTGTGAATACTCACAATGTTCAGCACGGATTTTCAAGTGTCGCCGCACGGTTGCCCAAATGCCCGGTTCTAGGTCCTTCCTATGGAGTGAAACACATTATCAGCTTCTGCTAACTCTTATGGCTAATGCGTTTCTTAGCCCATCATGTCTTATAAAGTGCCTTAAGTTTACGTATTATTTTCTGTCGACGATTTCTAGTAATTTATTGGTTTTAAACGGTTTATAGGATTTTGTTGTTACATAATAAACTTTATAGGTTATAAGTAGTATTTAATCCAATTTACCACGTTTTATATTTTCTTCATGACGAAACTTTCATTAATTACTTATGTAATTGTATTTCTCATTTACCTTGTGGTTTAAAATTGTTCGGTTTGTTATAATTCTATTATTTGTTAGGGTATTATTTATACCTTCATATACATGTATATATATAGTTTTTATTTATGGTTTTGACAAATTCTACAATTTATAAGCTTTTTATCTTTTAATAACTCTACAAATCCCTTTTTCTTTTGAATTAGAGTTTTGTCTTTTCTGGTGGCAGAATATTAAGTCCACTTATGGTCATTTTTAAATATCCTCTGGAAATTTTTATTAGTCCAACTTTTTATATGTATCAATTTAATGTCCTAGGGAACTTTTGACATGATTACCATCATTTTTAGAGTTGGTTAGCAATTTTAATCATTACACTTAAGTTTAAGTGTCACAGTTACCAAAACAGTCTGCACCATCTTTTTGTTAAGTACATTTGGAGGGTCAAATCTCAACATTTTTCAGTGATTCAAATTGTGTTTTAAACTTCACTCATAAAATTATCTTCCAGAAAAATTTCATCATTTTTAGTTACATATTGAGGGAGATATGACGATTTTAAGTTAGGTCTTCCATTCTGCCAGATTCTGATTTCTTGCACACCAGTCTTGGTTTGAGTGTTTGTGACCCCAAATCTTAATATTTTTGAGTGAAACCAATTTTGTTCGATTCATAACTCATTAAAGTAATTTCCAGAAGAAAATAAAGAATTTTAGTGGAATATTAAGAGACTTATAACTGATTAAAGTAGAAAATTTTCTCTGTCAGATTGTCTTTGCACTCTTTATTTGATATGGGTAGATGAAGGGTCAAATCGCCGAGTTTTTACATGAAACCACTTGGGTGTGAAACATAACTCAATAAAAAAAGCTCCAGAAGAAGAATCATATCATTTAGTTAATTATTTTACAAGATATGGTCGGATGAAGTTCATGCATGTAATCTGCCAGAAACTAAAAATGCTATTTCATGAAAAATGAGTGTTTTTAGTTCTTTATTTTCATTCATCCTTTAACTTGTATGAACACATGCATGAACTCACACATCTCAGATTATAGAAAAATCCATATGCATGTAGTCAAAACTTCATTTTCTTGAGTTCTAGTTGTATGGATTTTGGATTATCACCATTTGCTTGACATTTAACATGTAATTGGTGATTAATCTACCATTAAAAGGTCCATGAAGGTCCTATTTTCCAGAACTTAGAAATCATGAAGATTAAGTAAGAAAAAGAAGGAGAAATTACAAGAAAAAGGAAGAAAATGAAAAAGAACACAAGAGAGATGAAGTTACCCACTCTAGAGTTGATGTTTACCTTCAAAATCTTCAAAGATTGGATGATTCTTGGGGCTGATTTCGGCCAGAGAATAGAGAGGGAGGAGAGTGATTGGAGTTTGAATGTAGAGAGAGAGAGTGGTAAGGCAAATGAGGGGTTTTTCTTGAGAATTAGGGAAATTATAATGGTTGTGGGTTGGGCCAAAAGAGGGGGCCGAAATTGGGCCAAATTTTCTGGTTTAATTTAATTTTTTTTATTATCAAGTGTTAATTAATATTGTATAAGTATATATTTTATGAATTTTATAAAAAGCTTGATTTAAAGTAGCTAAAACCTCATTTATCTACTTAATTTTTGGTTTGATTATTTAAAGTTTTAAATTTTAGATTTGGGTATATATAAACTATATATTTACTCCTCTTATTATTAATATTGTTATAATTAAATGTTAACTGTTCCAATCGGTATTTTATAAGACAGCTTAAGCAGTTACGTGCGGTAACATGATTTTCTAAGTGCACAGTCGGAATTCTTAGGAAACTAAAACCTTAGCCATCATACTTAAGTCATGATGAGTTATTTCTACATGTTAATACATGTATTGTGCTATTCAATTGCTAACCTGAGTGTTTTGGTTTGACGGGTGTCACAGTCTCCCCTTGTTAGAAGAATTTCGTCCCGAAATTCGATGATTGCAATTCCCCGTCTGATCCTTTGCAAATAGGTGAGGGTACTTACGTTTCATGTAATCTTCTCGTTCCCATGTGTACTCAGGTCCATGCCTCGAGTTCCAACGAACTTTTAAAATCGGGATCTTACTACGCCTTGTTCGTTTGACTTCTTGGTCAAGGATTTCAATCGGTTCTTGTATGAAGTGTAACCGATCGTTGATCTGAATGTCTTCTAGGGGTAGAACCAATGATTCATCAGTTAGGCATTTCTTAAGGTTTGACACATGGAATGTATTATGGATGGCACTTAGCTCTTGCGGTAAATTGAGTTTATACGCTACTGGCCAATCCTTTCAACTATTTCAAACGGGCCAATATATCTCGGACTCAGCTTGCCTCTTTTCTCAAAGCGTACTAATCCTTTCCAAGGCGATACCTTTAGAAGCACTTTATCACCCACTTGGAATTCTAATGGCTTCCTGCGGTTATCTGCATAACTCTTCTGACGATCTCTTGCGGCTTTAAGTCTGTCCTTGATAATTGAGATCTTGTCAGTAGTCTCTTGAATGATTTCGGGCCTAGTCAACTATCTGTCGCCAATTTCCAACCAACTAAGTGGGGATCTACACTTGCGTCCATATAAGGCTTCATACGGTGCACACTGAATGCTGGTATGATAGTTGTTGTTGTAGGAGAACTCCACTAATGGTAGGTGAGTATCCCAACTTCCTCCAAAATCTATCACACATGCACGCAACATATCCTCCAGCGTCTGTATAGTTCTTTCTGACTGACCGTCCGTTTGAGGATGGTAGGAAGTGCTCAAGTCCGAACGCGTATCCAACGCTTTCTGGAGAGATCGCCAAAATCGTGACATAAAACGACTATCTCTGTCCGAGATGATGGAAATAGGCACTCCATGACGCATAACGATTTCATTGATGTAAATTTGTGCAAGCTTTTCCATCTTGTAGTCTTCCCGAATAGGAAGGAAATGCACAGATTTCGTAAGTCGGTCCACTATAACCCATATTGCGCCGTGCCCCTTCCTAGTCCTGGGTAGCTTAGTTACGAAATCCATAGCTATTTGTTCCCATTTCCATTGGGGAATATTGGGTTGTTGTAATAGACCAGATGGTTTCTGATGTTCGACCTTAACTTTTGCACAATTTAAGCACTTGTTCACGTACAAAGTGATGTCTCTCTTCATACCCGGCCACCAGTAGTATTCCTTTAGATCTTTGTACATCTTATCAGCTCCTGGGTGAATCGAATATCTTGATTTATGGGCTTCATCCATAATTGTTGATCGTAGGTTATTAACCTTTGGTATCCAAACTTTGTCTTCAAAGTCACGTACCCCATCTGACCTTGTTTTAAATTTAAGTTCCCATTGATGTAGGGCCTCATCCTTCAAGTTCTCTGCTTTCAACGCTTCTTCCTGAGCTTCAAGAATTTGTGTCCTTAGGCTCGTCTGAACGAACGCACCCATTGCTCGTACCCTTGACGGTTTCACCCTTTCCTTCCTGCTTAGAGCGTCGGCTACCACATTAGCCTTGCCTGAATGGTACTTTATTTCACAGTCATAGTCATTAAGCAGTTCAACCCATCTTCTTTGTCTCATATTAAGCATTTTCTGGTCAAGGATATGTTGGAAGGCTTTTATGATCGGTGTAGATGGTGCATTTCGTGCCGTAAAGATAATGTCTCCAAATCTTGAGTGCGAACACTACGAATCCCAATTCTAGATCATGAGTAGTATAGTTCTTCTCGTGAACTTTAAGTTGTCTCGAAGCATATGCAATGACTTTGTCCTTCTGCATCAACACACACCCCAATCCTTGGTGAGATGCATCGCAGTAGACTACGAAATTTTCCGCGCCTTCTGGCAACGCCGGAATTGGTGCATTACACAACCTATGTTTGAGTATTTGAAATGCTTCTTCTTGTTTCTCTCCCCAAATGAACTTCTTATCCTTTTGGGTTAGGGCCGTTAGTGGTTGCGCAATTTTTGAGAAATTCGCAATGAATCGCCGGTAATAGCCTGCTAAACCGAGAAATTGATGGATTTCTGTCGAGGTCTTCGGGGCTTCCCACTTCTTGATGGCCTCAATTTTTGCCGGATCTACATGAATTCCCTTCTCATTAATCACGTGGCCAAGAAAATGTACCTCACGAATCCAAAATTCGCATTTGGAGAACTTTGCATACAATTTCTGGTCTCTGAGCAGTTCTAGTATCAACTTTAGATGTCGCTCATGATCCTCCTTGCTTTGCGAAAAAATTAGTATATCATCTATGAACACGATCACGAACTCGTTCAAGTACGGTCTACAGACCCTGTTCATTAAGTCCATGAAGACAGCTGGTGTGTTGGTTAGCCCGAAAGGCATAACCAGGAACTCGTAATGGCCGTAACGAGTCCTAAACGCCATCTTGGGAACATCCTCTTCATGGGCTCTCATTTGATGATATCCAGATCGAAGATCAATTTTTGAAAAGTAGGTAGCACCATGGAGTTGGTCGAATAGGTCGTCGATTTGGGGAAGAGGGTATCGGTTCTTGATGGTTAACTTATTGAGTTCTCTATAATCGATACACATTCGCAAGGATCCATCTTTCTGGGGCTCCCCATGGTGAAGAGTTGGGTCTTATGAGTCCTTTATCGAGCAGCTCCTGGAGTTGTCCTGACAATTCCTGCATTTCCGATGGGGCCAAACGGTACGGTGATTTAGCCACTGGTGCAGCTCCAGGAACTAAGTCGATGTGGAATTCGACTTGTCTTGACGGGGGTAATCCTGGTAGCTCATCCGGGAATACCTCGGGAAAATCCCAAACTACAGGAAAATTCTGAATGCGTTTCTCTTTCATTTCCTTAACTATAACGTGAGCCAAAAACGCAATGCATTTCTTTTTCAAGTACTTCCACATCCTCGTACACGTCACTATCTTAAAGTTCTTTCCGGACTTCTCTCCATGCATGACGAGTGTTTCACCCTCTGGTAGCAGAATTCGGATGATCTTTTCGGAACAACATATTTTTACTCGGTTTTTGGATAGCCAATCCATGCCTACGACTATGTCAAAGCTTCCTAGCCCAATTGGAATAAGGTCTATACTAAAGCTCTTATTAGCTAAGTTTAAAGTGTAGTCCGTAATTACGTCTCTGACCTTAACTTCCTGCCCATTAGCAAATTCAATAACGTAGACCTCTTTCAACTTTTGGGGTTTCAAATTAATTTTTGGCCTAAACTCTAGTGATACAAAGCTCCTATCCGCTCCAGAATCAAATAGTGCTGATGCATAGTTCTAAGGCATAGTTTCAAACAGGAATTTGGTCATATTTTTTACACAAGTTCTACTCAACTAGGTTATGAATATCATATGGTATGTCTACAACTAATCATTCGAGCATATAAATATAGTAACATACAGTAACTTCATAATCATGCATTTCAAAACACTTGGTTCAAACAAACACAGGTTCAACCATCACATAAGTTCAATAAACAACAAAACGTTTTCCCCAAAAGATATCTAGTACTTAGGGTTTTAAATAGTCGGCTACATGCCACCAAAATAAGTTTCCAAGTTTAATCATCAAAATAGTCAAAAAGTTCTTTCACTAACGCCACTTTTTTTGGAACCATTTCTTCACAACTATCCCTAGTGCATAGTTACTAAGCGTGCTATTGTAAGTGCATAGGATATGCAATGTTTATGCATGCACACACAAAAATCATGCTTTCCATGTTTTGGTAGAAAATTTATTTTTAAGCACACTTCCAATATAATTAATCCAAGTCCCCCATTATTCATACCTAAATTAAACATAGGTGATTAGGCTTTGTTTAATTGAGGTATAATAATGTGACACTCAACTTAGTTATATTAGTAATATGCTTCAGATTTTGAAAATCATTTTGAAAACCGTTTTAAATTTTTTTTTTAAAAAACTGTTGGGTTATAGTTTGTGGTTTCCATAAGAAAACCGGCATTCTCTATAACCTTAGGCTCTGATACCAAATCTGTCACACCCCGCTAAAGCGGAAACACGAGATGTAACAGCTAAAGCTTCATAGCATTAGGAAATAAAACAACACCAACCATACAATTACATAAGTTTTAAATTGTGAAGTTCCAAAAATTACAAGTTACAATCCGTTGTTTACAAGCAACCGAGATGGTGTTTTTAACAAAATAGAGCAAAAGAAAAGAGCTTGGTTGATGTCGTCATGCATGCTAAAATTAGACTTTGTCGTTTACCTTCTTAGTCCCTGAAAAGCATGATTAAAATAAAAGGTCAACTACAAAGAGTTGGTGAGTTCACAGGTTTTCCATATACACAACAGTTTTTCATCCAAAGGTTACTCTCATGAAACGTTTGTTCATGACAAGCTTTAAGTTTAAAAATTTATGAGTACAATTTACAATGAATGACTTTTGCAAGATATATAAGTGTTGAGCCACTACTAAGCCTCCGACAACCTACGCCCCGCGAACTACCTCAGAGGTGGTATGTTGGCCACATGAGTAGAACATTATTAACAGATAAAGTGCACCCCTACTCGTCAGTTAAAGGTGGGTTTGTCAAACCAAATAGCGCTATCCACAAATATCACCGGCTCGTTATGAGTTAATAAGTAGTGTACCTATTGGGGACTTAACATTTTCATTATAACTCAACATATCTTTATCACTTATGTAAATTCGTCCATTCATTAGTACTCATTTCTCAAATCATAAATATCCACAATTTAATATCATGAATCATTTAGCATTTTAAAATCATAACATGCTTTTCACCCCAAACACTTAACAAGTAAAACGGGGCTGTGAATACTCACAATGTTCAGCACGGATTTTCATGTGTCGCTGCACGGTTGCCCAAATGCCCGGTTCTAGGTCTTTCCTATGGAGTGAAACACATTATCAGCTTCTGCTAACTCTTATGGCTAAAGCGTTTCTTAGCCCATCATGTCTTATAAAGTGCCTTAAGTTTAAGTATTATTTTCTGTCGACGATTTCTAGTAATTTATTGGTTTTAAATGGTTTGTAGGATTTTGTTGTTACATAATAAACTTTATAGGTTATAAGTAGTATTTAATCCAATTTACCACGTTTTATATTTTCTTCATGACGAAACTTTCATTAATTACTTATGTAATTGTATTTCTCATTTACCTTGTGGTTTAAAATTGTTCGGTTTGTTATAATTCAATTATTTGTTAGGGTATTATTTATACCTTCATATACATGTATATATATATAGTTTTTATTTATGGTTTTGACAAATTCTACAATTTATAAGCTTTTTATCTTTTAATAACTCTACAAATCCCTTTTTCTTTTGAATTAGAGTTTTGCCTTTTCTGGTGGCAGAATATTAAGTCCACTTATGGTCATTTTTAAATATCCTATGGAAATGTTTATTAGTCCAACTTTTTATATGTATCAATTTAATGTCCTAGGGAACTTTTGACATGATTACCATCATTTTTAGAGTTGGTTAGCTATTTTAATCATTACACTTAAGTTTAAGTGTCACAGTTACCAAAACAGTCTGCACCATCTTTTTGTCAAGTCCATTTGGAGGGTCAAATCTCAACATTTTTCAGTGATTCAAATTGGGTTTTAAACTTCACTCATAAAAGTATCTTCCACAAAAATTTCATCATTTTTAGTTACATATTGAGGGACATATGACGATTTTAAGTTAGGTCTTCCATTCTGCCAGATTCTGATTTCTTGCACACCAGTCTTGGTTTGAGTGTTTGAGACCCCAAATCTTAATATTTTTGAGTGAAACCAATTTTGTTCGATTCATAACTAATTAAAGTAATTTCCAGAAGAAAATAAAGAATTTTAGTGGAATATTAAGAGACTTATAACTGATTAAAGTAGAAAATTTCTCTGTCAGATTGTCTTTGCACTCTTTATTTGATATGGGTAGATGAAGGGTCAAATCGCCGAGTTTTTACATGAAACCACTTGGGTGTGAAACATAACTCAATAAACAAAGCTCCAGAAGAAGAATCATATCTTTTAGTTAATTATTTTACAAGATATGGTCGGATGAAGTTCATGCATGTAATCTGCCAGAAACTAAAAATGTTATTTCATGAAAAATGAGTGTTTTTAGTTCTTTATTTTCATTTATATGATTTTCTTTGATTTGAAAACTTATTTACCATTACTTTATCATAGATTTTTAGGTCAAAATCATCCTTTAACTTGTATGAACACATGCATGAACTCACACATCTCAGATTATAGAAAAATCCATATGCATGTAGTCAAAACTTCATTTTCTTGAGTTCTAGTTGTATGGATTTTGGATTATCACCATTTGCTTGACATTTAACATGTCATTGGTGATTAATCTACCATTAAAAGGTCCATGAAGGTCCTATTTTCTAGAACTTAGAAATCATGAAGATTAAGTAAGAAAAAGAAGGAGAAATTACAAGAAAAAGGAAGAAAACGAAGAAGAACACAAGAGAGATGAAGTTACCCACTCTAGAGTTGATGTTTACCTTCAAAATCTTCAAAGATTGGATGATTCTTGGGAGGTTTTGGGGCTGATTTCGGCCAGAGAATAGAGAGGGAGGAGAGTGATTGGAGTTTGAATGTAGAGAGAGAGAGTGGTAAGGCAAATGAGGGATTTTTCTTGAGAATTAGGGAAATTATAATGGGTGTGGGTTGGGCCAAAAGAGGGGGCCGAAATTGGGCCAAGTTTTCTGGTTTAATTTAATTTTTTTTATTATCAAGTGTTAATTAATATTGTATAAGTATATATTTTATGAATTTTATAAAAAGCTTGATTTAAAGTAGCTAAAACCTCATTTATCTACTTAATTTTTGGTTTGATTATTTAAAGTTTTAAATTTTAGATTTGGGTATATATAAACTATATATTTACTCCTCTTATTATTAATATTGTTATAATTAAATGTTAACTGTTCCAATCGGCATTTTATAAGACAGCTTAAGCATTTACGTGCGGTAACATGATTTTCTAAGTGCACTGTCGAAATTCTTAGGAAACTAAAACCTTAGCCATCATACTTAAGTCATGATGAGTTATTTCTACATGTTAAGACATGTATTGTGCTATTCAATTGCTAACCTGAGTGTTTTGGTTTGACGGGTGTCACACCTACCCACACTACACAGGCTCCTGAGACTTCTACGATACCCGAAACTTCAAATGCTGCAAATCCGACATCCCCTCAACAACCAACAGCTTCTGATCATCCTCCTCCTCCTCCACAATAACAAATCCGATGGGAGAAGATCATGATCCTAATTTCTCACCTGTAGGAATCACTGAAGAAGCTCTATGTACACAGGTTACGCCCTATCGAGCCAACATTCTGCCTTGGGATTTCCCATTTTGACAAGGAATACCAAAGCCAATACTTAAATGCCATGAAGCGGTGTCTGTTAGTTAGCCAAGTCCGAACCAAGCACAAGATATCTGAAGTGCTCAACATCCAAACAGGCCGAATTCTTAGAGTCATGTTTCAAGTATTCACCGTCCGACTCGAAGACGGTAATGAATGGAGATTTTTCGAAGCTGATTTTAAGAACCTTAAACCGTTCGAATTCTACGCTATACTGAAAGACCTCTGAACTAGAACTATCCGACCACTTCATGTATCCAAAGCGCTCGAAGCTGTTCGTCGATTCCTGATTCACAAAATCATGATGTCCTACCTCACAGACTTCCAAATGGGAATCGAGAATAGAGCAAAGAAGGTAAACCTGCTGAAACCGAACCTGAAAGCACCCGAGCTGAAGATATATCCCGAGAACGCACTGCTTCTAGAACCGGAATTTCGGATCGTATACCTCAATGATAAGAAAGAAAAGAGGTTTCTTCGCTTCAGCCAGGTCGACAGATTTTGCGATCACACACTTCTTAAAGTCAAAGATGCTCTTCGAAACGTCATCACTTATGAATCCAAAAATCGCATATCGTCGTTTGTCCCCAATTCAAATGAGACAACTGCACGAGAAGCATTATAAGTGATAGAAGACCGCATCGACTACCGCCAAGCCATCTGAATGTTCGAGATCCACTTTGCGCTCCGAAAGAGATACGTTGAGAACTGGCGCGAACTCGAACTTCAATTCAAAGGGGGAGTTTGTTAGGGTCAAAATCAGGTTGAATAGAAGTTCAAGGGTTAATTTCTTATTTCTTATTTTTAGCCTTAAATGTGTAACGGGCCATGGGCTTGAATTTCATGGGCCCATGGTATATAATGTTTTGTAAGCCTTTGTTTTAGGCTAGTTGTCAATTTACACTTTCTAAATCGTATTGTAATTCTCTCAGTTGAAAGAAAGTGAATTGGATGACAAATTGTAATTATACTATTTGTTCATATCTATTGATTTCTACCGTTCGTTGCATTAATTTGGAACTCAAAGTTCTTGATTGTTGATCGAAAGTTGTCAAATTAGGCTATTTTGGTATACCTTTTAGCTCTAATTGTGCTCCTAATCAAATTTCGACCATCGTATCAAAAATTCATGGAGTTTGGTTGGATTTTGAGATAAAATCTTCGATCTGAGTTGAAATCTACAAGATCTTCAATGTTATTGCACAGTTCATATTCATAGTCATCGCAAATGATATCTTCATCTTTATCGCACAAGTAGTGTGCAACAAAATGAGTTCATTGCACAACATAGGTTTGAACAGTATTTCGTCGCACAAGTCTTGGCTGACAAGTTAGGTTTATCGAACTAGTGTTGACCGACAAAAAGGGATTGTCACATAGGCATTAACCGACAAAAGGATTTCATCACACAGTTTTGTGCGACAAAAGTTGGTTCTCGAACAAGTTGTGTGCGATAAAGCATGTTTGAGTGATTTTCATGGTTATCGTACAACTTTTATGCAATATCTTTAAGGACTTGGTGATTACTTTTGTTTTGTGCGACAGTGTTTATCTTTCTAAATTTGTTGACTTTCAGGGTGTTTTACTTTGTCGTTTGTTTGTTTTCTGGATTAATTCAAATTGTTGTTCTACGATTGTTCAAGTTCTATGACAATGTATTCTAGAGAAGAATTGGCAATTTGGTTACCACGTAAGACCTCCTGTGCTATTCATAGGTGATTATGCACAATGAAAAGATAGATTTATAGATTTCATTGAAAGAAATGATCATAGTGATGAAATTATGGATTTTCTAAATAGTGGGCCAAAGAACTACTTCTGGAAACTCCAACGGTACCTAATAATGATCCACCTGTTGTTGCTAGAATTGTTCCTAAGAATAAATCAAACCTACATAACGTAGCAAATAAACAAATTATAGGTGATCAGTTAGCAAAATCATTTCTTCTTCAAGGTATGAGAAATGAGATATACACCTGTATAGATACCCACAAGCAGACTGCTAATGGTGTGTAGGATCAAATAGAGAAGATGATGATGGGAACTAAGATAGGTGCTCAGATAAAAGAGAAAAAATGTATAACCAATTATGAAGACTTCAAGGGAAAAGATGGAGAGACACTACATATGAGAGTGTTAGCCCCAAGTATCTCTTATGTAAAAGTATTGAAAATAGTACAAGTCAGAAGACCACCAGAGATCCAGGAGAAGACTTAGAAGAAGTTCAACAAGAAGACCAACAGAGCTCGACAGAGCTCTGGCGTCAACAGAGCTCTGGCAGAAGACTTCTTCTATTCAACAGAAGAACGGTTTACACAAGAAGACCAACAGAGCTCTGGCGTAAAAGCTCTGGTGACTGAAGACCTCCGTGAAGCCTAAGTCTCGTAGAAATCTCTAGGTGTTAGACACGTGCCCGTACTTTCCACGTAAGCCCTAAAAGGACAGAGACACACTTTCCACGTGTCACCTCAGGGTTAGATAGTACACTGTCTTCACTTTATCAGGCTATATATAGAGAGGTAGTGGTACAACAATTGTAAGCTTTTGGAAGAATAGTTTTCCACAATTGTTAGAGCACACACTACAGTATTTCCATAGCACTACCTCCGTACGATCTTGTTCCCTGTGAGATTTCTAAATACACACACTTGAACGTGTTCTTGGTGTTATTCATATTATCAATATACGAGCAACTTATTATATTTGATCTTGTTGTCATTCTACTGTTCTATATTTGATACTCACTGTTACATTATCGTATTACACAATCACTCACATTTTAATGGCTTTATATAATGCTTCCGCTGTCTATTTCTTACCATTTATGTGATACAACGTGAATCTGGGAACCTACAGTTGGTATCAGAGCTTCTTTGATTTTCTTAAATCAAACGATCCAATCTACCAAGGTTGATTCATAGTTGTTGATTGTGCGTGTGTTTTAAAGCCCCATAGAATACTCTGTTTTTACTGTTCAAGTTTAAAACAAGTTATTAGAGTTCGTTTAACTTTGTTTAAAGTTTTCTAGCAAGTTTAAAGACATTCTCTACTCAAAGTTACTATTCCATTGGTTACTATTCACTCACTTTCAGTTTAAACTCTTTTGAAAACATATTACTCTGTTTTTTTGTCAAAATGGCTAATAACAACATTAATGCCATCTACACTGCTGGTTCTCTAACTAAGCCTCCTACTCTTCTGAGAGATGAATATCCTCAGTGGAAGATTAGGATGGTTAACTTCCTTGATGGAATGGACAAAGATTTAATGCGATCCGTAAATGATGGACCATTCCGACCCATGGTTTTTGTCCCTAGTGTACCCGCAACACAGACAACTGCTGAGATTCCTGCTCACTTCGAAGTTAAAACCACTGGGTTTACTGATGAGGAAAAGCTAAAAATGGAAAATGACCTGAAGGCAGTTAGACTTCTGATTATGGCCATTCCCAACGATATATTTCAAGAACTAGATTCATGTGTTACTGCTAAAGAAATCCGAGATCAGCTTCTTAATCAACTTGAGGGTGGTATCAAAACCCAAAAGATCAGAAGGACCCAATGTATAAACGAAGACAATGATTTCAAGGCACTTCCTGAGTAAACCTTACAACAGACCTACAACAGATTTAATGTGTTGATAAACAAATGCAAAAAATGTGGGGTTGTTAGGTCGAAGGAAGTTAACAATGTTCTGTTCCTGAAAAGTTTGAATGATGAATGGTTAAATATGTCCATGTCTTTACAAGCTAATCAAGATTTGGATGCATGGTCTCTTACTGATGTGTATGGCACTCTAGCTGCACAATAGAATGATGTTGTCAAACAAAAAGGCAAATCCACCATTGCAGGTCCAATAGCCTTGATATCTGATTCAAAGAATCCAACAGAAGGAAAGTCCAAAAGAGAGAGTTCTAGCAGAGAGAAAAAGAAAGAGAAGTTCGTGAAAAAGAAGGGTAAGAAGAGTCTGGTACCTGAAAGTGATGGTGAAGAAAGTTCATCAGAGGATGATGATATCAATGCCTTTGCCCAATCTCTTGCGTTAATAACTCAACAGTTTAACAAGAGATTCAGGAACCAAGCGTTTGATAGAAGAGGAAGGTATGAGAGAGAAGGGAAAGATAAGAAGAGAGGTTACGCTGCACCTCAACAGAGTAACAACAACAGAGCTCCAACAGAATAGAGACCGCAACAGAACAGAAGAGAAAATCCTCCAGCACCCCAGACGAAAGCTGATGCTGCCCAACCCATCAACCAGAATGATGGACGCTGCTTTAGATGTGGCAAACCTGGCCATTTCTCTGCAAATTGTAGAGGTAAACTGGTAAAAGACCAGGATTACTACAAGAACAAATACAAGTACAATTACAGAGAAAGAAGCTATGTTGCTGAAATGGAGAATTGGATCTCTGATTCATCCTCTGATGATGAACCAGAGCAAGCCAATTTATGCGGAGTTGATGTGGATGATGAAAGTTTGGGAGAAGTTGATTGGATGACTGGAGAAACGCTAGAGGAAGATTTGAATCTGAATGCATTTGCTCTTACTGTGACAGAGCCAAACAACAGAGCGCTGGAGACCACTAGACCCAGTGCCAAGGTATGTTCTTCTGAATCTAAGTCTGACTCTGAGTTGGAAATGCGCGTTTCTTTGTTAACAAAGGAATTTCAACTTTTAAAACAAAAACTTTCAGAGGAAAAGGAATTGAGAAAGCTAACTCAAAAGGATCTGTCCTTTTACAAAAGAGAGAAAACCCTCTTGGAACAAGAAAAGGAAGAGATCTTTAAAGAAAAGTCTGAGCTAGAGATTTTGCAGAAACAAAAGGAAAACACCTTTTCTGAAAAAGTCAAAGAGTTTGAGGAAGTTTTGAAACAAAAGACTGAAGTGGTTAAGAAGTCAGAAACAGAAAGACTTAACTCTGTTGCTTTAAAAGATTGTTTTCAAAGAGAAAGGGAGGTTTTGCATCAATCTCTACAGAGAAAAAAGATTCAAATCAAAAAGTACCAGGATGCACAAGATGTGCACATACAGATAAACTCTCAGATGGATACACAAGGTCTTGGTTTCAGTGACCTTGCTCCCTATAATGGAAGAAAGAAGACATCTCTGTCTTCTGCCTTATGTGTTGGGAAAATCCAGGAGGATGTGATCTCTGGTACTGCAGCTTTCAAAAGAATCAAAACCTCAGATGTATTTTCATGGACCAGGAGACTTAATTTCAGGAATGTTAGCTATGACTCCTTGGATCAAGAAAAGGTTACAGAACCATCTTCAAAGTTTATTCTTGATCAAGGAAGAGCTAGAATCATACTTCCCGATTCTGGTAAAAGTCTGGATCCAAAAGAGATTTTTAATTGCAACTCTTTCAAAGGACAGAAGTCTGTTACTTCTGTGGCTGAATCCTCTGATGCTAAACCACAGAGCGAGCTCAACCCTGACGCCCCAGTCTTCTCTCCTACTTCTGAAACAATTAGAACATCTTTTGAAGAAGATCTTATGAAAGTTCTTGAGGAAAATGCTGTTTCTGATGCTTTAAAACCCAAGTTGAGAAAGTTCAAATCTACCAAGGCTAAAATCGCAGTGATGCCAAATGAGCCTAAAACCTCCACCAGAGCCACCAGAGACCTTTTAGCCTCTGACAGTGACTCTGATTCTGAGGTAGATGAACAAATTTTTTGTGGTCAAAAGAAAGTTTTGCATAAACCAAAGCAGATACCAGTGGGATCTATAGATTTGAAAAAGGATGTCTCATTTTTTAAGAAACAATCTAGATTCATACCTATATCTGATTTTAAAAACAAAGGCGTCAGGATTCTTGTTTCTAATGTAATAGAAGTAGAGAAAAGAGAGAATGCTAGAAGTGTTCCAGTGAACAACACCTCTATTCCCCTAGCTTTTAAACCAATAAGATTTATACAAGAGCAGGAGGGCAAGTGGATAGTCAATGACAGACCTGTTCCTGCCTCTGTTGTAAATCAAAGAAGAAACTCTTTTTGGTCAAGTATATCAATTTCAAAGAAAAATGGCAATTTCAAAAAGCCAAACAATGACCAGATGTTTCCTAAAGCTTTTCAAAAACCCAAACAACATATTTTGAATAAAAACAACAATTTGCATCAATCTTCATGCTCCATCAATTGCAATTGTATTCACCTTCTGCTTAAATTGCAAAACCACCTGAATGGTCCCCACTGTGTTCTGAATCAGTCAGCTCAAAGAAAAAATCCCAAGACTGGTCAGAATACACAGAGAAAAACCTCTGGCACACCATCAAAGAATGGAAAGCCAGCAGGTAAGCCCGTTAACACCTCCAAACCTAACAAGAAAGGACCCATCATGCAATGGGTACCTAAAAAGAACTAATCTGTCTTGTAGAAGTCTCATGTGCAGATCTGGTACCTAGATTCAGGATGTTCCAGGCACATGACAAGCAATAAGGAGTTGTTGACTTCTTTCAAAGACAAAATTGGAAGTGCAGTAACCTTTGGAGGAGATAATAGTGGACAGATTAAAGGCTATGGTACTTTAAATAATGGTGGTGTTTCTGTTTCAAAGGTTGCTTATGTTGAGAGATTAAATCATAATCTGCTCAGTATAAGTCAACTTTGTGATCATGGGTTCGATGTCAATTTTAGGAAGAAGTAATGTTCTCTGTTACTTTCCGAGTCTGGTTAAGAAGTTTTGAGAGCCAACAGAAAAAGCAATCTGTACAAAATGAATTTTAATCTAAACCAAAACTCTACAACAGAAAAACTTTGTTTAGTGTCTTTGAAAAAGGAAGATGCCTGGCTCTGGCATAAAAGATTTGCCCATCTGAATATCCAAAATCTTGACAAACTCATGAAGTTGAACTTAGTGAAAGGTCTGCCTTCTATTAAATTTGAGAAAGACCATCTCTATTCTGCTTGTGAGTTGGGTAAGATGAAAAGATCTTCACACATAACTAAGAGTGATCACAATTGCCCCAGACCTTTGCATATGCTTCTTGTGGATCTTTGTGGTCCAATCTCTGTGCAAAGTCTGTCGGGTAAGAAGTATATTCTTGTTTTAATAGATGAGTTTTCTAGATATACTTGGATTGAGTTCATCAGAGTAAAATCTGATGTCCCAGAAATTTTGATAAGTTTGTTGAAGAGAATACAGGTTCTGTTAGGTCTCAAAGTTCAAAAATTGAGAAGTGATAATGGGACAGAGTTTAAAAACGTCAGAATTGATGCCTACCTATCAGAGGAAGGAATCTCCCAGAACTTCTCAGCTGCCAGAACTCCACAACAGAATGGAGTAGTGGAAAGAAAGAACAGAACTCTGGTAGAAGCCGCCAGAACCATGTCGGCAGGTTCTATTCTCCCAATGAACTTCTGGGCAGAGGCAGTCTCAACAGCCTGTTTGACCCAAAACAGAGCTGTAATAGTGAAAAGATTTAAGAAGACTCCCTATAAACTCATCAACAATCGAAGGCCAAACGTGAAATACTTTCATGTTTTCGGCTTCAAGTGTTACATATTGAATGACAGAGAACAACTGGGCAAGTTTGACAAGAAGGCTGACGAAGGAATCTTTATTGGTTATTCCTTAACCTCTAAAGCCTACAGAGTCTACAACACCAGAACCAGAGTCATTCAAGAAAGTATAAATGTGTCCTTTGATGAAAATACATCAAGTTCCTCTGATCGCAAATCACCAGAGGGGACATAGACAAAACATAAACCAATATATTCCTGATGTTCTAACCAGAAGCTCTGTCAGCATATTTTTTCAATATATTCCTCTTGTGAAATTTCTTGTTTGTATTTTTTTGTACATAAAGTTTTTTTATCTTTCAAAAGGCTGAAAAGAAAAATCTGTCTACTAAGCTAACCATTTAAGGGGGAGCTTAAGAGAAAAATAAACATGGTTTTAGGGGGAGCAAGTCAACTCAGTTTCAAATCTAAATGACTTTGCTTTTTGAACATCAAAAGATAAATCTTTTTGAGGAAGGGAAAACCTGTTCTGATGAAGTCAAGAACTTGCCAGAACTCTGATATTTCACCAGAGCCTCTATTGATGCTCACCAGATCTCTGTGAAATTTCTAAGTCAGTTATGTCCTCGTTCTGTTGACTACTCTCACATCAGATACATAATTTTAAATGTTTTTGGGTAAAGGTGAAACATGTTGGGTTACTTGGAAAGAAATGAAAAGGTCACTCAACAGAGGCAAAACTGTACTAAGCTCCACCAGAGCTCTGTCAGTTTTCTGCCACGTCATTAGAGGTGCGGGTTATTTCTAAGCATCAACCACATGTCACCCACACATCTCTAACCGTGATGGTTTACTTGCCCAAAAGATGTCAGAATCAAATCCACGTGGGTGTTATCTGTAACTTTCTGAATGAACTGAGTAAGAATGACATCAAGAAGACTGTGATTGAGAACAATGTAAAGTTTTTGAGCAACTTGCAACTGGAATGGAAAAGATTCTCATCTTACATCATTCAGAATATACTTTTATCTAAGATAGATCTTCATGAGGTGTATGAAACTTTGAAGAAGAATGAGGATGAAGTTATGAAGTTGTTTGAAGAAAAAAAGAAGGGTGAAAAGCCAACAACAGATCCATCAGTATTAGTAGCTGAGAAAAGGCAAAGGCATTCATCTTGAAGCTCAAGGAGAGACAAAGAAAATAGCGAGTCTTCTGAAGGTGAAGAGAATGTGAGTCAATCGAATTTAGAGATACAAGATTTGAAGCAGGCTATGATACTTCTTACCAAGGATATTCAAAAAAAGGTTCTCCAATAAGCCTTCCTTCAATAGTCAACAATATTTTTCAAGATCTAAGAACTATTCCTACAAGGATAAGCTTGAGGGAAAGAAGAAGTTTGAGAGTGAGAAGTTCGATGGGAAGAAGCCGAATGAAAAGGGAGGTGATGATGTTATAAAGTGTTATAACTATAGAAAGCATGGGAATTATGCAAGAGATTGTAGAAACCTTGTTATTTAGAACTCTAACTATTACAAGAATAAGAGTTTGTGTGCAAAGTAGAAAGAAACAGACAATACTTTAATGCCTGAGTATAATTAATGGCTTAACCTGTTTGATGATGTTGAAGAGGATGAACATGCTCATTTATTTTTTATGGCAAAAGAATCTGAGGAGTGCAACTCTGACAATGATGATCATACCTCATGCTATTATGAATATGCTTCTGAGGTAAATCATATTACTTATGTTGATTTTTTTGATCAAAGTCAAACCGTGATGCTAAAATTACCAGATTTTGAAGAAAGAGTTAAAAAGGATAAAAATCTGGTTGCCACTTTGGAAAATAATATTGTTGTGCTTTTACAGAAAATGCTAATTACTTATCTTGGGCAAATGGTTTGAAACAATAGAAATAAAAGCTTGTTGAAGTAAAAGAAACATTAAAGAGTAGATTATATGAACTCTCAGAAAAATTTGAAATCAGAAAGTGGGTGTGCTGAGTATGTTAGAAAATATGATTCAATTCGTGTTGAAAAGAATGATTTGATTGAAAAACTAAAATATCTTGAATTGAATTTTTTGAAAAGAGGTCATACTGATCAGACTGTTTACTTGAACAACCCTAAAAGGGTCAAATATTTCAATCCTAAAGAGGGATTAGGATATGATAATCCTAAATACATGAAAAAGGGTCTTTCCAAGGTTCCTACTCTTTATGAATTTGATTTTCTAGATCTTGGTCCTATATATAAAATTCAATTTACAAAATCACCCAATGAGGTTGTGGAACAAAAGGGTTTAAATAGAAAAAGGAAAGATAATATGCAACCTTTGTTTGCCTACGAAGAACTAAATGACAATCATCATATGAGAGAGCCTGATCTTTCGAATTATTATTTTCATAGCTATTCAAAAGAAGAAATTTATGCAAAACCCGCTGAATATAAAATTTATGTTCCACCTATGGTTTTGGAAAAGAAGATTATTCAACTTGAAAAGGTTTTTGAAGAAGAAAGGAGTTATATTGATGAGTAAATGAATAAGCGTTTGTCAAAATCATGGAACTTGAGGTTAAAATGAAAAAAATTCTACTTATTCGGAAGCTTCTTCTTGTAAAGCTTTTATGGTGATTTTTCATTTAATGGGTTCTTAAGTCGTATTTAAAAAAAATGTGATATGAAATTCAATGAATTTATGAAAGATCCGACAAAATCCTGTGACTCAAAGGTTTCAGTTGGTAGTGTAAAATCTGACGAGGAATTGGAATTTTCAACCTTGATGAATTCTACAGTTTGTATACATGAAGAAATTAATCGTTTGACTTCTCTCCTAAACTCAAAAGTCATGTTGATTTACAAGAAAAAAGTAAGCAGAAAGAAATACCAGTCAAGTTTTATAAAGGCGAATCTTCAAAACCTGCTTCTTAAAAGGTTCATGTAAATACCTATTAACCTGCTTTTGGAAAACTTCAAAACAACATAATTACCATTTCAGCTCTTCTGATAATGATTTCTTAGAATTTTCCGATAATCGCTTGAAAAGGAAAGGTTTAAGCAAATTTCGAAAGAAAAGAAGTCTATAGACGAAGTAGACAAGACAAAGTCATTTCCTTATGTTTCGAATGTTAGGAAGTACAAATTTTTTCATTGTGTACATTGTGATGTTGTTGATGTTGAACAAGTGGTTGACTTTCATTGCATGGTTTCCATTCAACTTGTATTACATATCAAACAGAAAAGTTGAGCAGAAGCATAAAGGAAGTTTGTAAGTATTTGATCATAAACACGCAAGTAGAGACAATCAATAAAATATACATGAATAAGAGCTGACAAACTGCTCGTATATTATATTAAAGATGAAGAACACCAAGAACACCGAAGTGTGTATGTAATCTTCATAAATCTCTCTAGCTACAAAATAGTACTACGTACAAATAGTGGAATGGAATTACAGTGCAACGCGGTGTGTATTCTTACAATTGTGTGCTCCACTACCCACTATTTATAGTCTGGAAAAGGTGAAGGCAGTGTATTATCTAACCTTGGAATGACAAGTGTAAAGTAAAAGGTTGTCCTTTAAGGCTGACACTACTTCAACACTGGAGAGATTTTACGAGTCTTCGACTTCATCAGAGGGCATGGTCTTCAGAGGGAGGTCTTTAGAGCTTTGATGATCTTCTGTTGAGGTCATCTCTAATGGTCTTCTGCTTAGGTAGTCTCTGAAGTTAAGTCTCTGAAGTTCTCTTCCTTGGTCTTCTGAGCTATCTCCGAAGTCTTCTGACTTGGTTGGATTTTCAATACTTTTACATGGAATATAATTGGGGCTAACAATCTCCCCAAAAGTATTGAAAATACAAAAATTACAAAGTACAGAGATTAAGTAGAAAGCAAGAGGAGAAAATCATCCTCTAATAAAAGTTTTACTTTACTAAGATAAGCACATTACAATACAGAAAAAGAAAACTTAGCTATAATAGTCTCCCCTCGAGATTCTATCAAATCTCACAATTAGATTTCTAAATTCTAACATAGAATCTATTTCAATGAGGAAAGTTCGAATGAGCTCTGTTAGGCATCTGGGGTGTCCTACACGTTTCTCTATCACTTGCCTCAGAGCTGACAATGACTCTGTTGCGTACTTTGCTACTTCACGTTTTCTGAAGACCTTCTTTACATTCTTCTGTCTGACGATGATGGCCACCGGGTATGCGATCATTGTATGGGATTTGTTCAAAACCTTCCAGGCTCTCATTTGGTGCATCAACGCTCAGTCTGTCAACTCCCAGGTTCAATCCTACCTGAAAGTCAGACTATGATATGAGATTACGTGTTCCTCCATAGCCATCTCCATCTCCCTCATTGTTGTTCCAAAGATCTTATTCTTTTCATGCTTAGCATTACAATGATTGTGCAAGGTTATTAGAGCATACGGGTTCAGAAAAACGAGATCATTATCATTGAAGATGTAAAACTTCCTGTCTCTTCGCTCGACCATGTATTCATGATTGATGACCTTGTTGTATGAAAACTTTCTCAGATGAAGTCTTTCAATCCTGATGATTGGTTCTTCAGAGTAGGCATCCTTCTTCTGAGCTATTCTATCTCTAATAAACCTTCTTCTTTCATTTGACAACTCTCTTTCGTGTCTTGGATTCAGCCTTGGATTCATCGGGTTGGCATTCTGAGGGATTAGGTCTCTGTCATTGTAGAGTACTTATAGGTTTCCTCTATTTAGAAACCTTTGGGAGGCTCTGAGGTGAAGGCTTCTAGGACAGATTCTGGTACTTGTAGAGGAATACTCGGAGGTTGTTGTTGATTGACTTCTGGAGCTTTCTCTTTAGATCTCTCTGAAGCCTTTTCAGCGTTTGTTATCTATGGAGCTTGGACTTCGGAGGTGGCTTGTTGGTCCCGAAGGCCTATACAAGTTTGTAGAAGGGGGGGGGGGGGGGGGGGTTGAATACAAACACACAGATTTTACTTTTCTAAATTGTTTATTGATAAATCATTAACAATTTACAGCTTGTTGCGGAGACAAGATTAAGGATAAACCTAAATCTAAACAAGTTGGAACACTAAGGTTTCTTGCACTAAGAGAGATAAGGAAATTACTAATAATAACCTATCTGAGATAAGAGATTTGAACTTGTCCAGAGTTAGCAAGTTACTTCAAATGAAGTGAGTTCATCTCTTTATATACTGCATGCATTTAATGCAAGTCAGTATATACTTTACACGTGTCATCAACTGGTTGGTTGCATGTCATTGACCTTGGTTGACAACCTTAGTAGCCGTATGGATGAATAGTGTAGTATCAGAGTGGTTGTACGGTTTCAGATATTCGGAGGTTCTTTTCTGACAATTCGTACGGAGTCGTGCAAGGGTGGTTAAGACAAAAGTACTTTGTACGGAGGACTTCATGATCAACTTTCGTTGATTCAGCGATTATCATTTTCTATTCAGCGAATGATAAAGTTCAGCGATAGCTGAAGTCTTGTACTTGATACTTCACGTTGAGTGGACAAATCTGAGTCTTCGCTGATCCGCATCAGTTCATTAAGAGACTTGTCGCTGGTTCTTGAGCTTGATCTTCGACTTCAGCGTAGAACCTTTGTTGACGTGAAACTTGTCTTCGGGGATCATAAGTAAATAACTAACTTATCAGCGATCATCATAATGACTGAACAGACTCAGCACATTAATGGTGAACAGTGTTCGCTGAATGTTTAATTTAAAAGAGCGAGAGTTCCTATCAGCGGTACTGTAAGATCTTAGTACTTATCAGCGATAGTGAAACTCTGATACATATTGTTTACTTACAATTTTCACTAAGTATATAAGAGAGGGTCATTATCAAATCACTGAGGGTTTGGATCAACAATCTCCCCCTATTTGATTATGACATAGCAACAAAGAAAATTGCTATTTAATGAAAACATAAGGATAAAAAGAACTCATAAGATATTTGTCCCTTTTACTGTTTTCTGGGATCTTTTCAGTACAGATGGAGTAAAGTACGTTCGCTGAAATCTTTCTTTAAGATATTGAATCAGGTTACAATGAAGAACAGAAAGATTATAAGTACAAGCGAAATAATTTACAAGTACAGAAGGATAACTGATACAATAGAGAAAAAGGAGATTATATCAGTTTTCAAAAGGTTCTTCCTTAATGAGAAGTTCATCAAGGGTCGTCTTTTCAGTGTGGATCATCCAGTTAGGAACATTTACTCCTTGATTCTTTAACTTCAGAGCAGCTTAAAAAATCAAGGGCTTCAGGTGTCTAGCTTTGATGTCGCGTCTGACTTCGCACCAGTGTACGAGATCTCTGAGTTGTTCGATGGGAGCGATGTGGAGCTCAGAGACACGTTGAAAGTGAGGATTTCCATCATAGTCTAAAAAGAATATACCATATGGATCACTTACCACTGTGCCAGGGATGAAGGTTTCTCCAGGTGGTAGGGAGGTGTCAAGCATTGAAAGATCAGCATCAGGGCCAAGAACTTCAGCACGAGAGAAACCAATACCTGTTTCATTTCGAATGATTGGACCTGAATCAGAAACTTTCTTCTTCTTAGCAAAGGCATTCTTCGGTTGAGGAAGAGTAGGAGGAATATCCACAGCAGATGAAAGCAAGTCGATCTGTTTGTTTAAGATCATCTCAACATGGCTTTTGAATTTTGAGCGTGATCCCTGAATGGCTAATTTCGTTTCTAACCATTCAGAGAGACCAAACTTTTCTAATGAAGCAGCATAGAAGGTTTGCTTGGTTTTGTCATCTCTGTAGACATCCACTTCAACAACAGGAACATCAACGTACATTTTTCCTCTGATGTTGGCTTTGATTATTTTGGATGGTCTTGATCGATAGGTCAGCATTTGTTTAGCCCATTCCAAAGTTGTATCAGAGACCTTTGTCTTTTCTCTAACGATTTCTTGAGCATCATCCCAGAGCTGACGTTGAACATCAATGGGAACTCTTTTCATCTTGGGGTCTTTGATTGATCGTTGAGTAAGCTTGATGGCGTATTCTCTGTCTTTCTCTTCAGCTTCCTTCCTTTCAGCGATAAGGCGTTCAGCTCTAAGGTGTTCCTGGTATTCAGCTTTGGAGATTTTGAACTTTGGAGGAACTGAAGGAAGTTGATCACGCCTTAGGATGATTCGCTGATCCTCGAATCGCTTTATTATTTCCTCTCTTCTCTTTTGATCCTCTTCACTCAGCTTTTGAGGAGCTGAGGAAGGTCTGTTTCTGTGCGAGAGAGGTTGTTCTTCTGGTTCATCAGTCTCAGAGATCAGATCTAAGACTGGGATTATTTAATCAGCAGCAGCTGGCTTTATTTATGAAGTCGCAGTAGTAGAACCTTCAGCGACATCCTCAAACAGGGGAGAGGACTAGCTGAAACACAGCGATCTTACAAATAAGAACATGGGTAGAAGAACTTGGGTAGAAAGAGAAAGATAAATATGTTCAGGTGTAGGCTAGGGTCGTAGAACTTATAGAGGAGGGATGGAGTGAGAGATGTTTAGTGTACCTGACAAACCGGCTTTTCAAGCAAGATCGTCAGATTGTCATCTTCAGCGACGCTTTTGCCTTTGCCTTTCTCAGCGCCAGAGGCTGAGGGCTTTGTCTTTGTCCGCTCCCCTGTTGGTTCATTTATTGAAATTCCCTTAAGAGCTTTAATCCTTCGGGCAGGTTTGACGATAAAGAAATCATCGTCATCTTCATCAACATCATCATCATCCTTCTTTGGAGAAGAAGATGGTTCATCATCAGGGATGTCGACGGCTTCATCATCTTCTGCTTCGGATTCTTCAGCGTCTTCTTCGAGTTGCTCCCCCTCAGATACAGATGCGAGCTTCTCGGTTCCCTCAGGGTTTTCATCTCCCCGAGGTCCAGCAATAAGATCTTCATTCTTCTCTCCCCTGATAGATTCATCATGGGAAAGGTCTTCAGCGCTTTTTTCAAGATCCTCAGCGCTCTTCTCATCGGTATGTTCAGCGCTCTTTTCCTCAGGATGTTCAGCGCTCTTCTCCCCCTCTTTTCATGATGACTGGGGGAGGAATGGGTAGACTCTATAGCTGTGGGAGGCTCTCTGTCTTCTTGGCCAGAGATACCCACACAACTTTCAATCTTTGCTAATCTGACTTCTAGGCCAGTTATAGCAGGATTGATCTTTTCCAGCTCTTTGCGATCCGTCGCTGTGAAAGTTTCCATTGCAGGGGCAGGGGTTGGTTCTGGAGCAGGAGTTCTCGCCTTGTTGATCAGCTCTTCAAGCATTGTTTTCATCGAACCAACGTCGGTCTTTACAGAGCCTAAGTCAGTCGTCAGAGTTTGAACATTTGTCTTCACAGCAGACATATCACCCTCTAGTGCTCCAACCGATGTCTTCAGCGTTGTTACTTCGCCGGACATGGAGGAAACTGATTGTTTGAGTGAGGTGTAGTCTGTGTAGATATCAACGAGCACCTTAGCAAAGTCGCTGAGAGTCTTATAAACTTGCTTCAAGTCATCTGTGGAAGCTTTCTTCTCCACCACCGTAGTCAGCTTTGTCAAATTCTCTCCAGCGTTTGTTACAGCTGTAGAGTTGTTGGAGAGTGTGGTGGTGAGACCGGTCAGCTTTGTTTCCACGGACTTCAGAGACTCGTTGATGTCTCCCAAATTAGGACCTGTAACACATAAGTACTTGTGAACAAAGGAAAGCTCAGAAGTTTCAGGTTTAGTTACAGTGTATATGGGTTGATTTGTACCTGCAGGAGGATTGACGAAATCGTCAAAGTTGCGGATTCCTGAAAAATGTTCCATATCTTCCTCAAAAGTGCGGTGAGGTATGGTGATCTCTGCAGGTCCTGTCTTCATCATTCGTTGAGAAGCGTCAGCGGTGGCTTCTGGAATGATGGCATCTCCAGTGTTCTTTGGAGGAGTGTCCAAGTGAGTGGAGGGAGAAGCGAAGGATAAGAATGGGGTTCGGGTTCTGAGTTCAGCGTTGGAATCGCTGAGAATCACTTCATCGGTCTTTTGAGAGACTGAGGGAGGTTGGGTAGGTTCCAAGTTTCTAACCTCAGCGTTTGGAGACGCTGAAGTCTGGATTGGAGGGATGGCTTGCACGGGTGTGGCAGAGCGTACCACGGAACTTTGCACGGATTGGAGGGATGGCTTGCACTGGGGTTGCTCCTTGGTTTTCTTGATCCTTTTGGAATCAAGTTGGGTGTGAGAGTGTTTCCTTTTCTTAGAAGGAGAGGATTGTGTGGTCGGGGCATCAGCGATGGGTATTGTCGCTGAAGGAGCCACAGAAGTCGAAGAATTGGGCTTAAGAAGAGAGAGAATGGTAGAGAGACGTACCTCATTGTCGACAGGTTTGAAATCGAGCACCTTAGGGCCAACCTGAGAAAGTTTCTGGTCACCCTCTTGAGGATAGCTGTCCTTCAGGCCATATTGGAAGATGGCGCTGATGAATCGGGGGTAGGGAACCCATGCAGGTCTGTCAGCAGCAGAATCTACTCTTTGTACTAGGTCATCATAAATGATAGATGCCCAGTCAATATGTAGACCTTTCAGCAGTGCGTATCCCATAGCCTGCTGAGGTTGAGCAGCTTGATCAGAGGAGCCGGTCTTCGCTGTCATGCAGCTGATCAGGTGTGCGAAGATGAAATTCATCTTGCTGGGCATTTTGGACTTCTTTATCAGCGTCAGCTTCTTCTCGGGCTTCTTGTCCCTTCCAGTTTCCCAGACATAGCCCATTGCATCAAAAAATGCAATAAGAGCTTCTTTGTCAGCGTGCCTTTTATGGTCAGGGAATGGAACAAACGGTTTTTCTTTGGTAGCATTGGGAAAGTTTAGAGATTTTCGAATGATTGCGGGGGTTATCTTAATTGTGCCATACACAGTATCGCTGAGTATGCAATCGATGGTTTTGGATGGATCTTTGGCGGATGGTAGCTGAGAGTGTCTGGCAGAGTACCAGAACTGGGATAGTAGCAGCTGACTTGCGGGAGGTGTGATGGTCAGGGCTGTTGAAATGCAGCAGTTTTTCAGGAAATTCACAGCATCATCCAGATGTGTGACTTGCTTTCGAGGAGGAAACTCGAGAAGCGCAGAGAGGTTGTTGACCTTGGTCCAATCTAGCTGATCCAGCTTGAACTTAACCTGGGGGGCTTTGATGATATCCACTTCCTCAGAGTCAGCGTGGATGGACTCAGCGGTAACATTGATCTTTGAAGATGCCATTTCTCTGTATTATCAGTTCAACAAAAAGATGTTAACAAATAAGAATTGTCTTGAAATGGAAAGAATTTCCATTAAGATGGTTCGAATTTTGTCCATTTCATTCAGACAAAAATGTCTTAATGAAGATTAGGGGTTTTCATGATTTTGAAACGAAATGTAAAACCCATAAAGTCTTGTATTCCAGTTTTTTTTTAAAAATGGATACGAATGAAGAACATGTTTAAGATTTAGATTTAAAACTTGAAGAACAACCATGAAATGGTTGTGTTCATAAAAGCATGAAAGAAATGATTTTATTTTTAAGTTCTTTTGTTTGATCTTGTTTAAAACAAAGATAAGATCAGAAACAAGTTAAGCATTTGGTAAAAAATAAGAATATATTAACCTTGAAGTTTTGATGAAGAAGATGATGAACAGTTCTTTGAAGATTTGAGAGCACAAATGCAACAGTAATTCTTTTCTTGCGGAGGAAGATTTGATCGCGTAAAAGACACAATATAAACCAAGAGTTGTTTATATAGAGATTTTTAGAGAGAGAAAACCTTGAGCGGGAAAAGGTTTTCATCATGACACAGACACGTGTTTGCATTTGATTGGAAGTTTGAACGAAACGTGCAAACGTGTGTCAGAAAGAAATCGTGCCTGGTGTTATCCGTTGCAATGACGTCACAACTGTCCTTTCATATTCTTGGTTGTCTCTGAGGTTTTGAAAAAAACTCAGGGACTCTTTGAAAACATGAAGCACTGAATAGAAATATCAGTGAAGGTTTTAAGAAATTTCAAAAAGTCGCTGTTAAGAAAGAGATATTCAGCGATGCAAATTATTTTGAAATCTTGCATTTACATGCGATATGTCAGAGAGAGAAAACATACCTTGATATCAGCGAATCAGGTTTATTCAGAGAGAAGATGATGAAATGGATTATATACGTTGATTTTATTCTATCGCTGATCAATGTGAACCGCTGAAGGTTTTATCCTTCAAAGTTCAGCATTCCAAGCTCGCTGATGAGAAAGTTGAATCTTGTCTCATCAAGAGGTTTGGTAAATAGATCAGCTAACTGATAATCAGTTGGAATAAAATGAAGTTCTATATCACCATTCATCACATGATCTCTGATAAAATGATATCTGATTTCGATGTGTTTTGTCTTTGAGTGTAGCACTGGGTTGTTGGCTATAGCGATGGCACTAGTGCTGTCGCAATAGATTGGAATTTTGGAGAGCTGAAGATCATAGTCTAGTAGCTGATTTCTCATCCACAAGACTTGAGAACAACAGCTTCCAGCGGCTACATATTCAGCTTTAGCTGTGGAAGTGGACACTGAGTTTTGCTTCTTACTTGTCCAACTTACCAGCTTTCCACCCAGGAGCTGACATCCTCCTGTGGTGCTTTTCCTATCCATTTTGCAACCTGCAAAATCACTGTCTGAATAGGCGGTTAGATCGAATCCTGAATCTTTGGGATACCAAAGGCCTAGATTCGCTGTACCCTTAAGATATCGAAAGATTCGCTTTACAGCTTTCATATGAGATATCTTAGGTTCAGCTTGATATCGTGCACATAAGCATGTTGCAAACATAATATCGGGTCGGCTAGCTATAAGATACAATAGAGAGCCGATCATCCCATGGTACAACGTGACATTAACAGGTATTCCATTTGAATCCTTGTCAAGTGTCAGCGGTGGTGCCATAGGCGTTTTCATAGCTGAACTTTCAGTTAAGTCGAATTTCTTCAGCATATCTTTAACATATTTTCCTTGATTAATGAATGTTCCTTTTTCAGTTTGCTTAATCTGAAGACCAAGGAAATATGTTAGTTCACCCATCATGCTCATTTTATACTCATCTTTCATTCTATCAGCGAAACGAGTACAAAGCTCAGGGTTAGTAGAACCAAATATAATGTCATCAACATATATTTGAACTAAAATGATATGACCTTTCACTTTTCTAAAAAATAGAGTTTTATCAATCTTACCTCTCTCAAAATGTTCAATGTGGAGATAAGTAGAGATAGTATCATACCATGCACGAGGAGCTTGCTTTAAGCCATAAAGTTCCTTATCCAGTTTATAAACATAACCTGGACGCTTAGGATCTGAGAATCCTGGAGGTTGTTCCACATAGACTTCTTCATTCAGCTTTCCATTTAGAAACGCTGACTTAACATCCATCTGATGTACAGTGAAGTTTTTGTGTACAGCATATGCTAAGAAAAGACGAATATATTCAAGTCTTGCTACTGGAGCAAATGTTTCGTCATAATCTATGCCTTCCTCTTGTCTGTATCCCTGAGCAACAAGACGAGCTTTGTTGCGAGTTACAGTACCATGTTCGTCCAACTTGTTTCGATAGACCCATTTAGTGCCTATCACCGTTTTGTCAGTTGGTCTACGAACGAGTTTCCAAACTTTGTTTCTTTCGAATTCAGTCAGCTCTTCTTGCATAGCGCTGACCCAGTTTGGATCTCTGAGGGCATCATCTATTTTCTTTGGTTCAGTTAGAGAAATAAAGTTAACAAATAAACAAATATTACCTACACTTCTACGAGTCTGAATACCAGCGTTTGGATCACCAAGAATTTGATCGATTGGGTGATTTACAGTCCATCGCTAAGCCGGAGCATACGTCGCTGACTCAGTCTGAACTTGAGAAACTGAAGATGAGGCTTCAGCTACTTCTGGATTATCAGCTAAGAGAGGAATGTTTGAATTTGTCACTTCATTCACTGATTGCTAAGAAATAGATGGAATTTCTGAGATATTTGGATCAACTGCAGGTATAGTGTTTATAGGAACAGCTGAGACCCAAGATGTTTCAGCTTCACTATTCTGCATATCTGGAATGATAGTAGGACCATCATTTTCTACGGTGTGAGCATGAGGAGTGGGAACTTCTTCTGAATCACCAAGATGATAAAACATCCATTGATTCAGTTCTTCAGTATCAGCGGACGGTTTAGAGTTCGCTAAACGGGATTCGTCAAACGTGACGTGAATAGTTTCTTCTACAGTTTGTCTTCTACGGTTGAATACTCTGAAGTCTTTGGAGACTGAGGAGTATCCAAGAAAGATTCCATCATCAGCCTTAGGATCAAACTTTCCATGGGCATCTCTATTGTTCAGTATGAAACACTGACATCCAAAGATGTGAAGAAAGCTGATTGAAGGCTTTCTCCCATGAAAGAGTTCATAGGCTGTCTTTTTGAATCTTTTAACTATCAGCGACCTGTTTTGAGTAAAACAAGCAGTGTTGACAGCTTCTGCCCAAAACTGAGTAGGCAGGTGAGAATCGCTGAGCATTGATCGTGCAGCTTCGATAATTGTTCTATTTCTTCTTTCAGCGACTCCATTTTGTTGCGGTGTTCTCACTGACGAAAAGTTGTGAGAAATACCCTTACTCTCAAGGAAGGAATCAAGAGAACTATTTTTGAATTCAGTTCCATGATCACTCCTTATTGAGCGAACAGTCATATTGTTCAGAGTTTCCATCTTCCGAACAAAGGTGATGAGTTCTTCAGGGGTGTCACTCTTAGAACGGAGAAACATTACCCATGTGAAGCGAGAGAATTCATCAACTATGACCAGCGTATATTTCTTTCCAGCGATAGATTGTTTGTTAACAGGGCCAAACAAATCCATATGGAGTAGTTGTAGAGGAGATGACACTGAGGAGACTTGCTTTGATTTAAAACTTGCCTTGGTCTGCTTCCCTTTTTCACACGCTGAACATAAAGACTCTTTGGCGTATGAATGCTGAGGTAGACCAGTGTCTAACTCTTTGGAGGAAAGAGTATTCAGTGTCTTGAAATTTAGATGCGAGAGCCTCTTGTGCCATAGCCAGTTAACATCAGAAGATGCCTTTGAGAAGAAACAGGAGTTCTCGGTGGTTGTTGAGTCCATGTTTATTACATAAACATTTTCCAAACGATAACCGCTGAGAGCTATCTTCTCCTTTTTGTCAGTGACAAAGCAGGATTCCTTAGTGAAAATCACTTTGTTATCCATGTCGCAAACCTGACTGATGCTCAGAAGATTATGCTTCAGCCCTTCAACATATGCGACTCTTCTGAAGGAGGTTGTACCATTTGAAAGTACACCATACCCTCGGGTGTGTCCTTTTCCATTTCCACCGAAAGTCACAGAGGGACCCTTCTCTTCCTTGTATTCAGCGAGCAGGTTTTTCTTTCCAGTCATGTGTCTAGAGCATCCGCTATCGAGATACCAGATACCCTTCTTAACCTGCATTTACAAAGGAAGACTAGTTTTGCTTGGGTACCCACTTAACCATGTATACACGTTTGTCAGTGGAGCTAGTTGTAATAGAAGGTTCAGCAGTCTTCGCAGCATTTGAAGATTCAACTTTGTCTTTCTTCACTTTGGTTAATTTCTTAACTTCGGTGGTAGGAGTCACCTTGACCTGATTTGCATCAGGTTTGGTCTTCTTTGCCTTGGGGGCAATCTTCACCTTAGCTATCTTTTCAGCTTTGGTGGCTGTGGGGCACTTACTAGCAATATGATCGGTAAGTCCACAGTGATAACATTTCCTATAACTAAAAGTAGTTCTAGGACCACTTGTATGTTGAGCTTTTAATTTCGAATTAGAAGTGCCAGCACCAAGTAAACTATTGGCTTTAGAAATGGGACGAACATTCAGTTCTTCAGATTTCTTACCAAGGACATCCACTCTGAGTCTAGGAGTAGATCGCTGAATAGATCCAGAGATCAGCTTTCTAGATCCAGAGGGGTTGGTCACTGAGGCTTTAGAAGCATTCAGCTTTGGTACTAAGGTACCCTTCTGAGGATTTTGATAAATAACAATTCCTTTACCTTTGTCTTTAGAGACAGAGGTAGGTTTTGAATAAACCATTTTCTCCTTACCTTTTGAGGAGGTAGGAGTTTCCTCAGGGATTGGTGTAATGGACGCGGAGCACTGAGATGATGAAGTGTCAGCGACTGAGGATACGAACGTTCCAAATTTAAGCATTGAACGTTCAGTGGTTGGTTTTGGAGTATCATATTTATAACCCAGACCACGTTTATCACTCAGAGGAATCTGAGCCTTAATTATCTCAGTGATTTTTGTTGAAGAATTACACCATCCTTCAACAGTAGCTTTTTCAGCCTCTAATGCAGCGATAGCTTCTGCTCGTTCGATTTTGACTAGCTGATTTAAATATACTTGATCTTTAAAATCTTCTTCAATTTTAGAAAGCTTTTCTATTTGAAGGTGGCAGTTTTTAAGCTTTTCAGCGAGATCAAGATTTTGGTTTTCAACCACAGTTTTGCCGTTCATGGCTTCGTATAAACTTCTAGTCAAGAGATCGATCTTACGGAGACTATCAGCTTCATCAATATTTGCAATATTGGTAAAGAAAGAAGGTGATACCTGAATGACAGATGTTGAAGTGGAGGGAATGTCTGAACTTTCATCCTCTTCTTCAATCTTGGCCATGAGACATTGATTTGCTTCATCATCTTCAGAGTCAGATGATGATGCTTCTTCATCAGAAGCAGCCCAATCATAGTCAGCCATCAGGCCTTTTTCTTTCTTGTTAAAGCTTTTCAGCTTTGCATACTTCTCCTTCAGCTTTGAGTATTTGTCATCTTTAATCCTTGGAACAAAGTTTTTCTTTGAGAAAGCTGAAGGTCTCATGATTTTCTTTGACCTGCACTCATTAGCGAAATGACCTGTCTTTTCGCAGTTGAAACAAGTAGCAGTAGCCTTATCAACAAAATCTGATGATTTAGGCTTGTCAGTTATGGAAAGAGGTTTGTTCTTTCTAAACATTTTCTTCTTGGCGAATCTCCTGAACTTTTTAGTTAGGAGAGCCATGGATTCATCATCATCTGAAGAATCAGAGTCTGATGACCTTTCATAGTTACTTTCTAACTCAGTGATAGTTACCGAGGGTCGCTGAGTAGAAGGTTCCTCTGAGATTAAAGCAACATGGATGCTTTTGGAATCTTTTACAAGATTCTTCTTAAGATGGCTAGATTGCTCATGATTCAGCAATGTACCATATAAGGTAGCAAGGGTCATTGATCTAAGATCCTTTGACAGCTTGAGACACAGGGAATAATTGTCCCAGCTTTCAGGTAAACATTCTAGAAACTTTGTCAGCACTTCAAAGTTAGAATATTCCTTACCAACAGTTTTCAGATCTATAATTAAGCAATTAAAACGTTGGTGAACTTCAGAGAGAGTTTCATTCTTACCAGAAATGAAGCTTTCGTATTGTCTTACCAGGTTGATCTTTCTTGAGTCCTGGACTTCAAACGTTCCTTCATACTGAACACATATTGTGTCCCACATGGCTTTTGATGATTTCAGGTTCATGACGGAATGGTAGACTTCGTCAGGAAGGGCCATGGATAGTATGGATCTGGCTTTTGTATCTATAGCCACTTTCTTCTTATCTTCGTCGGTCCACTGATGGATTTCTTTAGGAATCAGCCTTTCTGGAATAGCAGGTCTATTTGCAGTGGCTGGAACTAAAGGATCAATTGTTACAAGGATGCGTGGGCCGTTCTCAAGATAGTAAGGTATAGTAGGGTCTACACCTTCTAAGAAGAGTGTCATCCTATTTTTCCACAAGTTGAAGTTATCTCTGGAAAATCTAGGGGGTTTTGCAAGAGAACCATTGTCTATATAATGTGTGTTTGAGTTGGTGGATTCAGATAATAGCAAGGAAGAGAAATATCTTAGATTAGATCTTGTTTATGAGATTAAACAAATCTGCTCTGATACCACTTGTTGAATACAAACACACAGATTTTACTTTTCTAAATTGTTTATTGATAAATCATTAACAATTTACAGCTTGTTGCGGAGACAAGATTAAGGATAAACCTAAATCTAAACAAGTTGGAACACTAAGGTTTCTTGCACTAAGAGAGATAAGGAAATTACTAATAATAACCTATCTGAGATAAGAGATTTGAACTTGTCCAGAGTTAGCAAGTTACTTCAAATGAAGTGAGTTCATCTCTTTATATACTGCATGCATTTAATGCAAGTCAGTATATACTTTACACGTGTCATCAGCTGGTTGGTTGCATGTCATTGACCTTGGTTGACAACCTTAGTAGCCGTATGGATGAATAGTGTAGTATCAGAGTGGTTGTACGATTTCAGATATTCGGAGGTTCTTTTCTGACAATTTGTACGGAGTCGTGCAAGGGTGGTTAAGACAAAAGTACTTTGTACGGAGGACTTCATGATCAGCTTTCGTTGATTCAGCGATTATCATTTTCTATTCAGCGAATGATAAAGTTCAGCGATAGCTGAAGTCTTGTACTTGATACTTCACGTTGAGTGGACAAATCTGAGTCTTCGTTGATCCGCATCACTTCATTAGGAGACTTGTCGCTGGTTCTTGAGCTTGATCTTCGACTTTAGCGTAGAACCTTTGTTGACGTGAAACTTGTCTTCAGGGATCATAAGTAAATAACTAACTTATCAGCGATCATCATAATGACTGAACAGACTCAGCACATTAATGGTGAACAATGTTCGCTGAATGTTTAATTTAAAAGAGCGAAAGATTCTATCAGCGGTACTGTAAGATCTTAGTACTTATCAGCGATAGTGAAACTCTGATACATATTGTTTACTTACAATTTTCACTAATTATATAAGAGAGGGTCATTATCAAATCACTGAGGGTTTGGATCAACATGGCTTTATTTATTCTTTTCTTTCTCTTTTTCTTTCTTTTTCTCTTCTTCTTCTCTAGATTTCTCTATCACCTCTCCAGTGAGATCCCGCATAATAACCCGAGGTCTCTCTATAGATTCTAGAAGATCATCAGATGATGATATGTCAGGGTCTTCATCGATGTTCATGTCATTGTGGGGCTCTTCTGTATTCTGATTTGATGGACCATCTGAAGTTCCATACGTGTTTGGACCTTGGGATATGTTGGCAACTTCAGAAAAAGTAGAGGCTAGGATAATTATTTGGGTTATTGGGTTAAGGATAGGTGCATGGTCATCAACAGAGGTTTAGTTTGGGGTCCTCTCTAGTGCAGTTCGGATGGGTGATGAGGTTGGGGAATCGAGTAAGATAGATGTCAGAGCAGATAAGTCTTCTTTGTTTGGCTCTAATGGACCTGCTTCTAATGTATGTTTAAGGGGAGCAGCTTTGATAGGTTGAGCATGCATGAAGATATACTCCCCCTTTTGATGAACAGAGGGATGATTTGGGTTGTCATCATTTTCATCATCATTCTCTGTGTCATTAAACCTCTTTTTCTTTATGGCCTCCTTTGCACAAGAAACATTAGGAAATTTCATCTTGTGTCCTCTGTAGTAGGGATCTGATGGGTCTGTGGCCGAGGGGTCCTTGAGATTTGCTATTGCACCCTTCAGAACATCCTCCACTTCGCTGGAAGAAGTTCTAATGTCATTCACTTGATCTTCAAAGTTGAATTTGTGAACATGCAGAGACGCCTTTATTGTCTTGGTTGTGTTAGAAGCCTTGGTTACAAATTTTGTAGAGAGAGTTAGCATTCTGCTCAGGACATCCTTTCTGAAATCACCCAAATCGCCTCTGGTGACCAATTGATCGTTGGTCTTGCTGAAGAGGTGGTTGGTCATTGAGTAGTAGGAGGTGGAGTGGAGACATATAAAGCGGCAAAGGATGATGCAATGCCCTTTGCAATTTTGTCATAGATGACCTTCAAATTTTCTGGTGAAAGGCCAACAAAGCGACTTGATTCCTCTCACTGTTATGCGCCCAACTCATTTATGAGACTTTTAACTTCATCCTTTAGTACGTTAACTTCATCAGAGATCTTCTGGGTTGACTCTGAGATTTTCTGCTTCAGATAAGTGATTTCGGCTTTAAGTTCAGTTGTAGAGGTGGAAGGAGTATGGGGCTCTAAGGATCTGGTACCTATAATTGTAAGTTTATACTCATTCAAGGAATTTCTAATCTCATCACATAAGCTTGTGAACTCTGCTTTTGTAATGGGGTCAGAGGGGGTAACCTTGTCTGCAACACATGCATTCAAGTCTGCCTCGAGTTCAGAGGCGCCTTCTCTCAGAGGTGTTTTGATGTTGCCTCTGGAAGGACTTCCACCCGATCCTCGAAGTTCTCTTTGAGGAGAATCTTCTATGGGTTCTGATCACTTGTTCTTCCTCCTCCTCAGATTCAGAGGAAGAAAATTAGATGTGTAGGTTCCCAGATTCACGTTGTATCATATTAATGGTAGTGAAATAGACAGCAGAAGCATATTAAATAAAGCCATTAAAATGAGTGATTGTGTAAACGATAAATGAACTATGAGAATCAAATATTGAACAATAAATGATAACAGGATCAGATATAAAAGCTGCTCATATATTGATAATGAATCACACTAGGAACATGTTCAAGTGTGTTCGGAAATCTCATAGGACCACAATATCGTACGGAGGTAGTGCTCGGGATTGCTGCAGTGTGTGCTTAAACAATTGTGGAAAACTACTCTTCCCAAAGCTTATAATTGTTTGTTCCACTACCTCTCTATTTATAGCCCTGAAAAAGTGAAGGCAATGTACTATCGTACCCTAGAATGAGACGTGGAAAGTGTGTCTCCTATTTTTAGGGCATATGTGGAAAGTATGGACACTTGTCTAACACTTGGGATTTCTTACGAGACTTAGGCTGACAGAGGTCTTCACTTCACCAGAGCTCTTTCGCAAGAGCTCTGTTGGTCTTCTGTTAAACACTTGTTCTTCTGTTGGAAGTCTTCGACAGAGCTCTGTTGAGCTCTGTTGGTCTTCTTGAACTTCTTCTGAATCTTCTGTCTGATCTCTGTTGGTCTTCTGACTTGAACTATTTTCAATACTTTTACATAACAAATACCTGGGGCCAACAATCTCCCCCTAAGTATTGAAAATAAAAATTTACAATTGACAAGAGATTAAACAAAAGAACAGAGAACTTTTACCTCTGTCGAAGCCTTGCACTAATCTTTCGGAATATTACATTGAGATTTAAAAGACCAGTACATTTAAGCATAATTATCTCCCCTAAGAATTCTGTCGAATCTTCTGATTAGAGTACGGAAGTCTAGCATTAGATCAATCTGGTCGATGAAGAGTTTCTGTTGTTCTTCTGGACACTTGCTTCTTGGGAGATTTTGGATTATGTTCTTGAGGTATACTAGCGACTCACTCGAGTACTTGTGGGCTTCAGCTGCTCTGATTGCCTTCTTTGTGCCCTTCTATCGGCAGACAAAGACTAGAGGATCTTCTACTACGGTTCCAGTTCTGTGATGGCCATAACCCTCAAGGTTTTCATTTGGTGGTGCAATCGCTAGTTTCTCTACTTCAAACTCTATGCCTAGCTGACAATCAGTCTGTATTCTGAGATTGATGTGCTCTTGCATAGCGAATCTGACTCCTGGTAGTGCAGTTCTAGCCGGTGTATATCTTTCTGAGAAGTTCAAGCAATATGCGTGGAGTAAGATCAGGTCGTATGGGTTCAGAAGGACGAGATCATTGTCATTGAAGATTTCATTTCTGCCTTCTGTTGATTCCACAGTATACTCATGGAATGTGACCCTGTCGTGTTGAAACTTCTTGTACTTGATGTCCAGAATTCTGCGGATACCGAAGTTTATATTGATGGCTCTGTTCTGATTTGACTTGGTTTGGATGAACTTTAGCCTTGCATCAGAAATGGTGTTTATTCTGATTGGGTTGAGGTATGGGTTAATGGGTACGGCATTTACAGGGATGATGTCTCTGTCAGCATATAGAAATGCAAATACCATTTCTAAGGCAGGTTTTTCGGTATGAAAGGTAGAGGTTTCTGGGTTCTGTTCTGTTACCATTGGGTTTGGGTCATCATGGGTTTCTGCCACAAGAGTATCGATGTGAGCAGATTTCTAAGTAGCTTGAGGTTGGGCTCGACTTGTTTGTCCTTCAGCAGAGGATGGGTCTGTCCTCTCTGGTTCTTTTGTTGGAGAAGTAGGAGGGGTATCTAGGCAGATGATCTCTGGTGGTTCTTGTGTTGACTCTTCTGTCGGTTTGATGACTCTGTCCTTGAACATGTAGTCAAATGCCACTTCAGTCATATCTGTCATGATTTCCTCTGTTATCCCCCTTTCTCCTTCTGTAGTCTATGCCTCAGTTGCTTCTGTGATTTTCCCTTTACCCTTGGCTTCTCTTTCTTTTTCAACCTCTTTCTCCTTCTCTGCCTCTTTCTTCTTCTCTTTTTCTTTCTCCTTCTCCTCCCCCTTCCCCTTCCCCTTCTCCTTCTCCCCCTTTTGTTGTTCTGAGGACTTACCCAGTTGATTGTCTGGTTGACCTTATTGAGCATCTTCGAAATCATCATTATCATCAGAATCGTCAATTCGAGCTGCTGGTGAGGACGGAACAACAAACTTCAGACCAGCTTTGTGTCTCTTGCTTGAGGGTTCGTCTGTGGGTGCTTCTTCTGCAGGTCTTTTCGATGTAGAGGTAGCCTATAAAATAATATCAGTAAAGTTTGAGGCTGCCTTTGTCATTACATCTTCTACTTCTGTTGCAGCACCTCTGATCTCTTCCACTTGAGCCTCGAAGTTGACCTTGTGAGTATCAAGAGACGCTTTCACATGTTGTTCTGTTGCCTTAGCTTTCATTACAAATTTTGATGAGATCGTCATCATTCGGCTAAGAATTGATTTTCTGAAGTCTCCCATTTGTCCAACTGTCATGGGTAGGTCATTTGGGTTAGGGCTGGAGATGTTGAGTGGAGTAGCAGATGAGGTGGTTGCTTCTTTTATGGATTCCTTAACAAAGTTGGTAATTATATCTGTCAAGGTTCTGACGTTAGATTCTGAAAGAATAACCGTGGGGATGGGAATGGTTATGTTCATCTGCGCTGTGTGGTTCTCTGTTATGAGTCGTTTTAGCTCTGCAAGATCTGTCGAAGTCTTTTTAACTTCCTCTGATCTGACTGATCTTAGGTCGGCTATCTCTGTTGTCATTTTTGCAATCTCTTCTCCTCTGACCCGTTCAGACTCTGTTCTGAGTGCTTCAGCCTCGGCATATTTTCGAGTTATTTCAGCATGCTTGTTTGAGATGTTCAGCAGTTCTTCCCTAAGAGAAGCATTTTCCTTGCGGATCAGCTCCTCTTTTTGTTCATTGATAAGTTTATACTCGTTCAAAGAGTTGTTGATACTGTCACAGAAGCTTTCGAACTCTGCTCTTGTGACAGTGTCAACGGGGGTCTCCTTGGTTCCAACACATGGATCCAATTCTGCCTCGACTTCAGAGGCGCCTCCATCAAGAGTTGTGTTGATGTTGTCTCTGGGAGGACTTCCACCTGATCCTTGATGTTCCCTTTGAGGGGAAACAACTACAGGTGTTCTGACCAAAGTTTCCTCTTCCAGCTCAGGTTCTGAAGATGGAAATCTGGTGTGATGAGAAGCATTTGGATCAAGCAATGTCTTCCCTTGTTCTACTATGGTCTCCCATTGTCCCTGAGCTGGACATATGCTACGTGAGATTACAAAGATCTCTGGTCTATTTTGTGTTGTGTCTAAATGAGCCACAGAGGCATCATCGTGTGGAGGTGACCTATTGATGTTCTGGGGCGAATGAACATCACTACCAAAGATAGTTTCCCCGGCTTCGTGCGTATCAGAGGCATGAAGAGGTTCCTCTGATGGTATAGGCTGGTTGGGGTTCGAGGTGTGCACCTATGTTTCAATAATCCTTTGGTCTTGATCACCAGGATTAGATTGTGTGGAAGCACTGGGATTTTGGTTAAGGATACCCTCAGCTGTGCTCTGATGAGCATCTTTTTCTATTCGCACATTTTCCTCGGCTCCTATGGCTGTAGAATTCTCTGGATTCTCTCTAATGTTTCCCTCTTGCTCACCACTATCAGAGGAGATATTTTCTACCTCTAGTGTTTCCTGTACTTCCTCATGGACAGCCTCTCTAGGAGATGCTCTGTCCTCTACTTCCTCTCTTCTAGAGGAAGACCCCACTTCGGGTACTCTTGCCTCAGGTCTGTTAACTTCCTCACCAATCTCCTCACTCAGGCTCAGATCCTAAGTATGTTGGGGTTCTCACCTCAGGTTCTTGAGGTTGAGCAGCACTCTGATAGTTTTGGATAGAGATGTGGTCAGGGGCGATAAGTGCAAGCATTGTACCCGGAATTCTTCTTATGAAGGGGTATTCGCCAGAAGTGGTGGGGAGGAATTTTGACATCGTCCAAACAGGTGTTGAGTGACCCTGATGAGTTAGTTCCAGTCTGTCGCCGTAAGAAGATCGTTGTAGAGAATGCTGGCGTAGTCAAAGTTTCGATTGAAGAACAATCCATACATGATTTGTAGGATTTCTGTTGTGCTTGGTCTTGACTACCAGATTTGCTGGTAAGGGTTCTGTTTAAGGTGGAGAACATGAAATTCCACATAGTGGGTAGATTCGGTCGCTTGAACTCTCCAATCCTATTCAGATCCTTGTTGTAATCCAGAAACTTCATGAAATCAAGAAGAACAGCTGTTTTTGGTGGTTTCTCATAGGCGTCTATTCCTAGCTGTCTTTTGGTTTTCATTCTTAAGATTCTTCTTAAGGTACTTGCTCTAATGCGGATTGTTCCCGCTCCTCCATTACTTGCGTTGACGCTCCCAACTATCCCGTCTTGTTCTTCGATGTATTGGCATGTGGTCCACCATTGTTGGACATAGATCGCTGGAAGATGGTCATCGAACTCTGTTAGGGCTCTGAAGATATCAGAGTTTCTAAAGAACTCAATGAAGACGTGATACAGGGGTAGATAGAGTCCTGGAGTGGGATCGAATCTGTAGTTGTTGTCAGCAAACTCGTATGGAAGAACAATGATATCATCAGTGGGTTCTATTCGGCTTGAATCAGCAGAGTTTTGGGGTTCCGCTATTGTTGCAGGTTTGGGTTTTCTTGAAGAACACTGAGGATTTAAATAATAGAGGGAAAGGTGAGAGGTTTAGGAAGTTTAGAAATGAAATGGATCAAGGTTATGGATATTTATAGTCAGAATTTGTGGCTGGGTAATCGTCGTAGTTACTGTAGGCACTCGAGTGTCAGAAGGTGGAGTGGCCTGAATTGTGTATCGTGGGAACAACTAGTGGTTTAGCTTTCAATTAGAGAGTGCCACGTGGATTTGTTCTGACCACTTTTGTGCAAGTAAACCGTCGCGGTTAGAGATGTGTGGGTGACAAGTGGTTGACGCTTAGAAATAACCCGCACCTCTGATGACGTTACTTCTGATGACGTGGCATAAAACCGACAGAGCTCTGTTCGAGCTTTGCAAGTTTTTGCTTCTGACGAGTGACCCTTTTTCATTCTTTTCAAGTACTCCTTTGGTATTTCACCTTAACCCAAAAACATTTAAAATTCTGTATCTGATGAGGAAATGGTCAAAGAACAATAACAGAACTGACTTTGGAAATTTCACAGAGTTCTGGTGAGAAACAACAGAGGATCTGGTGAAATATCAGAGTTCTGGTAGGTTCTTGACGTTATCAAAGGATTTTCATCAGAACAGGTTTTCCCTCTTTCTTCAAAAAGATTTGTCAATGAAGATCAAAAAGCAAAGTCAATTTGGATTTGGAAATATGAGTACTGACTTGCTCCCCTAAAACCATGCATTATCTTTCTTTTAAGCTCCCCCTAGAAAATTGAGCTTAAATCCCAAAAAAAAAACTTTTTGTACAAACAAAACTTTATATACAAACAGAATGTTCACCGAAAGCGTGTTGAACAAGTATGCTTGACAGAGTTCTGGTGAACAACAGAAGCTCTGTTGAACTATCCTACCCAACTGTTTGACAGAGCTCTGGTAGGATCATTAGAGGCTCTGTTGAATTGAACAGAGTTAGGAGGATAAGTTCAGCATACCCAGTTTACTGATTAAGAAGTTAAACCTCCTTTCATCAAGGGCTTTTGTAAACAAGTCAGCAAGCTGGAGGTCAGTTGAAACAAAATACATTTCAATAGTCCCTTTTTCAACATGATCCTTTATGAAGTGGTACCTTATGTCGATGTGCTTAGTTTTCGAGTGTTGAACTGGATTGGCTGTTATGGCAATGGCACTCTTGGAGTCGCATAGAATTGGAATTTTACCATGCTCCAAGCCATAATCTTTGAGTTGTGTTTTCATCCATATCACTTGAGAGCAACAACTAGCAGCAGCAACATATTCTGCTTCTGCTGTAGAGGTTGAAACACAGTTCTGTTTCTTGGATGTCCAACTCACCAACTTTTCTCCAAGCAGTTGGCAGCAACCAGAAGTACTCTTTCTGTCATTCTTGCATCCTCCATAGTCTGAATCTGTATATGCTACAAGCTCGAAACCAAAGTTAAGAGGATACCAGAGACCCAAAAATTGAGTTCCTTTCAGATATTTAAAGATACGCTTGACAACTGTTAAATGGGTTTCTGTAGGATTTGCTTGAAATCTGGCACAGAGACAGGTTGCAAATATTATATCAGGTCTACCGGCAGTTAAGTACAGAAGTGACCCTATCATGCCTCTGTAGTACTTGACATCTGTTGGTTCACCATTAAGATCAGAGTCAAGCTTAACTCCAGTGGCAATAGGAGTTTTCATTGGTTTTGAATCATTGAGCTTATACTTTTTCAACATATCAGAGATGTACTTAGACTGACTTATGAAAGTTCCTCTGTCTGATTGTTTAACTTGTAAACCAAGGAAGAAAGAAAGTTCTCCCATCATGCTCATTTTGAATTCGCTTTTCATTAAACTTTCAAACTTATCACAGTACTCCTGCCGTGTAACCCAAAGATAATATCATCAACATATATTTGTACCAGAAGTATATCATTCTTATACCTTCTAAAGAATAGAGTTTTATCGACAGTACCTTTCTCGAAGTGATTGACCAACAGAAATTTGGACAGAGTTTCATACCAGGCTCTGGGAGCTTGCTTAAGGCCGTACAGAGCTTTGTCTAACTTGTAAACGTGGTCTGGAAACTCAGAACATTCAAAACCAGGTGGTTGCTGGACATAAAGTTCTTCTTGCAGTTTGCCATTCAGAAAGGCAGACTTGACATCCATTTGGTAGACCTTAAAACCCTTATGAGCAGCATAGGCTAGGAAGATTCTGATGGCTTCTAGCATAGCCATAGGTGCAAAGGTTTCGTCATAGTCAATGCCTTCTTCCTGTCTGTATCCCTTTGCAACAAGATGGGCTTTGTTTCTGATGATAATCCCATCTTCATCCTTTTTCTTTCTAAACACCCACTTGGTTCCAATGGCCGCTTTGCCTTTTGGGAGTGGAACCAAGGACCAAACTTTATTTCTTTTGAATTCCAGAAACTCTTCTTGCATAGCTTCGATCCAAGTAGGGTCCTCTAGGGCTTCAGAAATCTTCTTCGGTTCAATCATGCTTAAAAAGTTTACAAAGAAGGCTTCATTGATTGTGGCCGATCTTGTCTTCACACCATCTTCAGCAGCACCAATGATAAAATGATGAGGATGATCCTTTGTCCATCGTGTCATGGGAGCATGGACAACATGCGGGGTTTGTGCTTCTGATGGGTAAAGACGAACTTCAGCATCAGAGCTCTGTGGTTTGGGACCAGGGCTCTGTGGCACACGACTTTGGAGAGTGGCCTCATTGCTCTGAGAGTCATTAACAGGGCTCTATGAAGGTGAGCTTTCAAACAAGGAGTCTCTGCCAATATTAGTTAGCAAAGGTGATGATGGCTCTTGTTCAGGTTCTCTCTCGTTATGATGTGGTTCCTCATTTCTCTGAATCACTCCTGTAGACAGAGAAGTAGATGGTGAAATATTAGAGGGACCAGTGAGAGATGTACCTGTCAGATTCTGTTCTGTTGAGTTCTGAGCTTGATCTCCTCTGTTGATGTTATCAGAGGAATCATCATCATTGAAGAAATCGTTGAACATGAGATTGATATCTTCTTCCCTTGTCTTTGAAGAACTTGTCTTCTTCTGTTCTGCCTGTATCCCCTCTGTTGATTTACGATCAGAGGAGCTTGATGTACTTTCATCAAAGGACACATTTACACTCTCTTGAATGACCCGACATCTGGAGTTGTAGACTCTATAGGCTTTAGAGGTTAAGGAATAACCAATAAAGATTCCTTCGTCTGCTTTCTTATCAAACTTTCCCAGCTGTTCTCTGTCATTCAATATGTAGCACTTGCAACCGAAAACATGAAAGAATTTCACATTTGGTCTTCTATTGTTGATGAGTTCATAAGGAGTTTCTTAAATCTATTTACTATCACAGCTCTGTTTTGGGTAAAACAGGCTGTTGAGACTGCTTCTGCCCAGAAGTTTATTGGAAGGACAGAGCCAACCAACATTGTTCTGGCGACTTCTACCAGCGTTCTGTTCTTTCTCTCCACAACTCCATTCTGTTGTGGAGTTCTTGCAGCTGAAAAGTTCTGGGAAATACCTTCCTCTGTTAGGTAGGTATCAATTTTGGCATTCTTGAATTCTGTCCCATTATCACTTCTCAACTTCTGTATCTTCAGATCTAACAGAACCTATATCCTTTTTAACAAACTTATCAAAATTTCTGGGACATCAGATTTTACTCTGATGAACTCAATCCAAGTATATCTAGAATATTCATCAATTAAAACAAGGATATACTTCTTGCCCGACAGACTTTGCACAGAGATTGGACCACATAGATCCACGTGAAGCATATGCAAAGGTCTGGGACAACTATGATCACTCTTTGTTCTATGTGAAGATCTTTTCATCTTACCCAGCTCACAAGCAGAACAGAGATGGTCTTTGTCAAACTTCAGAGAGGGTAGTCCTTTTACTAACTTCAGTTTCACGAGCTTGTCAAGGTTTTGAAAGTTCAAATAGGCAAATCTTTTATGCCAGAGCCAGGCATCTTCATTTTTCAAAGACACTAAACAGAGTTTCTCTGTTGTAGAGTTTTGGTTTGGTTTAAAATTCATTTTGTAAAGATTGCCTTTTCTGTCAGCTCTTAAAATTTCTTGACCAGACTCGGAAAGTAACAAGTAATAATATTTCTTCCTGAAATTGACATCGAATCCGTGATCACAAAGTTGACTTATACTGAGAAGATTATGATTTAATCCTTCAACATAAGCAACCTCAGAGACTGAAACACCACCATTTACTAATGTACCATAACCTTTAATCTGTCCGCCATTGTCTCCTCCGAAGGTTACTGCACTTCCCATCTTGTTCTTAAAATAAGTTAACAACTCCTTATTCCCCGTCATGTGCCTGGAGCATCCAGAATCCAAATACCAGATCTGCACATGAGGTTTCTGCAAGACAGATTAGTTCTTTTTAGGTACCCATTGCATAATGGGTCCTTTCTTGTTAGGCTTAGGTGGGTTTACAGACTTTCCTTTGGGCTTTCCATACTGTGATGGTGTGCCAGAGGTTTGCCTCTGTGTATTCTGAACAGTCGTGGGATTTTTCTTTTGAACATACTGATTTAGAACACAGTGGGGACCATTCAGATGATTTTGCAATTTTAGTAACAGTTGAATACAATTGCAGTTGATGGAACATGACTGATGCACATTGTTTTTATTCAAAAACTGTTTGAATGGAGCTTGATTCTGAGAAATTTTAGGACCAAATGTCTTTGCATACAATCTGTCCTGGTTCTGTTTCTTAAAACTGTTATTCCTAGAAACAAACTCTGTTGACATGAAGCTCTTTGGAATAGATTCATTTGACCAGAAAGGATTTCTTCTTTGATTTACACCAGAATTTGGAATAGATCTGTTGTTTGCTATCCATTTTCCCTTATGTTCTGGTATGAATTTTACTGGTTTTAAAGCAAGAGGAACATTTGGGTTTACAAAAACACTTTTGTTTTTCTCTCTCTTCTCCACTTCTACTGCATTAGAAGCAAGAATCTTAAAACCTTTGTTGTTAAACTCAGTTACCGGTATAAACCTTGATTGTTTCTTGAAGAAAGAAACCTCCTCTTTTAGATACGTAGATTCTATCGGTATCTGCATTAACTTGTGTAAAATTTTCTTTTGACCACAAAAGATCTGTTCATCTACTTCAGAGTCAGAGTCACTGTCAGAGCCTAGAAAGTCTCTGGTGGCTCTGTCAGAGGTTTTAGTTTGAAAGAACAGGATCTAATCTTACAATCAATATAGAAAGCAGTAATTAAGAAGTTGTATGATCAAGCCCAATTGTATTCAATGATGAACAGAATTACAGATCTAAGAGAGAGAGAATCTCAAAGATTACAAGGAATGAATACAAAGTTATACCGGAAAAATCAATCAGTTAGCAACACAGAGCTAACTACTATTTATACTGCAACGGACATCTTAAAGCTACAGTACAAAGAAGAAAGACTAATAAGAACATAACACGTGTCCTAATTAGTTTATAAAATACTAAGTAATGTATTTCGTCATAAGTTCTGAACAGGTAGTTCAGAACTTCTGAACATTCTTCTGATAAAGCTTCTCAGATCTTCTGACTCCTTAACTCAGACATCTGACTTCTCTTTCCACTGATCAATACTTCTGAACTTTCTCAGTCAGACCTCTGACTTCTCTACTCAGAACATCTGAGTCTTCTTATCAGATCTTCAACACTTGGTTTATTGACAAAACTTCAGATCTAACAATCTCCCCCTTTTTGTCAAATAAACTTAAACTTTGCATCATCCAGTTCTTTCAGAGCAGGAACAATCTTCTGAAGTAGCACATTTCTCAGATTAAGCCTTTTATCGATTTTGTCAATGATTTCTTGAATAATCTCAACTTGCTGATTGATTGCTTCTTGAGTCATGTTTGCTTCCTTCACTTTCAGCATCTTTTTCTCCAAATTATGCTTTATGATTCTTAAAGTTCCAGAACAGTATTTTGCGGTTTCCTTTGCTCTGAAGAAAATCTTTCCACTTTTGTTTTTCAAAAATACTCCCAAATCTGGATATTTGTGAACACTTCCAGTCTTTAACTTCTTTTTCTGTTCATGATCTGTGTTGGGATTTGCCAGATAAACACATGACTTTTGTAGGTACAAAGCTATTTGAAAATCTGTATAGCAGTGCCACCTTAAGATGTAGAACATGGCCTCAATTACCACACTTCTGGCCTTCCTTTCATTTCTGTCTTTGCTCGACTCTTTGAAGCATAGAAAGCTGTGTAATCTGTAGAAGTCAACTACTGATAGTTTCTCAAAATCTGCATCAGTAAAGTAATAAACCTTGCCATCTTCTCTCAGAACTTCAAAAGATAAGTACTCCATCTTTCTGAATTTCTTAACCCTCAATTCTCTGATTCCAGTGATTAAAAAATCTGAGTAAACAGCTTGCTTTGTTTTGCCAAGACATCTTAATTTTTCAGTCAACCAGATCTGAGTCTCCTTAGGTCTATCATAATACACATCCAAGAATTGTACCTCTTTTGGTTTGAAGAACTCAGGTAAATCAAATTCAAGAAAGTATCCATTTAGATCAATGGATATTTCATCTTCTTTTGGTTCAGACTGTTCAGCTTGATCAAAACTAGTTATCTGCACATTCTGAGATATTGTGTTCTGCATTTCTTCAACTTCATCTGACAAAATTCCATTCACTTCATACTCAGCAGGAAATACAAAATCATTATGTAGAATCTTTTTGGGATTCACCTCATATAGCAACCATTCACTACTACTTCTGATTTTTCTTCTAAGATCCAACCTCCTCTTCACACAGTTTATACATCTCTTCTTCAAACTCTCTTTTTCAGCTTCCATACTTTCTTCCATTCTAATCAACAACCAATTCAGAGTTGCATCACTGTACTTTACCAACTCTTTTATTCTGAACAATTCAAGTCTTTCGTGAACTATATATGTGAACCCTTCTGTCTCCATTCCTTCATTCACAAATCCCTTCACATGCAAATCAACTTCTGTTTTCTTTGTGGGAGAACTCAGATTACACTTTTCTTTTCTTTCTTCAATAGCCAATTGGAAGTCATACAAGTATATATTTCTGACATAAATACCCAGAAGTCTTCTGCACTCAATTTCTATCAAGGCTTCTTCAGTGCTAGCAAAGAACTTGACTAGAAAGGTATGATCATCAAGAGTCAATCTGTGAAAATCAAAGGTAGACATGGAAACCTTTGTATTTCTTTCTTTCAGTACTTCCATTCTAACAAACATTAAACCATTGAATTCATCTTGTTGAAACATCAGAACTTTCTCAATTCTTTTCTGAATATGCAGTTTTGAGTCAGGAACTCTGAATCTGTTAGAAGCTTCTGAGTAGACCATCTGAGCTCTGTCATCCATAAAACCATCAATGTTACTTTCCAAAGGCTCATACTCTCCTTCTGTGTAGTAGAGATTATCATAAATTTCCTCAGGAAAAATATCATCATGAAATTGTCTGGCTAATGGCACATCACTTAGCTCTAGAATGAAGTCACACACAGGTTCTTCTAGTCTTTGAAATTTAATCTTTGGGATCTCAATTGGTTTTCTGAATACATACTCAGAAGGCATAAAGAAGTCTTTCACTTTCACATACTCTTCTTCTGTATTTAACTCATCACAAAAGTTAAATCTAAAATCATCTTCAAAATCCTGAGTATAATTCACAGTTCTGTCTTCTTCTCCCATTAGATCAATAGGTCTTATCATTTTTATTCCTTGCTGAACTTTTTGAACATTCAAAGCTCTGACTAAACTGTTATGCATCCTTCTGATCAACTCTTCACTTAACCTCCTTTCTTTTAATTCAAAATCCGTCATATTTTCTTTGTTATACACCACAATATCTGTACACATGTTGACCACTTCACTTTCCACTGTCTTTTCTGATCTCGATGCAGATTCCTCAATAGCTTCAGTTTCATCTGAGTTTCTTTCCATTTCTATGTCTAAGTTCAATTCCTCTGTTTTATCTGACTCACCACCATCTGTACTTTCCAACTCCATTTCCTCTGTATCGGAGCTATCAATCTGAACTATCTGAGTTATTGCCTTTAAATTTTCCTGTATATGATCTTCTGAACTTTTTGTACTAGCTAATTGCATATCTGCCATCTCAAAATCTTCTATGCCAATATCATCATCAGAACTTAACCTTTGTCTTTTCTCCCCCTTTTGATGATCATGAGGATCATTATCATCAAACTTTCTTTTCAAGTTCTGATTAAAAGCAACTTCAAGTTCAGCTTCTGCAATAGGAACAGGATCAAGAGGCTTTGAAGTAGAAGCCAAAGATACACTCAGTGCTTTCAGTATAGATTGCTGCATACCTTGCATATGTTTTAACATATCTTTTTGAAAACCAGACATTATATCCACGATCTCCTTTTTGTGAGAATCCAAGGATTTCTTTACATCATCTACTTTGGTTTCAACAGAAATTAACTTTTTCTCCAACACAACTTTCAACTCTGACATCTCATCATTCAAATCCTCCACCCTCTTCTCCAAATTTTCTACTTTTTCCCCCATCTCCTTGTTTTGTTTCAGAATCTTTTCAAATTCAGAAGTTTCTAACAAAGAACCTGAACCAACAGATGGTCCAGTTTTCATGTGCCCAGAGGGCTCATGGCCTGTAGATAACACACAGTCATCTTGTACAACAGATGCACGTTTGAATGAGGCTTTTGTAATGTTCACCTCACCAGGACTTCCATCCAATCCTCGACACCCAACATTAGGTATGTCTATGAATGTTGTTTCAGGAATACGAAATTCCTGATTTGTGCAAGTGTCAAAAGGAATTTCAGGCTCAATATGAATAGGACTGTGATATTCAGACTCAATGTGTTGAAAAATAAATTGGGATTTATCACCTCCCTCCAAATGAGTTTGGGATGGTTCCCCGGATTTGTGTGAAACAGTAGCATGTTAAAATGCTTCTGAGTGGATATGGATGGGTTGTTCAAGATCCACCACTAGGTCCATGGTGTTTGTTTCAATATTGGACACCAAGAGATGTGAACCAATAGCATTTGTGGTTACCTGGTCAAGATTAGCTGGTTCAGAAGCATCTCTTTCTGTTTGAACCTTTGTTGACAATCTCTCATCCTCATCACTCTCATTCTGTTTTTCCTCACCAAATCTAACCAAGCTCTCAGAATTTTCCCCCTCAAGTCTCTCAGAATGTTCACCCATCTGAACATCCTCCCCCTCTCTAATTAGACTAGACCCCTCACCTCTCTTCTCAGGTTGGTCCTCTTGGGTAGGGATTTGAGGTAATTCAATTCCCATAGAGGTGCAATAAGCTTTTAAAATCTCACTTTCCCTTGGAATATAGCTCCTAAGTGATTTGGGCAATAGTTTATGATTGGGATAGTTTTCAAGTCTTGTTACTGAGGTCATCTTACCCAAATAAAATGTAGGACCATGCTCTTCATTTGTTCTTCTTGAGATTGTTCTGTTTTCCTGCATTGCATACCAAATAACAATTTTCCAGTACCTTATGTAAGGAATGTATGTCAGTGGAGCATCCTTTGTTTTCTTCTGAATTGCTTTCTGATTCTTCTCAAATGTATTCTTCATATCTTCCCAAAGTATTAAAGTATAGTCATAATGCCTATTCTTCACTAAACCCTAAAATATCTGAAGAATTTGTTTAGAACCTTGATCTGCAGAACTATTCTTTCCTGACACACATTTATTTACCACATGAAAGAAGCAAGCCCAAATAGGTGGTAATTTGTTTCTTCTGAACAAACTGAGAGTCCTCAATCCTTCATTGTATCCCAACTTCATAAACTCTGCTATTAATTCCTCTGTTAAGGGTGAATCCTCAAAATCTGTCTTCTTTGTACATCATCTTTCTCTGGTAGATTCAGCATTTCTCTTAGTTTAGAAATAGATAAGACAAATGTCACTCCTCCAATTTCAGACACAAACTTATTATCTTCTAACCTAAGATGTTTCCACCATTGTTGTTTGTACTGAACAGGCACATTTTTACTTCTTGTAAACCATTTTCTGTACGGATGGTGTTTGAATAACTCCATGATAATTCTGTGTTCAGGCTTAAAACGACTTTCCTCAAACAATATAACACAGTTATTTTCAGATAATTTCAACCATTCACTCTCAGGAACAACTCTTTCCACTAAAATAGATCTATCTGACATAATAGAACCTGCAGCACTCTGTTCATGTTCAATATCAACGTTTACCTCATCTGCATTTCCTTCAGATTCATCCATTTGTTCATCTTCTTCATCATTTCTTATTGCCCCTTCCTCTGCAACGCTATTTTGTACTTCATCATTTTCCGAATCGGATGAATCCATTATCGATTTTGTAGAATGTAGAGAAATTGGACCACTTCTTCGTATTTCAGACATGATTTAAAAAGAAAACAGATTCAAAGAACTCTGGATTTGATTCGTATCTCACGTTTCGCTCTGGAATTTGAAAGAAATTTGAAATAGGGATTTTAAGACCTATTTAAAATCCGCGAAGTTGAAAGGTTTAACGGAAAAGCGAAATCAATGTTATAACGGAGTCAACACATGTGAAATACCACAAAGAATTTAAATGAAATGCGTGGCATTGTCAAACAAATATGAAGCTGACACGTGTTAGTGGATAGAATTTTGACTCAAGTCAAAGATCTGAATAACACGCAGAGATGTTCTGATTCCATGACTCAGAAGAATTTTTCCTTGTAACCAAAATGTCATTTAAAATCAACTTCTGACTAATATAAAACGTTTTGATTATTCAGAAGAGGTTTGAACAGATAGAAGCACTTTTTATCATCAAAACTCTGTTCATATTATGATGATTTAAAAAGGATCATTTAAAATCTTATATCTGAATATGAAAAGTTTTTAATTCAGATATAGTTTGAATAACAAAAAATTTATCATTAAAAGCTTGTTCTTAGAATGATCAGCGATAAGAAATGAAAACAAATCTTTTAAGCATCACAAAATGATTTCCAAAAGAATTTTGATGCTCCCCCTTGACTTGAGCATGCATTTGACTATTAATGATACATAAAGATGAGATAAAATGATAATATAAGAAGCATAATCCATACAATTGAAGTTATTTGTATTTCTCAAAAATAAATTTTTTGAAAGTTAGATTGCTGAAGTATGGACTCAGAATCTCTGACCTTAAGATTCAGAGGTTCTGATCTCAAGACTCAGAAGTTCTGAACTCAAGACTCAGAAGTTTGGAACTCAAGACTCAGAAGTTCTGAACTCAAGACTCAGAAGTTCTGAACTCAAGACTCAGAAGTTCTGAACTCAAGACTCAGAAGTTCTGAACTCAAGACTCAGATATCCGATCTTAAGACTCAGACGTTCTGAACTCAAGACTCAGATTTCTGATTTTAAGACTCAGAAGTTCTGATCTTAATATTCCGAAATGCTGATTCTTAAGACTCAGAGTTCTGAGTACACTACTCAGACAATTTTACTTAGAAAAATTTAGCATTTTTAGGAAAAAAATATTTTCAATTAGGCAGATTAAGCATTCCTATTTTACATATGAGAAAAGAAAACCTTTTGTGATCAAGAGGCTTTGTGAACAAGTCAGCCAATTGATACTTTGTATGCACAAAGTGCATCTCTATAGTTCCTTTTTCCACATAATCCTTTATAAAATGATACCTCACATCTATATGTTTAGTCTTTGAATGTTGAACAGGGTTCTGAGTAATGGCAATTGCACTTTCTGAGTCACAATAGATGGGAATCTTGTTAAGCTGATATCCATAGTCCATGAGTTGTGTTCTCATCCACAATGTTTGAGAGCATGAAGCAGCAGCAGCAACATACTCTGCTTCAGCAGTTGAAGTGGATACACAATTCTGCTTCTTTGATGCCCAACTCACTATTTTATCTCCCAAAAAGTGACAAGCACCAGATGTACTCTTTCTGTCCAACCTACTTCCTGCATGATCAGCATCAGTGAAAGCAGTCAATTTGAAGTCAGTTTCTTTTGGATACCATAAACCTAGATCAGGTGTTCATTTGAGATATCTTAAAATCCTTTTGACAGCCAACATATGTGACTCTTTCGGGTTAGATTGAAATCTAGCACAGAAACAGGTAGAAAACATGATATCTGGTCTACTTGCAGTCAAATAAAGTAATGATCCAATCATGCCTCTATAAAGTTTGATATCTGCTGAAACACCTTTGAGATCAGCATCTAACTTTATGTTAGTTGCCATAGGTGTTCTCATAGAAGCACAATCAGACATTTTGAACTTTTTCAGAATATCTCTGACATATTTTCCTTGATTTATAAAAATACCTTTTGGTTATTGTTTGACTTGAAGACCAAGGAAAAAATTCAGTTCACCCATCATGCTCATTTCAAATTCAGATGACATGATTTTTGAAAAATTATCACATAATTCTGGACTGGTAGAACCAAATATTATGTCATCAACATAAATCTGAATCAGAATCAAATCATCACCCTGTTTCTTTAAAAACAAAGTTGTGTCAATCTTACCTTTCTTGAATCCTGAACCTAACAAGTGTTTAGTAAGAGTGTCATACCAGGCTCGTGGTGCTTGTTTTAGACCATATAAAGCTTTGTCTAAAATATAAACATGATCAGGGAATTCTGGATCAACAAAACCTTCAGGTTGATGGACATACACCTCTTCATTAAGTTTGCCATTTAGAAAGGCTGATTTGACATCCATTTGATACACTTTGAAGTTTTTATGTGCAGCATAGGCTAAAAATATTCTGATTGCCTCTATTCTTGCCACTGGTGCAAATGTCTCATCATAATCAATTCCCTCTTGTTGACAGTATCCCTTAGCAACCAATCTTGCCTTGTTTCTGATGACAACACCTGATTCATCCTTTTTGTTTCTGAATACCCATTTAGTTCCAATAATAGATTTACCTTCAGGCTTTGGAATGACTCTCCAAACTTTATTTCTTTCAAATTGAAGCAATTCCTCTTGCATTGCTGAAATCCAGTCTGGATCCTCTAGGGCTTCATTAGCTTTCTTTGGTTCAATCACACTTAAGAAACCAGCAAACATTGCTTCATTTGTTGTGGCTGATCTGGTTTTTACTCCTGCTGAAGGATCACCTATTACTTGATGAATAGGATGATTTTTAGTCTATTTATTTGCACTAGGAAGTACATCAATCTCTGAATAATTGTTGTTTGCATCATTCTCATCAATGATTGCTTGTAATTCTGAACTGTCCCCTTGTTCTGATGTATGAATAGGAGTCATATCCAAGTTTGGGTGTTGATTAATGAAGTCAGAATTCTGAGTAACTTGTTCAGAGTTCTGAATACAAGAATCAGAATTCTGATTACACGGTTCAGAATTTTCACCACTTGTATTTATTAGATTTGGACATTCCTCTGATGGACCTTTGTCAGAAGTTACAGTTGATTGAACTATTTCTGGAATCTTATTTTTCATCTCTTTGACCATCTTTGGGTTTTCATATTCTGCATAAGAATCAGGAATTAGTTCACTAAAAGCATCCTTAAACAGTAAATTGAGTTCTGAACAAATAGGATTAGAATCTGTATCAGAAGTCATTTTTGTCTTGTTTAGCATGAGTCTGTCTTGTTCAGAAGTCCGCATTCTGGCTTCATCAAAAGTTACATTTATGCTCTCCATCATCCTCTTGGTTCTTTTATTGTAGATTCTGAATGCTTTGGAAGTTAAAGAATAACCCACAAAATATCCCTCATCTGCCTTTTTATCAAATTTGGCAAGATTTTCTCTGTCTCTATGAACATAGCACCTGCAACCAAAAACATGAAAGAATTTGATTAATGGTTTTCTTTTATTTATCAGTTCATAAGCAGTCTTATTTAATCTCTTATTGATTAAGGTTCTATTTTGTGTAAAACACGCAGTTGCAATTGCTTCAGCCCATAGGAAAGTAGGAAGATTTGCATAAGCCAGCATTGTTCTCGCAGCTTCAACTAGAGTTCTATTCTTCCTTTCAACAACAACATTTTGTTGAGGAGTTCTGACAGCAGAAAAATTGTGAGAAATCCCAGAACTTTCTAAAAAATTCTGAAGAGTCTCATTTCTGAACTCTGTTCCATTATCACTTCTGATTTTCTGAACTGGAAGTTGTAAGAGAACTTGAATCCTTTTGATAAAATTTATCAATGTAGTAGCAGCTTCTGACTTAGCTCTTAGGAACTCAACCCATGTGTATCTGGAGAATTCATCAACAATCACAAGCATATATTTCTTTCCTCCCATAGATTGAACTGAAATTGGACCACAAAGATCAGTATGAATCATTTCTAATGGTGCTTTGCAAGATGAGTCCATTTTTAATTTGTGAGAATTCTTTTTCATCTTGCCCATTTCACAAGCTGAGCATAATGATTCTTTTTCAAATTTAAGCTTTGGTAAGCCTTTAACCAGATGTTTTGCAACAAGATTATTAAGATCTTTGAAATTCAGATGAGAACATCTTCTGTGCCAAAGCCAGCATTCATTTGCAGTTGATTTTGATAAAAGACAAACTGTATTTAATGTTTTCAATTTTGAAAAATTAACTACAAATAAGTCCATATGTCTTTTGGCCCAGAAGACTTTAACATCATTTTCAGTTAAAATCATGCAACCTGTTATTTGAAACTTAATTTGACAAAGACTGTCTAAAAACTGACTTATGCTGAAAAGATTATGCTGTAATCCTTCAACATAGAAAACCTTTTGGATAGTCAGATCCCCTTTAGTTAAATCTCCATAACCTTTGACTTGTCCTTTGCTGTTATTTCCAAAGTTCAGCATTCATTTGCAGTTGATTTTGATAAAAGACAAACTGTATTTAATGTTTTCAATTTTGAAAAATTAACTACAAATAAGTCCATATGTCTTTTGGCCCAGAAGACTTTAACATCATTTTCAGTTAAAATCATGCAACCTGTTATTTGAAACTTAATTTGACAAAGACTGTCTAAAAACTGACTTATGCTGAAAAGATTATGCTGTAATCCTTCAACATAGAAAACCTTTTGGATAGTCAGATCCCCTTTAGTTAAATCTCCATAACCTTTGACTTGTCCTTTGCTGTTATTTCCAAAGTTTACTGCTCCTCCAGCCTTTTCTGTGAAGTTTGATAGAAAAGACTTCTGACCTGTCATGTGTCTTGAAGCTCCTGAATCTAAAAACCACACATGACAGCCCTGCAAAAGGATCAGTTAGGTTTAGGTACCCATTTTGGAATGGGTCCATCTTTGTTAGCTTTGTCATTTGATTTAACATTAGTACCTTTTACTCTCCACTCAAAATCTTTCTTCAAGCACCACTTTCCTTGAACTTTTATGAAGTCAGAACATTTTCTGCTTACAAGCTTGTTCAAATTCTTTTTGAGAGTTGTAACTCTTGGTTTTGCTATATTTTCAACTTTCTTTTCTTTTATCTTTTCTTTCTTCTGAGTCTGAGGAACAAAAAATTTCTTCTTTTCTGTATTTTGAGAAACAGAAACTTTCTGAATATCTTTTCTTATGTATGAATCAGAAGTTATTTTGACTTGACATTTATGAGAATATTGGAATGAATCATTTTTACATCTAACACAAACAAGATTTTTCTTTGCAAGTGACAATAAATCTGAGACATAGATCATTTCATTTTTATTGATATTGTTCAGAGTACAATTGCCCTTATTACAAGAATTTCTAGCTTTGAGTTCAGACGTAGATTTCATTCTAAGCTTCTCAAGATCCCTTTTCAGATCATTCAACTTTGCAAGATCATCTTTCCTTTTGCTTTCTTCTTTTTCTGAAAAATTCAAATTCTTTTTGTTATAAGAATTAGATGATTCACCTTTTTCATATGTACTTGATTCATTAAAGAATTTATCATTTTCTCTTGAAGCATTAATTTTAAAAAGATCATACTCAGTCTTCAGTTTTTCAAGCTCTGTTATTTTCTGAATAAAAATATTCTTTTCTTTCAAAGCTTCTTCAAGTTTAGTATCCACCTCACAGAAATCATTTTCAAGTTCATCATAAGCTTTCCTTAAGTCCTCAAGTTCTTGACTCACAAGATTAAATCTCTTTTCAAGTTGCAAAAATTCATCTGATTTTGTTTCAGAAGATCTAGTTGAATCAGACTTCTGACTACTTGAGTCAGAGTTCTGATTTACAGACTCAGATGTCTGATCTTTAGGCTCAGAGTTCTGACTACAAAGTTCAGAATCCTGACTAGAAGTTTCAGACTTCTGATTGACTGTTTCAGAATTTTTATTTGTGTCAAATATGCTCTCAATGTCATGATATGAAAAACTTGGTTGTTTATTTTTGTAGCTGACATTTAAAGAATCATACTTGAATTTAGTATCATTGTATCTTGGCTTCTCATCTGTTGGTTTAGAAACTTCTTTCTTAACCTTTTCTTCTGAATCAACTGACTTTTCTGTTTTAGACTCAGAAATTTTCTCATCTGACTTTTTAGAGTTTGGTCTTTGCAAATTGTCAGAACTTGTTATAGAACTAACAGGTCTTATGAAAACTTCAACAATTTCTGGGATTTTTGGCTTAGAAATTTGAAGTTTTTCATACAAGTTGATTGGAGCTCTTTTTAAAGTGACATTTTCTTCCAATCCCAATCCCTTCTTTGGGTTGTAAAATCTTGTATCTTTAACATTGCTTAACAAAAGATTTAGTGTTTGCTGAGTCTGACCCCTTTTCAAATTCAGATCTTCTAATTCTTTAATTTTGGTGTATAAATTCTTTCTTTCTTCAAATAACATATCAAATTTTATTTGTAAATCACCTTTTTCATCTTTTATTTTTGAAAACTCAACTTTTAGTTCAGAAAGCCTTTTCATCAAATCAGAATTTTCATCTTTAACTTTTTGTTTCTCAGCCTCAGATTCTTCATATTGTTCTTTTATTACTTCTTTTTCAATTCTGAATTTGTTAACCAAATTTCTTTCTCCTTTTATCTGTTTTCTTAGATTAGCAAATTCAGTTTTCATTTCACCAATCTGTGTCATTAATTCTACTTCAAGTGAAGAATGTACCTCAGCAGATGACTCAGAATCAGCATCTTCAAAATCAGAATCATCCTCATTCCTCATTTTTGCCATATAGCTCTGCATCTGTGGAAAGTTGATATGATCATCTTCATCAGAAGTATAGTACAACCAATTCTCTTGTTCAGCCAATAAAGCAATTTTATCATCTCTCTTCTTTGCAAGCTGAGCCTTCTTGGTGTAGTACTCATAGTCTTTCACAATTTTAACTCTGCAATCTTTAGCATAGTGGCCAGATTTTCCACACTTGAAACACAGATTCTTTTCTTTTCTCTCATCCTTCTCTTCATTGTTTTCTTCTCTGTCTTCTTTCTTCTTATAATCTGAACTCCCAACTCTCTTATAATTTCCATGAAATCTACCCTTCCCATACCTTTTATTGAAAGTATTTGTCAACAAAGCTAGTTTCTCAGCCATTATCTTGATATCTTCATCATCTTCTGATCCTTCTTCCTTGTCAGATTCTTCCAGATTTGGTATCTCTGATAGATATGCAGTCTTTTTGGTTGCTTTGATTGCTTTGGACTTTGATAAGAACGCTAACTGATCAGCAACATTTTTCTTCTCTTCCACAACTAACTTGACAGAGTCTTCATGTTGATTAAGAACACAGAATAGATCATTTAAGTCTTCTTCACACATATCCTTGTTCATTTGCAGACTTATAGCAAATGATGACCATTCTGAATTTAGACTGTTCAGAAATTTGTAATTTATTTCAGACTTCGTTTTCTTCAGTCCATTTCTTCTCAAGTCATTTAGAATAGTGCAAAATTTACTATATGTATGTGTCAAACTTTCTGACTCTTTTGCTTTGAACCTTTCATAAGCATTTATGCTTTGATTTAACTTTGCCTGAATAGATCTCACAGTTCCTAACATTTGCCTTTCCAATTCGTCCCACCTTTCTTTAGCTGATGATCCACTGTCAATCCTGTTAAGAACCTCATTTGGGACAGCCAAAGTCATCAAAGTAATTGCTCTTTTGTCAATAGCATGCCTATTCTTCTGTTCAGCTGTGTATTGGGAATAACTCTTTTTCACCCTGGTCGCTGGAATTTCTGGAGTTGTCTCTGTAGCAGGGGTTGCAGCAACATCGATGTACACTTCAATTGGACCTTCTCGAATAGAGACCATTAGATTTTCATCGATATTGTCTAGGAATTGGATCATACGAATTTTCCATTGCTGATACTCTTCTGGTATAAGAACCGGCGGTTTGGTTTCAGATCCCATGGCTAGATATTCTTTAGAAGACATGATTGTAAGTAAATTCAACAGAAAGACAAATTCGAGTTTCTTGATCGAAATGTAACAGGAAATTCAAGAATTGCCAAGAATTCAAGAACTAGCCCTAGCAGCGGAATCGAATTTTGAATGAATCAAGAAATCTTCAAGAAATTTATCAATTGATCTTCGCGATAACAATCTTGAACGAATTTGTTTGTTGATTAGCTCTGATACCAATTGAAAGAACAGGATCTAATCTTACAATCAATATAGAAAGCAGTAATTAAGAAGTTGTATGATCAAGCCCAATTGTATTCAATGATGAACAGAATTACAGATCTAAGAGAGAGAGAATCTCAAAGATTACAAGGAATGAATACAAAGTTATAGCGGAAAAATCAATCAGTTAGCAACACAGAGCTAACTACTATTTATACTGCAACGGACATCTTAAAGCTACAGTACAAAGAAGAAAGACTAATAAGAACATAACACGTGTCCTAATTAGTTTATAAAATACTAAGTAAAGTATTTCGTCATAAGTTCTGAACAGGTAGTTCAGAACTTCTGAACATTCTTCTGATAAAGCTTCTCAGATCTTCTGACTCCTTAACTCAGACATCTGACTTCTCTTTCCACTGATCAATACTTCTGAACTTTCTCAGTCAGACCTCTGACTTCTCTACTCAGAACATCTGAGTCTTCTTATCAGATCTTCAACACTTGGTTTATTGACAAAACTTCAGATCTAACATAGTTTCAATGGGTATGACAGAGATATTTGTTTTGACAGTTCTGAACCTTCTCAACTTTGGCTTTAAAGAATCTGAAACATCATTTTCCTCGATAACTTTCAACAAATCTTCCTCAAAAGATGTTCTTATGGATTCAGGGGTAGGAGAGAAGACGAGGGCTTCTGGATTGAGTTTGCTCTGTGGGATTTCAACAGAGGACTCAGTCACAGAAGTAACAAACTTCTGTCCTTTGAATGAGTTGAAGTTAAAAATCACTTTTGTATCCAAGTCCTTGACAGAGTTAGGAAGTATGATTCTAGCTCTTCCTTGATCAAGAATAAACTCTGAAGATGGTCTTAAAACCTTTTCATGATCAGAGGAATCATAGCTGACGTTCCTAAAGTCAAGATTTCTTGGTTTTGAGGAAGCATCTGAAGTTTTGGTTCTTTTGAAAACAGCATTACCAGATATCACGTCCTATTGGATTTTACAACACAAAAGGCATAGGACAGAGATGTCTTCTTCCTTTCGTCATAGGGAGCAAGGTCATAGAAACCAAGACCTTGCGTATCCATCTGTGAATTTATCTTGATGTGCACATCTTGTGCATCCTGGTACTTTTTAATCTGAATTTCTTTTCTCTATAGGGATTGATGCATAATTTCCTTTTCTCTTTGAAAATAATCAGCTAGAGCAACAGAATTAAGGCTCTCTGTTTCAGACTTTTTCAATTTTTCAGACTTCTGTTTCAAAACGTTTTCATATTCGTAAATTTAGTCAGAAAACAGGCTCTCTTTCTTCTTTTGCAAGATTTCTAGCTCAGATTTTTCTTTGAAGATTCCTTCCTTTTCTTGTTCCAAGAGAGTTTTCTCTCTCTTGTAAAAGGACAGATCCTTCTGAGCTAGCTTTCTTAGCTCTTTTTCTTCAGAAAGTATTTGTTTAAGAAGTTGAAATTCCTCATTCAGCATAGAAACATGCATTTCTAATTCTGAGTCAGACTTGGATTCAGATGAACATACCTTGGCACTGGGTCTGGTGATCTCCAGCGCTCTGTCGTCAGACTCTGTCGTAGTAAGAGCAAATGCATGAGCTAGATCTTCTTCTTCTGTTGTTCCCTTCGTTATCTCTGTTTCTCCAGTCATCCAGTCAACAGTTTCTTCTAAACTTTCATCATCCACATCAACTCCACAAAAGTTGGCTTGTTCTAGTTCATCATCAGAAGATGAATCAGAAACCCAGTTCTCCATTTCAGCAACATAGCTTCTTTCTCTGTAGTTGTACTTGTATTTGTTCTTGTAGTAGTCCTGGTCTTTTACCAGTTTGCCTCTACAATTAACAGAGAAGTGCCCAGGTTTGCCACATCTGAAGCAACGTCCATCATTTTGATTGATGGGTTGGGCAGCATCGGCCTTCTGTTGTGCTGGTGGATTTTCTCTTCTGTTTTGTGGAGGTTGTCTTTGTTCTCTGGTAACTCTGTTGTTACTTTGTTCTGGTGCAGCGTATTCTCTTCTGTCTTCTTTTCTCTCATATCTACCTCTTCTGTCAAACTTATTGCCAAATCTCTTGTTAAATTGTTGAGTTATTAGAGCAAGAGATTGAGCAAAAGCTTGAATGTCATCATCCTCTGATGAGCTTTCCTCTGTATCACTCTCTGCAACTAAACTTTTCTTTCCTTTCTTTTTAACTGACTTATCTTTCTTTTTCTCTCTGTTTGAACTCTTTCTGTTGGACTTTTCTGATGTGGTTTTCTTAGAATCAGAAACTAAAGCGATTGGGCCAGCAATGGTAGATTTGCCTTTTTGCTTGACAACATCCTTCTCTTGTGCGGCCAAAGTGCCATACACATCTGTTAGAGACCATGCATCTAAGTCCTGGTTAGCTTGTAAAGACATGGACAGATTTAACCATTCATCATTAAAACTTTTCAAAAACAGAACATTGTTATCTTCCTTCGACCTGACAACCCCACATTTTTTGCATTTGTTGATCAACACATTAAATTTGTTGTAGGTTTGTTGTAAGGTTTCCTCAGGAAATGCCTTAAAATCGTTGTATTCATTTATACATTGGGTTCTTCTGTTCTTTTGGGTCTTGATACCACTTTCAAGTTGGTTAAGAAGTTGATCCCAGATTTCCTTAGCAGTAACACATGAATCTAGTTCTTGAAATATTTCATTTGGAATGGCCATTATCAGTAGTCTGACTGCTTTAAGATCATTTTCCATTTTTAGATTTTCCTCATCAGTAAAACTTGTGGTTTTAATCTCATAATGAGCTGGAATCTCAGCAGTAGTTCCTGTTGCGGGTACACGAGGAACCAAAACCATGGGTTGGTATGGTCCATCCGTGACAGATCGCATTAAGTCTTTATCCATACCATCGAAAAAGTTAACCATCCTGATCTTCCACTGAGCATATTCATCTCTCAGAAGAGTAGGAGGTTTTGTTAAAGAACCAGCAGTATAGATAGCATTTATACCGTTGTTCGCCATTTTTGAGAAAAACAGAGTACCGCTTTTACAAAAAGAGTTTCAACTAGAAGATGAGTTTTAAATAGTAACCAATGGAACAGTAACTTTTTAGAGAAACGTGTAAACTAAACTAGAAAGCTTTAAACACAGTTATATGAGCTATGAAAGCTTGTTTAGACTAGGAAGCAGTAAAAACAGAGTATGTAATTAAGCTTTTAAAGACACACAAACACAATCAACAACAGTGAGTCAACCTTGGTAGATTGGATCGTTTGGTTTAAGAAAACCAAAGAAGCTCTGATACCAATTGTAGGTTCCCAGATTCACGTTGTATCATATTAATGGTAGTGAAATAGACAGCGGAAGCATATTAAATAAAGCCATTAAAATGAGTGATTGTGTAAACGATAAATGAACTATGAGAATCAAATATTGAACAGTAAATGATAACAAGATCAGATATAAAAGCTGCTCATATATTGATAATGAATCACACCAAGAACATGTTCAAGTGTGTTCGGAAATCTCATAGGACAACAATATCGTACGGAGGTAGTGCTCGGGATTGCTGCAGTGTGTGCTTAAACAATTGTGGAAAACTACTCTTCCCAAAGCTTACAATTGTTTATTCCACTACCACTCTATTTATAGCCCTGGAGAAGTGAAGGCAGTGTACTATCGTACCCTAGAATGACACGTGGAAAGTGTGTCTCCTATTTTTAGGGCATACGTGGAAAGTATGGACACTTGTCTAACACTTGGGATTTCCTACGAGACTTAGGCTGACATAGGTCTTCACTTCACCAGAGCTCTTTCGCAAGAGCTCTGTTGGTCTTCTGTTAAACACTTGTTCTTCTGTTGGAAGTCTTCGACAGAGCTCTGTTGAGCTCCGTTGGTCTTCTTGAACTTCTTCCGAATCTTCTGTCTGATCTCTGTTGGTCTTCTGACTTGAACTATTTTCAATACTTTTACATAACAGATACTTGGGGCCAACAAGATGTGTTGGACTCTCTTCATGTCCACGCAAGTGAGACCTTATGCTACTAGGTCATCCCATTGCCCCTGACTTGCGCAATCCCTACAAGATATTCTGAAAATCTTAGGTCTAAGGTAATGGTCTCCTAATTTTTGTGCCATAGAGGAATCACCGTATGGTTGTTCTAGTGTACCCCGGGGAGAATGGGTACGAAGTTCAATGTCCATGTACCCTTGAGAGGATATGTCCAGATTTTGGGTTTCCCTTAGCTTGTGCACTTCAGAGCCTAAAAAAGGTGCCTCTGGATGGTTTGGCTGGTTTGGGTTCGGGGTGTGCACCTCTTCTTCAATATCCTTGATGTGGGACCATCCGGGATATATAATGCGGTTTCATTTGTGGTTGGGATAGGAGTCCTAAAATAGACATGCGTGTTCAGAGGAACATCTTTTTCTAAGCTCTCTGTTCTCTCGACTCCTATTGGGTCAGAAAACTTTGGACTGTCACTCTATGTTCTCTCTCTCTCTCTCTCTCTCTCTCTCTCTCTCTCTCTCTCACCCTCTTCACAGCTACCCGAACTCTCTGTTTTAGCTTCTAAAGAGTTAACTCCTGCTCTCTCTGAGGTGGCTCCCTCTGTGGGTACTCCATCCTCTGGTATATCTCCCTGAGTGCTCTATGATATTTCATAGTCTACAGGCTCAGGTCCTAAGTGCATTGGGGATCCCACCTCAGGTTCTTGAGGATGGGCAACACGTTGATAGAGGGCTAACGTAAGAGAGTTATCAGCAAGTATTACCAGCATCGTCTTGGGGACTCTTTTGCAGCCTGGATAAGGGCCTTGGATGGTTGGTTTGAATGAGTTCATTATCCAGATAGGGTCTTCTTTCTTTGGGCTGTCCTCTCTTAACTGTAACTTCTGGAACGCTGCTCTGATGACCAAGGAGATAATTCTTGGGAACATGATTGGCGTCAGGGCGTTGTCTTTCCCCACTTCCTTGCCGTTGGCCAATGTTTTGTTTTTCCTTTCTACCACCGTGTAGATTTCATCGAATAGGATCCCTTCAATTTCAAAATTCCTCTTGAAGTAGAGGCCATACATAAGGATTAAGATGGCAGGGCTAGTTTGGTCTAGACTACCATTTTTGCATGAGAGGTTTTTGTTGAGTATACAGAATATAATGTTCCAGATTGGTGGCAAAAACTTTCTCCTAAACTCACTAACTCTTGTAATGGGTTGGTTGTATCCTAGGTGCTTGACAAATTCAATTAGGGTTTCATTTTCAGGAGGTTGTTCAAAAGATTGAATTCCTAAGTCTGAGGTTGTACAAGTTTAAAGATTCTCCTAAGGGTTTGAGGCCTGATTCGAACAGATCCTCCACCTTGTTCACATTGTACATAGCCCACGATTCCACCTTGGGCTTCAACGAATTCAGATGTTGACCACCATTGTTGCACGTACAAGACAAGAACATTGTTGTCCACTATTGTTAAGACATGAACCAGTTTAGAACGAGAGAAGAACTTGACTATGATGTGGTAGAGTTCATCATATCGAGTAGGGGAAAGATCATCATGGAAATTGTTGCTTTTGATTGGGATGTCGAGGATGTTGATGTTGTTGTTGGGGACGATTCGGCTGGAGTCGGTTGAGTTGTTTTGTGCGGCCAATGTTGCAGGTTCTTTGAAGCTTGAAAAGTTTTAGAGAGGGAAAAATTGCTTAGGGTATTTTGAAAGCGTAAATAGTAAAATGAGGGTTTTAATCGATTTTATGCTCGAAAGGATGTAGTACTCAAGTGTCAGGAGTGTGGAATGTCGCCTGAAGAGACGTGGTGGCGTCTCAATGTCAGTTGGCCACTCGAAGATTGCCACGTGGTCTTGGAACTGACAACTTTTCTCAAATGGAACCGTCACGGAGGTTTTATGATGGGTGACAGGTTGGTGACTTTCATAAAATAACCCGCACTCTGACTAGGTTTGATTTCAGAAAAGCGTATAAAGGTTTTCTGAAAGACAGAGGCTCAAGTTGCCTCTGAAGTGGATTTAAGTTGCATTTCCTCAAGATGTTTCACCTTTTATACCTAAAATCATTTAAAATCCTTATTCTTATTAGGAAGTAAGCTGAAAACTATTTATACAAGGATCAGATTCTGAAAAACGTTGACAGAGGCTCTGATGAAAGATCAGAGGCTTTGACAAACGTTCAAATACCTGATTTTGATGAAAACGTTCAGAGATATATTCAAAGTTGTTTGAATCAGAATAGGTTTTCCCTTCTCAAAAAATATTTTCCTCATAAGCTCATTACCTGGCAAGTCAGAAGTTTTGATTGTTATAATTCAGAGTGCTCTGATGATATGTCAGAGACTCTGAGTTAGAATATTCAGAGTTTCTGAAATATTAACTTGCTCCCCCTTGAATGTTGATCTATATTCTTGAATCTACATTTTCTTAGGTCCCCCTTAAATTATGCTTGGATCAAGGAAATGATAAGATTTGCCAAAATAATTTAACAAACCACAAAACAAAACGAGGCTATGATGGACAGATAAGAGGCTCTGTAAATAAGAAATGTTGAAAGATATGTTCATGTAACTCTGAGATAAGTATCAGAGGGTCTGATGGAAATATGCTACCTAACTGTTTATCAAAGGCTCTGATGGATAGATCAGAGGCTCTGATCTCTTCTGTGGATCCCAAATTAATGCAATACAGTAGAAATCACGAATAATAATCAATAAACGCAGTATGATTTCAACTTGTCATCCATCTATTTCATAACCATTCAGAGAATTTAGAGAATATGTTTACAATGGTTAATGGATGATTTTTTCTTCTAAGCCCTCTTTCTCTAAACTGATTGTTTACGCGTAATATGAATTCTAACCTAATTTCTTAACCAAAACAACTATTTATACCAAGGCCTAAAGCCTAAGGCCCACGACCCATTAAGCTCTAAACTAAGCCCATTTAACACAATAAGGCTTTTTACAATAAATAGTTAATCTCTAATCTTTTCTTTATATCACTTTCTATATTATAGGACATTCATGGTCCTAACAATCTCCCCCTAAAGTTATATAAAGAAAAAACGGTCTTGAAAATTTTAGGTCTTGATCTTCTCTTTTTCTTGAATCTTTGAAACACTTTGGTGTTGCTTGTCTTCATGACTTTCAACTCTCCCCCTTGAATAAAGCTCTAATCTTCTTATCTTCAACTTTATCACCAGATTCAAAGAATTTGTCTTTGAACTGCGAGTTGAATTTGCTTTCAGCTTTAGCTTTAAGAACTTGTAGAACCAATATGCTCGAAGGAGGAAATTATATGTTGCGAACACCACTTGATAAGGAATTAGAAGAATCAATCAAGCAAACAACTTGTAATCTCATCAGCACGAAATACTTTAATCTTTTCAGCACAAATCATAACAATTACTCCCCCTCAACTTTTTCTAACTCCCCCTCAACATGATAATCTGTGTCTTTGAATTTTTATATCGTTTCTCCCCCTCAGGATGATTAGGAGCATCCGAAGCATCATGTAATTTCAAGGACGAAACTGGTGAGTAGCAAAATACCAGATAAATTGTTTTAGTAACCAAGGGGTAATCAACTAACACAAAAACACAAAAGTAACTGGTATCACAACAATTAAAATAATTGTGTGGCCTATGTTACGAGTTGGCATTGGGGTGTCTCTGATAGGACTTCCAGTTATCACTGAAGTAAAATTTTAATAAATTACCTCTCAAACTGTTCAGGAAATATCACGAAGATATGCAAATGGAATCACAAAGACTCGTGCATGTGTGAAAGAATTAAATTATATCGATTTGGCTCAAAAAATGATTTAATCTGAGACTCAAGTTAAAAATCAATTGACATAGTGATTATAATAAGAAGTTTGTAGACCGGAGCTGATGTCTTCCATTTTCAATATCTAAGACCTCCGAGTGAGGAATAGATAGATTATGTGCTAATTCTCCAAGAATTATTGAAACAAGCATCTTTTGTGAGATACTTGAGTGGCTAGGTGGGGTGACACGAGTTATCGACACCGGGTCCATGTCTGTTTCAATATTCATCTCCAAAGAACGAGAATGAATAGATTGTGTGGTTACCCGGATAACTGACTCGGTTTGGTAAGGACCAATAAATCCTTTAAGTCCTGTCACATCCTCACAATATTCTTTTCACTCCAAACTCATCTATCAATCTAGACCGCTCACTGTTGTTTATAAGGGATGTGTTTCTCGGGTAGGTCCTTCCGGTTCTGGATAGACAATAGAAACAAAATAAATCCTAACACTCCTTTCATGCAACGAATATAACAGTTTCGTAAATAGTGAAGTACGAGTTCTAAACTGAAATGTTTAGAAGTCGATACTTTTAAGAACGAGTCCTGATCAGAGATAATCAGAAGTCATAGTTGAAATAACAGAATTTCAATGAACAAAATCAAACGCTAAACATAATGACTCAGTAAGCACAATATTTGCAATAAATGAGACAATGATCAGAAAATTTAATTGTGAAGAACAACTCACAATTACTATATCAGACATGAAGTGAATCATTAACGAGAAATGGCGAACTTTGAGAAACAAATAGGAATTCAAACGAGTGTATTTCCATCGAAAAAATCATCAAACATATGAGACATGGAAATAACTAAGTCAAGAAAAATATTGGCCGTGGCAATCTTGGAATTTAAAATTGGAGAATAAAAACGCAAGTAAGTTATTCAGAATGAACTACCACTGACTTTGAATTCACTTAAAATCTCATGTATGTGCCAAATACCTGAGGCTCCCCCTAAAAAATAGCATAACCTTTGAATGCAGCGATGTGGAAAGAATCTTCTGAACTATACGCACATGTCATTCCTGCAAAACAGATTAGAAAGATTTTGGTATCCATCCTTTGATGGATCCTTGATGGTTAGATGTCTTATGAGGACCAGGGATACTATAAGTACCATACCAATGAGATGCATAATTCCGATCAACAAAATCATTCGAACCACATGTAGAACAACAGATACAATCCTGAGAAAGTTGAAGCAACTGTTGAATTGAGTAAACTCTTAAGGGAAACTTCACCTTTTGTTCAACAGAAGTACGAGAATTAAAAGCATCATGATTACGATTGTATGTCCTAACATGCGAAACTGAATTAGATGAATTTGTATTCGCTTTGCTTTCATTTGACTTTTTCACTACCCAAACATGTTTGAACCTTTTTCTCTGACCATTAATATTTGAAATGTCATTAAAGGTATGATCAGTTGAGTTTGAGTAGGAAGGATGTCTATCATTTGGTTGACCGGTCGGTTGCCGCGTCTGTGAATGTTTTTGTTGATCCAAACCCTTAGTGATATGTATTAATGTTTTGCCGACTCTGAGAAACACTTAGTGAAAATTGTAAGTAGACAATATGTATTAATGTTTTGCCATCAAAGAAAATATACTAAGTTTGTTTAGTATCGCTGATGAAAAACATATTTTAATTTATACTTCAGCAAACACTGTACATCAGTGAGCCCTGAGCCTATTCGACCTCACTGATGATCGCTGAATGTTCATCATATAATTGTTTATTTATGATCCCTTAACACAAGATTCGCGTCAACCAAGTTCGAAGCTAAAATCGAAGACCAATCTGAAGAACAAGTGACTAAGTCTAGTAGTGACCTGATGCAGATATCAGACAAGACAAGACTTGTCCATTCCACGCGAAGTTTCAAGTAGAAGACTTCAACGAACGCTGAACTTTATCATTCGCTGATAAAGATTCATTCAGCGAACGCTGATCATGAAGCCTGTTCTACAAGCAACTTTTGTCTTATCCCGTTGCACGCCTCCGTACGATTTTGTCAGAACGGACATCCCTTTTGTCTAGAATCGTACAACCAACTCTACAACTACACTGTTCATCATACGGCCACTAGGATGTTTGTTGAAGTCAAATCATGCAACCAATCAGAGATTGCCACGTGTAAAGGTATACTGACTTGCATTAAATGCATGCAGTATATAAAGGAAACCCTACTTCACTTTTGAAGTGCTCGACTTTTCTTCCTCGCTGAACAACTGTGTGACTAGAAAACTCTCCTTTGTTTTCTTATTTCTTTTCTCTCTATTTCTAGTGCAAGAAACATGTGCGTTCTCATAGTTTGTTTAGATTAGGTTTTTAACTTTATCTTATTCCACAACAAACTGTAAATTGTTTGATTATATCAATAAACAATTTAGAAAGATAAAAATATGTGTTTGAATTCAACCCCTCCCCCCCCCCCCCTTCTACAAACTTGTATAACCCTTCGGGACCAACAAGACGTATCAGAGCAGACTGTTTAATCTCATAAACAAGATCTTGCTTATGCTATCTCTATTTCTCTTCCTTGCTAATTTTCTAAAATGCCAAATCATCAGAATACAAATTGCATAGATAATGGCTCTCTTGCCAAACCTCCTCGATCGAATGATGCTCTTCTTAGAAGGTGTAGATCCTACTATACCATACTATGTGGAAAATAGACCTTATGTTCCCCATATGGTCTATGGTCTTGTTGCTCCCACCGCTACCACCCCTACCATCCCCGAGAGAACTCTCATCAGATAAGTTTCTTAGTGGACTGAGGAAGATAAGAAGAAGGTGGCCATTGATACAAAGGCCAGATCTATCACCTCTATGGCTCTTCCTGATGAAGTCTACCACTCCATCATGAACTTGAAAAGCTCAAAAGCCATGTGGGACACTATATGTGTTCAATATGAAGGTATTGCTGAAGTCCAGGGCTCTAGAAGAATAAACTTGGTAAGGAAATACGAAAGTTTCATCTGTGGTAAGACTGAAACTCTTTCTGAGTTCACCAACATTTTAACTATTTAATTATTGATCTAAAAATTGTTGGTAAGACCTACTCTAACTCCGAGATCCTAACAAAATTCTTGGAATGTCTTCCTAAAAGCTGGGATAATTATACCATGTGTCTTAAGCTCTCTAAGGATCTAAAGTTCATGACCCTTGCTACCTTATTTGGCACTATGCTCAATCATGAGCAGTCGTGTCAACTTAAGAAAAATCTTGTAAAAGATTCCAAAAGCACACCTATTGCTTTACTCTCCTCTGAGTTGATACCGGCTCAGCGATCAACAGTCACGATCACTGAAATGGAATCTAACTCTGATGATTCATCAGACGCTGATCCTTCAGAACTTGATGAGTCACTGGCAATCCCGTCAAATTCTTTCAGGAGATTTGCTAGAAAGAGTAACTTCAGAAGAAGTAAACCTATCAATATCACTGACAAGCCTAAATCTACTCATGTTGATAAGGCTACTGCTACCTGCTTTAACTGTGAAAAAGTAGGACACTTTGCTAGTGAATGCAGGTCAAAAAAAGTCTTCAAACTTTCATCTTCTTCCTTCAAGAAATCCTCTAACCCTAGGGTTAGAGATGACAAATACCAAAAGCTGAAAGAAAAGTATGCTAAGCCGAAAGCAAACAAAAAGAAAGGTAAAGGTCTGATCGCTGAAGATCATGACTGGGCTGAATCTGATGAAGAATCATCTGACTCTGAAGAAGATGAGGCTAATCGCTGCCTCATGGCCCAAATACAAGAAGAGGAAGAAAGAGCTGAAATTCCCTCTACCGCCACTTCTACCTCTCAGGTATCAAACTCTTCTACTGCTACTTCTGCCTTCCCTAAAGCTGATAGTCTTCGTGCTATCGATATATTAACCATTGATTTATATAATGCCATGAATGGCAAGACCAAAGCTGAACAAGTAAATCAAGATTTAGCTGAACAACTCAAACAATGTCATTTAAAAATTCAAGAGCTTTCATACATTGAAAATAATTTGAAAGATCAGGTCTATGTAAATCAAGTTATCAGTATCGAGCATGAACAAGCTATCGCTGAACTGAAAGCTGTTAGATCTGAGTTTTGTCAATAAACCAAGTGTTAAAAATCTGATGAGAAGGCTCAGATGTTCTGAATAGAAGAGTCAGAGTTCTGACTAAGAAGGCTCAGAAGGATTGCATTGAAGAATTGTTCAAGTATAGAAGTCTGAGAAGAAGAGTCAGAGTTCTGAGAAGCTTTATCAGAAGAACGTTCAGAAGTTTTGAACAAGCTGTTCAGAACTTATAACTAGATACTTTCCTTAGTGTTTAGTTAACTAATTAGGACACGTGTATTGTTCCTATTAGTCATTCATATTTGTACTGTAGCTTTAATATTTCCATTACAGTATAAATAGAGTGGTTAGCACTACATAGCTAACTGATTTTCCCGAATATCGTTGTATTCATCCTTTGTAATCTTTGAGACTATTTCTCTCTAAGATCTGTAATTCTGTTCATCATTGAATACAATTGGGCTTTATCATACAACTTCTCAATTAATGTTTTCTATATTGATTGTAAGATTAGATCCTGAACTTTCAATTGGTATCAGAGTCAATCAACAAACAAATTTGTTCAAGATTGTGATCGCGAAGATCTGTTGATCAATTTCTTGAAGATTTCTTGATTCGTGCAAAATCGATTCCGCTGCTAGGGCTAGTTCTTGAATTCTTGGCAATTCTTGAATTAACCGTTACCTTTCGATCAAGAAACTCGAATTTGTCTCTCTGTTGAATACTCTTACAATCATGTCTTCTAAAGAATATCTAGCCATGGGATCTAAAACGAAGCCACCTGTTCTAATACCTGAGGAGTACCAGCAATGGAAAATACGAATGATCCAAATCTTGGATAACATAGACGAGAATCTGATGGTCTCGATCCGAGAAGGTCCTATCGAGGTATACATCGATGTGGAAGCAACTCCTGCGACAGAAACAACTCCAGAAATACCGGCAACAAGGGTGAAAAAGAACTATTCTCAATACACAGCTGAACAGAAGAATAGGCATGCAATCGACAAAAGAGCAATCACATTGATGACACTTGCAGTTCCAAATGAAGTTCTCAACAGGATTGACAGTGGTTCATCCGCCAAGGAAATGTGGGATGAACTGGAAAGACAAATGTTAGGTACTGTCAGATCAATTCAAGCGAAGTTGAATCAAAGCATAAATGCTTATGAACGATTCAAGGCAAAAGAATCTGAAAGCTTAACTCAGACGTATAGTAAATTTTGTACTATACTGAATGATCAGAGAAGGAATGGGCTGAAAAAGACAAAGTCAGAAATAAACTACAAATTTCTGAATAGTTTAAACTCTGAGTGGTCATCATTTGCTATAAGTCTACAAATGAACAAGGATATGTGTGAAGAAGATCTAAATGATCTATTTTGTGTTCTTAATCAGCATGAGGACTCTGTGAAAGTTGTGGTTGAAGAGAAGAAGAGTGTTGCAGAACAATTAGCTTTTTTGTCAAAGGCCAAAACTGTGAAAGCACCCAAGAAGGCTGCATATATATCTGAGATACCTAATCTGGAGGAGTCTGACAAGGAAGAAGGATCAGAAGATGATGAAGATATAAAAATGATTGCTGAAAAGCTAGCCTTGTTGACTAACACTTTCAACAAGAGGTATGGAAAAGGAAAATTTTAGGGCAAGTATAGGAAAGAGCAGGGAGGTTCAGACTACAAGAAAAGAGAAGAGAGAGGAGAGAGTAAGTATGAAAAGAAGGAAGAAAGAAGGGAAGAAAGTAGAGAAGAGAAGGAAGAAAGAAAAGAAAAGAATTTGTGCTTCAAGTGTGGAAAGTCTGGCCATTTTGCAAAGGATTGCAAAGTGAAAATAGTGAAAGATTATGAGTACTATACCAAGAAGGCTCAGCTGGCAAAGAAAAGAGATGAAGAAGTGGCAATGTTAGCTGAACAAGAAAACTGGTTGTACTACACTTCAGATGAAGATGACTGTATTCACTTTTCTCAGATGCAAAGTTATATGGCAAAGATGAAGAATGAGGATGATTCTGACTTTGAAGATGCTGATTCTGAGTCATCTGCTGAGGTACATTCTGCACTTGAAATAGACTTAATGACACAGATTGGAGAAATGAAAACTGAATTTGTTAAATTAAGAAAACAAATAAAAGGAGAAAGAAACTTAGTTAACAAATTCAGAATTGAAAAAGAGGTGATAAAAGAACAATATGAGGAATATGAGGTTGAGAAACCGAAAATTAAAACTGAAAATTCTGAGTTGTTGAAAAACCTTTCTGAATTAAAAATTGAGCTTTCAAAAGTTAAGGAAGAAAAGGGTGATTTACAAATAAAGTTTAATATGCTATTTGAGGAAAGAAAGAATTTATACTCTAAAATCAAAGAATTAGAAGATCTTAACTTGAAAAGAGGTCAGACTCAGCAAACATTAAATCTTCTAACAAGTAATGTTAAAGATACAAGATTTTATAATCCAAAGAAGGGATAGGGATTGGGATTGGAAGAAAATGTTGTTTTAAAAAGAGCTCCAGTCAACTTGTATGACTTTGAAAAACTTCATGTTCCAAAACCAAAAATTCCAGAAGTTGTTGAAGTTTTTAGAAGATCTGCAAGTTCTATCACAAGTTCTGACAACTTACAAAAATCAAGTTCTAAAAAGACAAAGGAAATAATTTCTGAGTCAGAAACAGAAAAGAAAGATATTTCAGAAGAAAATGTTAAGAAAGAAATTTCTGAACCAAAAGAAGAGAAACCAAAATATAATGATGCTAAATTCAAATATGACTCTTTAAATGTCAGTTACAAAAATATACAACAAAGTTTTTCACATTCTGACATAGAAAGTATATTTGATACTAGTAAGGTTTCTTATCAGTTTTCTGATTCTGAAGATCAGAAATCTGAGTTTTTTAATCAGAATTCTGAATCAAAGAGTCAGAATTCTGAATCAAAGAGTCAGAATTCTGAATCAAAGAGTCAGAATTCTGAATCAACTGAAGATTCTGAAACAAAATCAGAAGAATTTTTACAACTTGAAAAGAGGTTTACTCTTGTAAGTCAAGAACTTGAGGACTTAAGGAAAGCTTATGATGAACATGAAAATGACCTCTGTGATGTGGATTTTGATCTTAAGAATGCTTTAAAAGAGAAAAATGTTTTTATTCAGAAAATAACAGAACTTGAGAAATTCGTTAATGAATCAAGTACATATGAAAAAGGTGAATCATCTACTTGTACTTTGAAAACAAGGTAAAACAAAAAGAAGTTAAATTTTTCAGAAAAAGGTAAAACAAAAAGAAGTTAAATTTTTCAGAAAAAGAGGAAAACAAAAGGAAAGATGGTGTGAAAAGAGTTTCTGAGATGAATGAAGAGGTTCCTGCAACTGTACCAAAAGCACATAGTTATTGTGATAAATGTACTTGTACTTTGAAAAACAGCAATAAAAATGACAAGGCTTATGGTACAGATCTGTTGTTACTTGCAAAGAAAAATCTTAGTTGTGTTCAATGTAAAAGTGATTCTTTTCAATATTCTCAGAAATGTCCAATCATAATAACATCTGTTTCTTTCATAAGAAAAGATATTCAGAAAACAGAAAAGAAGAATGTTTTTATTCCTCAGAAAACAGAAAAGAAAAATGTTTCTGTACCTCAGAATACAGAAAAGAAGAAGGTTTCTGTTCCTCAAACTCAGAAGAAAAATAAGATAAAAGAAGTGAATTCTCAAATAAAAATCAAAAGAAAGAATGAGAAAGAAATTAATGTAAAAGAAAAGAAAGTTGAAAACACTGTAAAATCTAAAGTTACAACTTTCAAAAAGAAATTGAACAAGTTTGTGAACAGAAAATGTTCTGACTTCATAAACGTTCAAGGCAAGTGATGTTTAAAGAAAGATTTTGAATGGAAAGTCAAAGGTACTTATGATAAATCTAATGTCAAAGCTAACAAAGATGGACCCATTCCAAAATGGGTACCTAAAACTAACTGATCCTTTTGCAGTGCTGTCATGTGTGGTTCTTAGATTCAGGAGCTTCAAGACACATGACATGTCAGAAGTCTTTTCTATCAAACTTCACAGAAAAGGCTGGAGGAGCAGTAAACTTTGGAAATAATAGCAAAGGACAAGTCAAAGGTTATGGGGATTTAACTAAAGGGGATCTGACTATCCAAAAGGTTTTCTATGTTGAAGGATTACAACATAATCTTTTCAGCATAAGTCAGTTTTTAGACAGTCTTTGTCAAATAAAGTTTCAAATAACAGGTTGCATGATTTTAACTGAAAATGATGTTAAAGTCTTCTGGGCCAAAAGACATATGGACTTATTTGTGGTTAATTTCTCAAAATTGAAAACAATAAATCCAGTTTGTCTTTTATCAAACTCAACTGCAAATGAATGCTGGCTTTGGCACAGAAGATGTTCTCATCTAAATTTCATACTGATCTTTGTGGTCCTATTTCAGTTCAGTCTATGGGAGGAAAGAAATATATGCTTGTGATTGTTGATGAATACTCCAGATACACATGGGTTGAATTCCTAAGAGCCAAGTCAGAAGCTGCTACAACACTGATAAACTTTATCAAGAGGATTCAAGTTCTCTTACAACTCCAGTTCAGAAAATCAGAAGTGATAATGGAACAGAGTTCAGAAATGAGACTCTTCAGAACTTTTTAGAAAGTTCTGGGATTTCTCACAATTTTTCTGCTGTCAGAACTCCTCAACAAAATGGTGTTGTTGAAAGGAAAAACAGAACTCTAGTTGAAGCTACAAGAACAATGCTGGCTTATTCATATCTTCCTACCTTCCTATGGGCTGAAGCAATTGCAACTGCTTGTTTTACACAGAATAGAACTTTAATCAATAAAAGATTAAATAAGACTGCTTATGAACTGATAAATAAAAGAAAACCATTAATCAAATTCTTTCATGTTTTTGGTTGCAGGTGCTATGTCCTCAAAGACAGAGAAAATCTTGCCAAATTTGATAAAAAGGCAGATGAAGGATACTTTGTTGGTTATTCTTTAACTTCCAAAGCATTCAGAATCTACAATAGAAGAACCAAGAGGATGATGGAGAGCATAAATGTAACTTTTGATGAAGCCAAAATGAAGACTTCTGAACAAAACAGTTCAGAACTCATGCAAAACAAGACAAAGATGACTTCTGATACAAATTCTAATCCTATTTGTTCAGAACTCAATTTACTATTTAAGGATGCTTTCATTGAACTAATTTCTGATTCTTATGCAGATTATGAAAACCCAAAGATGGTCAAAGAGATGAAAAATAAGACACCATAAATAGTTCAATCAACTGTAATTTCTGATAAAGGTCCATCTGAGGAATGTCCAAATCTGATAAATACAAGTAGTGAAAATTCTGAACCGTGTATTCAGAATTCTGAACCTCGTAATCAGAATTCTGAACCTTATGGTCAGAACTCTGGTCAAGTTACTCAGAAGTCTGACTTCATTATCAGAACGAGGGGACAATTCAGAATTACATGCAATCATTGATGAGAATGATACAAACAACAATTTTTCAGAGATTGATGTGCTTCCCAGTGCAAACAAGTGGACTAAAAATCATCCTATTCATCAAGTAATAGGTGATCCATCCGCAGGAATAAAAACCAGATCAGCGACAGCAAATGAAGCTATGTTTGCAGGTTTCTTAAGTGTCATTGAACCTAAGAAAGCTAATGAAGCTCTAGAGGATCCAGATTGGATTTCAGCAATGCAAGAGGAATTGCTACAATTTGAAAGAAACAAAGTCTGGAGACTCATTCCAAGGCCTGAAGGTAAATCTATTATTGGAACTAAGTGGGTGTTCAGAAACAAAAAGGATGAGTCAGGTGTTGTTATCAGAAACAAAGCAAGATTGGTTGCTAAGGGATACTGTCAACAAGAGGGAATTGATTATGATGAGACATTTGCACCAGTGGCAAGAATAGAGGCAATCAGAATATTTTTGGCCTATGCTGCACACAAGAACTTCAAAGTGTATCAGATGGATGTTAAATCAACTTTTCTGAATGGTAAACTTAATGAAGAGGTGTATGTTCATCAACCTGAAGGTTTTGTTGATCCAGAATTTCCTGACCATGTTTATATCTTAGATAAAGCACTATATGGTCTAAAACAAGCACCAAGAGCCTGGTATGACACTCTTACTCAACACTTATTAGTTTCAGGGTTCAAGAAAGGTAAGATTGACACAACTTTGTTTTTAAAGAAACAAGGTGAGGATTTGATTCTTATTCAGATTTATGTTGATGACATAATATTTGGTTCTACCAGTCAAGAATTATGTGATAATTTCTCTAAAATCATGTCATCTGAATTTGAAATGAGCATGATGGGTGAACTGAACTTTTTCCTTGGTCTTCAAGTCAAACAGTTACCAAAAGGTATTTTTATAAATCAAGGAAAATATGTCAGAGATATTCTGAAAAAGTTCAAAATGTCTGATTGTGCTTCTATGAGAACTCCTATGGCAACAAACATAAAGTTAGATGCTGATCTCAAAGGAGTTTCAGTAGACAACAAACTCAATAGAGGCATGATTGGATCATTACTTTATCTGACTGCAAGTAGGCCTGATATTATGTTCTCTACTTGTTTTTGTGCTAGATTTCAATCCAATCCAAAACAATCTCATATGTTGGCTGTTAAAAGAATTTTAAGATATCTAAAAGGCTCACCTGATCTAGGTTTATGGTATCCTAAAGAAACTGATTTCAAATTGACTGCTTTCACTGATGCTGACCATGCAGGAAGTAGGTTGGACAGAGAGAGTACATCTGGTGCTTGCCACTTTTTGGGAGATAAAATAGTGAGTTGGGCATCAAAGAAACAGAATTGTGTGTCCACTTCAACTGCTGAAGCAGAGTATGTTGGTGCTGCTGCTTCATGCTCTCAAACTTTGTGGATGAGAACACAACTTATGGACTATGGCTATCAGCTCAACAAAATTCCCATCTATTGTGACTCAGAAAGTGCGATTGCCATTACTCAGAATCCTGTTCAACACTCAAAGACTAAGCATATAGATGTGAGGTATCATTTTATAAAGGATTATGTGGAAAAAGTAACTATAGAAATGCACTTTGTGCATAAAAAGTATCAATTGGCTGACTTATTCACAAAGCCTCTTGATCACAAAAGGTTCTCTTTTCTCATATGTAAAATAGGAATGCTTAATCTAACTAATTGAAAATATTTCTGTTTCTTAAAAATGATAAATTTTTCTAAGTAAAATTTTCTGAGTAGTGTATTCAGAACTTCTAAGTCTTAACTTCAGAAATTCTGAGCCTTAACTTCAGAACTTCTGAGTCTTGACTTCAGAACTTCTGAGTCTTGATTTCAGAACTTCTGAGTCAATACTTCAGAAATTTAACTTTTAAGAATTTATTTTTGAGAAACACAAATACTTCAATTTTTTTTTTGATTATTTCTTTTCTATTATCTTTTTACTTCATCTTTATGTATCATATATGGTCATATACATGCTAAAGTCAAGGGGGAGCATCAATATTTTTTTGAAAATTATTTCATGATGCTTAAAAGGTTTGTTTTCATTTCTTATCTCTGATCATTCAAAGAAGAACAAGCTTTTAATGATAATTTTTTTTTATTTGTTCAAACTATATCTGAATTAAAAAATTTCATATTCAGATATAAGATTTTAAATGATTTTTTTTAAATCATCATTACATGGACAAAATTTTGATGATAAAATGTGTTTCTATCTGTTCAAACTTCTTCTGAATAACTAAAAGTTTTACATTTGTCAGAAGTTGATTTTAAATAAATTTTGATTATAAGGAAAAATTCTTCTGAATCATGGATCAGAACTCTGAGTAGAACAATCAGATCTCTGATAAAGGAAAGTCAATCTACTGAGAGTGTTATTCAGATCTTTGACTTGAGTCAAAATTCTATCCACTAACACGTGTCAGCTTCATATTTGGTTGATTATGCCACGCATTTCATTTAAATCTTCTGTGGCATTTCAAATGTGTTGACTCCGTTATAACATTGATTTCGCTTTTCCGTCAAACCTTTCAACTTCGCGGATTTTAAATAGGACTTAAAATCCTTATTTCAAATTCTTTCAAATTCCAGAGCGAAAAGTGAGATACGAATCAATCCAAAGTTCTTTGAGTTTGTTTTCTTCTTAAATCATGTCTGGATTCCGAAGGAGTGGTCAAATTTCTCTACATTCTACTAAATCTATAATGGATTCATCTGATTCGGATAATGATGAAGTACAAAATAGAGCTGTTGAGGAAGAGGCAATAAGAAATGATGAATTTAATGAAGAAGATGAACAAATGGCTGAATCAGAAGGAAATGCAGATGAGGTAAATATAAATGTTGAACATGAACAGAGTGCTGCAAGTTCTATTATGTCGAATAGACCTATTTCAGTGGAAAGGGTTGTTCCTGAGAGTGAGTGGTTGAAATTATCTGAAAATAATTGTGTTATAGTATTTGAGGAAAGTCGATTTAAGCCTGAACACAGAATTATCATGGAGTTATTCAAACATCATCCTTACAGAAAATGGTTTACAATAAGCAAAAGTGTTCATGTTCAGTACATTCAACAATGGTGGAAACATCTTAGGTTAGAAGATAATAAATTTGTGTCTGAAATTGGAGGAGTGACATTTGCCTTATCCATATCTGCGTTAAGAGAAATGTTGAATCTACCAGAAAAAGATGATGTACAAAGAAGAACAGATTTTGAAGACTCACCCTTAACAGAGGAATTAATAGCAGAGTTTATGAAGTTGGGATATAATGAAGGTTTAAGGACTCTCAGTTTGTTTAGAAGGAATAAACTACCACCAATTTGGGCTTGTTTCTTTCATGTGGTAAATAAGTGTCTGTCAGGGAAGAATAGTTCTGCTGATCAGGGTTCCAAACAGATTCTTCAGATCTTTCAGGGTTTAGTGAAGAATAGGCACTACGACTACACTTCGATACTGTGGGAAGACATGAAAAATACTTTTGAGAAGAATCAGAAAGCAATTCAGAAGAAGACAAAGGATAATCCTCTGACATACATACCTTACATAAGGTATTGGCAAATTGTAATCTGGTATGCAATGCAAGAAAATAGAACCATATCAAGAAGATCAAATGAAGAGCATGGTCCTACTTTCTACTTGGGTAAGATGACCTCAGTTCCTAGACTTGAAAATTATCCAAATCACAAAACGTTGCCAAAATCCCTTAGGAATTATATACCAAGGGAGAGTGAGATTTTAAAAGCTTATTGCACCTCTATGGGAATTGAATTACCTCAAATCCCTACCCAAGAGGACCAACCTGAGAAGAGAGGTGAGGGGTCTAGTCGAATTAGAGAGGGGGAGGATGTTCAAATGGGTGAACATTCTGAGAGAATTGAGGGGGGAAATTCTGAGAGCTTGGTTAGACTTGGTGAGGAAAAACAGAATGAGGGTGGTGAGGATGAGAGATTGTTAACAGAGGTTCAAACAGAAAGAGATACCTCTGAACCAGCTAATCTTGACCAGGTAACCACAACTGCTATTGGTTCACATTTCTTGGTGTCCAATATTGAAACAAACACCATGGACCTAGTGGTGGATCTTGAACAACCCATCCATACCCACTCAGAAGCATTTAAACATGCTACTGTTTAACAAAATTCAGGGGAACCATCCCAAACTCATTTGGAGGGAGGTGATCAATCCCAACCTATTTTTCAACACATTGAGTCTGAATATCACAGTCCTATTCATATTGAGCCTGAAATTCCTTCTTACACTTGCACAAATCAGGAGTTTCGTATTCCTGAAACAACATTCATAGACATACCTAATGTTGGGTGTCGAGGATTGGATGGAAGTCCTGGTGAGGTGAACATTACAAAAGCCTCATTCAAACTTGTATCTGTTGTACAAGATGACTTTGTGTTATCGACAGGCCATGAGCCTTCTGGGCACATGAAAACTGGACCATCTGTTGGTTCAGGTTCACTATTAGAAACTTCTGAATTTGAAAAGATTCAGAAACAAAACAAGGAGATGGGGGAAAAAGTAGAAAATTTGGAGAAGAAGGTGGAGGATTTGAATGATGAGGTGATAGATTTGAAAGATGTGTTGCAGAGAAAGTTGAATTCTGTTGAAACCAAAGTAGATGATGTAAAGAAATCCTTGGATTCTCATAAAAAGGAGATCAAGGATATAATGTCTGATTTTCAAAAAGATATGTTAAAACAAATGCAAGGTATGCAGGGATCTATACTGAAAGCACTGAGTGTATCAATGGCTTCTACTTCAAAGCCTCTTGAGCCTGTTCCCGTTGCAGAAACTGACCCTGAAGGTACTTCCAATCAGAACTTGAAAAGAAAGTTTGATGATAATGAACCTCATGGTCATCAAAAGGGGGAGAAAAGACAGAGGTTAAGTTCTGATGATGACATTGGCATAGAATATTTTGAGATAGCAGATATGCACTTAGTCAGTACAAAGAATACAGAAGTTCAGACAGAGGAAGTTGTAAAAACAGTGGATACTAAGATAGTTCAAATTGATAGTTCAGATACAGAGGAAATGGAAATGGGAAACATAGATGGTGGTGACTCAGATAAAACAGAAGAATTGAAACTAGACACAGAGATGGAAGTTATTTCTACAGAGATGGAAGTTATTTCTGATGAAACTGAAGCTATTGAGGAACCAATGTTGAGATCAGAGGAAACTTTGAGGTAAGAGGAAACAGAGGAAAGTTCAGTGGTCAACATGTGTACAGATATTATTCTTTATGACAGAGATAGTGCAATGGGTACTGAATCAGAAGAAAGAAGGCTGAATGAGCAATTGATCAGAAGGATGCATAGTGAGGTAGTCAGAGCACTTAATGTTCAGAATATTCAACAAGGTGTAAAACTGATAAGGCCTATTGATCTGTTGGGAGAAGAAGATCGAACTGTTGATTATTCTCAGAAGTTTAAGCATGAGTTTCGATATAACTATGCTGATGAAATGAACACAGAAGAAGAATATGAGAAAGTGGAAGATTACTTTATGCCTTCTGAGTATATATTCAGAAAACCAATTGAGATTCCCAAGGTTAACTTGCAAATTTTGGAGGAGCCTATATGTGATTTTATCCTGGAGTTGAGTGATGTACCTCTGGCTAAACATTTTCATGATGATATTTTTCCTGAGAAAATATATGAGAATCTTTATCACACAGAAGGAGATTATGAACTTTTGGAGAGCAATGTTGATGGCTTCATGGATGACAGATCTCAGATGATTTATACAGAATCCTCAAACAGATTCAGAATTCCTGATTCATGATTACATATTCAGAAGAAAATTGAGAAAGTATTAATGTTTCAACCAGAAGAATTCAATGGTCTAATGTTTGTCAGATTGGAAGTGCTGAAAGAAAGAAATACAAAGGTTTCCATGTCCAGTTTTGATTTTCACAGATTAACTCTTGATGATCAGATCTTTCTAGTTAAGTTCTTTGCTAGTACTGAAGAAACCTTGATAGAGATTGAGTGCAGAAGAATTCTAGGGATTTATGTCAGAAATATGTACATGTATGATTTTCAATTGGCAATTGAAGGAAGAAAAGATAAATGCAATTTGAGTTGTCCAGCAATGACTTTAGGGTTTGGTGTATATTTGAAGGGGTTTATAAATGAAGGAATGGAAACTGAAGGGTTTGCATATCCAGTTCAAGGAAGACTTGAAATATTCAAACTGAAGGAATTGGTGAAGTATAGTGATGCAACTTTGAGTTGGTTACTAATTGAAATGAAAGTTAATGCTACTACTGAGAGAGAAAATCTAAAGAAAAAATGTATGAACTCTGTGGAAAGAAGATTAAATCTCAGAAGAAAAATCAGAAGCTGTGGTGAATGGTTATTATCAGAGATCAATCCTAAAAAGATACTACATAATGACTTTGTGTTTCCTGCGGAATATGAGGTGAATGAGATTCTTTCAGAAGAAGTTGAAGAAGTTCAGGACACAACTCCTCAGAATGTGCAGATAACTAGTGTTGAGCAAGTTGAACAATCTGAACCAAAAGAAGATGAGATGTCAATTGATTTGAATGGATACTTTCTTGAGTTTGATCTACCTGAGTTTTTCAAGCCTAAAGAGATACAATTTCTTGATGTATACTATGACAGACCAAAAGAGACTCAGATCTGGTTGGTAGAGAAATCAAGATTCCTTGGGAAATCAAAGCAGGCTGTATATTCAGACTTCTTAATCACAGGGATCAGAGAATTAAAAGTTAAACAATTCAGAAAGTTGGAGTACTTGTCCTTTGAAGTTTTGAGAGAAGATGGCAAAGTGTACTACTTTACTGATGCAGATTTTGAAAAGTTATCAGTAGTGGATTTCTACAGACTACATAGTATGTTGTGCTTTAAAGAATCAAGCAAAGATAAAACTGAAAGGAAGGCAAGAAGTGTGGTGATTGAAGCTATGTTTTACATCCTGAGATGGCATTGTTATACAGATTTTCAAATAGCTCTGTATTTACAAAGGCCATGTGTTTATTTGGCAAATCCCAACACAGATCATGATCAGAAAAAGGAGTTAAAGACTGGAAGTGTTCACAGATATCCAGATTTGGGAGTATTTTTGAAAAACAAGAGTGGAAAGATCTTCTTCAGAGCAAAGTAAACTGCAAAATACTGCTCTGGAACTTTAAGAATTATTAAGCATAATTTGGAGAAAAAGATGCTGAAGGTGAAGCAAGCAAATATGATTCGAGAAGCAATCAATCAGCAAGTTGAAATTATCCAAGAAATCATTGTCAAAATTGACAAGAGGCTTAATCTGAGGAATGTGCTCTTACAGAAGATTGTTCCTGCTTTGAAAGAACTGGATGATGAAAAGTTCAAGTTTATTTGACAAAAAGGGGGTGATTGTTAGATCTGAGTTTTGTCAATAAACCAAGTGTTAAAAATCTGATGAGAAGGCTCAGATGTTCTGAATAGAAGAGTCAGAGTTCTGACTAAGAAGGCTCAGAAGGATTGCATTGAAGAATTGTTCAAGTATAGAAGTCTGAGAAGAAGAGTCAGAGTTCTGAGAAGCTTTATCAGAAGAACGTTCAGAAGTTCTGAACAACCTGTTCAGAACTTATAACTAGATACTTTCCTTAGTGTTTAGTTAACTAATTAGGACACGTGTATTGTTCCTATTAGTCATTCATATTTGTACTGTAGCTTTAATATTCCCATTACAGTATAAATAGAGTGGTTAGCACTACATAGCTAACTGATTTTCCCGAATATCGTTGTATTCATCCTTTGTAATCTTTGAGACTATTTCTCTCTAAGATCTGTAATTCTGTTCATCATTGAATACAATTGGGCTTGATCATACAACTTCTCAATTACTGTTTTCTATATTGATTGTAAGATTAGATCCTGAACTTTCAAAAGCAGAAAAAGATACTGTTGAAGAATGGTATAAATCCTCAGCAGAGATCACTGAGATAATAGGTGCTCAAGTCCCTCTTAGTGACAAATGTGGTCTTGGTTACAAAGCTGACACTGAAGAACCAACCACTGATCGTTCCATGCTTAAGTTTGGAATGTTCGTGTCATCTATCCCTGACACCTCTTCATCTCAATGCTCGTCTTCTAAAGGTAAAGAAAAAGAAATTCAAAAACCTCAGAAAGTATCAAAGTACCTAAGCTGAAAGTCTCTAAAACTTCAGCGAGCCATCCCTCTGCTTCTATAACTAAGATCCCTGAATTCATTCAGCGATCTACTCCTAAACTAAGAGTGGATGTAATTGGCAAGAAATCCGAAGAACTGATAGTTCCTCCAATTTCCAGTGCCAAAGGTATTCTTGGTGCTGGCCCTGCCCATTTAAAAATATCTGCTAAGCATGCAAATGGTCTTAAAGCTACTTTTAGCTATAGGAAATGTTATCATTGTGGATTTACCGATCATATTGCTAGTAAGTGCCCCACAGCTACCAAGGCTGAGAAATTAGCCAAGGTAAAGAAGACTGCCCCCAAGGAAAAGAAGACCATCCCTGATAAAAATTAGGCCAAGGTGAAAAACACCACTGAGGTTAAGAAATTAACCAAAGTGAAGAATGTCACTGACGCTGAATCATCAAATGCTGCGAAGATTGTTGAACCTTCTACTTTCTCTACCATCACTGACAAATGTGGTCCCATAGTTAAGTGGGTACCTATTCAAAAATAATCTTCCTTTGTTTGCAGGTCTCGAAGGGTATCTGGTATCTTGATAGCGGATGCTCTCGACATATGACTGGAAAGAAAAACCTGCTCACTGAATATAAGGAAGAAAAAGGTCCCTCTGTGTAACATCCTAAATTTTCAATAATATTATTTTAATAAGAATTGGGATCTAATTGTATTTTGGTTTAAAACCTCAAATTATGTGGTAATTTTATAATTCATTAAGGTTAAAATACAAGAGATGAAAGTTTGGTGTAAATTTTGGAAATAATGAAACTTGAGGGTGCTTTTGGTTATTTGCTGAAAGTGTGTATGGATAAAAGGTTAGAGCTGAGAAATATCTCAGTACCTTGTTTGGAGTCGGCAAAGAAATTAGAGGAAAAAGGGAGAAAGAGAGAAAGAAGAGAAAGCAAGCCTTGTTCATCATTTTGGTAAGAAATTGATAGCAGTTTCTAATAAAAATTTGTGTAGTTATATGTTTGTAAAACGAACTGGATTGTGGAATAGGTTTTTGGAATAACAAACATCAGATTTGAGGAATCAGCTTGTGCAGGAAGTGGTTTTTGCAAGCAAAGGTGAGTTCATTCGATTCTTTGTAAAAATCAGTGTTTTTAAGTTATAGTAACCTTGGTATATTTGTATGAACTGACTGAGGATTGATTAGAATAAGTAGATTGAACTGATTTCGTGTTTTAAATCGATTTGAGGACTTGTTGAATGGACAGTACGCAAAACCTTGAATGTCCCGGTAGTTGGAAGTCCCGGTAGTGGCATGTCCCGGTAGTGGCAATTCCCGGTAGTGGCAACTCCCGGTGGAGTCCCGGTATGTTATATTATCAAGTCCCGGTGGTTTATCAAGTCCCGGTATGCTATTTTATTTGGAGTCCCGGTATGCTACTTTATTTGGAGTCCCGGTATTGGAAATCCCGGTATTGGTTCCTGATTTTTTTGCTGTTACGTATTGGGGTCGTTTTAAAGTGAAATATAGGGGTATGGGTACTCGTTTTGAGTGTAAAATAGTATTTGAACACTTTAAACATGTTTTTATGTGCCAATTACAAACCCAAAGTCTTGTGATTGACGTCGGTTGTTCGGATGCTTTTAGCTATGGTTTTGAATAAGGACTGAATAAGGTATTCTTAGATTTGAGAATATGTTGTGAGTTCATTCACTTCACTCTAAAATTAGCCATTGAAATTGATATAGGTATGTCTTAAACTATGTCTAAATGCTTGGGTATGATTTAATTGAAAGATAGTAGGCTCAATAACTCGATTTTGTGAACTGGCTAAATGAAGAAGATGATGAATAGTGCTTGAGCAATTATCACTTTGTTATGAAACTGATTTTAACACGAGTTGTCGATAGTGGTAAGGACTTGTCATCATCAGTAATGAGTCCAAATAGATGACTATGAGTTATGCCATGATTGATCCCCGTGCTAAATTGCAAAGAGGGGATAGTTGAGAAGTCGAGATGTCGAGAGATTAATATTCTTCATAAATGTATATATAGAATATGTTTTGAGATAAATATATTGTATGTTATGCACATATAATATTAAGAGTTATAATACTTATGTATTGTGTTGTGGTTGCTCAAAATAGGCATCCGATCATCGTAGAGCACCTGGGTACGGTCTAATGGGAACCGAGTACTCACTATTTGACCAAGGGATGTAATTTCTAGCAAATGAGAGTACTTGAATCATCGTGAGGGCCCCGGTTGTGTATCGCGATATATTAATCCCATTGGGGTCAGTGATTCTGAGGTGGTGAGGATGTGAAATGTGGAATAGGCAGATTTTGATTTGTAATTCCCATTTCGAATGGAAGATCGAAGATTTCCATATTTTTAGGGAAGATCGGAGATTTCCCAATTGTGTAAGGGAGATTAGAGATAGTCATAAAGTAATTTGTAATCTCTACTTCTGGATTAAGAAATAGGCAGGTTTTGACTTGTAATTTCTTGAATAAGAGTATTAACCTTGAATATGGGATTGTTCACGGTAAACTCTTGGTAGTAATATTATGGCTAGATGAATTAGTCATAACTATGGAAGTGGGGTAGATTCCCAGTAGTGAAAGGAGTTGTTGTACGGTAAGAAAAGGAATAATCAGGTTTGTTGTAACTTGTTTACATTGATTTTTACAAATGTTATTATTGAAACGAATGTTCTCACTAGGCGAAAGCCTAATGTTTCAAGTTGAATTTTCTTACCAGGTACAAGCTCCGGGAAGTAAGCAGGGATGTGTGATGAGAACTTTTGGAAAGATTCAAACTTAGAGATGACGGAGGATCTAGCTATTCTTTTGATGTTTTTGGGACAAAGGCTAGATAACTTAGTTAATCTGATTATGATGTATGATTAGATTAATAGGTTATTTGAGTTAGATGCATTGTAAATAAAACCTTTACAATTGATCCTCAGGTTATCAAAGTTTGAAGTTTTATGATCATAACTTGTGTATTATTCTAGGTTTAAATTGGCCCTGTTTTTAGGACGTTACAATATGGTATCAGAGCACTAGTTTAAGCGAACTAAGTATGCTGATAAGATACTTAGACTTAAGCTGTGATGGAGTAGGTTATGATATGTGAGATATGGGTAGAAGTGTTAAGACGGGATAGTCTTAGAGTTAACGGAAATACGTGAAATTAGTACTGTGACAATGGTAACGAGGATTCTCCTGTATGATATGTTCACAATTCCAATTAGCTACTGTTATTATGAATATATATTTACACGAGCGTGCTTATTTCTGAATTATTACAGTGACTAACGATCGATAAGGTACGTTTTGTATGTGTGTACGTGCATAACCATTTCTTATGGTTATCCCTTTATGTTATAATAGAATGATGGTGAATATGCCACCAAGGTCCTTTGAAGGACAGATCAGTATTGATTGGAGGTTGGAAGGATAACCTAGAATTGGCGGGACTCATGAAAGTCCGCCAAGGCAACCTTTAGTAGGTGGATTGATATGTGTGGAGATATAGTATGAGATGATTGATCAAGATGGAAATGGTATGACATGGTGGAGTATGTGGATCGTGGAATGCCAGTATAGCAAATGTTATAAGGCCGAGAGGGCGACCATTGGTCGGAAGTAGAATGTCAATGATAAGTTACGTAAGTAAGACGATTGACCTCGTTTGAGTAAGTAGCCTTCAATTGCGAGGAAAGTTTTATGCCTGGTGTTTTAGTGTGTGTTACGTGAGTTTTCATGATTTCAAACCAAATGCATAAATAACAGTTTTAGTCAAGGTTGAATTAGCATGTGCGAAAGTGTATTTAAAGAAAAGGCAATCCCATTTACGTCGCACAGCGAAATTTTTGAAGTTTCTACAAAGTATTTCTTACTTTACATGAAAAGTTGAATTGTAGCAAGAAAGATTTGGTCAGCAAAACGTTTAATAACTAACAGGAGTATGGACCTATTAAACATCATATAAATAAGTGAGAGAACCGACTAGTTTATTTCGTGTCGGTCAAACTTTTTCGAACTGTTGTCGTACGAAGAGATTTGCATTTAGTATATTACCGTCGTAACAACACTGTTTTGGTTGAGAAGGATTAAGTTTTCGGAAATATAATATGCAAACGATTCTCGAGATCGTTGTGCAGTACTTTGGGGTATGTGTGCCCAAGTTGTTCCCAGTAGGGTTATTTAAAATGAGAAAATGTGCGAAATGATTTGTCATGCATAAAGGCTATGAACTCGCTCGCTCTTAGAGTGTTACGTTATAAGCTAAGAAAGAACTCCAAGAGGAAGTTTGTAGGTTTGGTAATTGTGTTCAAATGAGAGATGAGCAGTGTGAGAGTCGAAAGTGGACTTTAGTGTCGGTTGTATGAGAGTCTGTACCCTTGTTCGCTGACTAGGAATACAGTTGCCGAGGGACGGTTGTGTCCGGAGGAAGAATTAGGTTCAGTTAGGGACCTTAAGGTTAAGGAAGTGTCGACATGTCAAATATTGACTTTGAAGTCGATAGTTGTGTAAGGTGTATGAGACCTTTCGTCTGTCATTGGGTGCGGTCTGGGTGCGTCCCGCATATGCCTGTGCGGACAGGAACAAAAACTGTGAGCGGTACCGGTATGCTGTTATGCAGAGGGTATGCGCAAAGCAAATTTTATCGTGTACGACATAGTTAAGGATTTTGAGTGATTGACGAATAAATCACTAATGAAAGAAGTTTTGATTTATTGTTGTACAAGCGAAAGATATGTAGTCAAAGCACGCTTTTAATGGTTATTGTGGATGTGCAATATTTATGATGTATTACGTTCTAAAAAAATGTGAACATGTGGGTTGGAGGATTTTGGTAAATCCGACCATGTAAAGTTTTAAGAGTGGTAAACCTTTGTTTTGGGGCCGATGGCCAATTAAGGGATTAAAAAGGGTAAAGATTTTGGGTAACAATGTATTTTGGTTTACGTAATCGTGTGAGTGACACATGTTTAACCAAACGTTTATTTTGGCCTTAAAGGCTTGATTTATATTCAAATGAGTCTTTTGAATGTTTGTCAGTTTTAGTGACTCGAGATGGAGTCTTGGATGTGTTATATGCTTATCTGCTTTCTATTTGAACAAGTGTCGGTCTTAGGTGTAAAGACTGTTTGATAAATTTCGTGTTCTTAATACCTTTGGAACTAATTAACCTTGGCGAAATATATACATTGTAGAGTATAAAAGAGTTGCATATACGTGTACATATATATATATATATATATATATATATATATATATATATATATACCTGTACAATTGACTTCGTAGGGAAAGTAGCAATGAAGGGGTCGTAGGATTATCATGCCTCGGAGCGTATGTTGCATAATGATCATTAGATCCTTTGAGTAGATGGCTCAGTTTTGAACTCAGTTGAGTCTTAAGAGCATTGACCCGCTTTGATAAGCTCGACGTAGGCTTGGGGTTGAAATTGCATGAATGATATTGTAATTGAAGTTTACTTGACGTGAATGCATTGGTTATCCTTTTGGGGTCATGTATAAATGTTAAGTCGTGAATCAGAAGTTTAAAAGTTGAAGGACCACCTTATGGGGATGGTAAGAACAGTGAAGGACTGGTGTGTTTAGATAAGTGTTTTACTTATGATGTGGAAGATTTATAAAAGATGAAGTACTAGAGATGAACAAAGGGAAGTGTATCGAAAATCGTGAGTGGTAATTCAACTAAAGTTGGGGAGGAGTTTTTTAGTGAAATAACCTCGGTTATTTGGGCGAGAAAACAGGAATATAAAATGTTTTGTGTATGAGTCTATGAGAGACCTGGTATGTGGTTAATGTTATGGGTGGAGATTATACGAACGAGTAGTGGCATGAATTGCCAAGATAGATATGTCAACTAGTATGTAATGTGAAGTCAGAAAGAGAGAGTATCCGAATGGAAGTTTTCGGGGAATCCGGATGGAAAGTACTATTTGTCAATAAAGTTGATGGAGCATGTGGCTTGTAAGTTGGTGTGGTATAGTGAAGGCAAAATCGTTAAGGAATATAAGTTGCTCCTTATGTGTGAAAGAATTGTACGAGAAAAGATTAGTTGAAGATCTAAGAATGGGTAGTAACTTCGAACGGTAATGTAGTTTCAAGATAACTTGGTTAAATATTTCAAGTTAGAAATCTTAGTGAAACTGTTTGGTTATGGTTCGTAATGAGAAAATACTATCGATATCTGGAAAGTTGGGAGAAAGAGACAAGTAATACTTGAAAGATAGTATTCCACGCTAACGTGGGGAAGAAATGATAGAAAGATTGGACTTAAGAATGTAGTCTTACTACAAGTTCATTGGAGTTATCACCTTTGATATACAACCCTTTAGTGCTTGGTTGAGACGTGTTTGTGTGGTGCGATAGTGATGTGAGAAGGTGATAGCATTTTGTGTCGAAGAAACGTGTAAGTCATGGATGCAATGATGGATTGCAGTAGTTTTTGAAGCATAATTGATGAGAAAAGTTGTTATGAGAAGGAGCGGGAATCGTTTTTAGAAAAACCTTTTGATAAATTACAATCTAAGAGGGTGAATATAGGTATAATGGTATTATATCTTTGTGTTGTTAGTGTGACTTTAGAGTCGGAAGAGAATATGTGAGATAGGTACCCTTCTTTGTTTACCTGATTTTGATTTCGGGGACGAAATCATTTTCAAGTTGGGGAGTATTGTAACATCCTAAATTTTCAATAATATTATTTTAATAAGAATTGGGATCTAATTGTATTTTGGTTTAAAACCTCGAATTATGTGGTAATTTTATAATTCATTAAGGTTAAAATACAAGAGATGAAAGTTTGGTGTAAATTTTGGAAATAATGAAACTTGAGGGTGCTTTTGGTTATTTGCTGAAAGTGTGTATGGATAAAAGGTTAGATCTGAGAAATATCTCAGTACCTTGTTTGGAGTCGGCAAAGAATTTAGAGGAAAAAGGGAGAAAGCGAGAAAGAAGAGAAAGTAAGCCTTGTTCATCATTTTGGTAAGAAATTGATAGTGGTTTCTAATAAAAAGCTGTGCAGTTATATGTTTGTAAAACGAACTGGATTGTGGAATAGGTTTTTGGAATCACAAACATCAGATTTGAGGAATCAGCTTGTGCAGGAAGTGGTTTTTTCAAGCAAAGGTGAGTTCATTCGATTCTTTGTACAAATCAGTGTTTTTAAGTTATAGTAACCTTGGTATATTTGTATGAACTGACTGAGGATTGATTAGAATGAGTAGATTGAACTGCTTTCATGTTTTAAATCGATTTGAGGACTTGTTGAACGTACAGTACGCAAAACCTTGAATGTCACGGTACTTGAATGTCCCGGTAGTTGGAAGTCCCGGTAGTGGCTTGTCCCGGTAGTGGCAAGTCCCGGTAGTGGCAAGTCCCGGTGGAGTCCCGGTATGTTATATTATCAAGACCCGGTGGTTTAACAAGTCCCGGTATGCTATTTTATTTGGAGTCCCGGTATGCTATATTAAGTCCCGGTATGCTATTTTATTTGGAGTCCCGGTATTGGAAATCCCGGTATTGGTTTCTGATTTTTTTGCTGTTACGTATTGGGGTCATTTTAAAGTGAAATATAGGGGTATGGGTACTTGTTTTGAGTGTAAAATAGCATTTGAACACTTTGAACATGTTTTTATGTACCAATTACAAACCCAAAGTCTTGTGATTGACGTCGGTTGTTCGGATGCTTTTAGCTATGGTTTTGAATAAGGACTGAATAAGGTATTCTTAGATTTGAGAATATGTTGTGAGTTTATTCACTTCACTCTCAATATAGCCATTGAAATTGATATAGGTATGTCTTAAACTATGTCTAAATGCTTGGGTATGATTTAATTGAAAGATAGTAGGCTCAATAACTCGATTTTGTGAACTGGCTAAATGAAGAAGATGATGAATAGTGGTTGAGCAATTATCACTTTGTTATGAAACTGATTTTAACATGAGTTGTCGATAGTTGTAAGGACTTGTCATCAGTAATGAGTCCAAATAGATGACTATGAGTTATGCCATGATTGATCGCCGTGCTAAATTGCAAAGAGGGGATAGTTGAGAAGTCGAGATGTCGATAGATTAATATTCTTCATAAATGTATATATAGAATATGTTTTGAGATAAATATATTGTATGTTATGCACATATAATATTAAGAGTTATAATACTTATGTATTGTGTTGCGGTTGCAAAAAATAGGCATCCGGTCATCGTAGAGCACCTGGGTACGGTCTAATGGGAACCGAGTACTCGCTATTTGACCAAGGGATGTAATTTCTAGCAAATGAGAGTACCTTGAATCATCGTGAGGGCCCCGGTTGTGTATCGCGATATATTAATCCCATCGGGGTCAGTGATTCTGAGGTGGTGAGGATGTGAAATGTGGAATAGGCAGATTTTGATTTGTAATTCCCATTTCGAATGGAAGATCGGAGATTTCCATATTTTTAGGGAAGATCGGAGATTTCCCAATTGTGTAAGGGAGATTAGAGATAGGCATAAAGTAATCTGTAATCTCTACTTCTGGATTAAGAAATAGCCAGGTTTTGACTTGTAATTTCTTGAATAAGAGTATTAACCTTGAATATGGGATTGTTCACGGTAAACTCTTGGTAGTAATATTATGGCTAGATGAATTAGTCATAATTATGGAAGTGGGGTAGATTCCCAGTAGTGAAAGGAGTTGTTGTACGGTAAGAAAAGGAATAATCAGGTTTGTTGTAACTTGTTTACATTGATTTTTACAAATGTTATTATTGAAACGAATGTTCTCACTAGGCGAAAGCCTAATGTTTCAAGTTGAATTTTCTTACCAGGTACAAGCTCCGGGAAGTAAGCAGGGATGTGTGATGAGAACTTTTGGTGTTAGATCTGAAGTTTTGTCAATAAACCAAGTGTTGAAGATCTGATAAGAAGACTCAGATGTTCTGAGTAGAGGAGTCAGAGATCTGAGAAGAGAAGTCAGAGTTCTGAGAGAAAGAGTCAGAAGCTCTGAGAAGCGTTATCAGAAGAATGTTCAGAAGTTCTGAACAACCTGTTCAGAACTTATGACTACATACTTTACTTAGTATTTAGTAAACTAATTAGGACACGTGTTATGTTCTTATTAGTCTTTCTTATTTGTACTGTAGCTTTAATATTTCCGTTGCAGTATAAATAGAGTGGTTAGCACTACGTTGCTAACTGATTGATTTTCTCGTATATCTTTGTATTCATTCTTTGTAATCTTTGAGATTCTCTCTCTCTTAGATCTGTAATTCTGTTCATCATTGAATACAATTGGGCTTGATCATACAACTTCTCAATTACTGCTTTCTATATTGATTGTAAGATTAGATCCTGTACTTTCAATTGGTATCAGAGCTAATCAACAAACAAATTCATTCAAGATTGTGATTGCGAAGATCGATTGATCAATTTCTTGAAGATTTCTTGATTCGTTCAAAAATCGATTCCGCTGCTAGGGCTAGTTCTTGAATTCTTGGCAATTCTTGAATTACCTGTTACATTTCGATCAAGAAACTCGAATTTGTCTTTCTGTTGAATTTTCTTACAATCATGTCTTCTAAAGAATATCTAGCCATGGGATCTGAAACCAAACCGCCTGTTCTTATACCAGAAGAGTATCAGCAATGGAAAATTCGTATGATCCAATTCCTAGACAACATTGATGAAAATCTTATGGTCTATATTCGAGAAGGTCCAATTGAAGTGTATATCGATGTTGCTGCAACCCCTGCTACAGAGACAACTCCAGAAATTCCAGCAACCAGGGTGAAGAAGAATTATTCCCAATACACAGCTGAACAGAAGAATAGGCATGCTATCGACAAAAGAGCAATTACTTTGATGACTTTGGCTGTCCCAAATGAGGTTCTTAACAGGATTGACAGTGGATCATCAGCTAAAGAAATGTGGGACGAACTGGAAAGGCAAATGTTAGGAACTGTGAGATCTATTCAGGCAAAGTTAAATCAAAGCATAAATGCCTATGAAAGGTTCAAAGCAAAAGAGTCAGAAAGTTTGACACAGACATACAGTAAATTTTGTACAATTCTAAATGATTTGAGAAGAAATGGACTGAAGAAAACAAAGTCAGAAATTGTTAGATCTGAAGTTTTGTCAATAAACCAAGTGTTGAAGATCTGATAAGAAGACTCAGATGTTCTGAGTAGAAGAGTCAGAGGTCTGAGAAGAGAAGTCAGAGTTCTGAGAGAAAGAGTCAGAAGCTCTGAGAAGCGTTATCAGAAGAATGTTCAGAAGTTCTGAACAACCTGTTCAGAACTTATGACTACATACTTTACTTAGTATTTAGTAAACTAATTAGGACACGTGTTATGTTCTTATTAGTCTTTCTTATTTGTACTGTAGCTTTAATATTTCCGTTGCAGTATAAATAGAGTGGTTAGCACTACGTTGCTAACTGATTGATTTTCTCGTATATCTTTGTATTCATTCTTTGTAATCTTTGAGATTCTCTCTCTCTTAGATCTGTAATTCTGTTCATCATTGAATACAATTGGGCTTGATCATACAACTTCTCAATTACTGCTTTCTATATTGATTGTAAGATTAGATCCTGTACTTTCAATTGGTATCAGAGCTAATCAACAAACAAATTCATTCAAGATTGTGATTGCGAAGATCGATTGATCAATTTCTTGAAGATTTCTTGATTCGTTCAAAAATCGATTCCGCTGCTAGGGCTAGTTCTTGAATTCTTGGCAATTCTTGAATTACCTGTTACATTTCGATCAAGAAACTCGAATTTGTCTTTCTGTTGAATTTTCTTACAATCATGTCTTCTAAAGAATATCTAGCCATGGGATCTGAAACCAAACCGCCTGTTCTTATACCAGAAGAGTATCAGCAATGGAAAATTCGTATGATCCAATTCCTAGACAACATTGATGAAAATCTTATGGTCTCTATTCGAGAAGGTCCAATTGAAGTGTATATCGATGTTGCTGCAACCCCTGCTACAGAGACAACTCCAGAAATTCCAGCAACCAGGGTGAAGAAGAATTATTCCCAATACACAGCTGAACAGAAGAATAGGCATGCTATCGACAAAAGAGCAATTACTTTGATGACTTTGGCTGTCCCAAATGAGGTTCTTAACAGGATTGACAGTGGATCATCAGCTAAAGAAATGTGGGACGAACTGGAAAGGCAAATGTTAGGAACTGTGAGATCTATTCAGGCAAAGTTAAATCAAAGCATAAATGCCTATGAAAGGTTCAAAGCAAAAGAGTCAGAAAGTTTGACACAGACATACAGTAAATTTTGTACAATTCTAAATGATTTGAGAAGAAATGGACTGAAGAAAACAAAGTCAGAAATTGTTAGATCTGAAGTTTTGTCAATAAACCAAGTGTTGAAGATCTGATAAGAAGACTCAGATGTTCTGAGTAGAAGAGTCAGAGGTCTGAGAAAAGAAGTCAGAGTTCTGAGAGAAAGAGTCAGAAGCTCTGAGAAGCGTTATCAGAAGAATGTTCAGAAGTTCTGAACAACCTGTTCAGAACTTATGACTACATACTTTACTTAGTATTTAGTAAACTAATTAGGACACGTGTTATGTTCTTATTAGTCTTTCTTATTTGTACTGTATCTTTAACATGTTCATTGCAGTATAAATAGAGTGGTTAGCACTACGTTGCTAACTGATTGATTTTCCCGTATATCTTTGTATTCATTCTTTGTAATCTTTGAGATTCTCTCTCTCTTAGATCTGTAATTCTGATCATCATTGAATACAATTGGGCTTGATCATACAACTTCTCAATTACTGCTTTCTATATTGATTGTAAGATTAGATCCTGTACTTTCAATTGGTATCAGAGCTAATCAACAAACAAATTCATTCAAGATTGGGATTGCGAAGATCGATTGATCAATTTCTTGAAGATTTCTTGATTCGTTCAAAAATCGATTCCGCTGCTAGGGCTAGTTCTTGAATTCTTTACAATTCTTGAATTACCTGTTACATTTCGATCAAGAAACTCGAATTTGTCTTTCTGTTGAATTTTCTTACAATCATGTCTTCTAAAGAATATCTAGCCATGGGATCTGAAACCAAACCGCCTGTTCTTATACCAGAAGAGTATCAGCAATGGAAAATTCGTATGATCCAATTCCTAGACAACATTGATGAAAATCTTATGATCTCCATTCGAGAAGGTCCAATTGAAGTGTATATCGATGTTGCCGCAACCCCTGCTACAGAGACAACTCCAGAAATTCCAGCGACCAGAGTGAAGAAGAATTATTCCCAATACACAGCTGAACAGAAGAATAGGCATGCTATTGACAAAAGAGCAATTACTTTGATGACTTTGGCTGTCCCAAATGAGGTTCTTAACAGGATTGACAGTGGATCATCAGCTAAAGAAATGTGGGACGAATTGGAAAGGCAGATGTTAGGAACTGTGAGATCTATTCAGGAAAAGTTAAATCAAAGCATAAATGCTTATGAAAGGTTCAAAGCAAAAGAGTCAGAAAGTTTGACACAGACATACAGTAAATTTTGCACTATTCTAAATGACTTGAGAAGAAATGGACTGAAGAAAACGAAGTCAGAAATAAATTACAAATTTCTGAACAGTCTAAATTCAGAATGGTCATCATTTGCCATAAGTCTGCAAATGAACAAGGATATGTGTGAAGAAGACTTAAATGATCTGTTCTGTGTTCTTAATCAACATGAAGACTCTGTCAAGTTAGTTGTGGAAGAGAAGAAAAATGTTGCTGATCAGTTAGCGTTCTTATCAATGTCCAAAGCAATCAAAGCACCCAAAAAGACTGCATATCTATCAGAGATACCTAATCTGGAAGAATCTGACAAGGAAGAAGGATCAGAAGATGATGAAGATATTAAGATAATGGCTGAGAAACTAGCTTTGTTGACAAATACTTTCAACAAAAGGTATGGGAAGGGTAGATTTCAAGGAAATTATAAGAGAGTTGGGAGTTCAGATTATAAGAAGAAAGAAGACAGAGAAGAAAATAAGTTTGAAAAGAGAGTAGAGAGAAGTGAAGAAAACAAAGAAGAGAAGGATGAGAGAAAAGAAAAGAATCTGTGTTTCAAGTGTGGAAAATCTGGCCACTATGCTAAGGATTGCAGAGTTAAAATTGTGAAAGACTATGAGTACTACACCAAGAAGGCTCAGCTTGCAAAGAAGAGAGATGATAAAATTGCTTTATTGGCTGAACAGGAGAATTGGTTGTACTACACTTCTGATGAAGATGATCATATCAACTTTCCACAGATGCAAAGCTATATGGCAAAAATGAGGAATGAGGATGATTCCGATTTTGAAGATGCTGATTCTGAGTCATCTGCTGAGGTACATTCTTCACTTGAAATAGAGTTAATGACACAGATTGGTGAAATGAAAACTGAATTTGCTAATCTAAGAAAACAGATAAAAGGAGAAAGAAATTTGGTTAACAAATTCAGAATTGAAAAAGAAGTAATAAAAGAACAATATGAAGAATCTGAGGCTGAGAAACAGAAAGTTAAAGATGAAAATTCTGAATTATTGAAAAAGATCTCTGAACTAAAAGTTGAGTTTTCAAAAATAAAGGATGAAAAAGGTGATTTACAAATAAATTTTGATATGTTATTTGAGGAAAGAAAGAATTTATACACCAAAATCAAAGAATTGGAAGATCTGAATTTGAAAAGGGGTCAGACTCAGCAAACATTAAATCTTTTATTAAGCAATGTTAAAGATACAAGATTTTACAACCCAAAGAAGGGATTGGGATTGGAAGAAAATGTCACTTTAAAAAGAGCTCCAATCAACTTGTATGAAAAACTTCAAGTTTCTAAGCCAAAAATCCCAGAAATTGTTGAAGTTTTCATAAGACCTGCTAGTTCTATAACAAGTTCTGACAATTTGCAAAGACCAAACTCTAAAAAGTCAGATGAGAAAATTTCTGAGTCTAAAACAGAAAAGTCAGTTGTTTCAGAAGAAAAGGTTAAGAAAGAAGTTTCTAAACCAACAGATGAGAAGCCAAAATACAATAATACTAAATTCAAGTATGATTCTTTAAATGTCAGCTACAAAAATAAACAACCAAGTTTTTCATATCATGACATTGAGAGCATATTTGACACAAGTAAAAAGTCTGAAACAATCAATCAGAAGTCTGAAACTTCTAGTCAGGATTCTGAACTTTGTAGTCAGAACTCTGAGTCTAAAGATCAGACATCTGAGTCTGTAAATCAGAACTCTGACTCAGGTAGTCAGAAGTCTGATTCAACTGGATTTTCTGAAACAAAGTCAGATGAATTTTTACAACTTGAAAAGAGATTTAATCTTGTGAGTCAAGAACTTGAGGACTTAAGGAAAGCTTATGATGAACTTGAAAATGATTTCTGTGAGGTGGATATTAAACTTGAAGAAGCTTTGAAAGAAAAGAATATTTTTATTCAGAAAATAACAGAGCTTGAAAAACTGAAGACTGAGTATGATCTTTTTAAAATTAATGCTCTAAAAGAAAATGATAAATTCTTTAATGAATCAAGTACATATGAAAAAGGTGAATCATCTAATTCTTCTAACAAAAGACAGTTGAATTTTTCAGAAAAAGAAGAAAGCAAAAGGAAAGATGGTGTGAAAAGAACTTCTGAGATGAATGAAGAGGTTCCTGCAACTGTACCAAAAGCACATAGTTATTGTGATAAATGTACTTGTACTTTGAAAAACAGCAATAAAAATGAAAAAGCTTATGGTACAGATCTGTTGTTACTTGCAAAGAAAAATCTTAGTTGTGTTCGTTGTAAAAGTAACTCTTTTCAATATTCTCAGAAATGTCCAATCACAATAACATATGTTTCTTTTATAAGAAAAGATATTCAGAAAACATAAAAGAAGAATGTTTCTGTTCCTCAGAATACAGAAAAGAAGAAAGTTTCTGTTCCTCAGACTCAGAAGAAAGAAAAGATAAAAGAAAAGAAAGTTGAAAATATTGCAAAATCAAAAGTTACAACTTTCAAAAAGAATTTGAACAAGTTTGTAAGCAGAAAATGTTCTGACTTCATAAAAGTTCAAGGAAAGTGGTGTTTGAAGAAAGATTTTGAGTGGAGAGTAAAAGGTACTAATGTTAAATCCAATGACAAAGCTAACAAAGATGGACCCATTCCAAAATGGGTACCTAAAACTAACTGATCCTTTTGCAGGGCTGTCATGTGTGGTTTTTAGATTCAGGAGCTTCAAGACACATGACAGGTCAGAAGTCTTTTCTATCAAACTTCACAGAAAAGGCTGGAGGAGCAGTAAACTTTGGAAATAACAGCAAAGGACAAGTCAAAGGTTATGGGGATTTAACTAAAGGGGATCTGACTATCCAAAAGGTTTTCTATGTTGAAGGATTACAGCATAATATTTTCAGCATAAGTCAGTTTTTAGACAGTCTTTGTCAAATCAAGTTTCAAATAACAGGTTGCATGATTTTAACTGAAAATGATGTTAAAGTCTTCTGGGCCAAAAGACATATGGACTTATTTGTAGTTAATTTTTCAAAATTGAAAACATTAAATACAGTTTGTCTTTTATCAAAGTCAACTGCAAATGAATGCTGGCTTTGGCACAGAAGATGTTCTCATCTAAATTTCAAAGATCTTAATAATCTTGTTGCAAAACATCTGGTTAAAGGCTTACCAAAGCTTAAATTTGAAAAAGAATCATTATGCTCAGCTTGTGAAATGGGCAAGATGAAAAAGAGTTCTCACAAATTAAAAATGGACTCATCTTGCAAAGCACCATTAGAAATGATTCAAACTGATCTTTGTGGTCCAATTTCAGTTCAATCTATGGGAGGAAAGAAATATATGCTTGTGATTGTTGATGAATTCTCCAGATATTCATGGGTTGAGTTCCTAAGAGCTAAGTCAGAAGCTGCTACTACATTGATAAATTTTATCAAAAGGATTCAAGTTCTCTTACAACTTCCAGTTCAGAAAATCAGAAGTGATAATGGAACAGAGTTCAGAAATGAGACTCTTCAGAATTTTTTAGAAAGTTCTGGGATTTCTCACAATTTTTCTGCTGTCAGAACTCCTCAACAAAATGGTGTTGTTGAAAGGAAAAATAGAACTCTAGTTGAAGCTGCGAGAACAATGCTGGCTTATGCAAATCTTCCTACCTTCCTATGGGCTGAAGCAATTGCAACTGCTTGTTTTACACAGAATAGAACTTTAATCAATAAGAGATTAAATAAGACTACTTATGAACTGATAAATAAAAGAAAACCATTAATCAAATTCTTTCATGTTTTTGGTTGCAGGTGCTATGTTCTTAGAGACAGAGAAAATCCTGTCAAATTCGATAAAAAGGCAGATGAAGGATACTTTGTGGGTTATTGTAACACCCCAAAACAGGGGTTAACAAAAACTTCCATAAAACGGAAGAGTGGTACACATTACTAAAGTGAAAGTGTACATAATCATCATTTCAAAACCATTAATACAAATATTTAGTTAATGCATAACCACTAATAGGCTACTTGCTTGATTTAACACTACTTATAGCAATCCAATATCGAAAGGATGTCGGGAAGTTCTAATATCAATCTTCCAATTCTTTAACTCTCCAAAATTGATCCCATGCTCACACCCCGTACTAAACCTTCTTGTGTCCGGAACCACTAATATCTGTAACAAATAAAACACATAACAAGTGTTAGGCTTTTAAAGCCTAAGTGAGATTTACACATAGCACATAGAGCATAATCATAGCATGTAGGAATAACAATTCGGTACATTCACAAATTGGATTCCATGGAGAAGGTCCATATCGCTACCCAGTTTCATCATAATTGAAGATATACCTTGATTGATACCCCACGGTATTGTCACAAGGCATAACACAACGGAAAACCCCACGGTATCTGAAGGTATGAACGAAATACATTTACCCCACGGTATGTATGATTATATCCTCCAATGCATACCAGGTGCTCCTCCAATTAAGTGAATACCAAAATGTTAATCCAAATAAGATTCAAAGCATATTAAGCACTTTAACAATGGTCCAACCATTTAATCATATCAATACTACTTCCATGTAGTTCATATACATCCATATGTATAAAATCATATTCTATATGCAATCAATGATTAACATCCATGTTTACAATTCAATAATAGGTCCATATTGACCATTAAGCCATCATTACCTCATTAAGACATAAATTAAGCCATCATCATAATCACATACCCATGATGTAAAATCAAACCCAAACCATTAACACTAACATTTACCATGGCATTCTAAGAAGTAAAACACAATTAATCCACCATAACTTACTTGAACTCTTCTTGTTTCCCTCTTAACCATTAAGAGCTTATACATCAAGATTTCTCATTAATCATACCAAAATCAAGATAAAGAACGGTAAACAAGTGTAATACAATCAATTAATTACAAGTTACTCACCTTAATTCTCCAAATGAAATAACCCTATCTTGAGGATTTGAGCTTAATTTCTCCAACAAAAAGATGAATGATGCAAAGCCCTAATTGAAATTTAATTGGTAAGATTCATATAACACTTACTTGAATTGGATTAGGATTTGAAATATGATTTTACCTTAGGTTAGATGAAGAAATCGCTTGGGAGGAGATGACCAGAGCAACTTATCAGTTTTGAGAGTTCTAAGTTAATGAATGAATGACTAAGGGTAAAGAGGTGGGTTTAACCCCCTTTTGGCACGTCAGGAATTCGGCGCCGATCACCCATGCCGATGCATCGGCGCCAAACCATCGGCGCCGGGTTCTGTTTGCTACACTTCTCAACTTCCACTAATTTAGCCGTAACTTCTTCGTTAGAACTCCGTTTTTGCTCCGGAAAGAACCGTTGGACTCGTATTCGAATTACCCATCCAACCAAACCATAAAATCTAGGATTTAACCCAACATTCTATTTTTCATTATTTTCTTAAGAATGACTCATACGAATTCCTAAAGTACGGTCTTCGTGTAACGATCAAATAGAATTTCTCATAAATTTACACAAGGCCTATAATTCACATTAAAGAAACATTAGAAAGATTTTACCTATAAAATAAATTCCGGGGTGTTACAATTCTCCCAACCTTAAAAGGATTTCGTCCCCGAAATCTACTTCCTTCACACTCCAACAACATAGAGCGTAATGTCAATCATAAACCATAAATCCTTAACAGGAATCTAAATTTCCCTCACAGCCATAACAGTAGTTCTTCGAACCAATTCCTTACTACAACACCCTTATCCACGTACACTGTACTTACGATCGGGAGAATACTCTAACTAATGGAATAACTCCTAGTTAGACGGCTTCGGTTATCTCCCAACCTTAGATGTTCCATACATCCCGATTCCGATTTCAGACTTCAAGTCAATTCAAGGCCTAATTAATACTGAAATCAACCGATTCATCAATTCTGATCATTCCTATTATTAACTGTCGACTAACTCTGACGAGTTCTAACAAACTCCAAAGTCCATCCCAACATCAATCACTAAACCGGTAAGTTCATTAATCACCCCCGAAGGTTATCCTACCAAAACCGCTCATCGCAATCGAGTATCTTACAGTTACTACCACTATTATCAACATCCTATTTACTGCGATTTCCTGATTACACTAACGATTTCCTGTCTTAACCCTACAAAGGTTGATACTTAGTTATATCACCGAGCTTTGAACTAACAATATCCCACACATAAATTCCCTTCTTGGAAAAGATTTCGTCCTTGAAGTCTAGTCTTCATACAAACAATGGTTACTACACCCCCAATACATTCCAAGTCTCCCGGTTTCAACTCTGTTCAAAATGACTTCCCTAAAGAATTGCCCATAATGGCTTCTCGGTAATGTTCACCACAATTTCTCGCTTACAGTTAATTACTTACATCCACTTTAAGGTCAAATTTTCTAGAATGATCTCTGACCACCATACATAAGTTGCCTCCCAACCTTAAGTGATCCATGCCATTCTATCAACAAAAACAATTTCCCCAAACATACCCCGTTCACGTGTTCTCAAATTTTTCTCTCTATGTCAATTATAGCCAGGTTTTGTACCACACATGGAAAGTCATTTCACTAAACTTCTTATCACAAACAAGCATCTTAAGGATACTACAACCATCACTATTATTCATTTAAATCGAACTACAATTTCACGATTACAATAATGGTGCTTGGTTCCTAGCCCATAAGTCAACACCTAACATATCACCAAGTCAAATCCTTGCGGACTCTTCCCACGAGTTCATTCTTCAAATAATCCTATCAAGATCAAATTATCACTATTATGTCCAAAGGGTCTCATATTCGAAAGCTGGACAAGACCCAAAAAACTAGGTTACTTACCAAATATAAGATCCTAACGAGTTCAAAGTTTTCAAGCGCGACATCAAATAAATATACCAATTTAAAATCAAAATCAATCACAAAATAATTTCAACACTAAAACTTTTATATCAAGTACACCGTACACACAAAACCATTACTATAGTTCGGTGGTTACGTAAAACTGGACACCCTCGTCCCACATATGAAAATCATGTTGAAAACCATTTCATTGCAGTTCAATTTATCCACAAAATGCTATACGAGTAAAAATAACTTCTTTAAAACAAACCACTACGATTTTGGTATGGATTGACCAATGACATGCATTCAATGTAACTGCCCTCATTAACGATGTGCACATTTTTTTCATGCGTACTTCAAAAGAAGTCCAAACAACAGTTGACTCAAAATTCTTTTCTGACTATTCAAATGATATGAAACAAAGTTTGCCAACCAAAATTTGCGCACGTCAATTCATTATACGAAGACTAAAATATGACTTCTAATTTACACCTCAGTCAACACACCAAACGACTCATGCAATTTCCAAGTTTAAACATAACCAATATATTTCCAATATTTAAAATTATCTACCTGAAACATCATAAAACTTCAAATTGGGGTAGACACGCCAACTTTAACCCTTCCTTAGAATTTTCTTGAAATAAGATAATCATGCACAACTCAACTTACACTAACATTTCAAAAGATGAGGTCCTTCAGTTTGATTTCTAAAACTTTCCCAAAGGGTCACATAGTAATAAACTAGCAATTCATCTTCTACAGAACCGTACTCAACAATACATTTTCCAAAAGAGAAACCAAGAAGAACATTTGCTAGTAACTGGTTGACATTAAAAAGGGTCACGTCGACTTCAATCCATAATTTTAACAAAGATATACGTCAAAGTCCAAAACATAAGAAATCCCGTATACTTATGATTTTATACAAAAAGAAAACTTCTAAATTTTTCCTCATGAAGCATTTTCCTCAAAATCTTGCACTTGTGCATAAAAAGTCAAAACGTCTATGCTTACAATGTATTTTGTTAAAACACTCCGATAAACATTTCTCAAAAACCAACAAGGTTTTTTAAATTCTCCCAAACTAGTCAACAATTCAAAGTTGACAAAATGTTGACAACTAATATTACAATCAAATTGTAAGACATTGCGAATTATGAATGATTCCTACAACCCAAAACACCCTTTTGACCGAATGGTCATCTTTTAAACAATAATTTATCAAACACTTCAAGTATGACTCGATCATTAAGGTATCGAAAACAACGATTACTGAGCTTATGCACATTCCTAAGTTGATATAACATATTTTTCCACAAAAATGAAGATAAAACAATTAACCGATCAAAAGTGCATCAAGCAAAATTTTATGAAGCATTGCCAAAATCATTCTTTCATGCATCACTTAATCCATGTCTCCATCAATCCATACCTTGAACTTATTTGCAATGGAATACTTAATAGGATAAATCTTCGAAGAAAGAAAAGAAGAAAAAAAAGAAATTTCACATCACACACGGGTTCCAAACTCAACTCTTCTTAATCGCCTAGCGGCATAAAATTAACTTTTCTTTAACAAAATTCGTGTGGGATCAAATGTCCAACATAACTTAAAACTTAACCAAGTAAGCAATTAAGACATTTACTTTGTGAAATTATACTCACACGACCCAACATGTCACAACACTAAACTTCATGAACCTCCATTGGACTTAATGACTCCAAGTCATAAAACGGCGTTAACATTACGTTTCCAAAGCAAAATTTGTTATGAACAAAGTCATAAAAGAAATGCCAAATCTCCAACAATCTATTCCATATAAAAACTTTATTAGCAACACCGTTTAATATCTCATCAAAACAAATTTCTTTTCCAAAATAACTTTACATATATAAAATGGGAAAATAGTTCACCGCTCCAACTCTAACATACGTGGAGGGAATCCAATGCTAGAGGCACAAGCCGTAGCTATTCGCCCGTCACCTCAACTTCATAAAATATGATTATTATTAGTTTCAACACATGACTCAAAAACAGCCCTCGAATCGATGACTTGGTCCTAGACCCGAACGAACAACAAAACAGAAAATGAAGTTGAAATGGCAGACTCCTGCGCCGATGGTGGCGCCGATTCATCGGCGCCGAGGTCGGCGCGGATGACCTGCACTATTCTCTTCCCAAAATTTTCCCAAATTTGGTTCTAATTCTCCCAAAATCAATATTCCATTTACAATCTTAATCAAGGAACAAACTCATATTTTATCAACGTAAAGTATAATTATCATTGTATCTAAAACAAGATTGATTATTAACAGAATATAACAAATTCTAACAGAGTTTGCAACCCCTTACTAAAACGATTTACATATTTCCAAATTCATGATTTGAAATCTTGTGTGTGTGCCAAACATTTTCTCAAAATTCATAATACTATCCACATAAGGGTTGGAAACACAAGCAATAGTCGATGCAATTTATTTCTAAAATAAATTTCGTGCAATAACATAGTCGGCATTCAACCTATTGACATTATACTCTTCCGGTCTACTATTGTCATTCGGCCATTCAAACCTCTTAAGGCTATATCAGAAAACACATTGATCAATCTTACGACTTTCCTCAAATTAAGGTCGGCTCACAAACCTATGGTCCTATTCCAACCATCAATCTCGACCCAAACAATCTTCTTAGAGCAATTATTATGCCTATTGTCACTCCAAGTGACCAATACTAGAATCGTCTTTCTAATTTAAACGACTACTAATCTAAGACTTTCCTTACTACCCCCAACGATCATCACACTAAAGTAGTTCAAGTATGCACATGTACTAGTAGGCTCATCATGACACTGGCCAGGTGTCATTATAAACGTGCCATACATGATTATCCTTGCTACTCTCGACGCGATTCTAGTTTCTCTCCATATTCATTGATCCCAAAGCATCCTATCTCAAAGTGCCTAACGGAGAATTCCACTCTCTTTTACTTATACAAACGCTAGTTTGAGTCTAGGTATCCAAAATCAACACCTAAATCTCTCAAACTTATGCTCTGAAACCAACTTGTAACACCCCAAAACAGGGGTTAACAAAAACTTCCATAAAACGGAAGAGTGGTACACATTACTAAAGTGAAAGTGTACATAATCATCATTTCAAAACCATTAATACAAATATTTAGTTAATGCATAACCACTAATAGGCTACTTGCTTGATTTAACACTACTTATAGCAATCCAATATCGAAAGGATGTCGGGAAGTTCTAATATCAATCTTCCAATTCTTTAACTCTCCAACATTGATCCCATGCTCACACCCCGTACTAAACCTTCTTGTGTCCGGAACCACTAATATCTGTAACACATAAAACACATAACAAGTGTTAGGCTTTTAAAGCCTAAGTGAGATTTACACATAGCACATAGAGCATAATCATAGCATGTAGGAATAACAATTCGGTACATTCACAAATTGGATTCCATGGAGAAGGTCCATATCGCTACCCAGTTTCATCATAATTGAAGATATACCTTGATTGATACCCCACGGTATTGTCACAAGGCATAACACAACGGAAAACCCCACGGTATCCGAAGGTATGAACGAAATACATTTACCCCACGGTATGTATGATTATATCCTCCAATGCATACCAGGTGCTCCTCCAATTAAGTGAATACCAAAATGTTAATCCAAATAAGATTCAAAGCATATTAAGCACTTTAACAATGGTCCAACCATTTAATCATATCAATACTACTTCCATGTAGTTCATATACATCCATATGTATAAAATCATATTCTATATGCAATCAATGATTAACATCCATGTTTACAATTCAATAATAGGTCCATATTGACCATTAAGCCATCATTACCTCATTAAGACATAAATTAAGCCATCATCATAATCACATACCCATGATGTAAAATCAAACCCAAACCATTAACACTAACATTTACCATGGCATTCTAAGAAGTAAAACACAATTAATCCACCATAACTTACTTGAACTCTTCTTGTTTCCCTCTTAACCATTAAGAGCTTATACATCAAGATTTCTCATTAATCATACCAAAATCAAGATAAAGAACGGTAAATAAGTGTAATACAATCAATTAATTACAAGTTACTCACCTTAATTCTCCAAATGAAATAACCCTATCTTGAGGATTTGAGCTTAATTTCTCCAACAAAAAGATGAATGATGCAAAGCCCTAATTGAAATTTAATTGGTAAGATTCATATAACACTTACTTGAATTGGATTAGGATTTGAAATATGATTTTATCTTAGGTTAGATGAAGAAATCGCTTAGGAGGAGATGACCAGAGCAACTTATCAGTTTTGAGAGTTCTAAGTTAATGAATGAATGACTAAGGGTAAAGAGGTGGGTTTAACCCCCTTTTGGCACGTCAGGAATTCGGTGCCGATCACCCGCGCCGATGCATCGGCGCCAAACCATCGGCGCCGGGTTCTGTTTGCTACACTTCTCAACTTCCACTGATTTAGCCGTAACTTCTTCGTTAGAACTCCGTTTTTGCTCCGGAAAGAACCGTTGGACTCGTATTCGAATTACCCATCCAACCAAACCATAAAATCTAGGATTTAACCCAACATTCTATTTTTCATTATTTTCTTAAGAATGACTCATACGAATTCCTAAAGTACGGTCTTCGTGTAACGATCAAATAGAATTTCTCATAAATTTACACAAGGCCTATAATTCACTTTAAAGAAACATTAGAAAGATTTTACCTATAAAATAAATTCCGGGGTGTTACAGTTATTCTTTAACTTCCAAAGCATTCAGAATCTACAATAGAAGAACCAAGAGGATGATGGAGAGCATAAATGTAACTTTTGATGAAGCCAGAATGAGGACTTCTGAACAAGACAGTTCAGAACTCATGCTGAACAAGACAAAAATGACTTCTGATACAAATTCCAATCCTATTTGTTCAGGACTCAATTTACTGTTTAAGGATGCTTTTATTGAACTAATTTTTGATTCTTATGCAGAATATGAAAACCCAAAGATGGTCAAAGAGATGAAAAATAAGACTCCAGAAATAGTTCAATCAACTATAATGTCTGACAAAGGTCCATCAGAGGAATGTCCAAATCTAATAAATACAAGTGGTGGAAATTCTGAACCTTGTAATCAGAATTCTGATTCTTGTACTCAGAACTCTGAACAAGTCACTCAGAATTCTGAATTCATTGCTCAGAACCCAAACTTGGATGCAACTCCTACTCATACATCAGAACAAGGGGACAGTTCAGAATTACAAGCAATCATTGATGAGAATGATGCAAACAACAATTATTCAGAGATTGATGTACTCCCTAGTGCTAATAAATGGACTAAAAATCATCCTATTCATCAAGTAATAGGTGATCCATTAGCAGGAGTAAAGACCAGATCAGCTACAGCAAATGAAGCAACGTTTGCTGGTTTCTTAAGTGTGATTGAACCAAAGAAAGCTAATGAAGCCCTAGAGGATCCAGACTGGATTTCAGCAATGCAAGAGGAATTGCTCCAATTTGAAAGAAATAAAGTTTGGAGACTCATTCCAAAGCCTGAAGGTAAATCGATTATTGGAACTAAATGGGTGTTCAGAAACAAAAAGGATGAATCAGGTGTTGTCATCAGAAACAAGGCAAGATTGGTTGCTAAGGGATACTGTCAACAAGAGGGAATTGATTATGATGAGACATTTGCACCAGTGGCAAGAATAGAGGCAATCAGAATATTTTTGGCCTATGCTGCACACAAAAAATTCAAGGTGTATCAGATGGATGTCAAATCAGCCTTTCTAAATGGCAAACTTAATGAAGAGGTGTATGTTCATCAACCTGAAGGTTTTGTTGATCCAGAATTCCCTGATCATGTTTATATTTTAGACAAAGCTTTATATGGTCTAAAACAAGCACCACGAGCCTGGTATGACACTCTTACTAAACACTTGTTAGGTTCAGGATTCAAGAAAGGTAAGATTGACACAACTTTGTTTTTAAAGAAACAGGGTAATTGTAACATTCGGCAAAAATCGAAACTTCCAGATTAGCATCTGTTAAACCCTCACTAATGTTAATAGAGAGAATATACCCTGATAGGACCCATTCAGAAAATATTAAAGCGAAAGATCGCTAGAATTCCCGGTAGTTGCCTAAAAGACCCGGTTTTGACCCAAGACTAACCGGAACACCTTGTGAAATGCCAAAATACCTTAAATAACATATAACCTATATAAAATATAGGGTTTTACTTTATACATAAATCTTTCTTTTTATAAGATTTAATAAAAACAAGAAGGTATTTTAAGAGTGTGTCTTGAAACCTATTCAAAAAAAAAATGATCTTACAAGGAAATGATTTTGGGCTTAATTTTTATAAAAATAAAAAAAATATATTGCAAAGGGTTGGGGGCCCATGTATGGCCGGCCACCCCCCTCCCTATTACCCCCTCAATTTTTGCAAACTTTGTTTCATTTTCAAATTCCCAACCATCCATCTTCCTCTCCTTTCTCTCTAGAACTTCCACCCTTCTTTCTCTCTTTCTTTTACTTCACCTTCTTCAACAAGAATTCACCTTCAAACTCCATAAAATAATCAGTCCATACAAGCATCCAAAAACGAAATTCTAAAGAACTTGAGGTACTTGCAACATCTTCCTAAGGTAAGAGCTCCAAACTAGTGTTATTCATACTTGTTTGGCATCTTTTATGCCATTTTTCCTACATTGTTCTACACTTTTATTTCATCCAAATGGATGAACTCTTTTTCTTGTTCTAGAAGTGAGATAAAGCACCAAGGACATGAGAAATGTCCATAAAGTGGTGAAAATCTATGAACTTCCATCATGAACTAGAGAAAAATGAGCTAAATCATCAAAAACGTGGGTTTTGTTCTTGTATAAGAATCTGGATTTTTGACCTTGCATGCACATTTTCCTTATAAGTTTAAAGTATTTTTCTTTCAAAAATATGTCACATGATGTTGGGATTGAATCCTTAGCAAAGGAATCCACATCTATGGATGTTAGAATGCTTAAAATGTGATTTTCTAAAGAATGTTAGAGTTTAAGAATCTGGCAGATTTGTTGCATGTGCTTAGGACGACCATATCTTGGTCAAATCATGTCCAAAATTCCTCATTTTTCTTCTGGAGTAAGGTTTAATGAGTTAGGGTTCAAACCCAACTGGTCTCATAAGAAAATATTGAGATTTAAGCCTTCAACTCCTTAGAACAAATTTGGTGTGCAGCAGATGATCAGCCAGATTGTTGTGTCACTTTGTTTTGCTTATAACTCTCTGTAGAAACCATCAAAATTACTCTTTTTCTTTCTGGGAATTTCTAAGATGAGTTAGGTTTCACATGCACTTGGTTTCATTCAAAAATATGGAGTTTTGGTCACTTAAATACTTTATACAAGTCAAGTGTGCCAAGCTGTCCCAAATGGGCAGATTGGTACATGCAACTTCATTCGTCCATAACTCACTCAAAAGTTATCAAACATTTGTGAATCGTTTTCCATAAGATACCTTTATGTGTTAGGTTTCCAAAGCATGCAAAAACTCTGAAAAATATTAAGTTTTGACCTTCCAAAGGTCTGTTTTCACAGAAGGGTGCAATCTGTTTTAGGCCCTGTATAACACAAATTAATAAATATTATTTGGACCCCTTAAACACCTTCAAAATTTATGAAATTTGGTCAAAATAGCCTTAACTCAGTATAGTACTACATATAAAAAATGAGTAAATTTGTCATTTTAGAAAGTGTTCTACAATAGCCATTTTTGAAGGACAAAGCTTCTGCCAGATTAAGCATTTTGAAAAAGTATGGGATTTTATTATTTTAACCCTATATATACATATACATGATTAAAAACATTGGGACAATGTTAAATTCTTCATTTCAAATTAAATACTAAAACAAAGGCATTTCACAAGAGGTGGACTAAATTAGTTAAATATGACCTTGAGTTAGATATGAAGGACTTATAGAGATTGTTTGACATTATAGGAAACCCGTAAAGCATTAAGAAATCAAGCTTGCACTACTTCGCGTCTACGCTTTAAGGTGAGTTTTCGCAGCCCCTTTTTACTGTTTTATACGTTTTGGGGTGAAAAGCATGTTATGATTTTAAAATGCTAAATGATTCATGATATTAAATTGTGGATATTTATGATTTGAGAAATGAGTACTATCGAATGGACGAATTTACATAAGTGATAAAGATATGTTGAGTGATAATGAAAATGGTAAGTCCCCAATAGATACACTACTTATTAACTCGTAACGAGCCGGTGATACTTGTGGATAGCGCTATTTGGTTTGACAAACCCACCTTGACTGACGAGTAGGGGTGCACTTTATTTGTTAATAATGTTCTACTCATGTGGCCAACATACCACCTCTGAGGTAGTTCGGGGCGTAGATTGTCGGAGGCTTAGTAGTGGCTCAACACTTATATATCTTGCAAAAGTCACTCATTGTAAATTGTACTCATAAAGTTTGTTAAGTTTTGGAGCTTGTCATGAACGAACGTTTCATGAGAGTGACCATTGGATGAAAACTGTTGTGCATATGGAAAACCTGTGAACTCACCAACTCTTTGTAGTTGACCTTTTTTTAATATGCTTTTCAAGTGCTAATAAGTAAGTGAAGGCATGTAGGGTGCATATTGTGTGATGACATCACCATCAAGAACATTAAAACTTCTTCTGTATTTTTTTGTATCCGGCGTCTTCTTTTTGAAACAATTTGCTCAAGACGTTGTAATGTAATATTTTGAATTATTGTATTGAATGTTGTGGTTGGTGTTGTCTGTTACCTTTTGAATGAAACCCTACGCTGTTATACCTCGTGTTTCCGCTTTAGCGGGGTGTGACAGATTTGGTATCAGAGCCTAAGGTTATAGAGAATGCCGGTTTTCTTATGGAAACCACAAGCTATAACCCAACTATAACGCAAACTATTTTCAAAACGGTTTTCGAAATGATTGTCAAAATCTGAGGCATATTGCTAATATAATTAAGTTGAGTGTCACATTATTATACCTCAATTAAACAAAGCCTGATCACCTATGTTTAATTCAGGTATGTATAATGGGAGACTCGAATTAGTTATACTGGAAGTATGCTTAAAATAAATTTTCTACTTAAACACAAAAGCATAATAATTGTGTGTGCATACATAAAAATTGCATATCTTAGGCACTTACAATAACACACTTAATAACTAAGTTTACTATTATCGCAGTTCATTATGTCATCCACCCACACCTCATCCGAGCACACTCCTTCTGAGCATACCCATTCCGAGCACTCGTACTCGGCTGACCTCTCCGGCTATGTTACTAGCCGACCGAGGGGCAATGCACCGGTTGTAGTTGAGAGAGACCCGTATGAAGACGACCAGGAAGAAATCAGTGCACCACCCACTAGGTCCCCTCCGCGTACACTACGAGGACCGAGAGTAAGAACCACGGCAAGGAAAAGTGTCCCATTGCCTAGATGTGTGAGTTTTACCCAACCACCAAGATACGAAGGAGAGTCCTCCCGACCGGGAGTGCAGCGAGGAAACCCCCAGATGGTAACCGGAGTACCAGTGGCTCACCCTCCCGGCATGACCGCCCGGGAAAGTCAGTGGGTCCTAATGATGTCACAAGACATACAACTCCATGGAGAGAGGATGGACCAGCAACACCGAACACTGAATGGGGTGATGGAGGTGCTGAAATCACATAGTGAGGTCTCAGATCGAGCTATGGAGGTCATTGACATCACTAGGAGGGAAGTGAGAGCACTACGTAGGTACCTAGCTTGGGTGATGGGAGCCTTGATTTTGGTGATGGGACTGCTGTTGTGGGCACTGATGCGTTAGAAGACCACTACTATAAGCTTTTGGGATTAATTAAACTTGAACTTATATATTTTTGGGACATGTAGCCGTTAACTTCCAAATATTGAATGTTTTTGTTAATTGTTTCTTTTGGAATTTGAATATTTACGGCTTATGAATGAAATGCTTGGTTAATGCTCACATATCTCAAGTACTTTTAATACATGATTGTGAAATTGTGGTATGTTGTTATGACAATACGTGTAGATAATAATGATAGTATGCATAAAGTAGTACCATAACTTAGATTAACATAACAAGTAGGAAGTGTAACCAAATAACCGTAAGGGTGACCGTGTGACTAAATCCTTAATTAAAACCATACCTGTAGGACTATGCCTCCAAGGAGAGAGGATCCCGAAATCGCACGACTCGTGTCCGAGCAAATTTTGGCCGCACTTCCAAATATCGTTAGCCAAGTAGCAGCAGGTCTGAACGCTAACCCAGGAAACAATGCGGGAACCAGTGGAAATAGGGAATGCACGTACAAGTCTTTTAGGACCTATAATCCTAAAGAGTTTCACGGAACTGAGGGAGCCGTTGGGCTATTATCTTGGTTAGAAGGTATGGAGTCTGTGCTCCACATCAGTAAATGTACTGAAGGAAACAAGGTGGAATTTGCCGCTTGCCTTCTGCAAGGACGGGCATTAACGTGGTGGAACACCCAAGTACAAACCCGAGGCCGGGATGTGGCCAACAGACTGACATGGGAAGAGTTTAAGAAGATGCTCAAGGATGAGTATTGCCCGAGGAGTGAGATCCAGAAGCTGGAAGCAGAACTATGGAGCCATGAAATGAAGGGAAACGACATAGACTCTTACACTGCCCGTTTCCATGAGTTGGCAAAGCTGGTGCCCCACTTGGTGACGCCCGAGGAAAACCGAGTGGATAGATACGTGTGGGGTTTATCTCCAGAAATCAGAGGAAATGTGACTTCAGCTGACCCGAAGACTCTTCAAGAAGCAGTAAATCTAGCAACGAGACTCACTAACAACGCAAATCGTTCGAGAGCAACTAGGGATGATAAAGCCGGAGGGAAAAGAAAGATAGAAGAGCCTGCAAGAAGGCAATTTGGGGGAAGATCAGACAAGGGTCAGAGAGTGACTGGAAATTTTGGAATTCAAGCACAGGCAGGGGAGAAAGAAAGAGGGCCATGCCCAAGATGCGTCAAGTGCAATAATCGACACCTCGGAAGATGCATCATTTGCCCCAAGTGTAACAAAGGAGGCCATGTCGCCAGAGATTGCAAGAGCGGAGGAAAGCGAACCTGTCACGAGTGTGGGAGCCCTGATCACTTTCGGAGCGCATGTCCGAGACTGAACCGAAGGCCTAATGCAAATCAAGCGCGACCACTCAATCAAGGGAATCAAGGAGGTCAGGCACGAGGTCGAGTGTTTGAAATTGGAGCAGATGAAGCAAGACGAAACCCGGATGTAGTCACAGGTACGTTTCTCTTGAATAATCATTATGCAACAGTACTATTTGATTCAGGAGCGGATAGGAGCTTTGTATCACTAGAGTTTAGGCCGAAAATTAACTTGGAACCTCAAAAGTTGAAAGAAGCCTACGTTATTGAATTTGCTAATGGACAGGAAGTTAGGGCCAGAGATGTAATTAAAAACTGTACCCTAAAACTGGCGGAAAAAGATTTTAGCATAGATTTAATCCCAATCAAATTAGGAAGCTTCGATATAGTCGTAGGTATGGATTGGTTATCAAAGAATCGCGCTGAGATCGTTTGCTCCGAAAAGATTGTCCGGATACCTCAAACCGAAGGAAGAGTACTGGAAATACAGGGAGAAAGCTCGGGGAGGAAATTCAAAATAGTGTCGAGTATGAAGATGCGAAAATATTTGCGGAAAGATTGTGTTGTGTTTCTGACACACGTAGTGGATAAGGAGATCAAAGAGAAGAATATTCAAGACTTCCCAGTAGTACGAGATTTTCTCGAAGTATTCCCAGATGAATTACCTGGATTACCCCCACCAAGACAAGTTGAATTTCATATCGACTTAATTCCGGGAGCGGCACCCGTGGCGAAATCACCTTACCGGTTAGCACCTTCAGAAATGCATGAGTTGTCATAACAACTTAAGGAGCTACTCAATAAAGGATTCATCAGACCCAGCTCTTCACCCTGGGGAGCTCCAGTTTTATTCGTTAAAAAGAAAGATGGTTCGTTTCGTATGTGCATCGACTACAGGGAACTTAATAAGCTGACCATCAAGAACCGATATCCCCTTCCTCGAATCGATGACCTGTTCGACCAACTTCAAGGCGCTACGTACTTTTCAAAGATTGACCTTCGGTCTGGATACCATCAAATGAGGGTTCGTGAGGAGGACATTCCTAAGACAGCGTTTAGGACTCGATATGGACATTATGAGTTCCTAGTCATGCCTTTTGGACTGACAAACGCTCCAGCAGTCTTTATGGACCTAATGAGCAGAGTATGTCGACCGTACTTGGACAAATTCGTAATTGTGTTCATAGATGATATATTAATTTATTCGCAAAGCAGGAAGGAACATGAGCAACATTTAAAGCAAATACTAGAACTGCTCAAAGACCAGAAGCTGTATGCTAAACTTTCCAAATGCGAATTTTGGATTCATGAAGTGCAATTTCTTGGGCATATAGTTAATAAAGATGGAATTCATGTCGATCCGGCCAAGATAGAAGCCATCAAGAAGTGGGAAGCCCCAAAGACTCCGACTGAAATTCGTTCGTTTCTCGGTTTAGCTGGTTACTATCGGCGTTTCATTGCAAATTTCTCCAAAATTGCACAACCATTAACGGCATTAACCCAGAAGGATAAGAAGTTCGATTGGGGAGAAAAACAAGAAGAAGCTGTTCAGACGCTTAAGCATAAGCTTTGCAATGCACCGATCTTAGCTTTACTAGAGGGTGCAGACAATTTTGTTGTTTACTGCGATGCATCACACCAAGGGTTGGGGTGTGTGCTAATGCAAAAAGACAAGGTTATTGCCTACGCATCAAGGCAACTTAAAGTTCACGAAAAGAATTATACCACCCATGATTTGGAACTAGGAGCCGTAGTGTTCGCACTCAAGATTTGGAGACATTACCTCTACGGCACTAAATGTACCGTCTTTACCGACCACAAGATCCTACAACACATTTTTGATCAGAAAATGCTGAATATGAGACAACGGAGATGGGTTGAACTGCTTAGCGATTACGATTGCGAGATAAAGTACCACCCAGGCAAGGCTAATGTAGTAGCCGATGCGTTAAGCCGAAAAGAAAGAGTGAAGCCATCGAGGGCAAGAGCCATGGGAACGATGGTCCGGACGAGTCTTAAGGACCAAATTCTCGAAGCTCAAGAAGAAGCATTAAAAGAGGAGAATTTGAAAAACGAGACCCTACATCATCTGAAAGAGGAATTTGAAACACAACCAGACGGGGTGCGTTACTACCGAAATAAAGTTTGGGTACCTAAGGTCGTAAATCTACGAGCAGTAATCTTGGATGAAGCGCATAAATCAAGATATTCAATTCACCCCGGGGCCGATAAAATGTACAAGGATCTGAAGGAATACTACTGGTGGCCAGGGATGAAGAAAGATGTTGCTTATTATGTAAGCAAGTGCCAAACTTGTGCACTGGTTAAGGCTGAACATCAGAAACCATCAGGTCTTCTTCAGCAACCTGAGATTCCAGAGTGGAAATGGGAGCAAATAAGTATGGATTTCATAACTAAGTTACCCAGGACAAGGAAAGGACATGATTCAATCTGGGTTATAGTGGATCGGCTTACGAAATCTGCACATTTTCTGCCTATCCGAGAGGACTTCAAGACGGAAAAGCTTGCTCAGATATACATCAACGAGATTGTGATGCGTCATGGAGTACCTACTTCCATTATCTCGGACAGAAATAGCCGTTTTACGTCACGCCTTTGGCGATCAGTCCAGAAAGCGTTGGGCACACGTTTGGACTTGAGCACTGCCTACCACCCGCAGACGGACGGTCAGACAGAAAGAACTATACAAACCCTGGAAGACATGCTGCGAGCCTGTGTATTAGATTTTGGGGGAAGTTGGGATACTCATTTACCGCTGGTCGAATTCTCTTACAACAATAGCTACCATACCAGCTTAAAGTGAACGCCGTACGAAGCCTTATATGGACGCAAGTGTAGATCCCCACTCAGCTGGTTGGAGGTTGGTGACAGACAGCTGATAAGACCCGACATAATTCAGGAGACCACGGACAAGATCGTAACCATTCAGGAAAGACTGAAAGTAGCCAGAACTCGTCAGAAGAGTTATGCAGATAATCGCAGGAAGCCATTGGAATTTCAGGTGGGCGATAAGGTATTATTAAAGGTATCGCCATGGAAAGGATTGGTACGATTTGGGAAGAAGGGCAAGTTGAGTCCAACATATATCGGCCCATTTGAGATACTGGAAAAGATTGGACCCGTTGCATACAGACTCAAACTACCACAAGAGTTAAGCGCTATTCACGACACATTCCATGTGTCGAATCTGAAGAAATGCCTATCGGATGAATCGCTGGTTCTACCACTGGAAGATATACAAGTGAGCGAGAAGTTACGCATTATAGAAGAACCCGTGGAGATACTTGACCGAGATGTTAAACGGTTAAGACGTAGCAAGATCCCGATCGTAAAAGTTCGGTGGTGTGCAAGGCATGGACCAGAATACACTTGGGAACGGGAGGATTTTATGAGGAGTAAATATCCTCAACTGTTCGTCAAGGAACCAACTGAGAATGCCAGTCATTAAATTTCGGGACGAAATTTCTCTAACGGGGGAAAACTGTAACATTCGGCAAAAATCGAAACTTCCAGGTTAGCATCTGTTAAACCCTCACTAATGTTAATAGAGAGAATATACCCTGATAGGACCCATTCAGGAAATATTAAAGCGAAAGATCGCTAGAATTCCCGGTAGTTGCCTAAAAGACCCGGTTTTGACCCAAGACTAACCGGAACACCTTGTGAAATGCCAAAATACCTTAAATAACATATAACCTATATAAAATATAGGGTTTTACTTTATACATAAATCTTTCTTTTTATAAGATTTAATAAAAACAAGAAGGTATTTTAAGAGTGTGTCTTGAAACCTATTCAAAAAAAAAATGATCTTACAAGGAAATGATTTTGGGCTTAATTTTTATAAAAAAAATATATTGCAAAGGGTTGGGGGCCCATGTATGGCCGGCCACCCCCCTCCCTATTACCCCCTCAATTTTTGCAAACTTTGTTTCATTTTCAAATTCCCAACCATCCATCTTCCTCTCCTTTCTCCCTAGAACTTCCACCCTTCTTTCTCTCTTTCTTTTACTTCACCTTCTTTAACAAGAATTCACCTTCAAACTCCAGAAAATAATCAGTCCATACAAGCATCCAAAAACGAAATTCTAAAGAACTTGAGGTACTTGCAACATCTTCCTAAGGTAAGAGCTCCAAACTAGTGTTATTCATACTTGTTTGGCATCTTTTATGCCATTTTTCCTACATTGTTCTACACTTTTATTTCATCCAAATGGATGAACTCTTTTTCTTGTTCTAGAAGTGAGATAAAGCACCAAGGACATGAGAAATGTCCATAAAGTGGTGAAAATCTATGAACTTCCATCATGAACTAGAGAAAAATGAGCTAAATCATCAAAAACGTGGGTTTTGTTCTTGTATAAGAATCTGGATTTTTGACCTTGCATGCACATTTTCCTTATAAGTTTAAAGTATTTTTCTTTCAAAAATATGTCACATGATGTTGGGATTGAATCCTTAGCAAAGGAATCCACATCTATGGATGTTAGAATGCTTAAAATGTGATTTTCTAAAGAATGTTAGAGTTTAAGAATCTGGCAGATTTGTTGCATGTGCTTAGGACGACCATATCTTGGTCAAATCATGTCCAAAATTCCTCATTTTTCTTCTGGAGTAAGGTTTAATGAGTTAGGGTTCAAACCCAACTGGTCTCATAAGACAATATTGAGATTTAAGCCTTCAACTCCTTAGAACAAATTTGGTGTGCAGCAGATGATCAGCCAGATTGTTGTGTCACTTTGTTTTGCTTATAACTCTCTGTAGAAACCATAAAAATTACTCTTTTTCTTTCTGGGAATTTCTCAGATGAGTTAGGTTTCACATGCACTTGGTTTCATTCAAAAATATGGAGTTTTGGTCACTTAAATATTTTATACAAGTCAAGTGTGCCAAGCTGTCCCAAATGGGCAGATTGGTACATGCAACTTCATTCGTCCTTAACTCACTCAAAAGTTATCAAAAATTTGTGAATCGTTTTCCATAAGATACCTTTATGTGTTAGGTTTCCAAAGCATGCAAAAACTCTGAAAAATATTAAGTTTTGACCTTGCAAATGTCTGTTTTCACAGAAGGGTGCAATCTGTTTTAGTCCCTGTATAACACAAATTAATAAATATTATTTGGACCCCTTAAACACCTTCAAAATTTATGAAATTTGGTCAAAATAGCCTTAACTCAGTATAGTACTACATATAAAAAAATGTGTAAATTTGTCATTTTAGAAAGTGTTCTACAATAGCCATTTTTTAAGGACAATGCTTCTGCCAGATTAAGCGTTTTGAAAAAGTATGGGATTTTATTATTTTAACCCTATATATACATATACATGATTAAAAACATTGGGACAATGTTAAATTCTTCATTTCAAATTAAATACTAAAACAAAGGCATTTCACAAGAGGTGGACTAAATTAGTTAAATATGACCTTGAGTTAGATATGAAGGACTTATAGAGATGGTTTGACATTATAGGAAACCCGTAAAGCATTAAGAAATCAAGCTTTGACTACTTCGCGTCTACGCTTTAAGGTGAGTTTTCGCAGCCCCTTTTTACTGTTTTATACGTTTTGGGGTGAAAAGCATGTTATGATTTTAAAATGCTAAATGATTCATGATATTAAATTGTGGATATTTATGATTTGAGAAATGAGTACTATCGAATGGACGAATTTACATAAGTGATAAAGATATGTTGAGTGATAATGAAAATGGTAAGTCCCCAATAGATACACTACTTATTAACTCGTAACGAGCCGGTGATACTTGTGGATAGCGCTATTTGGTTTGACAAACCCACCTTGACTGACGAGTAGGGGTGCACTTTATCTGTTAATAATATTCTACTCATGTGGCCAACATACCACCTCTGAGGTAGTTCGGGGCGTAGATTGTCGGAGGCTTAGTAGTGGCTCAACACTTATATATCTTGCAAAAGTCACTCATTGTAAATTGTACTCATAAAGTTTGTTAAATTTTGGAGCTTGTCATGAACGAACGTTTCATGAGAGTGACCATTGGATGAAAAACTGTTGTGCATATGGAAAACCTGTGAACTCACCAACTCTTTGTAGTTGACCTTTTTTTTTAATATGCTTTTCAGGTGCTAATAAGTAAGTGAAGGCATGTAGGGTGCATATTGTGTGATGACATCGCCATCAAGAACATTAAAACTTCTTCTGTATTTTTTTGTATCCGGCGTCTTCTTTTTGAAACAATTTGCTCAAGTCGTTGTAATGTAATATTTTGAATTATTGTATTGAATGTTGTGGTTGGTGTTGTCTGTTACCTTTTGAATGAAACCCTACGTTGTTATACCTCGTGTTTCCGCTTTAGCGGGGTGTGACAGTAATGATTTAATTCTGATTCAGATTTATGTTGATGACATAATATTTGGTTCTACCAGTCCAGAATTATGTGATAATTTTTCAAAAATCATGTCATTTGAATTTGAAATGAGCATGATGGGTGAGCTGAATTTTTTCCTTGGTCTTCAAGTCAAACAATTACCAAAAGGTATTTTTATAAATCAAGGAAAATATGTCAAAGACATTCTGAAAAAGTTCAAAATGTCTGATTGTGCTTCTATGAGAACACCTATGGAAACTAACATAAAGTTAGATGCTGATCTCAAAGGTGTTTCAGTAGATATCAAACTCTATAGAGGCATGATTGGATCATTACTTTATCTGACTGCAAGTAGACCAGATATCATGTTTTCTACATGTTTCTGTGCTAGATTTCAATCTAACCCAAAAGAATCACATATGTTGGCTGTCAAAAGGATTTTAAGATATCTCAAAGGAACACCTGATCTAGGTTTATGGTATCCAAAAGAAACTGACTTCAAATTGACTGCTTTCACTGATGCTGATCATGCAGGAAGTAGGTTGGACAGAAAGAGTACATCTGGTGCTTGTCACTTTTTGGGAGATAAAATAGTGAGCTAGGCATCAAAGAAGCAGAATTGTGTGTCCACTTCAACTGCTGAAGCAGAGTATGTTGCTGCTGCTGCTTCATGCTCTCAAACATTGTGGATGAGAACACAACTCATGGACTATGGATATCAGCTTAACAAGATTCCCATCTATTGTGACTCAGAAAGTGCAATTGCCATTACTCAGAACCCTGTTCAACATTCAAAAACTAAACATATAGATGTGAGGTATCATTTTATAAAGGACTATGTGGAAAAAGGAACTATAGAGATGCACTTTGTGCATACAAAGTATCAATTGGCTGACTTGTTCACAAAGCCTCTTGATCACAAAAGGTTTTCTTTTCTCATATGTAAAATAGGAATGCTTAATCTGTCTAATTGAAAATATTTGTTTTTCTTAAAAATGCTAAATTTTTCTAAGTAAAATTGTCTGAGTAGTGTACTCAGAACTCTGAGTCTTAAGATTCAGAACTTCTGAGTACTGAGATCAGAACTTCTGAGTCTTGAGTTCAGAACTTCTGAGTCTTAAGTTCAGAACTTCTGAGTCTTAAGTTCAGAACCTCTGAGTCTTAAGGTCAGAGATTCTGAGTCGATACTTCAGCAATCTAACTTTCAAAAATTTATTTTTGAGAAATACAAATACTTCAACTGTGTGGATTATGCTTCTTCTATTATCTTTTTATCTCATCTTTATGTATCATAAATAGTCAAATGCATGCTCAAGTCAACGGGGAGCATCAAAATTTTTTGTTTGGAAATCATTTTGTGATGCTTAAAAGGTTTGTTTTCATTTCTTATCTCTGATCATTCTAAGAAGAACAAGCTTTTAATGATAAATTTTTTTGTTATTCAAACTATATCTGAATTAAAAATTTTCATATTCAGATATAAGATTTTAAATGATTTTTTTTAAAATCATCATAATATGAACAGAATTTTGATGATAAAAAGTGCTTCTATCTGTTCAAACCTCTTCTGAATAATCAAAATGTTTTATATTTGTCAGAAGTTGATTTTAAATGACATTTTGGTTACAAGGCAAAATTCTTCTGAGTTATGGAATCAGAACATCTGAGTGTGTTATTCAGATCTTTGACTTGAGTCAAAATTCTATCCACTAACACGTGTCAGCTTCATATTTGTTTGACAATGCCATGCATTTCATTTAAATCCTTTGTGGCATTTTAAATGTGTTGACTCCGTTATAACATTGATTTCGCTTTTCCGTTAAACCTTTCAACTTCGCGGATTTTAAATAGGTCTTAAAATCCCTATTTCAAATCTTTTCAAATTCCAGAGCGAAAAGTGAGATACGAATCAAATCCAGAGTTCTTTGAGTTTGTTTTCTTCTTAAATCATGTCTGGAATACGAAGGAGTGGTCCAATTTCGCTACATTCTACAAAATCGATAATGGATTCATCTGATTCGGATAATGATGAAGTACAGAATAGAGCTGTAGAGGAAGAGGCAATAAGAAATGATGAAGAAGATGAACAAATGGATGAATCAGAAGGAAATGCAGATGAGGTAAACATTAATATTGAACATGAACAGAGTGCTGCAGGGTCGATTATGTCAGATAGACCTATTTTCGTGGAAAGGGCTGTTCCTGAGAGTGAATGGTTGAAATTATCTGAAAATAACTGTGTTATATTGTTTGAGGAAAGTCGATTTAAACCTGAACATAGAATTATCATGGAGTTATTCAAACATCATCCTTATAGAAAATGGTTTACAAGAAGCAAAAATGTTCCTGTTCAGTACATACAACAATGGTGGAAACATCTTAGGTTAGAAGATAATAAGTTTGTGTCTGAAATTGGAGGAGTGACATTTGCCTTATCTATCTCTGCACTAAGAGAAATGCTGAATCTACCAGAGAAAGATGATGTACAAAGAAGGACAGATTTTGAAGACTCACCCCTAACAGAGGAATTAATAGCTGAATTTATGAAATTGGGATACAATGAAGGATTGAGGACTCTCAGTTTGTTCAGAAGAAACAAATTACCACCTATTTGAGCTTGCTTCTTTCATGTGGTAAATAAATGTTTGTCAGGGAAGAATAGTTCTGCTGATCAAGGTTCTAAACAAATTCTTCAGATCTTTCAGGGCTTAGTGAAGAATAGGCATTATGATTATACTTTAATACTTTGGGAAGACATGAAGAATACATTTGAGAAGAATCAGAAAGCAATTCAGAGGAAAACAAAGGATGCTTCACTGACATACATTCCTTATATAAGGTACTGGCAAATTGTTATTTGGTATGCCATGCAGGAAAACAGAACAATCTCAAGAAGAACAAATGAAGAGCATGGTCCCACATTTTATTTGGGTAAGATGACCTCAGTAACAAGACTTGAAAACTATCCCAATCATAAACTGTTGCCAAAATCACTTAGGAATTATATTCCAAGGGAGAGTGAGATTTTAAAAGCTTATTGCACCTCTATGGGAATTGAATTACCTCAAATCCCTACCCAAGAGGACCAACCTGAGAAGAGAGGTGAGGGGTCTAGTCGAATTAGAGAGGGGGAGGATGTTCAGATGGGTGAACATTCTGAGAGACTTGAGGGGGAAAATTCTGAGAGCTTGGTTAGACTTGGTGAGGAAAAACAGAATGAGAGTGGTGAGGATGAGAGATTGTCAACATAGGTTCAAACAGAAAGAGATGCCTCTGAACCAGCTAATCTTGGCCAGGTAACCACAAATGCTATTGGTTCACATCTCTTGGTGTCCAATATTGAAACAAACACCATGGACCTAGTGGTGGATCTTGAACAACCCATCCATACCCACTCAGAAGCATTTCAACATGCTACTGTTTCACACAAATCCGGGGAACCATCCCAAACTCATTTGGAGGGAGGTGATAAATCCCAATCTATTTTTCAACACATTGAGTCTGAATATCACAATCCTATTCATATTGAGCCTGAAATTCCTTCTGACACTTGCACAAATCAGGAATTTTGTATTCCTGAAACAACATTCATAGACATACCTAATGTTGGGTGTCGAGGATTGGATGAATGTCCTGGTGAGGTGAACATTACAAAAGCCTCATTCAAACGTGCATCTATTGTACAAGATGACTTTGTGTTATCTACAGGCCATGAGCTCTCTGGGCACATGAAAACTGGACCATTTGTTGGTTCAGGTTCACTGTTAGAAACTTCTGAATTTGAAAACATTCAGAAACAAAACAAGGAGATGGGGGAAAAAGTAGAAAATTTGGAGAAGAAGGTGGAGGATTTGAATGATGAGGTGTCAGATTTGAATGTTGTGTTGGAGAAAAATATGATTTCTGTTGAAACCAAAGTAGATGATGTAAAGAAATCCTTGGATTCTCACATAAAGGAGATCATGGATATAATGTCTGGTTTTCAAAAAGATATGTTAAAACAAATGCAAGGTATGCAGGAATCTATACTGAAAGCACTGAGTGTATCACTGGCTTCTACTTCAAAGCCTCTTGATCCTGTTCCTATTGCAGAAGCTGAACCTGAAGGTACTTCTAATCAGAACTTGAAGAGAAAGTTTGATGATAATGAGCCTCATGATCATCAAAAGGGGGAGAAAAGACAGAGGTTAAGTTCTGATGATGATATTGGCATAGAAGATTTTGAGATAGCAGATATGCACTTAGCCAGTACAAAAAGTTCAGAAGATCAGACACAAGAAAATTTAAAGGCAATAACTCGGATAGTTCAGATTGATAGCTCAGATACAGAGGAAATGGAGTTGGAAAGTACAGAGGGTGGCGATTCAGATAAAACAGAGGAATTGAACTTAGACACAGAGATGGAAGGAAACTCAGATGAAACTGAAGCTATTGAGGAATCTATATTGAGATCAGAAAAGACAGTGGAAAGTGAAGTGGTCAACATGTGTACAGATATTGTGGTGTATAACAAAGAAAATGTGATGAATTCTGAATCAGAAGAAAGGAGGTTGAGTGAAGAATTGATCAGAAGAATGCAAAGTGAGGTAGTCAAAGCACTTAATGTTCAGAAAATTCAACAAGGGTTAAAACTGATAAGGCCTATTGATCTGTTGGGAGAAGAAGATAGAACTGTTGGTTATTCTCAGAATTTTAAGCATGAGTTCAGATATAACTATGCTGATGAGATGAACACATAAGAAGAATATGAGAAACTAGAAGATTACTTTATGCCTTCTGAGTATGTACTCAGAAAACTAATTGAGATTCCCAAGATTGACTTACAGATTTTAGAAGAACCTATATGTGATTTTGTCCTGGAATTAAGTGATGTACCTTTGGCCACACAATTTCATGATGACATTTTTCCTGAGGAAATGTATGAAAACCTCTACCACACAGAAGGAGAATATGAGCTTTTAGAGAGCAATGTTGATGGCTTCATGGATGAAAGAGCTCAGATGATTTATACAGAAGCCTCAACCAGATTCAGAATTCCTGACTCAAGACTGCATATCCAGAAAAGAATTGAGAAAGTTCTAATGTTCCAACAAGAAGAATTCAATGGTTTGATATTTGTAAGAATGGAAGTGCTGAAAGAAAGGAATACAAAAGTTTTCATGTCCAGTTTTGATTTCCACAGACTAACACTTGATGATCAGATCTTTCTAGTCAAGTTCTTCTCTAGTACTGAAGAAGCCTTGATGGAAATTGAATGCAGAAGACTTCTGAGTATCTATGTCAGAAACATGTACTTATATGATTTTCAACTAGCCATTGAAGGAAGAAAAGAGAAGTGCAATCTGAGGTGTCCAACAAATATTGCAGGATTTGATGTGTGTATAAAGAGATTTGTAAATGAAGGAATGGAATCTGAAGGGTTTGCATATAAAGTTCAAGAGAGACTTGAAATGTTCAAACTGAAAGAACTGGTAAAATATAGTGATGCAACTCTGAGTTGGTTACTGATTGAAATGGAAGTAAGTGCTAAAAATGAAAGAAAGAATTTAAAGAAAAGGTGTGTAAACTCTATGAAAAGAAGGTTGAATCTCAGAAGAAAGATCAGAAGTTGTGGTGAATGGTTGCTATCTGAAGTTAATCCCAAGAAGATGTTACATAGTGATTTTGTGTTTCCTGCTGAGTATGAAGTGAATGAAATTTTGTCAGATGAAGTTGAAGAAGTCCAGGACACAACACCTCAGAATGTGCAGATTACTAGTTTTGATCAAGCTGAACAGTCTGAACCCAAAGAAGATGAAATATCCATTGATCTAAATGGTTACTTTCTTGAATTTGATCTGCCTGAGTTCTTCAAACCAAAAGAAGTACAATTCTTGGACGTGTATTATGATAGACCTAAGGAGACTCAGATCTGGTTGGCTGAAAAATCAAGATGTCTTGGCAAAACAAAGCAAGCTGTTTACTCAGATTTTCTAATCACTGGAATCAGAGAATTGAAGGATAAGATATTCAGAAAGATGGAGTACTTATCCTTTGAAGTTCTAAGAGAAGATGGCAAGGTTTATTACTTTACTGATGCAGATTTTGAGAAACTATCAGTGGTTGACTTCTACAGATTACACAGCTTTCTATGCTTCAAAGAGTCAAGCAAAGACAGAAATGAAAGGAAGGCAAGAAGTGTGGTGATTGAGGCCATGTTCTATATCTTAAGGTGGCACTGTTATACAGATTTCCAAATAGCTCTGTATTTACAAAAGCCATGTGTTTATCTGGCAAATCCCAATACAGATCATGAGCAGATAAAGGTGTTAAAGACTGGAAGTATAAATATCCAGATTTGGGAGTATTTTTGAAAAACAAAAGTGGAAAGATTTTCTTCAGAGCAAAGGAAACTGCAAAATACTGTTCTGGAACTTTAAGAATCATAAAGCACAATTTGGAGAAAAAAGATGCTGAAAGTGAAGGAAGCAAACATAACTCAAGAAGTAATCAATCAGCAAGTTGAAATTATTCAAGAAATCATTGTCAAAATTGATAAGAGGCTTAATCTGAGAAATGTGCTACTTTAGAAAATTGTTCCTGCTCTGAAAGAACTGGATGATGCAAAATTCAAGTTTATTTGACAAAAAGGGGGAGATTGTTAGATCTGAAGTTTTGTCAATAAACCAAGTGATGAAGATCTGATAAGAAGACTCAGATGTTCTGAGTAGAAGAGTCAGAGGTCTGAGAAGAGAAGTCAGAGTTCTGAGAGAAAGAGTCAGAAGCTCTGAGAAGCGTTATCAGAAGAATGTTCAGAAGTTCTGAACAACCTGTTCAGAACTTATGACTACATACTTTACTTAGTATTTAGTAAACTAATTAGGACACGTGTTATGTTCTTATTAGTCTTTCTTATTTGTACTGTAGCTTTAACATGTTCATTGCAGTATAAATAGAGTGGTTAGCACTACGTTGCTAACTGATTGATTTTCCCGTATATCTTTGTATTCATTCTTTGTAATCTTTGAGATTCTCTCTCTCTTAGATCTGTAATTCTGTTCATCATTGAATACAATTGGGCTTGATCATACAACTTCTCAATTACTGCTTTCTATATTGATTGTAAGATTAGATCCTGTACTTTCAGAAATAAATTACAAATTTCTGAACAGTCTAAATTCATAATGGTCATCATTTGCCATAAGTCTGCAAATGAACAAGGATATGTGTGAAGAAGACTTAAATGATTTGTTCTGTGTTCTTAATCAACATGAAGACTCTGTCAAGTTAGTTGTGGAAGAGAAGAAAAATGTTGCTGATCAGTTAGCGTTCTTATCAAAGTCCAAAGCAATCAAAGCACCCAAAAAGACTGCATCTCTATCAGAGATACCTAATCTGGAAGAATCTGACAAGGAAGAAGGATCAGAAGATGATGAAGATATCAAGATAATGGCTGAGAAGCTAGCTTTGTTGACAAATACTTTCAACAAAAGGTATGGGAAGGGTAGATTTCAAGGAAATTATAAGAGAGTTGGGAGTTCAGATTATAAGAAGAAATAAGATAGAGAAGAAAATAAGTTTGAAAAGAGAGTAGAGAGAAGTGAAGAAAACAAAGAAGAGAAGGAAGAGAGAAAAGAAAAGAATCTGTGTTTCAAGTGTGGAAAATCTGGCCACTATGCTAAGGATTGCAGAGTTAAAATTGTGAAAGACTATGAGTACTACACCAAGAAGGCTCAGCTTGCAAAGAAGAGAGATGATAAAATTGCTTTATTGGTTGAACAGGAGAATTGGTTGTACTACACTTCTGATGAAGATGATCATATCAACTTTCCACAGATGCAAAGCTATATGGCAAAAATGAGGAATGAGGATGATTCTGATTTTGAAGATGCTGATTCTGAGTCATCTACTGAGGTACATTCTTCACTTGAAATAGAGTTAATGACACAGATTGGTGAAATGAAAACTGAATTTGCTAATCTAAGAAAACAGATAAAAGGAGAAAGAAATTTGGTTAACAAGTTAAGAATTGAAAAAGAAGTAATAAAAGAACAATATGAAGAATCTGAGACTGAGAAACAGAAAGTTAAAGATGAAAATTCTGAATTGTTGAAAAAGATCTCTGAACTAAAAGTTGAGTTTTCAAAAATAAAGGATGAAAAAGGTGATTTACAAATAAAATTTGATATGTTATTTGAGGAAAGAAAGAATTTATACACCAAATCAAAGAATTGGAAGATCTGAATTTGAAAAGGGGTCAGACTCAGCAAACATTAAATCTTTTAATAAGCAATGTTAAAGATACAAGATTTTACAACCCAAAGAAGGGATTGGGATTGGAAGAAAATGTCACTTTAAAAAGAGCTCCAATCAACTTGTATGAAAAACTTCAAGTTCCTAAGCCAAAAATCCCAGAAATTGTTGAAGTTTTCATAAGACCTGCTAGTTCTATAACAAGTTCTGACAATTTGCAAAGACCAAACTCTAAAAAGTCAGATGAGAAAATTTCTGAGTCTAAAACAGAAAAGTCAGTTGTTTCAGAAGAAAAGGTTAAGAAAGAAGTTTCTAAACCAACAGATGAGAAGCCAAAATACAATGATACTAAATTCAAGTATGATTCTTTAAATGTCAGCTACAAAAATAAACAACCAAGTTTTTCATATCATGACATTGAAAACATATTTGACACAAGTAAAAATTCTGAAACAGTCAATCAGAAGTCTGAAACTTCTAGTCAGAATTCTGAACTTTGTAGTCAGAACTCTGAGTCTAAAGATCAGACATCTGAGTCTGTAAATCAGAACTCTGACTCAGGTAGTCAGAAGTCTGATTCAACTGGATTTTCTGAAACAAAGTCAGATGAATTTTTAGAACTTGAAAAGAGGTTTAATCTTGTGAGTCAAGAACTTGAGGACTTAAGGAAAGCTTATGATGAACTTGAAAATGATTACTGTGAGGTGGATATTAAACTTGAAGAAGCTTTGAAAGAAAAGAATATTTTTATTCAGAAAATAACAGAGCTTGAAAAACTGAAGACTGAGTATGATCTTTTTAAAATTAATGCTCTAAAAGAAAATGATAAATTCTTTAATGAATCAAGTACATATGAAAAAGGTGAATCATCTAATTCTTCTAACAAAAAGGAGTTGAATTTTTCAGAAAAAAGAAGAAAGCAAAAGGAAAGATGGTGTGAAAAGAATTTCTGAGATGAATGAAGAGGTTCCTGCAACTGTACCAAAAGCACATAGTTATTGTGATAAATGTACTTGTACTTTGAAAAACAGCTATAAAAATGAAAAAGCTTATGGTACAGATCTGTTGTTACTTGCAAAGAAAAATCTTAGTTGTATTCAATGTAAAAGTAATTCTTTTCAATATTCTCAGAAATGTCCAATCACAATAACATCTGTTTCTTTCATAAGAAAAGATATTCAGAAAACAGAAAAGAAGAATGTTTCTGTTCCTCAGAATACAGAAAAGAAGAAAGTTTATGTTCCTCGGACTCAGAAGAAAGAAAAGATAAAAGAAAAGAAAGTTGAAAATGTTGCAAAATCAAAAGCTACAACTTTCAAAAAGAAATTAAACAAGTTTGTAAGCAGAAAATGTTCTGACTTCATAAAAGTTCAAGGAAAGTGGTGTTTGAAGAAAGATTTTGACTGGAAAGTAAAAGGTACTAATATTAAATCCAATGACAAAGCTAACAAAGATGGACCCATTCCAAAATGGGTACCTAAAACTAACTGATCCTTTTGCAGGGCTGTCATGTGTGGTTTTTAGATTCAGGAGCTTCAAGACACATGACTGGTCAGAAGTCTTTCTATCAAACTTCACAGAAAAGGCTGGAGGAGCAGTAAACTTTGGAAATAATAGCAAAGGACAAGTCAAAGGTTATGGGGATTTAACTAAAGGGGATCTGACTATCCAAAAGGTTTTCTAAGTTGAAGGATTACAGCATAATCTTTTCAGCATAAGTCAGTTTTTAGACAGTCTTTGTCAAATCAAGTTTCAAATAACAGGTTGCATGATTTTAACTGAAAATGATGTTAAAGTCTTCTAGGCCAAAAGACATATGGACTTATTTGTAGTTAATTTTTCAAAATTGAAAACATTAAATACAGTTTGTCTTTTATCAAATTCAACTGCAAATGAATGCGGGCTTTGGCACAGAAGATGTTCTCATCTAAATTTCAAAGATCTTAATAATCTTGTTGCAAAACATCTGGTTAAAGGTTTACCAAAGCTTAAATTTGAAAAAGAATCATTATGCTCAGCTTGTGAACTGGGCAAGATGAAAAAGAGTTCTCACAAATTAAAAATGGACTCATCTAGCAAAGCACCATTAGAAATGATTCATACTGATCTTTGTGGTCCAATTTCAGTTCAATCTATGGGAGGAAAGAAATATATGCTTGTGATTGTTGATGAATTCTCCAGATACACATGGGTTGAGTTCCTAAGAGCTAAGTCAGAAGCTGCTACTACATTGATAAATTTTATCAAAAGGATTCAAGTTCTCTTACAACTTCCAGTTCAGAAAATCAGAAGTGATAATGGAACAGAGTTCAGAAATGAGACTCTTCAGAATTTTTTAGAAAGTTCTGGGATTTCTCACAATTTTTCTGCTGTCAGAACTCCTCAACAAAATGGTGTTGTTGAAAGGAAAAACAGAACTCTAGTTGAAGCTGCGAGAACAATGCTGGCTTATGCAAATCTTCTTACCTTCCTATGGGCTGAAGCAATTGCAACTGCTTGTTTTACACAGAATAGAACTTTAATCAATAAGAGATTAAATAAGGCTGCTTATGAACTGATAAATAAAAGAAAACCATTAATCAAATTCTTTCATGTTTTTGGTTGCAGGTGCTATGTTCTTAGAGACAGAGAATATCTTGCCAAATTCGATAAAAAGGCAGATGAAGGATACTTTGTGGGTTATTCATTAACTTCCAAAGCATTCAGAATCTACAATAGAAGAACCAACAGGATGATGGAGAGCATAAATGTAACTTTTGATGAAGCCAGAATGAGGACTTCTGAACAAGACAGTTCAGAACTCATGCAGAACAAGACAAAAATGACTTCTGATACAAATTCTAATCCTATTTGTTCATAACTCAATTTACTGTTTAAGGATGCTTTTATTGAACTAATGTCTGATTCTTATGCAGAATATGAAAACCCAAAGATGGTCAAAGAGATGAAAAATAAGACTCCAGAAATAATTCAATCAACTGTAATTTCTGATAAAGGTCCATCTGAGGAATGTCCAAATCTGATAAATACAAGTAGTGAGAATTCTGAACCATGTATTCAGAATTCTGAACCTTGTAATCAGAATTCTGAACCTTGTAGTCAGAACTCTGGTCAAGTTACTCAGAAGTCTGACTTCATTACTCAGAATACAAACACACATGGAACTCCTACACATATATCATAACAAGGGGACAGTTCAGAATTACAAGCAATCATTGATGAGAATGATGCAAACAACAATTATTCAGAGATTGATGTACTCCCTAGTGCAAATAAATGGACTAAAAATAATCCTATTCATCAAGTAATAGGTGATCCATCAGCAGGAGTAAAGAACAGATCAGCTACAGCAAATGAAGCAATGTTTGCTGGTTTCTTGAGTGTGATTGAACCAAAGAAAGCTAATGAAGCCCTAGAGGATCCAGACTGGATTTCAGCAATGCAAGAGGAATTGCTTCAATTTGAAAGAAATAAAGTTTGGAGACTCATTCCAAAGCCTGAAGGTAAATCTATTATTGGAACTAAATGTGTGTTCAGAAACAAAAAGGACGAGTCAGGTGTTGTCATCAGAAACAAGGCAAGATTGGTTGCTAAGGGATACTGTCAACAAGAGGGAATTGATTATGATGAGACATTTGCACCAGTGGCAAGAATAGAGGCAATCAGAATATTTTTGGCCTATGCTGCACACAAAAACTTCAAGGTGTATCAGATGGATGTCAAATCAGCCTTTCTAAATGGCAAACTTAATGAAGAGGTGTATGTTCATCAACCTGAAGGTTTTGTTGATCCAAAATTCCTTGATCATGTTTATATTTTAGACAAAGCTTTATATGGTCTAAAACAAGCACCACGAGCCTGGTATGACACTCTTACTAAACACTTGTTAGGTTCAGGGTTCAAGAAAGGTAAGATTGACACAACTTTGTTTTTAAAGAAACAGGGTGATGATTTAATTCTGATTCAGATTTATGTTGATGACATAATATTTGGTTCTACCAGTCCAGAATTATGTGATAATTTTTCAAAAATCATGTCATCTGAATTTGAAATGAGCATGATGGGTGAGCTGAATTTTTTCCTTGGTCTTCAAGTCAAACAATTACCAAAAGGTATTTTTATAAATCAAGGAAAATATGTCAGAGACATTCTGAAAAAGTTCAAAATGTCTGATTGTGCTTCTATGAGAACACCTATGGCAACTAACATAAAGTTAGATGCTGATCTCAAAGGTGTTTCAGCAGATATCAAACTCTATAAGGGCATGATTGGATCATTACTTTATCTGACTGCAAGTAGACCAGATATCATGTTTTCTACCTGTTTCTGTGCTAGATTTCAATCTAACCCAAAAGAATCACATATGTTGGCTGTCAAAAGGATTTTAAGATATCTCAAAGGAACACCTGATCTAGGTTTATGGTATCCAAAAGAAACTGACTTCAAATTGACTGCATTCACTGATGCTGATCATGCAGGAAGTAGGTTGGACAGAAAGAGTACATCTGGTGCTTGTCACTTTTTGGGAGATAAAATAGTGAGTTGGGCATCAAAGAAGCAGAATTGTGTGTCCACTTCGACTGCTGAAGCAGAGTATGTTGCTGCTGCTGCTTATGCTCTCAAACATTGTGGATGAGAACACAACTAATGGACTATGTATATCAGCTTAACAAGATTCCCATCTATTGTGACTCAGAAAGTGCAATTGCCATTACTCAGAACCCTGTTCAACATTCAAAGACTAAGCATATAGATGTGAGGTATCATTTTATAAAGGACTATGTGGAAAAAGGAACTATAGAGATGCACTTTGTGCATACAAAGTATCAATTGGCTGACTTGTTCACAAAGCCTCTTGATCACAAAAGGTTCTCTTTTCTCATATGTAAAATAGGAATGCTTAATTTGACTAATTGAAAATATTTGTTTTTCTTAAAAATGCTAAATTTTTCTAAGTAAAATTGTCTGAGTAGTGTACTCAGAACTCTGAGTCTTAAGTTCAGAACTTCTGAGTACTGAGATCAGAACTTCTGAGTCTTAAGGTCAGAGATTCTGAGTCAATACTTCAGCAATCTAACTTTCAAAATTTTATTTTTGAGAAATACAAATACTTCAACTGTGTGGATTATGTTTCTTCTATTATCTTTTTATCTCATCTTTATGTATCATAAATAGTCAAATGCATGCTCAAGTCAAGGGGGAGCATCAAATTTTTTTGTTTGGAAATTATTTTGTGATGCTTAAAAGGTTTGTTTTCATTTCTTATCTCTGATCATTCTAAGAAGAACAAGCTTTTAATGATAAATTTTTTTTGTTGTTCAAACTATATCTGAATTAAAAAAATTCATATTCAGATATAAGATTTTAAATGATTTTTTTTAAAATCATCATAATATGAACAGAATTTTGATGATAAAAAGTGTTTCTATCTGTTCAAACCTCTTCTGAATAATCAAGATGTTTTATATTTGTCAGAAGTTTATTTTAAATGACATTTTGGTTACAAGGAAAAATTCTTCTGAGTTATGGAATCAGAACTCTGAGTAGAACAATCAGATATCTGATAAAGGAAAGTCAAAACATCTGAGCGTGTTATTCAGATCTTTGACTTGAGTCAAAATTCTATCCACTAGCACGTGTCAGCTTCATATTTGTTTGATTATGCCACGCATTTCATTTACATCCTCTGTGGCATTTCAAATGTGTTGACTCCGTTATAACATTGATTTCGCTTTTCCGTTAAACCTTTCAACTTCGCGGATTTTAAATAGGTCTTAAAATCCCTATTTCAAATCTTTTCAAATTCCAGAGCGAAAAGTGAGATACGAATCAAATCCAGGGTTCTTTGAGCTTGTTTTCTTCTTAAATCATGTCTGGAATACGAAGGAGTGGTCCAATTTCGCTACATTCTACAAAATCGATAATGGATTCATCTGATTCGGATAATGATGAAGTACAGAATAGAGCTGTAGAGGAAGAGGCAATAAGAAATGATGAAGAAGATGAACAAATGGATGAATCAGAAGGAAATGCAGATGAGGTAAACATTAATATTGAACATGAACAGAGTGTTGCAGGGTCGATTATGTCAGATAGACCTATTTTCGTGGAAAGGGCTGTTCCTGAGAGTGAATGGTTGAAATTATCTGAAAATAACTGTGTTATATTGTTTGAGGAAAGTCGATTTAAACCTGAACACAGAATTATCATGGAGTTATTCAAACATCATCCTTATAGAAAATGGTTTACAAGAAGTAAAAATGTTCCTGTTCAGTACATACAACAATGGTGGAAACATCTTAGGTTAGAAGATAATAAGTTTGTGTATGAAATTGGAGAAGTGACATTTGCCTTATCTATCTCTGCACTAAGAGAAATGCTGAATCTACCAGAGAAAGATGATGTACAAAGAAGGACAGATTTTGAAGACTCACCCCTAACAGAGGAATTAATAGCAGAATTTATGAAATTGGGATACAATGAAGGATTGAGGACTCTCAGTTTGTTCAGAAGAAACAAATTACCACCTATTTAGGCTTGCTTCTTTCATGTGGTAAATAAATGTTTGTCAGGGAAGAATAGTTCTGCTGATCAAGGTTCTAAACAAATTCTTCAGATCTTTCAGGGCTTAGTGAAGAATAGGCATTATGACTATACTTTAATACTTTGGGAAGACATGAAGAATACATTTGAGAAGAATCAGAAAGCAATTCAGAGGAAAACAAAGGATGCTCCACTGACATACATTCCTTATATAAGGTACTGGCAAATTGTTATTTGGTATGCCATGCAGGAAAACAGAACAATCTCAAGAAGAACAAATGAAGAGCATGGTCCCACATTTTATTTGGGTAATATGACCTCAGTAACAAGACTTGAAAACTATCCCAATCATAAACTGTTGCCAAAATCACTTAGGAATTATATTCCAAGGGAGAGTGAGATTTTAAAAGCTTATTGCACCTCTATGGGAATTGAATTACCTCAAATCCATACCCAAGAGGACCAACCTGAGAAGAGAGGTGAGGGGTCTAGTCGAATTAGAGAGGTGGAGGATGTTCAGATGGGTGAACATTCTGAGAGACTTGAAGGGGAAAATTCTGAAAGCTTGGTTAGACTTGGTGAGGAAAAACAGAATGAGAGTGGTGAGGATGAGAGATTGTCAACAGAGGTTCAAACAGAAAGAGATGCCTCTGAACCAACTAATCTTGGCCAGGTAACCACAAACGCTATTGGTTCACATCTCTTGGTGTCCAATATTGAAACAAACACCATGGACCTAGTGGTGGATCATGAACAACCCATCCATACCCACTCAGAAGCATTTCAACATGCTACTGTTTCACACAAATCCGGGGAACCATCCCAAACTCATTTGGAGGGAGGTGATAAATCCCAATCTATTTTTCAACACATTGAGTCTGAATATCACAGTCCTATTCATATTGAGCCTGAAATTCCTTCTGACACTTGCACAAATCAGGAGTTTCGTATTCCTGAAACAACATTCATAGACATACCTAATGTTGGGTGTCGAGGATTGGATGGAAGTCCTGGTGAGGTGAACATTACAAAAGCCTCATTCAAACGTGCATCTATTGTACAAGATGACTTTGTGTTATCTACAGGCCATGTGCCCTCTGGGCACATGAAAACTGGACCATCTGTTGGTTCAGGTTCACTGTTAGAAACTTCTGAATTTGAAAAGATTCAGAAACAAAACAAGGAGATGGGGGAAAAAGTAGAAAATTTGGAGAAGAAGGTGGAGGATTTGAATGATAAGGTGTCAGATTTGAAAGTTGTGTTGGAGAAAAAGTTGATTTCTGTTGAAACCAAAGTAGATGATGTAAAGAAATCCTTGGATTCTCACAAAAAGGAGATCATGGATATAATGTCTGGTTTTCAAAAAGATATGTTAAAACAAATGCAAGGTATGCAGGAATCTATACTGAAAGCACTGAGTGTATCACTGGCTTCTACTTCAAAGCCTCTTGACCCTGTTCCTATTGCAGAAGCTGAACCTAAAGGTACTTCTAATCAGAACTTGAAGAGAAAGTTTGATGATAATGAGCCTCATGATCATCAAAAGGGGGAGAAAAGACAGAGGTTAAGTTCTGATGATGACATTGGCATAAAAGATTTTGAGATAGCAGATATGCACTTAGCCAGTACAAAAAGTTCAGAAGATCAGACACAGAAAAATTTAAAGGAAATGATTCAGATAGTTCAGATTGATAGTTCAGATACAGAGGAAATGGAGTTGGAAAGTACAGATGGTGGTGATTCAGATAAAACAGATGAATTAAACTTGGATACAAGAATGGAAGGAAATTCTGTTGAAACTGAAACTGTTGAAGAATCTGTATTGAGATCAGAAGAAACAGTGGAAAGTGTTGTGGTAAACAGGTGTACAGATATCATTGTTTATAACAAAAGAAGGATAAGTGAAGAATTGATAAGTACTGAATCAGAAGAAAGGAGGTTAAGTGAAGAGTTGATCAGAAGGATGCATAATAATTTAGTCAGAGCTTTGAATGTTCAAAAAGTTCAGCAAGAAATAAAAATGGTAAGACCTATTGATCTAATGGGAGAAGAAGACAGAACTGTGAATTATACTCAGGATTTTGAAGATGAGTTTAGATTTAACTTTTGTGATGAGTTAAATACAGAAGATGAGTTTAGATTTAACTTTTGTGATGAGTTAAATACAGAAGAAGAGTATATGAAAGTGAAAGACTACTTTATGCCTTCTGAGTATGTATTCAGAAAACCAATTGAGATCCCAAATATTAACTTGCAGAGACTAGAAGAACCTGTATGTGATTTCATCCTAGAGTTAAGTGATATGCCATTAGCCAGACAATTTCATGATGATATTTTTCCTGAGGAAATGTATGATAATCTCTACTACACAGAAGGAAAGTATGAGCTTTTGGAAAGTAACATTGATGGTTTTATGGATGACAGAGCTCAGATAGTCTACTCAGAAGCTTCTAACAGATTCAGAGTTCCTGACTCAAAACTGCATATCCAGAAAAGAATTGAGAAAGTTCTGATGTTTCAACAAGAAGAATTCAATGGTTTAATGTTTGTTAGAATGGAAGTGCTGAAAGAAAGAAATACAAAGGTTTCCATGTCTACTTTTGATTTTCACAGATTGACTCTTGATGATCAGATCTTTCTAGTCAAGTTCTTTGCCAGTACTGAAGAAGCCTTGATGGAAATTGAATGCAGAAGACTTCTGGGTATCTATGTCAGAAATATACACTTGTATGACTTCCAATTAGCCATTGAAGAAAGAAAAGAGAAGTGTAATCTGAGTTCTCCCACAAAGAAAACAGAAATTGGTGTAGATTTGAAGGGATTTGTGAATGAAGGAATGGAGACAGAAGGATTCACATATACAGTTCACGGAAGGCTTGAAATGTTCAGATTAAAAGAGTTGGTGAAGTACAGTGATGCAACTCTAAATTGGTTATTGATTGAAATGGAAGTAAGTGTGGAAACTGAAAGAAAGAGTTTAAAGAAGAGATGTATGAACTCTGTGAAGAAAAGGTTGGATCTTAGAAGAAAAATCAGAAACTGTAGTGAATGGTTGTTATCTGAGGTGAATCCCAAAAAGATTCTACATAATGACTTTGTGTTTCCTGCTGAGTATGAACTCAATGAAATTTTGTCAGATGAAGTTGAAGAAGTTCAGGACACAACACCTCAGAATGTGCAGATAACTAGTTTTAATCAAGCTGAACAGTCTGAACCCAAAAAAGATGAAATATCCATTGATCTAAATGGATACTTTCTTGAATTTGATCTGCCTGAGTTCTTCAAACCAAAAGAAGTACAATTCTTGGATGTGTATTATGATAGACCTAAGGAGACTCAGATCTTGTTGGCTGAAAAATCAAGATGTCTTGGCAAAACAAAGCAAGCTGTTTACTCAGATTTTCTAATCACTGGAATCAGAGAATTAAAGGTTAAGAAATTCAGAAAGATGGAGTACTTATCCTTTGAAGTTCTGAGAGAAGATGGCAAGGTTTATTACTTTACTGATGCAGATTTTGAGAAACTATCAGTGGTTGACTTCTACAGATTACACAGCTTTCTATGCTTCAAAGAGTCAAGCAAAGACAGAAATTAAAGGAAGGCAAGAAGTGTGGTGATTGAGGCCATGTTCTATATCTTAAGGTGGCACTGTTATACAGATTTCCAAATAGCTCTGTATTTACAAAAACCATGTGTTTATCTGGCAAATCCCAACACAGATCATGAGCAGAAAAAGGTGTTAAAGACTGGAAGTGTTCACAAATATCCAGATTTAGGAGTATTTTTGAAAAACAAAAGTGTAAAGATCTTCTTCAGAGCAAAGGAAACTACAAAGTACTGTTCTGGAACTTTAAGAATCATAAAGCACAATTTGGAGAAAAAGATGTTGAAAGTGAAGGAAGCAAACATAACTCAAGAAGTAATCAATCAGCAAGTTGAAATTATTCAAGAAATCATTGTCAAAATTGATAAGAGGCTTAATCTGAGAAATGTGCTACTTCAGAAAATTGGTCCTGCTCTGAAAGAACTGGATGATGCAAAATTCAAGTTTATTTGACAAAAAGGGGGAGATTGTTAGATCTGAAGTTTTGTCAATAAACCAAGTATTGAAGATCTGATAAGAAGACTCATTTTTTCTGAGAAGAGGAGTCAGAGATCTGAGAAGAGAAGTCAGAGTTCTGAGAGAAAGAGTCAGAAGCTCTGAGAAGCGTTATCAGAAGAATGTTCAGAAGTTCTGAACAACCTGTTCAGAACTTATGACTACATACTTTACTTAGTATTTAGTAAACTAATTAGGACACGTGTTATGTTCTTATTAGTCTTTCTTATTTGTACTGTAGCTTTAATATTTCCGTTGCAGTATAAATAGAGTGGTTAGCACTACGTTGCAAACAGATTGATTTTCTCGTATATCTTTGTATTCATTCTTTGTAATCTTTGAGATTCTCTCTCTCTTAGATCTGTAATTCTGTTCATCATTGAATACAATTGGGCTTGATCATACAACTTCTCAATTACTGCTTTCTATATTGATTGTAAGATTAGATCCTGTACTTTCATTTGGAAAGATTCAAACTTAGAGATGACGGAGGATCTAGCTATTCTTTTGATGTTTTTGGGACAAAGGATAGATAACTTAGTTAATCTGATTATGATGTATGATTAGATTAATAGGTTATTTGAGTTAGATGCATTGTATATAAAACCTTTACAATTGATCCTCAGGTTATCAAAGTTTGAAGTTTTATTATCATAACTTGTGTATTATTCAAGGTTTAAATTGGCCCTGTTTTTAGGGCGTTACAATATGGTATCAGAGCACTAGTTTAAGCGAACTAAGTATGCTGATAAGATACTTAGACTTAGGGGCTGTTTACCAAATTTTTCATTAAGTCCTGTATGGATAAATGTGTCTGTCTGGTTAAATCTTTCTGTCTGGATAAATTGTTGTTGTTGTTTACTTTTTTATCTGAATCAACAGTCTGAATAGTAGAAATGACCGATTTACCCCTGACAGTGGCTAACAACATAACAGTAGCTAAAATCAATAGCTCACAAAAAATCAATAGCAGCAAAAAATTACAGAAAATCAATAGCTCACATACAGCAAAAATTACAGAAATCAATAGCAGCAAAAAATTACAGAAAAATTACAGAAATTACAAAAAATCAATAGCTCACAGAAAATCAATAGCTCCAAGTTCTTTCATTTTTCAGTAATAGCAAAAATTACAGAAAATCAATAGCTCACAAAAAATCAATAGCGGCCGGAGAAGAAGCTGTCGCCGGAGAAGAAGCTGCCGCCGCCGAGAAGAAGCTGCCGCTGCCGGAGTGGGAGAGAGAGCGACTTGGAGGCGATAGAATGAATGAGAGAGATGGAGAAATGGGAGTAGGGTTTTTTAGCCGTGTTTTTTTCTAAGGGTAATATGGTCAATTTTTTGAGTTTTTTCATCTTAATGTGGACAAGAGCCCCAAACTTACTGTCCGATTAAGATGGTTGCTGTCCCATTAAGTCATAAGTAAACACTGACTTTTGTCTGTGCGAATAAGCCAGATGGCCCATTAAGCCCATTAAGCTCCAAGTAAACAGCCCCTTAAGCTGTGATGGAGTAGGTTATGATATGTGAGATATGGGTAGAAGTGTTAAGACGGGATAGTCTTAGAGTTAACGGAAATACGTGAAATTAGTACTGTGACAATGGTAACGAGGATTCTCTTGTATGATATGTTCACAATTCCAATTAGCTACTGTTATTATGAATATATATTTACACGAGCATGCTTATTTCTGAATTATTACAGTGACTAACGATCGATAAGGTACGTTTTGTATGTGTGTACGTGCATAATCATTTCTTATTGTTATCCCTTTATGTTATAGTAGAATGATGGTGAATACGCCACCAAGGTCCTTTGAAGGACAGATCAGTATTGATTGGAGGTTGGAAGGATAACCTACAATTGGCGGGACTCATGAAAGTCCGCCAAGGCAACCTTTAGTAGGTGGATTGATATGTGTGGAGATAGAGTATGAGATGATTGATCAAGATGGAAATGGTATGACATGGTGGAGTACGTGGATCGTGGAATGCCAGTATAGCAAATGTTATAAGGCCGAGAGGGCGACCATTGGTCGGAAGTAGAATGTCAATGATAAGTTACGTAAGTAAGACGATTGACCTCGTTTGAGTAAGTAGCCTTCAATTGCGAGGAAAGTTTTATGCCTGGTGTTTTAGTGTGTGTTACGTGAATTTTCATGATTTCAAACCAAATGCATAAATAACAGTTTTAGTCAAGGTTGAATTAGCATGTGCGAAAGTGTATTTAAAGAAAAGGCAATCCCATTTACGTCGCACAGCGAAATTTTTGAAGTTTTTACAAAGTATTTCTTACTTTACATGAAAAGTTGAATTGTAGCAAGAAAGCGTTGGTCAGCAAAATGTTTAATAACTAACAAGAGTATGGACCTATTAAACATCATATAAATAAGTGAGAGAACCGACTAGTTTATTTCATGTCGGTCAAACTTTTTCGAACTGTTGTCGTACGAAGAGATTTTCATTTAGTATATTACCGTCGTAACAACACTGTTTTGGTTGATAAGGATTAAGTTTTCGGAAATTTAATATGCAAACGATTCTCGAGATCGTTGTGCAGTACTTTGGGGTATGTGTGCCCAAGTTGTTCCCAGTAGGGTTATTTAAAATGAGAAAATGTGTGAAATGATTTGTCATGCATAAAGGCTATGAACTCGCTCGGTCGTAGAGTATTACGTTATAAGCTAAGAAAGAACTCCAAGAGTGGAGAGGTGTTGGATAAACCATGGGAGAAAGTTTGTAGTTTTGGTAATTGTGTTTAAATGAGAGATGAACAGTGTGAAAGTCGAAAGTGGACTTTAGTGTCGGTTGTATGAGAGTCTGTACCCTTGTTCGCTGACTAGGAATACAGTTGCCGAGGGACGGTTGTGTCCGGAGGAAGAATTAGGTTCAGTTAGGGACCTGAAGGTTAAGGAAGTGTCGACATGTCAAATATTGACTTTGAAGTCGATAGTTGTGTAAGGTGTATGAGACCTTTCGTCTGTCTTTGGGTGCGGTCTGGGTGCGTCCCGTGTATGCCTGTGCGGACAGGAACAAAAACCGTGAGCGGTACCGGTATGCTGTTATGCAGAGGGTATGCGCAAATCAAATTTTATCGTGTACGACATAGTTAAGGATTTTGAGTGATTGACGAATAAATCACTAATGAAAGAAGTTTTGATTTATTGTTGCACAAGCGAAAGATATGTAGTCAAAGCACGCTTTTAATGGTTACTGTGGATGTGCAATATTTATGATGTATTACGTTCTAAAAAAATGTGAACATGTGGGTTGGAGGATTTTGGTAAATCCGACCATGTAAAGTTTTAAGAGTGGTAAACCTTTGTTTTGGGGCCGATGGCCAATTAAGGGATTAAAAAGGGTAAAGATTTTGGGTAACAATGTATTTTGGTTTACGTAATCGTGTGAGTGACACATGTTTAACCAAACGTTTATTTTGGCCTTAAAGGCTTGATTTATATTCAAATGAGTCTTTTGAATGTTTGTCAGTTTTAGTGACTCGAGATGGAGTCTTGGATGTGTTATATGCTTAACTGCTTTCTATTTGAACAAGTGTCGGTCTTAGGTGTAAAGACTGTTTGATAAATTTCGTGTTCTTAATACCTTTGGAACTAATTAACCTTGGCGAAATATATACATTGTGGAGTATAAAAGAGTTGCATATACGTGTACATATATATATACATGTACAATTGACTTCGTGGGGAAAGTAGCAATGAAGGGGTCGTAGGATTATCATGCCTCAGAGCGTATGTTGCATAATGATCATTAGATCCTTTGAGTAGATGGCTCAGTTTTGAACTCAGTTGAGTCTTAAGAGCATTGACCCGATTTGATAAGCTCGACGTAGGCTTGGGGTTGAAATTGCATGAATGATATTGTAATTGAAGTTTACTTGACGTGAATGCATTGGTTATCCTTTTGGGGTCATGTATAAATGTTAAGTCTTGAATCAGAAGTTTAAAAGTTGAAGGACCACCTTATGGGGATGGTAAGAACAGTGAAGGACTGTTGTGTTTATATAAGTGTTTTACTTATGATGTGGAAGATTTATAAAAGATGAAGTACTAGAGATGAACAAAGGGAAGTGTATCAAAAATCGTGAGTGGTAATTCAACTAAAGTTGGGGAGGAGTTTTTTAGTGAAATAACCTCGGTTATTTGGGCGAGAAAACAGGAATATAAAATGTTTTGTGTATGAGTCTATGAGAGACCTGGTATGTGGTTAATGTTATGGGTGGAGATTGTACGAACGAGTAGTGGCATGAATTGCCAAGATAGATATGTCAACTAGTATGTAATGTGAAGTCAGAAAGAGGGAGTATTTGAATGGAAGTTTTCGGGGATTCCGGATGGAAAGTACTATTTGTCAATAAAGTTGATGGAGCATGTGGCTTGTAAGTTGGTGTGGTATAGTGAAGGCAAAATCGTTAAGGAATATAAGTTGCTCCATATGTGTGAAAGAATTGTACGAGAAAAGATTAGTTGAAGATCTAAGAATGGGTAGTAACTTCGAACGGTAATGTAGTTTCAAGATAACTTGGTTAAATATTTCAAGTTAGAAATCTTAGTGAAACTGTTTGGTTATGGTTCGTAATGAGAAATAACTATCGATATGTGGAAAGTTGGGAGAAAGAGACAAGTAATACTTGAAAGATAGTATTCCACGCTAACGTGGGGAAGAAATGATAGAAAGATTGGACTTAAGAATGTAGTCTTACTACAAGTTCATTGGAGTTATCACCTTTGATATACAACCCTTTAGTGCTTGGTTGAGACGTGTTTGTGTGGTGCGATAGTGATGTGAGAAGGTGATAGCATTTTGTGTCGAAGAAACGTGTAAGTCATGGATGCAATGATGGATTGCAGTAGTTTTTGAAGCATAATTGATGAGAAAAGTTGTTATGAGAAGGAGCGGGAATCGTTTTTAGAAAAACCTTTTGATAAATTACAATCTAAGAGGGTGAATATAGGTATAATGGTATTATATCTTTGAGTTGTTAGTGTGACTTTAGAGTCGGAAGAGAATATGTGAGATAGGTACCCTTCTTTGTTTACCTGATTTTGATTTCGGGGACGAAATCATTTTCAAGTTGGGGAGTATTGTAACATCCTAAATTTTCAATAATATTATTTTAATAAGAATTGCGATCTAATTGTATTTTGGTTTAAAACCTCGAATTATGTGGTAATTTTATAATTCATTAAGGTTAAAATACAAGAGATGAAAGTTTGGTGTAAATTTTGGAAATAATGAAACTTGAGGGTGCTTTTGGTTATTTGCTGAAAGTGTGTATGGATAAAAGGTTAGATCTGAGAAATATCTCAGTACCTTGTTTGGATTCGGCAAAGAAATTAGAGGAAAAAGGGAGAAAGAGAGAAAGAAGAGAAAGCAAGCCTTGTTCATCATTTTGGTAAGAAATTGATAGTGGTTTCTAATAAAAATCTGTGTAGTTATATGTTTGTAAAACGAACTGGATTGTGGAATAGGTTTTTGGAATCACAAACATCAGATTTGAGGAATCAGCTTGTGCAGGAAGTGGTTTTTGCATGCAAAGGTGAGTTCATTCGATTCTTTGTACAAATCAGTGTTTTTAAGTTATAGTAACCTTGGTATATTTGTATGAACTGACAGATTTTTAAGAATGAGTAGATTGAACTGATTTCATGTTTTAAATCGATTTAAGGACTTGTTGAACGTACAGTACGCAAAACCTTGAATGTCACGGTACTTGAATGTCCCGGCAGTTGGAAGTCCCGGTAGTGGCTTGTCCCGGTAGTGGCAAGTCCCGGTGGAGTCCCGGTATGTTATATTATCAAGTCCCGGTGGTTTATCAAGTCCCGGTATGCTATTTTATTTGGAGTCCCGGTATGCTATATTAAGTCCCGGTATGCTATTTTATTTGGAGTCCCGGTATTGGAAATCCCGGTATTGGTTTCTGATTTTTTTGCTGTTACGTATTGGGGTCATTTTAAAGTGAAATATAGGGGTATGGGTACTTGTTTTGAGTGTAAAATAGCATTTGAACATTTTGAACATGTTTTTATGTGCCAATTACAAACCCAAAGTCTTGTGATTGACGTCGGTTGTTCGGATGCTTTTAGCTATGGTTTTGAATAAGGACTGAATAAGGTATTCTTAGATTTGAGAATATGTTGTGAGTTCATTCACTTCACTCTAAAATTAGCCATTGAAATTGATATAGGTATGTCTTAAACTATGTCTAAATGCTTGGGTATGATTTAATTGAAAGATAGTAGGCTCAATAACTCGATTTTGTGAACTGGCTAAATGAAGAAGATGATGAATAGTGCTTGAGCAATTATCACTTTGTTATGAAACTGATTTTAACATGAGTTTTCGATAGTTGTAAGGACTTGTCATCATCAGTAATGAGTCCAAATAGATGACTATGAGTTATGCCATGATTGATCGTCGTGCTAAATTGCAAAGAGGGGATAGTCGAGAAGTCGAGATGTCGAGAGATTAATATTCTTCATAAATGTATATATAGAATATGTTTTGAGATAAATATATTGTATGTTATGCACATATTATATTAAGAGTTATAATACTTATGTATTGTGTTGCGTTGCAAAAAATAGGCATCCGGTCATCGTAGAGCACCTGGGTACGGTCTAATGGGAACCGAGTACTCGCTATTTGACCAAGGGATGTAATTTCTAGCAAATAAGAGTACCTTGAATCATCGTGAGGGCCCCGGTTGTGTATCGCGATATATTAATCCCATTGGGGTCAGTGATTCTGAGGTGGTGAGGATGTGAAATGTGGAATAGGCAGATTTTGATTTGTAATTCCCATTTCGAATGGAAGATCTGAGATTTCCATATTTTTAGGGAAGATCGGAGATTTCCCAATTGTGTAAGGGAGATTAGAGATAGGCATAAAGTAATTTGTAATCTCTACTTCTGGAATTAAGAAATAGGCAGGTTTTGACTTGTAATTTCTTGAATAAGAGTATTAACCTTAAATATGGAATTGTTCACGGTAAACTCTTGGTAGTAATATTATGGCTAGATGAATTAGTCATAATTATGGAAGTGGGGTAGATTCCCAGTAGTGAAAGGAGTTGTTGTACGGTAAGAAAAGGAATAATCAGGTTTGTTGTAACTTGTTTACATTGATTTTTACAAATGTTATTATTGAAACGAGTGTTCTCACTAGGCGAAAGCCTAATGTTTCAAGTTGAATTTTCTTACCAGGTACAAGCTCCGGGAAGTAAGCAGGGATGTGTGATAAGAACTTTTGGAAAGATTCAAACTTAGAGATGACGGAGGATCTAGCTATTCTTTTGATGTTTTTGGGACAAAGGCTAGATAACTTAGTTAATCTGATTATGATGTATGATTAGATTAATAGGTTATTTGAGTTAGATGCATTGTATATAAAACCTTTACAATTGATCCTCAGGTTATCAAAGTTTGAAGTTTTATTATCATAACTTGTGTATTATTAAAGGTTTAAATTGGCCCTGTTTTTAGGGCGTTACAATATGGTATCAGAGCACTAGTTTAAGCGAACTAAGTATGCTGATAAGATACTTAGACTTAAGCTGTAATGGTGTAGGTTATGATATGTGAGATATGGGTAGAAGTGTTAAGACGGGATAGTCTTAGAGTTAACGGAAATACGTGAAATTAGTACTGTGACAATGGTAACGAGGATTCTCCTGTATGATATGTTCACAATTCCAATTAGCTACTGTTATTATGAATATATATTTACACGAGCATGCTTATTTCTGAATTATTACAGTGACTAACGATCGATAAGGTACGTTTTGTATGTGTGTACGTGCATAATCATTTCTTATTGTTATCCCTTTATGTTATAATAGAACGATGGTGAATACGCCACCAAGGTCCTTTGAAGGACAGATCAGTATTGATTGGAGGTTGGAAGGATAACCTACAATTGGCGGGACTCATGAAAGTCCGCCAAGGCAACCTTTAGTAGGTGGATTGATATGTGTGGAGATAGAGTATGAGATGATTGATCAAGATGGAAATGGTATGACATGGTGGAGTACGTGGATCGTGGAATGCCAGTATAGCAAATGTTATAAGGCCGAGAGGGCGACCATTGGTCGGAAGTAGAATGTCAATGATAAGTTACGTAAGTAAGACGATTGACCTCGTTTGAGTAAGTAGCCTTCAATTGCGAGGAAAGTTTTATGCCTGGTGTTTTAGTGTGTGTTACGTGAATTTTCATGATTTCAAACCAAATGCATAAATAACAGTTTTAGTCAAGGTTGAATTAGCTTGTGCGAAAGTGTATTTAAAGAAAAGGCAATCCCATTTACGTCGCACAGCGAAATTTTTGAAGTTTCTACAAAGTATTTCTTACTTTACATGAAAAGTTGAATTGTAGCAAGAAAGCGTTGGTCAGCAAAATGTTTAATAACTAACAGGAGTATGGACCTATTAAACATCATATAAATAAGTGAGAGAACCGACTAGTTTATTTCGTGTCGGTCAAACTTTTTCGAACTGTTGTCGTACGAAGAGATTTTCATTTAGTATATTACCGTCGTAACAACACTGTTTTGGTTGAGAAGGATTAAGTTTTCGGAAATTTAATATGCAAACGATTCTCGAGATCGTTGTGCAGTACTTTGGGGTATGTGTGCCCAAGTTGTTCCCAGTAGGGTTATTTAAAATGAGAAAATGTGCGAAATGATTTGTCATGCATAAAGGCTATGAACTCGCTCGGTCGTAGAGTATTACGTTATAAGCTAAGAAAGAACTCCAAGAGTGGAGAGGTGTTGGATAAACCTTGGGAGAAAGTTTGTAGTTTTGGTAATTGTGTTTAAATGAGAGATGAACAGTGTGAGAGTCGAAAGTGGACTTTAGTGTCGGTTGTATGAGAGTCTGTACCCTTGTTCGCTGACTAGGAATACAGTTGCCGAGGGACGGTTGTGTCCGGAGGAAGAATTAGGTTCAGTTAGGGACCTGAAGGTTAAGGAAGTGTCGACATGTCAAATATTGACTTTGAAGTCGATAGTTGTGCAAGGTGTATGAGACATTTCGTCTGTCATTGGGTGCGGTCTGGGTGCGTCCCGCGTATGCCTGTGCGGACAGGAACAAAAACCGTGAGCGGTACCGGTATGCTGTTATGCAGAGGGTATGCGCAAAGCAAATTTTATCGTGTACGACATAGTTAAGGATTTTGAGTGATTGACGAATAAATCACTAATGAAAGAAGTTTTGATTTATTGTTGCACAAGCGAAAGATATGTAGTCAAAGCACGCTTTTAATGGTTATTGTGGATGTGCAATATTTATGATGTATTACGTTCTAAAAAAATGTGAACATGTGGGTTGGAGGATTTTGGTAAATCCGACCATGTAAAGTTTTAAGAGTGGTAAACCTTTGTTTTGGGGCCGATGGCCAATTAAGGGATTAAAAAGGGTAAAGATTTTGGGTAACAATGTATTTTGGTTTACGTAATCGTGTGAGTGACACATGTTTAACCAAACGTTTATTTGGCCTTAAAGGCTTGATTTATATTCAAATGAGTCTTTTGAATGTTTGTCAGTTTTAGTGACTCGAGATGGAGTCTTGGATGTGTTATATGCTTAACTGCTTTCTATTTGAACAAGTGTCGGTCTTAGGTGTAAAGACTGTTTGATAAATTTCGTGTTCTTAATACCTTTGGAACTAATTAATCTTGGCGAAATATATACATTGTGGAGTATAAAAGAGTTTCATATACGTGTACACATATATATATATATATATATATATATATATATATATATATATACGTGTACAATTGACTTCGTGGGGAAAGTAGAAATGAAGGGGTCGTAGGATTATCATGCCTCGGAGCGTATGTTGCATAATGATCATTAGATCCTTTGAGTAGATGGCTCAGTTTTGAACTCAGTTGAGTCTTAAGAGCATTGACCCGATTTGATAAGCTCGACGTAGGATTGGGGTTGAAATTGCATGAATGATATTGTAATTGAAGTTTACTTGACGTGAATGCATTGGTTATCCTTTTGGGGTCATGTATAAATGTTAAGTCTTGAATCAGAAGTTTAAAAGTTGAAGGACCACCTTATGGGGATGGTAAGAACAGTGAAGGACTGTTGTGTTTAGATAAGTGTTTTACTTATGATGTGGAATATTTATAAAAGATGAAGTACTAGAGATGATCAAAGGTAAGTGTATCGAAAATCGTGAGTGGTAATTCAACTAAAGTTGGGGAGGAGTTTTTTAGTGAAATAACCTCGGTTATTTGGGCGAGAAAACAGGAATATAAAATGTTTTGTGTATGAGTCTATGAGAGACCTGGTATGTGGTTAATGTTATGGGTGGAGATTGTACGAACGAGTAGTGGAATGAATTGCCAAGATAGATATGTCAACTAGTATGTAATGTGAAGTCAGAAAGAGGGAGTATCCGAATGGAAGTTTTCGGGGATTCCGGATGGAAAGTACTATTTATCAATAAAGTTGATGGAGCATGTGGGTTGTAAGTTGGTGTGGTATAGTGAAGGCAAAATCGTTAAGGAATATAAGTTGCTCCTTATGTGTGAAAGAATTGTACGAGAAAAGATTAGTTGAAGATCTAAGAATGGGTAGTAACTTCGAACGGTAATGTAGTTTCAAGATAACTTGGTTAAAATTTCATGTTATAAATCTTAGTGAAACTGTTTGGTTATGGTTCGTAATGAGAAAATACTATCGATATGTGGAAAGTTGGGAGAAAGAGACAAGTAATACTTGAAAGATAGTATTCCACGCTAACGTGGGGAAGAAATGATAGAAAGATTGGACTTAAGAATGTAGTCTTACTACAAGTTCATTGGAGTTATCACCTTTGATATACAACCCTTTAGTGCTTGGTTGAGACGTGTTTGTGTGGTGCGATAGTGATGTGAGAAGGTGATAGCATTTTGTGTCGAAGAAACGTGTAAGTCATGGATGCAATGATGGATTGCAGTAGTTTTTGAAGCATAATTGATGAGAAAAGTTGTTATGAGAAGGAGCGGGAATCGTTTTTAGAAAAACCTTTTGATAAATTACAATCTAAGAGGGTGAATATAGGTATACTGGTATTATATCTTTGAGTTGTTAGTGTGACTTTAGAGTCGGAAGAGAATATGTGAGATAGGTACCCTTCTTTGTTTACCTGATTTTGATTTCGGGGACGAAATCATTTTCAAGTTGGGGAGTATTGTAACATACTAAATTTTCAATAATATTATTTTAATAAGAATTGCGATCTAATTGTATTTTGGTTTAATACCTCGAATTATGTGGTAATTTTATAATTCATTAAGGTTAAAATACAAGAGATGAAAGTTTGGTGTAAATTTTGGAAATAATGAAACTTGAGGGTGCTTTTGGTTATTTGTTGAAAGTGTGTATGGATAAAAGGTTAGATCTGAGAAATATCTCAGTACCTTGTTTGGAGTCGGCAAAGAAATTAGAGGAAAAAGGGAGAAAGAGAGAAAGAAGAGAAAGCAAGCCTTGTTCATCATTTTGGTAAGAAATTGATAGTGGTTTCTAATAAAAATCTGTGTAGTTATATGTTTGTAAAACGAACTGGATTGTGGAATAGGTTTTTGGAATCACAAACATCAGATTTGAGGAATCAGCTTGTGCAGGAAGTGGTTTTTGCAAGCAAAGGTGAGTTCATTCGATTCTTTGTACAAATCAGTGTTTTTAAGTTATAGTAACCTTGGTATATTTGTATGAACTGACTGAGGATTGATTAGAATGAGTAGATTGAACTGATTTCATGTTTTAAATCGATTTGAGGACTTGTTGAACGGACAGTACGCAAAACCTTGAATGTCACGGTACTTGAATGTCCCGGTAGTTGGAAGTCCCGGTAGTGGCATGTCCCGGTAGTGGCATGTCCTGGTAGTGGCAAGTCCCGGTGGGGTCCCGGTGGAGTCCCGGTATGTTATATTATCAAGTCCCGGTGGTTTATCAAGTCCCGGTATGCTATTTTATTTGGAGTCCCGGTATGCTATATTAAGTTCCGGTATGCTATTTTATTTGGAGTCCCGGTATTGGAAACCCCGGTATTGGTTTCTGGTTTTTTTGCTGTTACGTATTGGGGTCATTTTAAAGTGAAATATAGGGGTATGGGTACTCGTTTTGAGTGTAAAATAGCATTTGAACACTTTGAACATGTTTATGTGCCAATTACAAACCCAAAGTCTTGTGATTGACGTCGGTTGTTCGGATGCTTTTAGCTATGGTTTTGAATAAGGACTGAATAAGGTATTCTTAGATTTGAGAATATGTTGTGAGTTTATTCACTTCACTCTAAAATTAGCCATTGAAATTGATATAGGTATGTCTTAAACTATGTCTAAATGCTTAGGTATGATTTAATTGAAAGATAGTAGGTTCAATAACTCGATTTTGTGAACTGGCTAAATGAAGAAGATGATGAATAGTGCTTGAGCAATTATCACTTTGTTATGAAACTGATTTTAACATGAGTTGTCGATAGTTGTAAGGACTTGTCATCATCAGTAATGAGTCCAAATAGATGACTATGAGTTATGCCATGATTGATCCCCGTGCTAAATTGCAAAGAGGGGATAGTTGAGAAGTCGAGATGTCGAGAGATTAATATTCTTCATAAATGTATATATAGAATATGTTTTGAGATAAATATATTGTATGTTATGCACATATAATATTAAGAGTTATAATACTTATGTATTGTGTTGCGGTTGCTAAAAATAGGCATCCGGTCATCGTAGAGCACCTGGGTACGGTCTAATGGTAACCGAGTACTCGCTATTTGACCAAGGGATGTAATTTCTAGCAAATGAGAGTACCTTGAATCATCGTGAGGGCCCCGGTTGTGTATCGCGATATATTAATCCCATTGGGGTCAGTGATTCTGAGGTGGTGAGGATGTGAAATGTGGAATAGGCAGATTTTGATTTGTAATTCCCATTTCGAATGGAAGATCTGAGATTTCCATATTTTTAGGGAAGATCGGAGATTTCCCAATTGTGTAAGGGAGATTAGAGATAGGTATAAAGTAATTTGTAATCTCTACTTCTGGAATTAAGAAATAGGCAGGTTTTGACTTGTAATTTCTTGAATAAGAGTGTTAACCTTGAATATGGGATTGTTCACGGTAAACTCTTGGTAGTAATATTATGGCTAGATGAATTAGTCATAATTATGGAAGTGGGGTAGATTCCCAGTAGTGAAAGGAGTTGTTGTACGGTAAGAAAAGGAATAATCAGGTTTGTTGTAACTTGTTTACATTGATTTTTACAAATGTTATTATTGAAACGAGTGTTCTCACTAGGCGAAAGCCTAATGTTTCAAGTTGAATTTTCTTACCAGGTACAAGCTCCGGGAAGTAAGCAGGGATGTGTGATGAGAACTTTTGGAAAGATTCAACTTAGAGATGACGGAGGATCTAGCTATTCTTTTGATGTTTTTGGGACAAAGGCTAGATAACTTAGTTAATCTGATTATGATGTATGATTAGATTAATAGGTTATTTGAGTTAGATGCATTGTATATAAAACCTTTACAATTGATCCTCAGGTTATCAAAGTTTGAAGTTTTATGATCATAACTTGTGTGTTATTCAAAGTTTAAATTGGCCATGTTTTTAGGGCGTTACAATATGGTATCAGAGCACTAGTTTAAGCGAACTAAGTATGCTGATAATATACTTAGACTTAAGCTGTGATGGAGTAGGTTATGATATGTGAGATATGGGTAGAAGTGTTAAGACGGGATAGTCTTAGAGTTAACGGAAATACGTGATATTAGTACTGTGACAATGGTAACGAGGATTCTCCTGTATGATATGTTCACAATTCCAATTAGCTACTGTTATTATGAATATATATTTACACGAGCATGCTTATTTCTGAATTATTACAGTGACTAACGATCGATAAGGTACGTTTTGTATGTGTGTACGTGCATAATCATTTCTTATTGTTATCCCTTTATGTTATAATAGAATGATGGTGAATACGCCACCAAGGTCCTTTGAAGGACAGATCAGTATTGATTGGAGGTTGGAAGGATAACCTAGAATTGGCGGGACTCATGAAAGTCCGCCAAGGCAACCTTTAGTAGGTGGATTGATATGTGTGGAGATAGAGTATGAGATGATTGATCAAGATGGAAATGGTATGACATGGTGGAGTACGTGGATCGTGGAATGCCAGTATAGAAAATGTTATAAGGCCGAGAGGGCGACCATTGGTCGGAAGTAGAATGTCAATGATAAGTTACGTAAGTAAGACGATTGACCTCGTTTGAGTAAGTAGCCTTCAATTGCGAGGAAAGTTTTATGCCTGGTGTTTTAGTGTGTGTTACGTGAATTTTCATGATTTCAAACCAAATGCATAAATAACAGTTTTAGTCAAGGTTGAATTAGCATGTGCGAAAGTGTATTTAAAGAAAAGGCAATCCCATTTACGTCGCACAGCGAAATTTTTGAAGTTTCTACAAAGTATTTCTTACTTTACATGAAAAGTTGAATTGTAGCAAGAAAGCGTTGGTCAGCAAAATGTTTAATAACTAACAGGAGTATGGACCTATTAAACATCATATAAATAAGTGAGAGAACCGACTACTTTATTTCGTGTCGGTCAAACTTTTTCGAACTGTTGTCGTACGAAGAGATTTTCATTTAGTATATTACCGTCGTAACAACACTGTTTTGGTTGAGAAGGATTAAGTTTTCGGAAATTTAATATGCAAACGATTCTCGAGATCGTTGTGCAGTACTTTGGGGTATGTGTGCCCAAGTTGTTCCCAGTAGGGTTATTTAAAATGAGAAAATGTGTGAAATGATTTGTCATGCATAAAGGCTATGAACTCGCTCGGTCGTAGAGTATTACGTTATAAGCTAAGAAAGAACTCCAAGAGTGGAGAGGTGTTGGATAAACCTTGGGAGAAAGTTTGTAGTTTTGGTAATTGTGTTTAAATGAGAGATGAACAGTGTGAGAGTCGAAAGTGGACTTTAGTGTCGGTTGTATGAGAGTCTGTACCCTTGTTCGCTGACTAGGAATACAGTTGCCGAGGGACGGTTGTGTCCGGAGGAAGAATTAGGTTCAGCTAGGGACCTGAAGGTTAAGGAAGTGTCGACATTTCAAATATTGACTTTGAAGTCGATAGTTGTGTAAGGTGTATGAGACCTTTCGTCTGTCTTTGGGTGCGGTCTGGGTGCGTCCCGCATATGCCTGTGCGGACAGGAACAAAAACCGTGAGCGGTACCGGTATGCTGTTATGCAGAGGGTATGCGCAAAGCAAATTTTATCGTGTACGACATAGTTAAGGATTTTGAGTGATTGACGAATAAATCACTAATGAAAGAAGTTTTGATTTATTGTTGCACAAGCGAAAGATATGTAGTCAAAGCACGCTTTTAATGGTTATTGTGGATGTTCAATATTTATGATGTATTACGTTCTAAAAAAATGTGAACATGTGGGTTGGAGGATTTTGGTAAATCCGACCATGTAAAGTTTTAAGAGTGGTAAACCTTTGTTTTGGGGCCGATGGCAAATTAAGGGATTAAAAAGGGTAAAGATTTTGGGTAACAATGTATTTGGTTTACGTAATCGTGTGAGTGACACATGATTAACCAAACGTTTATTTTGGCCTTAAAGGCTTGATTTATATTCAAATGAGTCTTTTGAATGTTTGTTAGTTTTAGTGACTCGAGATGGAGTCTTGGATGTGTTATATGCTTAACTGCTTTCTATTTGAACAAGTGTTGGTCTTAGGTGTAAAGACTGTTTGATAAATTTCGTGTTCTTAATACCTTTGGAAGTAATTAACCTTGGCGAAATATATACATTGTGGAGTATAAAAGAGTTGCATATACGTGTACATATATATATACCTGTACAATTGACTTCGTGGGGAAAGTAGCAATGAAGGGGTCGTAGGATTATCATGCCTCGGAGCGTATGTTGCATAATGATCATTAGATCCTTTGAGTAGATGGCTCAGTTTTGAACTCAGTTGAGTCTTAAGAGCATTGACCTGATTTGATAAGCTCGACGTAAGCTTGGGGTTAAAATTGCATGAATGATATTGTAATTGAAGTTTACTTGACGTGAATGCATTGGTTATCCTTTTGGGGTCATGTATAAATGTTAAGTCTTGAATCAGAAGTTTAAAAGTTGAAGGACCACCTTATGGGGATGGTAAGAACAGTGAAGGACTGTTGTGTTTATATAAGTGTTTTACTTATGATGTGGAAGATTTATAAAAGATGAAGTACTAGAGATGAACAAAGGGAAGTGTATCGAAAATCGTGAGTGGTAATTCAACTAAAGTTGGGGAGGAGTTTTTTATTGAAATAACCTCGGTTATTTGGGCGAGAAAACAGGAATATAAAATGTTTTGTGTATGAGTCTATGAGAGACCTGGTATGTGGTTAATGTTATGGGTGGAGATTGTACGAACGAGTAGTGGCATGAATTGCCAAGATAGATATGTCAACTAGTATGTAATGTGAAGTCAGAAAGAGGGAGTATCCGAATGGAAGTTTTCGGGGATTCCGGATGGAAAGTACTATTTGTCAATAAAGTTGATGGAGCATGTGGGTTGTAAGTTGGTGTGGTATAGTGAAGGCAAAATCGTTAAGGAATATAAGTTGCTCCTTATGTGTGAAAGAATTGTACGAGAAAAGATTAGTTGAAGATATAAGAATGGGTAGTAACTTCGAACGGTAATGTAGTTTCAAGATAACTTGGTTAAAATTTCAAGTTATAAATCTTAGTGAAACTGTTTGGTTATGGTTCGTAATGAGAAAATACTATCGATATGTGGAAAGTTGGGAGAAAGAGACAAGTAATACTTGAAAGATAGTATTCCACGCTAACGTGGGGAAGAAATGATAGAAAGATTGGACTTAAGAATGTAGTCTTACTACAAGTTCATTGGAGTTATCACCTTTGATATACAACCCTTTAGTGCTTGGTTGAGACGTGTTTGTGTGGTGCGATAGTGATGTGAGAAGGTGATAGCATTTTGTGTCGAAGAAACGTGTAAGTCATGGATGCAATGATGGATTGCAGTAGTTTTTGAAGCATAATTGATGAGAAAAGTTGTTATGAGAAGGAGCGGGAATCGTTTTTAGAAAAACCTTTTGATAAATTACAACCTAAGAGGGTGAATATAGGTATAATGGTATTATATCTTTGAGTTGTTAGTGTGACTTTAGAGTCAGAAGAGAATATGTGAGATAGGTACCCTTCTTTGTTTACCTGATTTTGATTTCGGGGACGAAATCATTTTCAAGTTGGGGAGTATTGTAACATCCTAAATTTTCAATAATATTATTTTAATAAGAATTGGGATCTAATTGTATTTTGGTTTAAAACCTCGAATTATGTGGTAATTTTATAATTCATTAAGGTTAAAATACAAGAGATGAAAGTTTGGTGTAAATTTTGGAAATAATGAAACTTGAGGATGCTTTTGGTTATTTGCTGAAAGTGTGTATGGATAAAAGGTTAGATCTGAGAAATATCTCAGTACCTTGTTTGGAGTCGGCAAAGAAATTAGAGGAAAAAGGGAGAAAGAAGAGAAAGCAAGCCTTGTTCATCATTTTGGTAAGAAATTGATAGTGGTTTCTAATAAAAATCTGTGTAGTTATATGTTTGTAAAACGAACTGGATTGTGGAATAGGTTTTTGGAATCACAAACATCAGATTTGAGGAATCAGCTTGTGCAGGAAGTGGTTTTTGCAAGCAAAGGTGAGTTCATTGGATTCTTTGTACAAATCAGTGTTTTTAAGTTATAGTAACCTTGGTATATTTGTATGAACTGACTGAGGATTGATTAGAATGAGTAGATTGAACTGATTTCATGTTTTAAATCGATTTGAGGACTTGTTGAACGGACAGTACGCAAAACCTTGAATGTCACGGTACTTGAATGTCCCGGTAGTTGGAAGTCCCGGTAGTGGCTTGTCCCGGTAGTGGCAAGTCCCGGTAGTGGCAAGTCCCGGTGGAGTCCCGGTATGTTATATTATCAAGTCCCGGTGGTTTATCAAGTCCCGGTATGCTATTTTATTTGGAGTCCCGGTATGCTATATTAAGTCCCGGTATGCTATTTTATTTGGAGTCCCGGTATTGGAAATCCCGGTATTGGTTTCTGATTTTTTTGATGTTACGTATTGGGGTCATTTTAAAGTGAAATATAGGGGTATGGGTACTCGTTTTGAGTGTAAAATAGCATTTGAACACTTTGAACATGTTTTTATGTGCCAATTACAAACCCAAAGTCTTGTGATTGACGTCGGTTGTTCGGATGCTTTTAGCTATGGTTTTGAATAAGGACTGAATAAGGTATTCTTAGATTTGAGAATATGTTGTGAGTTTATTCACTTCACTCTAAAATTAGCCATTGAAATTGATATAGGTATGTCTTAAACTATGTCTAAATGCCTGGGTATGATTTAATTGAAAGATAGTAGGCTCAATAACTCGATTTTGTGAATTGGCTAAATGAAGAAGATGATGAATAGTGCTTGAGCAATTATCACTTTGTTATTAAACTGATTTTAACATGAGTTGTCGATAGTTGTAAGGACTTGTCATCATCAGTAATGAGTCCAAATAGATGACTATGAGTTTTGCCATGATTGATCCCCGTGCTAAATTGCAAAGAGGGGATAGTTGAGAATTCGAGATGTCGAGAGATTAATATTCTTCATAAATGTATATATAGAATATGTTTTGAGATAAATATATTGTATGTTATGCACATATAATATTAAGAGTTATAATACTTATGTATTGTGTTGCGGTTGCTAAAAATAGGCATCCGGTCATCGTAGAGCACCTGGGTACGGTTTAATGGGAACCGAGTACTCGCTATTTGACCAAGGGATGTAATTTCTAGCAAATGAGAGTACCTTGAATCATCGTGAGGGCCCCGGTTGTGTATCGCGATATATTAATCCCATTGGGGTCAGTGATTCTGAGGTGGTGAGGATGTGAAATGTGGAATAGGCAGATTTTGATTGGTAATTCCCATTTCGAATGGAAGATCGGAGATTTCCATATTTTTAGGGAAGATCGGAGATTTCCCAATTGTGTAAGGGAGATTAGAGATAGGCATAAAGTAATTTGTAATCTCTACTTCCGGATTAAGAAATAGGCAGGTTTTGACTTGTAATTTCTTGAATAAGAGTATTAACCTTGAATATGGGATTGTTCACGGTAAACTCTTGGTAGTAATATTATGGCTAGATGAATTAGTCATAATTATGGAAGTGGGGTAGATTCCCAGTAGTGAAAGGAGTTGTTGTACGGTAAGAAAAGGAATAATCAGGTTTGTTATAACTTGTTTACATTGATTTTTACAAATGTTATTATTGAAACGAATGTTCTCACTAGGCGAAAGCCTAATGTTTCAAGTTGAATTTTCTTACCAGGTACAAGCTCCGGGAAGTAAGCAGGGATGTGTGATGAGAACTTTTGGAAAGATTCAAACTTAGAGATGACGGAGGATCTAGCTATTCTTTTGATGTTTTTGGGACAAAGGCTAGATAACTTAGTTAATCTGATTATGATGTATGATTAGATTAATAGGTTATTTGAGTTAGATGCATTGTATATAAAACCTTTACAATTGATCCTCAGGTTATCAAAGTTTGAAGTTTTATGATCATAACTTGTGTATTATTCAAGGTTTAAATTGGCCCTGTTTTTAGGGCGTTACACTCTGTGACCTTTGGTGGAAATGTGAAAGGCTATACCTGAGGGTTTGGTGTACTCTCTAATGGTAAAACAATCTTCAGAAGAGTCGCATACGTCGGAGGGCTGAAGCACAATCTTCTTAGCATCAGTCAACTATGTGACAAGGACTTCAAAGTTTGCTTCACTAAGGAAGCAAGTTTCATCACTGACAAGAAGGAGAAAGTCGCTCTCAGTGGATATCGTTTGGAAAATGTTTATGTAATAAACATGGACTCAACAACCACTGAGAATGCTTGTTTTTTCTCCAAAGCCTCTCCTGATGTCAACTGGCTATGGCATAAAAGGCTCTCTCATCTCAACTTCAACACACTGAATACTCTTTCTTCAAAAGAATTAGTCACTGTCTTCCTCAACACTCATACGCTAAGGAATCTCTCTGTTCAGCGTGTGAAAAATGAAAACAAACCAAAGCTAGTTTCAAGTCAAAGCCAGTTTCCTCAGTGTCATCTCCTCTTCAACTTCTCCACTTGGATCTGTTTGGCCCTGTCAACGTTCAATCCATCGCTGGAAAGAAATACACGTTGGTTATCGTAGACGAATTCTCTTGCTACACCTGGGTAATGTCTCTCCGTGCTAAGAGTGACACCTCAGAATAACTGATATCCTTTGTCAGGAAAAGGGAAGTCTTGAATAATCTCATTGTTCGCTCGATAAGGAGTGATCATGGAACTGAATTTAAAAACAGTTCCCTTGATAGCTTCTTTGAAAGTAAGGGTATTTCTCACAACTTTTCCTCAGTGAGAATACCTCAACAAAATGGAGTCACTGAAAGAAGAAACCAAACGATCATTGAAGCCGCTGTTCAATGCTCAGCGATTCTCATCTACCTACTCAGTTCTGGGTTGAAGCTGTCAACACTGCCTGCGTTACGCAAAATAGATCGCTGATAGTCAAAAGATTCAACAAGACTGTCTATGAACTTTTCCACGGAAGAAAACCATCTATCAGTTTTCTTCACATCTTTGGTTGTCAGTGCTTTATCTTTGACGACGGAATATTTCTTGGATATTCTTCTATATCCAAAGCCTTCAGAGTCTTCAATAAAAGAAGACAGACGGTAGAAGAAACCATTCATGTCACCTTTGACGAATGCCGTTCAGCAAACTCAAGACCATCTGTTGATAACGAAGAACTCAATCAGTGTATGTTTTCTCATTTTAGGGATTCAAAAATTGTTCCTAACCCTGACCCTCATGTCAACACTCCAACCGATGATGATGATCCTATCATCATTCCTAGTGTGCAGACAAGTGAAGCTGAATCATCTTGGGTTTCAGCTGTTCCCATCAACACTATGCCTGTTTCTGGACCATCATCTGATATTCCATCAACCTATCAGTAGTCAGTGAATGAAATTTCATCTGTGCTGCCAATCGTGCCGCTACTACCTGACGTCGCTGAAGCTTCATCCTCAGTGATTCCAGAGTTCCATTCTGAGTCAGTAGTTCATGCTCATGCTCCTCCTCAACGATGGACCATAAATCACCCTATTGATCAAATTCTTGGTGATCCAAACGCAGGTGTTCAGACTCGACGCAGTGCAGGTAACATTTGTCTTTGTGCAAATTTTAATTCACTAACTGAACCAAAGAAAGTTGATGATGCCCTCAGAGATCCAAACTGGGTCAGTGCTATGCAAGAAGAGCTGACTGAATTCGAAAGAAACAAGGTTTGGAATCTCGTTCCAAGACCATCTGACAAATCAGTGATAGACACCAAGTGGGTCTATCGAAATAAGTTGGATGAAAATGGAACTGTAACCCGCAACAAAGCTCGCTTAGTTGCTCAGGTATACAGACAAGTGGAAGGTATAGATTATGATGAAACCTTTGCCCCAGTGGCAAGACTCGAAGCTATTCATTTATTTCTTGCTTACGCTGTTCATAGAGACTTCAAGGTATATCAAATGGATGTGAAATCAGCGTTCCTAAATGGAAGGCTGAATGAAGAAGTTTACGTTGAACAACCTCCAGGATTCACTAATCCTAAGCATCCAAGTTATGTTTATAAGCTGGATAAGGCACTTTATGGACTGAAACAAGCTCCACGTACATGGTATGACACTCTATCCTCTTTTCTTCTCATCGAAAAATTTGAGCGTGGTAAAATTGATAACACTCTATTTTTCAGGAAAGTTAAAGGTCATATTATTATTGTTCAAATATATGTTGATGACATTATATTTGGTTCTACTAACCCATCTCTTTGTACTCGTTTCGCTGAAAGAATGAAATCTGAATATAAAATGAGTATGATGGGTGAGCTAAATGATAAGATTACGTTTATCCACCAAGGTAAGTATGTCAAAGATATGCTGAAAAAGTTTGATCTGACTCAAATCTCAGCTATGAAAACCCCTATGGCACCGCCGCTGACACTTAACAAAGATCCTTCAGGGAAAACTTTTAATGTCACTGCGTACCGTGGGATGATCGGCTCTCTCCTTTATCTTACAGCTAGCCATCCTGATATTATGTATGCTACTTGTTTGTGTGCACGATATCAATCTGAACCCAAGGAATCACATCTAATCGCTGTAAAACAAATTTTCAGATATCTGAAGGGTACTCCCAACCTAGGTCTTTGGTATCCCAAAGACTCAGGGTTCGATCTAGCTGCCTATTCAAATAGTGACTTTGCAGGTTGCAAACTGGACAGGAAAAGCACCACAGGAGGCTGTCAGCTCTTGGGTGGAAAGCTGGTGAGTTGGACAAGCAAGAAGCAAAGTTCAGTGTCCACCTCTATAGCTGAAGATGAGTATGTAGCCGCTGGAAGGTGTTGTGCTCAATTCTTATGGATGAGAAATCAACTATTGGACTATGATCTTCAACTCTCCAAAATTCCAATCTATTGTGATAGCACTAGTGCCATCGCTATAGCCAATAATCCAGTGCTACACTCAAAGACCAAACACATTGAGATCAGGTATCACTTTATCAGAGATTATGTGATGAATGGTGACATAGAACTTCACTTTATCCCAACTGAATTTCAGTTAGCTGATCTTTTCACTAAACCTCTTAATGAGACAAGATTCAACTTTCTCATCAGCGATCTTGGAATGCTGAACCTTGAAGATTAAATCTTCAGCGGTAAGGCATTGGATCGGTGATAAAGAACATTTTATTCACTCATTCCTCATCTAATCTCTGAACAAAAATGATTCACTGATATCAACGTATGTTCTCTCTCTCCAAATGCTGAAGTTTACTTTAGTATGCAGAATTTCAAAATATTTTGTATCGCTGAATATCTCTTCCTTCAGTGATTCTTTTTGAAATAACTTCGCTCACTGATATTTCTCATCAGTGATTTCTTTTACATTGTCCCTGAGTTTTTTTTCAAAACCCTCAGAGACAACTTAGAAATGTGAAAGGACGTTTGTGACGTCATCAAAATGGATAACATATGGCACACCTTTTTCTTTGACACGTTCGTTTGTTCATTTTCTTGACCAATCCGCTTCGTGGGACGTGTCTGTGTCATGATGAGCAACTTTTTCCCGCTCATCACTTTCTCTCTCTACTCTCACTATATAAACAACCCTCGTTTGTATTTTTACCTTTTACACTCTCAAACTCTGCTAAAGCAGAAAGACTCTTGCATTCCTAAGAATTTGGATTTTGATTTCTAGGAACTAGTGTTCGTAACTTCAAACATTCAACAATCAGGTTCTTGTTTCTTCTCTTTAATCCATTCTTTTACTTGTTTTGATCTTCTTCTTGCTTATACTAGATCAAACAAATGTGTTTTTATACAATGAAATCATATTCTTCATGATTTTATGAATAAAACTTGTTAAAAGTTTTTCCATTAAGTTTAAACAAAAAATCTTAAACTTACACTTCATATGTTTTTCCAGAATCCTTTCCTTAAAAGGAAACTAGAAAACAAGAATTTCACTAGTTTTGAACTCTTTTTCAAACTAGAAACCCTATTTTTTCATTTTCTTTCCCTAAAAGGCAACTGTAAAACCCTTAAAATCTTTATTCTGGAAACCCATTTCCATTTTAAGACGTTATTTCATCTTCTCTACTTGTTGTAAAACAGAAATGGCCGCTACAAAAGCTGATTCTGCTACCTAAACTGCTACTGACGCTGTCACCTTGACAAGGGCTGATAATATGAAGCATGAACTTCATGAGATCACCTTCACCACCAACAATCCCTATGCACTTCTTGATTTCCCCAAGAAGAAACCATCCCCCCATCTCACTGAAGCCGTTAACTTCATCAAAACCTGCCCATTAGCCACTGCTATGACCATCACCCCTCCAGCCCACAAAAGACTCCTACAACAGTTCTGGTGCACTACTCATCGTACCACTGTTGTCTCCGCAAAATCAAAGAAGGAATACTCTGTCATTGGTTTTGAGACCGAACTAGGTCATGGATCCATAACCCCTGCAGCTATCCGGGCAGCCCTGAACCTACTTGCTGGCCTGAAGACCCATCTCTTTGTCCCATTCCCTGACCTCAACACCCCTGAAGGAAAGGAAGAAATCATGTTAGTCCTAGATTGATCAGGTAACAACGATTCAATGAGAAATAACAAGAACGATTGATGATTTCAACTTGTCATCTCTCTCGTAGTCATTCAAAATATAAATCGTTCAACAATATTACAATGGAAGTAAAGGAACGACTTAATCTCTCTAAGCTCTAATGAATGATAATGAATCGCTTAAACAAAAGGCTAACCTAATTCTAAGGTTAACACTAACCTTTTATACCAAGGCTAAAAACACAAAGGCCCAAGGCCCATAAACCTAATCTAAGCCCTTTTATGATTAAAGGCTATTACAAAAGATTAATTAAACTCTATAATTAAACTCTATAATTATTTATATATCTTTCTAATATGTAGGACATTTATGGTCCTAACAATCTCCCTGTAAAGATATATAAATAAAAATCGGTCTTGAAACCTTCAAATCTTGATCTTCTCTTCTTCTTGAATCTTTGAAGCACTTCGGTGTTGCTTGTCTTCATGTCTTTTCAGCGCTCCCCCTTGAATAAAGTTCTTAGTCTTCAAATCTTCAACTTTAAGAACTTGACCAGAATGCTCGATGGAGGAAATAATTTGAAGCGAACACCACTTGATAAGGAATGAGAAGAGTTGATCACTTGAACTTTGAAGTCTTTTCGGATTTCGGAACTTGACCGTTACTCCCCAATGGCTTTTGCATGGGGACTTCTTTACTCCCCCTCGGCTTTTGCTAACTCTCTCTCAACTTGATATTCGGTGTATTCGGTGTCTTTGACTTTGTACCCTTTCTCCCCCTCATGATGAGTAGGAGCATCTGGAGCATCATGCGTGTTCAAAGACAATAGTAACGAGTAGCAAAAATTCAGATAAAATCATTAAGTAACCAGAACGGGGTAATCAACTAACACAGAAACACGTTAGTAACTGTTATCACAACAATTTAAAAATTGTGTGGCCTATGTTCAGAGTTGGCAACAGGGAATCTCTGATAGGACTTCCAGTTATCACTGAAGAAATTTTGAAAAATTAACCTCTCAGACTGTTCCGGCAATATCACGAAGATATGCAATGGGAATCACAAAGACTCGTGCATGTGTGAAAGAAAATAAATTATATCTGTTAGGCTCAAAAATTGATTTAACTTGGGACGCAAGTTAAAAATCAATTGACACAGTGATTAGAATATGAAGTTCGGAGACCGGAGCTGATGTCTTCCTGTTGCAATATCTAAGACCTCCGAGTGAGGAATAGATAGAGTATGTGCTAATTCTCCGTGAATATATGAAACAAGCATCTGTTGTGAGATGCTTGAGTGGCTGGGTGGGGTGACATGAGTTATCGACACTGGGTCCATGTCTATTTCAATATTTGTTAGGACCATAAATGTCCTACATATTAGAAAGATATATGAATAATTAGTTTAGAGCATAATTTGTTTAATTAATCTTTTTGTAAAAGCCTTTAATTATAAAAGGGCTTAGATTAGGTTATTTGGGTTTAGCTTTGTGTTTAATGGGCTTGGGCCTTGTTGTCTAAAGCCTAAGTATATAAAGTTAGTCTTAACCTTAGAATTAGGTTAGACGTTCGAGAATCGATTCACATATTCATCGAGAGCTTAGTTGTTTAGAGAGAGATAGTTTGTTTTCCATTCAAACCTTTTGTAACTATCTTGATTATTGAATACGAGAGGGATGACAAGTTGAAATCATTATCTGTTCTTGTTATTTCTCATTGAATCGTTGTTACCTGATCAAACTGGAACTAACAATTGGTATCAGAGCCGAATCGGTGATTTGAAGATACGAAAGAAATCGAACGAAAGCGAGAAAAAGTTTAATTTTTCGTAGTTGATTTTTCTGGAAAACACAGCCAGCCGTTTCGCCTATTCCCGGAGATTGAACCGTCGGATCGTCGCGAATTTTGGTCACTAACTTCATGACAGTCTATTTCACATTCTGACCGGTTGGATTAATCGTTCGACGTCCAGAAAGCTCCCAGAATATTTTCGTATCAGTGCAGATTTTTCTTGAAGAAAAGTGTTCTTCAATCGGGTTTGCAAGTTCTTTCGTTGCTTTATTAATTCGTTTGTTCGATCTCGATTGTTTACACGCTATTATTTGCTGTTTATCTGCTATTACAAGTCTCAAAGGAATCAATTTTGTATTTTAAAAATCAATTCTTGAGTATTTTGGTGTTCTAAAAGTTTTGTGGTGATTGTTGAAAAATATGATATATTTTGCTTAAAATCGATTTGGGTGTATTTGTTTTTGTGTTTTTGTTCAAAATCTAACCCTACAGGAGTGAAATCAAGCACCCCTATCGATCCCAGATACGAATCACAATCACAGCCGCAGTGTCCGGGTAAGTATCCGGATAAGTTTCCTATTTCTCAAAGTTACCGGATAAACCTTTTTCAAGTTACCGGATGATCATCACCGTCCGGATGATAAAAGTTTACCCGGCAACCTCACATCCTCCGGACACTCCTGTTTGAATTGGTAATCCGGATACATTTAGTTCCCTCATAACGCAACCGCCAACCTTCATTGACCTTCTTGTTGTCTTGGTTGACCAAAGAAATTACGTGAGTTATTAGTGTTGATTTTACATGAATTAAACTTCCAGCACACACCTCACGTGCACCTTCATTATTTTTTTCTTTGCATATTGCTTTCACACACCATCGCCATTCTTAAATATTACATGCATATTGTTTTCACTAATCACGTCATACATAGCATGCATATATATCATATCTAGCGTCATAGCATTTTTTTGTTTTGATTGTTTGATTGTGATCGGAAACCTACTTTCATCAGGTAACTGCATTTGCCGGAAACTCCATCCGTCCGGTAAGAATCTCTTTCACTCCGTAAGTCCTTGTCATTTCATCCGGACAGTATCCGGTATACTTATTGCTTTCCGGTAAGCTTCATATCACCCGGTAAGCCATTCTTACCCGGACTCCATCCGGATTCTCATCACATCCGGTAAGTTCTCATCGTATCCGGTAAGCCGCAAATAACTACCATCCGGTAAGTTGTGTTTAACAAGTTTTGACTGGTAAGTTCTCGAAATTTGATTTCGTTCGAATTCGATTTTCTTCCGCATTTTTGATTCTTCAAAATAACACCGATTAACGATCATAATTTTTCAGGTAACAATGTCGTATTGCTTTAATCGTGCGTGTAAAGCCGATAAAGAAATGTATGATTTCAATATCAAGTCTGCAGATGGATTTAGAGACAAGCTCCTCAAAGAACGGGAGGAACTGAAACTGCAAATATCTGAAAGTTCTGAGAAGCTTGCCAAATCTGAAGAAAAGACAACAGCATTAGAGTCTGAAAACTCTGGACTGAAAAAGAAGCTGTCTGAATTGCCATCTCAAGAAGAGATAAAGGCACTTGAAAAGAAAGCACATCAAAGACTACATGAAAAGAATATCCAGCAATCAGATGATTTGTGCAACAAGTACATCAAAGAACTAAAGGAGCTGAAATCTCAAATCTGGATTAGTTCTGAGAAGCTTGCTGAAGAAGAAGAGAAAGGTAAACTCCTCAACTGTGAAAACCTTGAGCTTAAATGCAAACTAACCTCTCTTGAAAAGACTCTTGAAAAGGAAAAGGAAAGTTTTGAAAAAGAAAGACAATTGCTTAATCAAAAGCAGTCTGGTCTTTCAACCAAATCTCTTGAAGAAAAGAAGAGACTTGAACTCATGTGTTTAAAACTTTCAAAACAGATCTCCGACTATGAAAAGGTTTTAATTTCAGAAAGAGAGAAGTTTGAAATAGAACGCAATTCTTTTACTAAAACGAATGGAGAACTTTCTTTGAAAATATCTGATTTAGAAAAAGAATTAGACGTTCTAATCAAAGAATCTGAGAAAGGGAAAGTTGTGGGTTTTAGAGCTAAATGTTTGAAAGATGATTTTGAAAAAGATAGAAAGATCTTTCAAACTGAATTTTATAAACTTAATCAGAGATTATCTGGATTAGCAACCGAGAATTTGAAGGAACAAATGGTTAAATCTAATTTACAAAAGAACTTTGATTTAATTCTCAAAGAACGAAATGATTTATTCGTTAAGTTCAAGAAACTTGAAGAAAGCAAGTTCAAAGGTGTTCAACCTTCTTATGCTTCAAGTTCATTTTCTACAAATCGTTCTTCAAAGAATTTTGTCAAATCAAATGATTTTTCAAAAGATCGGATTCGACCTTCCAATTTTTCCTATAATTCTCGTGTTGAAAATACAGATAATCAATTTTTCAAGAAAGTAAAAATGGAGTGGAGAGTTAAAGGAACCACTCCTGCTCCAAAGTCATTCGTCCGTGTAAAGAATGCCAAGAACAACACAGCTTTCCACGCTAAACCTTTTGTGAAAACTGATCGAGTTTACTCTGTTATTAAACTGATCAGCTTATCTGCACAGAAGATGTGTTGCTCTTATTGTGGAACAAGTGACTTTGTGAAGAAAGACCATGCTCAGTATTGGTATGGTACTTATAGTATCCCTGGTCCTCATAGTGCATTTACCCATCAAGGATCCATCCCAAGATGGATACCAAAATCCTTCTAATCTGTTTTGCAGGAACGTCATGTGCATTTAAATTAGAAGATTCTTTTCACATGACTGCATTCAAAAGTTATGCCACATTTGAGGGAGAGTACTATGAAAGGTAAGTGAACTTCTAACTGAATTCAAAGTCTGTGGCAATTTCATTCTGGATAACTTACTTGTGTTTGTTATTCTCCAATGTTAAATTCCATGACTGCCACGTGTCAATTTTTTCTTGACTTAGTTATTTCCATGTCTCTCATATTCGTTGATTTTTCGATGGAAATACACTCGTTTTGAATTCCACTTTGTGTTCACAGTTCATCATTTCATATTAATGATTCATTCTTATCTGATATAATAATTGTGACTTGTTCTTCACAATTAAACTTTCTAATCATTGGTTGATTTTTGAACATACTGTGCTTACTGAGTCAATCCGTTTTGCGCTTGATCTTGTTTTCTTGAAATTCCATATTTCAAATGTTTTTCTACGACTTCTGATTACCTCAGATCAGAACTCGGACTTCATCTTTATGACTTCTGATTACTTCAGATCAGAACTCGAACTTAATTTGATGACTTCTGATCAAATCAGATCAGAACTCGGTCTTAAATGTATGACTTCTAAACACCTCAGTTTAGAACTCGTACTTCATCTGTTTTACTAAACTGTTATACTTGTTGCATGAAAGGAATGTTAGGTCTTACATTGTTTCTATGGTCAAGCCAGAACCGGAAGGACCTACCCAAGAAACACATCCTTTATAGACAACAGTGAGGGGTCTAGCTTGTTAGATGAGTTTGGAGTGAAAAGAATATGGTGAGGCTGTGACAGGACTTAAAAGAATTATTGGTCCTTACCAAACCGAGTCAGTTATCCGGGTAACCACACAATCTATTCATTCTCGTTCTTTGGAGATGAGTATTGAAACAGACATGGACCCAGTGTCGATAACTCGTGTCACCCCACCCAGCCACTCAAGTATCTCACAATAGATGCTTGTTTCATATATTCACGGAGACTTAGCGCATAATCTATCTATTCCTCACTCGGAGGTCTTAGATATTGAAACAGGAAGACATCAGCTCCGGTCTCCGAACTTCATATTCTTATCACTGTGTCAATTGATTTTAACTTGCATCCCAGGTTAAGTCAATCTTTGAGCCTAATAGATAGAATTTATTCTTTCACACATGCACGAGTCTTTGTGATTCCCATTGCATATCTTCGTGATATTGCCGGAACAGTTTGAGAGGTAATTTTTAATATTTTACTTCAATGATAACTGGAAGTCCTATCAGAGATACCCCTTTGCCAACTCTGAACATAGGCCACACAATTTTTAAATTGTTGTGATAACAGTTACTTTTGTGTTTCTGTGTTAGATGATTACCCCATTTCTGGTTACTTAATGTTTTATCTGGATTCTTTTGCTACTCGTCATTTTTGTCTTTGATCATACATGATGCTCCGGATTCTCCTACTCATCATGAGGGGGAGAAAGGGTACAGATTCAAAGACACCGCATATCAAGTTGAGGGGGAGTTAGCAAAATCCGAGGGGGAGTAAAGAAGTCCCCATGCAAAAGCCGAGGGGGAGTATCAGCCGAGAGGGAGTAACAGTTCCGAAAATAGCTCAAAGCAAAAAGAGTTCAAAGTGCCTACAAGTGGTAAATTCTTCTCATCCTTCATCAAGTGGTGTTCGCCTCCATTTCATCCATCGAGCATATTGGTTCTACAAGCTGAAGCTGAAAGCAAAGTCAACTCGCGGTTCAAAGACAAATTCATTGTTCACCGAATCCGTTTACAAAGTTGAAGATATGAAGACCAAGAGCTTTATTCAAGGGGGAGCGCTGAAAAGACATGAAGTCAAGCAACACCGAAGTGTTCAAAGATTCAAGAAGAAGAGAAGATCAAGACTTGAAGATTTCAAGACCAATTTTTATTTATATATCTTTAGGGGGAGATTGTTAGGACCATAAATGTCCTACATATTAGAAAGATATATAAATAATTAGTTTAGAGCATAATTTGTTTAATTAATCTTTTTGTAAAAGCCTTTAATTATAAAAGGGCTTAGATTAGGTTATTTGGGTTTAGCTTTGTGTTTAATGGGCTTGGGCCTTGTTGTCTAAGGCCTAAGTATATAAGGTTAGTCTTAACCTTAGAATTAGGTTAGACGTTCGAGAATCGATTCACATATTCATCGAGAGCTTAGTTGTTTAGAGAGAGATAGTTTGTTTTCCATTCAAACCTTTTGTAACTATCTTGATTATTGAATACGAGAGGGATGACAAGTTGAAATCATTATCTGTTCTTGTTATTTCTCATTGAATCGTTGTTACCTGATCAAACTGGAACTAACAATATTCATCTCCAAAGAACGAGAAAGAATAGATTGTGTGGTTACCCGGATAACTGACTCGATTTGGTAAGGACCAATAATTCTTTTAAGTCCTGTCACAGCCTCACAATATTCTTTTCTCTCCAAACTCACCTATCATCTAGACCCCTCACATTAGTCTATAGAGGATGTGTTTCTTGGGTAGGTCCTTTCGGTTCTGGATTGACCATAGAAACAGTGTAAGTCCTAACACTCCTTTCATGCAACGAGTATAGCAGTTTAGTAGACAGTGAAGTACGAGTTCTAAACTGAAATGTTTAGAAGTCAAAGCATTTAAGAACGAGTCCTGATCTGAGTTGATCAGAAGTCATCACATTTAAAAACGAGTTCTGAACTGAATTATTCAGAAGTCATGGTTGAAATACAAGAATTTCAAGAAACAAAATCAAGCGCAAAACAGATTGACTCAGTAAGCATAGTATTTGCAAAAATGAAACAATGATTAGAAAGTTTAATTGTGAAAAACAAGTCACAATTAACATATCAGATAAGAATTGAATCATTGATGTGAACTGATGAACTATGAACACAAAGTGGAATTCAAAAACGAGTGTATTTCCATCGAAAAATCAACAAACATTTGAGACATGGAAATAACTAAATCAAGAGAGTTTTGAACATGGCAATCATGGAAGTTAAACTTAGATAATAACAAACGCAAGTAAGTTATTCAGAATGAATTGCCAATGTCTTTGAATTCAGTTAGAAGTTCACTTACCTTTCATACGATAGTACTCCCCCTCAAAATTGGCATAACCTTTGAATGATGTCATGTGAAAAAATGTTCATAACTGAGAGCACATGACATACCTGCAAAACAGATTAGACAGATTTTGGTATCCATCAATTGATGGATCCTTGACGGTTAGATGCCCTATTATAGTGAGGACCGGGGATACTATAAGTACCATACCAATAGTGGGCACTATCTTTATTCACAAACTCACTTGTTCCATAATAAGAGCAACACAGTTTCTGTGTAGATAAGCTGATCAGTTTATTAACAGAGTAAACTCAATCAGTTTTCACAAAAGGTTTAGCGTGGAAAGTTGTGTTGTTCTTTTCATTCTTAACAGGGACAAATGGCTTTGGAGCATGAGTGGTTCCTTTAACTCTCCACTCCATTTTTACTCTCTTGAAAAATTGATTATCTGATTTGTCAACACGAGAATTATAGAAAAGATTGGAAGGTCGAATTTGATCTTTTGAAAAATCATTTGATTTGACAAAATTCTTTAAAGAACGAAGTGTAGAAAATGAACTTGAAACATAAGAAGGTTGACCACCTTTGATCTTGCTTTCTAAGGCATTTCGTTCTTCAAGAATTAAATCAAATTTCTTTTGTAAATTAGATTTAACCATTTGTTCTTTCAAAATCTCGGTTACTAATCCAGGTAATCTCTTTGTAAGTTTAGTAATCTCGGACTGAAAAATCTTTCTCTCTTTTGCAAAATCATCTGTCAAACATTTATCCCTAAAACCTTCGACTTTCGTTTTCTCAGACTCTTTGATTAGAACGTCTAATTCTTTCTCCAAATCGGATATTTTCAAATAAAGTTCTCCATTCTTTTTAGAGAAAGATTTGCGTTCTAATTCAAACTTCTCTCTTTCTGAAATCAAAACTTTTTCAAAGTCGGATATCTGTTTTGAAAGTTTTAAACACATCAGCTCAAGTCTCTTCTTCTCTTCAAGAGATTTGGTTGAAAGCCCAAATTGCTTTTGTGTGAGCAATTGTCTTTCCTTTTCTAAGCTTTCTTTCTCTTTTTCAAAAACCTTTTCAAGAGTATTTAGTTTACTTTTAAGCTCAAGGTTTTCACAGTTCAGGAGCTTACCTTTCTCTTCAAGTGCCTTTATCTCTTCATGTGATGGCAAATCAGAAATCTTTCCTTTTAGCTTAGTGTTTTCAGACTCTAACGCTGTTGCCTTTTCTTCAGATTTAGCCAGCTTCTCAGAACTACTCTATATTTGAGATTTCAGTTCCTTCAGTTCTTTGACGTACTTGCTGATCAAATCATCTTTCTGCTTGATATTCTTTTCATTTAGTCTTGTTTGCTCTTTTTCAGTCTTCTCCTTCTTATTAGGCTCCTTGTGCTCATCTACCTTCTTCTTGCAATGTTGCTGGTAGGATCTGGTGAGTCGAGCCACTGATTTCTTAAAGGCTGCGATTTCAGGATCAGAATCACTACCATCTTCTTCCTCCGATTCTGGCTTAGATTCACTTGGCTCTTGTGCACGTTTGGAACTACGGTAGGAGGATTTGCCTCGTTTTGAAAAAGTGAGAACTAGTGGATCAGCAGGTGACTTGGACGCATACTTCTTTTCGCTCAGAATCTCCTTCACCTCATCTTCATCTTGACAAGTTGCTTCAGACTGAGATGAATAAGACATTGTTACCTGAAAAATATGATCGTTGATCGGTGTTGTTTTGAAGAAAAATTTGCGGAAGAAAAATCAAAAATTAAATCAGAAAAAACAAATTTAAAATAATTTCGTTTTCAAAATTTAAAATCTGATGATTATCGAATTCGAACGAACGAAATTACTCTTCGAGAGTGGAATCTGCGAGAAAAACAGACCAAGTTAGATCAAGAGCGACAACTAAAATCACATAAAATGATAATAGTTGCTAATAACAGCAAGTCGTCACAAATAATCTCAAGCGTCACAAAAAAAATCAAATCGATCGTTAAGAAAAATTGCAACTTTCGTTAAAATTCTCAATCACGAGACGTGCGGTAACTCGGGTACTGACGAGAACTTATCAAACAATTTTTTTTTCCAAAAGCACAACTTACTGGATAACTGGATAAGCAAATACTTACCGGACGAGGAGTGGTTTACCGGAAAGAGATGGATTACGGATAACGTTGACTTACCGGATGTGAGAGATTCCGGATGGAGATTGCATTTACCGGATAAAATTAGTTTCCCGGATAGTGCACACAAAATCAACTTACCGGATAAAGTGAGAATTGAGACTTACCGGGGAATCAAGAACTTACCGGGTGAAAATGTGATTCTTGCAAATAAGAACAACTTACCGGATAAGGTTTGGATCACCAATCAAAAAACTTAGCGAGTGGTTGAGAACTTAAGTGAATTTACCGGATGATCAATGAGCTTTCCGGGTGAAAATGGTTTACCGGAAAAGATTGTTTTCGGACAAAAATCACAACTTACCGGGAAAAAGAATTATTACTCAACATCAACAAAAAAATATGTATGTTATGATATGATATGATATGCATGCAAGATAGCTAACGTATGGATGTTATGGAAAAGATGATGATGATGATGATGATGGTGATGGTAAACAAAACAAACAACAAAAACTTTATGTATGCATGCGAAGTGATGTCTAGAAAGCAAATTGTACTTACCCACTCTTGGTTTATATGTATCTGAAGTGTGCACGTGGAAAGCAAAGTACAATCCGGTCAAAGGTATAAGAAAATCAACAATATCATGCGCATTTTGAGTTTCACCCGGAATGTGAATTTTCAACCGGAAAGTAGCAGTGTCCGGTGACTTTTTGTCCGGAAAGAGCTTTTGTCCGGAGACTTTTGTCCGGTGACTTTGGTCCGGAAAGGTACGCTTAAAAAAAAATCCACCCGGAAAGAATTAAATCATCCGGTCACTTACCAAAAAAAAATACCAGGTAACTTTGAGTTACCCGGAAAGTTGAGAGATAAATAGACTTACCCGGACACTGCGATTGTGGTTGCAATTCTGATCTGGGATCGATAGGGTTGCTTGATTTCACTTCTGTAGGGTTAGATTTTGACCAAAAACACAAAAACAAACACACCCAAATCGATTTCTAAGCAAGAAGTATCCTATTTTCCAAAAATCACCACAAAAACTTTTAGAACACCAAAAACTAAAGATTTGATTTTTAACATGCAAAATTAATAGCTTTGAGTCCTTGTAATCGCAGATAAAGTATAGATTTAGGCAATTAACCAATCGAGATAAAACTAACGAATTATTAAGACAATGAATGAACTTTGCAAACTGATTGAAGAACGATTTTCTTCAAAAAACTACTGCACTATTACGAAACTCTTTTGGAAGCCTTCTGGATCTCAAACGATTAATCCAACCGGTCAGAATGTGAAACAAGATGTCCCGAAGCTACTATCCAAAAATCACACCGATCAGACGGTTCAATCTCCGGGAATAGGCGAAACGGCTGGCTGTGATTTTCCAGAAAATTTTCTGCGAATTTTCTTGCCTTTTCTCGCTTTCGTTCGATTTCTTTCGTATCTTCAAATCACCGATTCTGCTCTGATACCAATTGTTAGTCCTAGATTGATCAGGTAACAACGATTCAATGATAAATAACAAGAACGATTGATGATTTCAACTTGTCATCTCTCTCGTATTCATTCAAAATATAAATCATTCAACAATATTACAATGGAAGTAAATGAACGACTTAATCTCTCTAAGCTCTAATGAATGATAATGAATCGCTTAAACAAAAGGCTAACCTAATTCTAAGGTTAACACTAACCTTTTATACCAAGGCTAAAAACACAAAGGCCCAAGGCCTATAAACCTAATCTAAGCCCGTTTATGATTAAAGGCTATTACAAAAGATTAATTAAACTCTATAATTATTTATATATCTTTCTAATATGTAGGACATTTATGGTCCTAACAAATCATCTCTTTCCTTGATAAAATGAAGTACATCTGGAACGTTGGTCGCAATGGCCCTGAGAAGAAGCTCGCCACTGCCCTAAAAAACAAGATGCCATCGAAGATCAACTTCATCTTCGCGCACGTGATAAGCTGCATGACAGCGAAGCATATGCCCTACAGGAAGACTACCCCAAACAGGGAGACCTTAAGCTCTCCCAAGTTGACCTTAAAGTGCTCGACTTCAAGCCTATGAATAATGAGGTACGTCTTTCTACTTTACTCTCTCTTCTCTGCACTCCCTCTTCTTCTTCTACTTCAGTGGCTACTGCTACAGCAGCGGTAATCCCAACCGCTGATACCCCAGCCACTACACCCTCTTCTCTTAAAAAGAGAAAACATTCTGACACCACTCTTGGCAGCCGTAAGACCAAGAATCCCTCAAAGGAGATCCCCAAGCCTTCTCAGGCTGAAGACCCCACGTTCGCCTCTTTATACAGGGAACGATGGAAGACTCTGTGGTCCACTCCACCACAACCACTAAAGCCACCCCCTTTATTACCACTTCAGAGACTCAGTTCTCTGAAATTTTCTTGGATGAGAACCCTAGAATCTCAGCACCTTAAAGTGCTGCAGAGGATTTTCTCAGTGGATCCAACACTGAAACTGTTTTTACCCCACCTTTCTCAACCTTCGCTTTTTCTACTCCTTTTCTCTATACCATGGCACCAACAATGCCATCGATCACGCTGACGGACTCAGCCGCTGCAGCCTTCCAACACATGATGCAGAAGAACGTCACTGGACTTGTAGCGTCGTCTATCCCTGCTGGATCTTTTGAAGACGACTTGGAACATAACTTAAGGTTTCGAGACATCCACTCCTTCTCCAACCCTCCTACAGGTATCCCAACACCATCCACTTCTCTCTCTGCACCCCTAACTTCTGAGCTTTCCTTAGCTCACAAGTTATTTACTTTTTCAGGTCCAAATTTGGGCACCATCAGCACTTCCCTAAAGGAAATAGCTGATAAAGTGACGAATCTCACCACCACTATCTCCAATAACTCTTCAGCGGTTACATGCGCTGGAGAGACACTGAAGCAGCTCTCAACTGCTGTTAAAGACAAAGCTTCTTCCGCTGACTTCACCAAAGTTGATGGAGGACTGACAACTGTGAAGGCCGCCATCATCAACAACACCTCCAACATCTCCAAACTCACCACCGCCGTCACTGATGTCTCCACTGAGGTTTCATCTCTCAATGGTGAGGTGAGTTCTCTGAAGACCAACTACACTGGTCTACAAGGTGAGGTGAGCAGCCTCTCCAAAAAGGTCACTAACAACAATGACCTGCTCACTAAGATCTTCGAAAAGCTAAACGCTCCCACTGTTCCTACATCTCACTTCTCCCAGGATGACTAGGATAAGTTGGAGATGACAGTGGAATTCATTTTGTAAAGTACACCTGCCATTTCTGGTCTTGAAGACAGAATGGCAGTGGTAGAACAACCAGTTGGGATCCCTGGCCAAGAAGACAGGGACCCTGAGACTGATGCTGCTGTTGCTACCATTCCCTCCCCCACCCATTCAGTGGAAGAGGGGGAGAAGATCGATGGCCAAGGCCTTCCCCAGAATGTTGAGGGGGAGGAAAAGAATGAAGACCCTCAAGAATCTGATCATCTTGAGGGATCCGCTGAAAGTCCTTCTCCATCTGAGGGGGAGCGAGGCGAAGACCCTCCTCATGCCTCAGTGAACGACGTTGTGGATCTCTCTTCTGAGGATGAGGAAGGGGAAGAAGCTGAGAAAGACGAAGACGTCGTCATTGCTGACGAAGAACCATCATCATCTCCAAAAGATGATAAAGATGATGACGACGACTTCTTCTTTCAACGTGCAGCGATCAAAGCCCCGATCAAAGCCCCTACGCTTAAAAGGGTTTCCATAAACGAACTAGGGGAGGGGACCAAGGCGAAATCCCCAGCGAAGACGGCTACAAAAAAAACAAAAGGGTCTCTGTTGGGTCACCAAAGATTTGAAATTGACTCACCAATGTTTTCCCTAATTATCCTACTTAGAATATTTTAGTTTGGTTCTTCATATGACTTGTACAATATAGCAATTGTTCGGTGAAGTCGAAGATCAACCGAAACCAAGCTTGAAGACTCTCTACTTGTGGAAAATAGAAGAATCTTCTCAACAAACAAACAAGTCATTATTCACCGAAGTTGTCCTCACAATTCTGTGAACAACATGTCCACCGATTTTGTTCTCACAAATCGGTGGTCAACATCTCCACCGATAATGCTTGCATTATTCGGTGGACATCTTCCACCGATGTGGTCTTCAGGAATCGGTGGAACTCATCCCACTGATGAGGATACTTAAATCGGTGGGATCTTTGTGAAATTGGTTTTCTTGCAGATGTTTTCAAAGACCAATGACAATTGTATCGGTGAAACATCATCGGTATGATTGTCTTGGAATCCACATCAAGAAGATCATTTACCCATGGGACAATATCCGTTGGAATATAAAAGTGACCTTTTGTCTTTTATCCATCTTCAGTAAAAGTCCTTTCAGCATGGGTTCTATACCTATTACCAAGAAAAAGGTGATGGGATCATTCCAGCTTTTTAGAAGTCAACTTCTTCCAGCCAATCTCATGATGACAAGTGTCCCAAGGATTTAATGCTCAGTACACTCATCCTCACTATAAAAGGAAGACCTCTCCATGCAGAAGATATGACTTACATCTTGAGAGACTTGAAGATTACTGTGTGCTCTAGAAGATTTCTCTCAGTGCAAGAAATCTATATTTTGCTTGAAAAACTTTATAGATTTGTTCTAAGTGTTCTTAGTTATTTTGTTAGTATACTTTGTGTAAGATTGTTAGAATAGTTTATCTGTTCTTTTCCGCAACAGTCTTAAGTTTTCTATGTGTAATTCTTGTTGAAAGATTTTCAATAATAGAATTAAAATTGTGAAAATTTTGAGTATTGTATTAAACCCCCCCCCCCCTTCTGCAATACTTGTTATAGCCATCTGGGACTAACAAGTGGTATCAGAGCAGAAAGTTTAATTCATAAACTTGATCTGCAATGGCTGCTTCTTCTTCCAAAAATGAAGCTTTTTCTCAAAACACCTTTTCTGAAAACGGCTCTATAGCCAAACCTCCCAAGTTTAATTCCAACAACTTTTCTTTGTGGAAAAACCGGATGATGCTTTTCATGGAAGGAATGGATAGTAGATATCCAACTATTCTCAATGAGGGACCCATAGTCCCTAAAGTCTGGTCTCGCTATGAAAGCAAAAAATCTGGCAAGGAAGTTGTTGGCAAAGATGATTCTGATGATTCATCTGATGTAGAAAAATCTGCTGCTACTGGTCGTTACATTCTTAAAAATCCTAATAAATACAATGATGAGGAAAAACGGCTTGTCTCTTGATTCTAAAGTTAGAACTATCATTGCTCTCTCTCTCTTCCTGATGAAGTGTACCACTCTCTGGTAAATCTCTCTACTGCCAAAGAGATGTGGTCCACTCTGTGTGTTTTGTACGAAGGTACAAATGAAGTTAAAAAGAGCAGAAAGATTGCTCTTGTTAGAAAATTTGAACTCTTTTCTTATGAGAGAGGAGAATCTCTCTCCAACTACTATAATCGTTTTAACAGTCTTCTTAATGACTTAAAGCTGTTAGGTAGAGTGTATGACAATGAGGAAGTCTTGTGCAAGTTTATGGACTGTCTTCCTGATTTTTGGGAAAATATCTGTACTTGTATAAAGACAACCAAGGATCTTGATCATATGCCTCTCACTTCTCTTTATGGAACTCTTTTCAACTATGAGCAGACTAAGCTGCAAAAAAAATCTGTCATCACAGACATAAAGAGCTCTCCTCTAGCTCTCCTAAGTGACTCTTCCAAAAAGACTAAGTGCTTTCCAAAAATCACCTACCCATCTGACTCTGACCATGATAGTCAAGAAGATCCCAATGATCATTCGGAGGCATATTGTTAGGTCTAGAGTTTTGTCAAAAACACAACTATTAAGATCTGATCTGAAGAATCAGAATTCTGAGTAAGAAGACTCAGAAGTTCTGATCAGAGAATAATGAAAAGATTACAAGTATGGAAGTTGGTCAGAAGACTCAGAAGTTCTGAGTAGAAGACTCAGAAGTTCTGAGTGAGAAATCTCAAAAAGATTCTAAGTGTTGGATTCTGACTAGAAGGTTCAGAGCTCTGAGTAGGAGACTCAGAACTTCTGACTATGAAGACAAATGTTCTGAAGCGCTTATTCAGAAGTATGTTCAGAATTCATATCTTGGGATATTATCTGTTATATTCAGTTACTAATTAGGACACGTGTAATTGTTCTATTAGTCTGTTTCTCATATGTACTGTAGCTTTAGCTATTCTCTACAGTATATATAGGAGTTAGCAACTGTAGCTAACAGAATCTTTGGCTAACCTTTTGGATAACTCTTTACGCATAAATTGTTAGATCTATTGAGAGAGAAATTCATTGTAATATCTTGTAATTCACAGATTGTTAATAGATCATATGACCAGTTGCTGTTAATACGATCTTAATTGTTCATATTTAATTGTTCATATTTGATCTTAATTATCATATTGACTTTTGGATAATTCAGTCCAAAACTCGGTCTGAATGTGATTATGGACTTACAATTTGTCTCATCTTGATTATGGATTTCTGATTCATACAGATCAATTTGTTGATTTTGAAGCATTTTTTTTTTAAAAAAAAGTTCAGTTTACTGTGGTGTAATCGAACTCATAGTTGTGGGTGTTTTTAGTAGAAAACATTTCCAGAGAATGTGTTCAGAATCACATTTTGAGCAACCCTGCAAATTTTGGTTGAAAAATTCTGATTTTTGAGCAAGTTATGGTGATTTGAAATTCAGAATGTTCAAAAATCACAAAATCCAAAAATTTTTCTAAGGAATTTTCTCTGGATAGTTTTATCAGAATTCTGACTCTGTTACACAGAAGTTCTGACTCTACTACTCAGAATTCTGACTCCACTACTCAGAATTCTGACTCAACTAATCAGAATTCAGACTCTGATACTTAGAATTTTGAGCAAGTTACTCAGAATTCTGACTCTTCTAATCAGAATTCTGACTCTACTACTCAGAATTTTTTTTTTTTTGATAACTAATGAGGAATCATCGTAGATGATTACCAAAATCTCTTGATTTTGCAGGATTATCTTGATTTCAGAGGAAGCATTGACTCAAAATTTGATCTGATTGTTTCAAGATAATGTTCAAAACCCGTGATTCAACGTTTTAGGTTTTTGAACATATCAGTTCAAAACCCGTACTTAAATGAATATGGCTTCTGAATAATTCAGTTCAGGACCCGTACTTCAGAGACTAAGACTTCTAAACAAATCAGTTTAGAACTCATATTTCCCAGGTGATATCCTTAACTGTCATATTTTTCTGTTTCAAGGAACAAGTGGTGAAAGGTAACATTGTATTATGTTTTATTTCTATTGCTTTGAATGTTTGAATCTTAACAATTTAATTCAATGATATGATTTTTTTTTAATTTTCATTCAATGAATAAATGTGTGTTAAAAAGTGATTTTACAAGTACTTTGTATTATCTGAGCTATATTTGTTTCAACTTTCACTTCTGAATTAAATCGAAAGGTAAGCAAAACATGAATGAAATTATGCTGAATGCTCAATGTTATGAAATTTATACTTATATAGAATATAATGTTCAAAAAGCCTAAATGTCAGAATGTTGGATGGAAACAAAAATATGGGGGAAGTACTACGTTTTAGTACCAAGTGATTGAGATGAAATATAAATATATATAAAATCATTTAGTTTGAAAGTTTGTACCTGTGGCCTTTCTGGTTTGGGAGAGTAAGTCCTAAGGGGTGCTCGACACCTAGTCCCTAAGATCAACTGGTCTAGGATCGGCTGACCCAAATCCTTCTATAGAACCAGGTAGAAAGCCATGTTCTACTGGTACAGATGGGTTTAAGATATATCGATGTGGCCTTTCTGGTTTGGGAAATTAAGTTCCAAGGGGTGCTTGTCACCTAGCACCTAAGACCAACTGGTCTGGGATATGCTGACCCAAATCCTGCTATAGAACCAGATAGAAAGTCATGTTTAACGATGTATCTTATACTTACTAAACTTTTTGATTAAAAGATGCCAATGTGCACAAAATTAAAAGATGTCAATGAGCACAAAATTAAAAGATGCCAATGAGCACACATCTCTTGAAACTTTGGGAAAATTCAAAGTCGCAATAAACCTGTAAATTTGTGAAAATCCTGATTTTGGACAAATAGTGTGAGTAGAGCAAAGTATTCGTATATGTTTTTAGAATTGCATATGCTTGAAGCTAATCATATTTCGCATGCTAAGCACACCAAATAGATTTAATAAAGGGATTGAAACTGAACATTTTTAACTCGATATGCAATGATGACTTGTATTTGAATCCAAACACATGCATTTGATTTCATTTGATTGAAAATCTGATAAATTTCATTAAGTTGGATTTCTTTTGTAAAGTTTTCAAATGATCAAATGTTAGTAGTTATTAAGTGTAGTTCAGTAAATCTTATTCTCCTTGTATAAATGTTTTCATTAAAGCACTATATTTGAAATGAATAATTTTAATGAAATATATGCATACTTTCAGGGGGAGAAAACAAACTACTCCAGAATTCTTATTTTGAGGGGGAGCAAGGTTATTCATTAAGGAGGAGAAAAAGCATAGACTTCATTCGAAGAAAAAGCATCGCTAAAGTTTTGAAAATCAAGGGGGAGAAAAGCTAAAGATTTTGAAGATGATTTTGCTTTCCAAAACTTTAGGGGGAGAAAAGCTAAAGATTTTGAAGATTGATATGGTTTTTGTACAGAAATAACAAAAGAGAGAAATGTTATTTTAAGAAAAAGAAGAGGAAAAGGAAACTGATCGGTTGTTTCTTATAAAGAAATCTTATGAAAGCTGAAATGAAGATGAGAATTGTCATTTCAAGAGGGAGCAAAGAAAAAGCAAATATGTAACAAAAATCAGTTTGGAAATCATTGCTGCTGCTGATTAAAGACTGACCAGAAATTATTAACTTAGATTATTCAGAATTCTGAGCAAAAGTTGTCAAAGCATTCAGAAGAGCTCCTTCTGAAGATTGTTCCTGCTCTAAGAATTTGATGATGAAAAATACAAGTGTGTTTGACAAAAAGGGGGAGATTGTTAGGTCTAGAGTTTTGTCAAAAACACAACTATTAAGATCTGATCTGAAGAATCAGAATTCTGAGTAAGAAGACTCAGAAGTTCTGATCAGAGAATAATGAAAAGATTACAAGTATGGAAGTTGGTCAGAAGACTCAGAAGTTCTGAGTAGAAGACTCAGAAGTTCTGAGTGAGAAATCTCAAAAAGATTCTAAGTGTTGGATTCTGACTAGAAGGTTCAGAGCTCTGAGTAGGAGACTCAGAACTTCTGACTATGAAGACAAATGTTCTGAAGCGCTTATTCAGAAGTATGTTCAGAATTCATATCTTGGGATATTATCTGTTATATTCAGTTACTAATTAGGACACGTGTAATTGTTCTATTAGTCTGTTTCTCATATGTACTGTAGCTTTAGCTATTCTCTACAGTATATATAGGAGTTAGCAACTGTAGCTAACAGAATCTTTGGCTAACCTTTTGGATAACTCTTTACGCATAAATTGTTAGATCTATTGAGAGAGAAATTCATTGTAATATCTTGTAATTCACAGATTGTTAATAGATCATATGACCAGTTGCTGTTAATACGATCTTAATTGTTCATATTTGATTGTAAGAGTGTATCCTGAAACCTACACATATCTTAGTGATGCTAAGGATGAATGTGAGGAAACTTCAGTTGATAAATTATCTGATGAAATGGCCATGTTGGATGGGTATTCTAAATCTAAATCTGACCACCTTTCTGGAAAATCTAAGTCTGGTAGAAAATCATCCTTTTCTCTCTCCAAACACTCTTCTTTGGACAAATCTAATGAGGAATGTTTTAACTGTGGTAAAAAGGGGTCATTTTGCCTCTGAGTGCAGAAGTAAACTTCTTGAAGGACCCAAAACTTCTTCCTCGGGCCGATTTTCCTCAAAATCGGAAAGATCCAAACATGATTCCACAAATCTCTCCTTTTCTGCACATTCTGACCGGGCTGAAAGATACAAAGAAAAATACAAGAGAGAAAAAGAAAGAAATGAAAGACTTGTCAGAAAAGCAAAGGGTCTGCCTGCTAAAACTCATGATTTGGCAGATGAACCCACATCTGAAAGCGAGAATACATCGCAAATGTCTGTTTCATGGCCAAGATAAATGACATGGATGATTCAGAAGGCCACATCTCCTCAACTGCTCTTGTATCAGCTAAGTGCCTCTCCTCCTCATCACAGGTACATCCATTTCTATCTCTTTCTGATAATGAAAAGGTTGAAGCATTTGATTCTTTAACCATTAATCTTTTTTATGCTAAAACTGCTAAGCAAAAGGCAAATGCTCAAATAAAATCTCTTTCCTCTCAACTGCTGTTTTGTCACTCTCAACTGGAAAACCTTGAAAAAGTTAAGGCTGAGCTTGAAGATCTAAAATCCATCAACTTTATTCTTGCCAAGGAGAAAAACAAAATATTCAAACGTTTTCAAAAGGAACAAGAAATCATGAGAAGAACAAATAATCCCAGCGCTCCTCAACAACAAATAATCCCAGCGCTCAACGCTGAAGAACAAATAATCCCAGTCTCTGCTCGGGAAGAGACTGAAGCTCAAATAGAAGAAGAAGAACTGCTCTCATATCCATGAAGACCTTCCTTGCCTCCTCAAAGGCCAAGAGAAGATGAACAACGAAGGAGAGCAGCGATGATTCAAAAACTTGATAGTTAGCGCTTGGTTCCTCCTCATCTTCGCTGCTTAACCTCAAAGGAAATTGCTGAAGCTTTGAAAGCTGAAGAAATCCTCGCTGAGAAAAAGAAGGCTGAGCTTAGTGACAAAAACTATGCTCTCGAACTAGCCCAAAATTCAGTGAAGGATCCATAACTGAAGAAGTTTCCCCTGGAAGTTCAACAAAAGCTGCTGAAAGATGCGCAGAAGATCAGTCAAGAGAAAACCAAGGTCAATGACTCCACATTGACCTGGTGCAAGAAAAAGTGCCACTACAGAAGCCATGGATCAAGGATAAGCATTGTGAACATACGAGAGAAAGTACTCAACAAGGTACCAATTGTCGATGTCCAAATAGTCAGAGAAAACGGCTATAACAGAACTTGCTACATGTCAGACCTAGAGAAACTTGGTTTCCCTGAATGGTTGGAAATGAGAATCGCAATTCAGCGATCCCGCTCAACTTTCAAGACCTGTATTGAAAAATCCATGTTGGGTCACCAAGGATTTGAAATTGACTCACCGATGTTTTCCCTAAAAATCCTACTTAGAATATTTTAGTTTGGTTCTTTGAATGACTTGTACAAAATAGCAAATGTTCGGTAAAGTCGAAGATCAATCGAAACCAAGCTTGAAGACTCTCTACTTGTGAAAAATAGAAGACTCTTCTCAACAAACAAACAAGTCATCACCACCGAATTGTCTTCACAATTTCGGTGGCCATCATCACCACCGAATTGTCTTCACAATTTCGGTGGCCATCATCACCACCGAATTGTCTTCACAATTTCGGTGGCCTTCATCTCCACCGAAGTAGCTCTCATCTTTCGGTGAACTGCCTCCACTGAAAATACCTTCAGATTCGGTGAACAGCTTCCACCGATATGCTTCTTAAACTCGATGTCCTTTCAGCATGGCTTCTATTCCTGGTTTCAAGAAAAAGGTGATAGTGACTTATCAGCTTTTTAGAAGTCCACTGTTACTTTTCCAAAGACCATTGGTACGTTGCAAGTGACTTGAGGATAATAGTACCATGCATTTAATGCTCAGTACCTTATCCTCACTATAAAAGGAAGATGAAGACTCCATGCAAATTAAGCTTTCTGGATTTCTCTCTCAGTGCAAGGAATTTCCATACTGCTTCATAACTTGATAGCTTTGTTCTATGTGTTCTTAGTTGTTATTGTTAGTATACTTTGTGTAATATTGTTAGAATAGTTTATCTGTTCTTTTCCGCAACAGTCTTTCTATGTGTTCTATGTGTAATTCTTGTTGAAAGTTTTTCAGTAAAAAGAATTAAAATTGTGAAATTTTTTGAGTATTGTATTCAACCCCCCCTTCTACAATACTTGTTATAGCCATCTGGGACTAACAAGTGGTATCAGAGCAGGAAGTTTAATTCATAAACTTGATCTGTAATGGCTGCTTCTTCTTCGAAGAATGAAGCTTTCCCTCAAAACTCTTTTTCTGAAATTGGCTCTATAGTCAAACCTCCCAAGTTTAATCCCAACAACTTTTCTTTGTGGAAAAGCCGGATGATGCTTTTCATGGAAGGAATGGATAGTAGATATCCAACCATTCTCAGTGAGGGACCCATAGTTCCGAGAGTCTGGTCTCCCTATGAAACCAAGAAATCCGGTAAGAAAGTTACTGGCAAAGATGATTCTGATGATTCCTCTGATGAAGAAAAATCTGCTGCTAATGGTCGTTTCATTCTTAAAAATCCTAATAAATTTACTGATGAAGAAAAACGGCTTGTGTCTATTGATTCTAAAGTTAGATCTATCATTGCTCTCTCTCTTCCTGATGAAGTGTACCACTCTCTGGTAAATCTCTCTACTGCTAAAGAGATGTGGTCCACTCTGTGTGTTTTGTTTGAAGGTTCAAATGAAGTGAAAAAGAGCAGAAAGATTGCTCTTGTTAGAAATTATGAACTCTTTTCATATGAGAAAGGAGAATCTCTCTCCAACTACTTTAATCGCTTTAATAGTCTTCTTAATGATTTAAAGCTGTTAGGTAGGGTGTATGACAATAAGGAAATCTTGTGCAAGTTTATGGATTGTCTTCCTGATTTTTGGGAAAATATCTGTACTTGTATAAAGACAACCAAGGAGTTGGATCATATGCCTCTCACTATTCTTTATGGAACTCTTTTCATCTATGAGCAGACAAAGCTGCAAAGGTACATAAAAAGCTATTCTCTAGCTCTCCTAAGTGACTCTTCCAAAAAGACTAAGTGTTTTCCAAAATTCACCTACCCATCTGACTCTGACCATGATAGTCAAGAAGATCCCAATGATCATTCGGAGGCATATCTTAGTGATGCTAAGGATGAATGTGAGGAAACTTCAGTTGATAAATTATCTGATGAAATGGCCATGTTGGATGGGTATTCCAAATCTAAATCTCACCACCTTTCTGGAAAATCTAAGTCTGGTAGAAAATCATCCTTTTCTCTCTCCAAACATGATTCCACCAATCTCTCCTCTTCTTGACATTCTGACCGGGCTAAAAGATACAAGGAAAAATACAAGAGAGAAAAAGAAAGAAATGAAAGACTTGTCAGAAAAGCAAAGGGCCTGCCTGCTAAAATTCATGATTTGGCAGATGAACCCACATCTGAAAGCGAATGACTCCTCAACTGCTCTTGTATCAGCTAAGTGCTTTTCCTACTCTTCACAGGTACATACTATGTGTTTCATCTATCTTTTATGAATCCTCCTATTTCAAATTCTTTTGGATATATGTCCATGAATTCTGCCAACACATCTGAAGACTTAAAATCTGGAATATTTTTTAAAGGCTAGTCTCTGGGTGCTGATTCTTTCTTGAAAATAAATTCTTCGAATCTTTCTAAAAACTACCTGTGTGACTTCCTCTACCGATTTTCTTCCCAGATCCGTATGTCTCAAAATGTCCAATTCAAGGGAAAAGATTTTGGTCCTCCCAAAATTTGAAAAAGGAATTTTAGGTGCTGCACCCCAAATCTTTGATTCCTCATCAAATTCTTTGAGGACATTTTTTTTAAAAGGAAAAATAAGGAAAAATATCACAATTCTAAAAAGATCTTTCTTTATAGAAAATGATATATCTGTGGTGATGTTTCTCTTTTTGCCAAAGACTGTCCGAAAGAAAAGAATTGATCTAAGTGACACCAATTCTTTTTCTTCTAACCCAAAAGGACCCACCACCAAATGGGTACCTAGGAAATAAATTCTTTGTGATTGCAGATTTTGAGCTATACAGATGGATCTATGTGGACAAGTGAGAAAGTTGACAAAATCTTCAAAGATCTCCTTGTTTTGAAAAACCTCTCATGGTCACACTCACTAGTGCCAACCTCATCTCCACCGACATCTTACATCTTCCATCACTCACCTTTATCACCTACATTTCATTTCCCATCATACTTCTCACCCACCGAAAGATCTCATTTTTTTTAGAGTTGTATTAATATTATTATTATTATTATATATATTATTATTATCATTATTCTACAATAATAATAATAATACAATAATAATAATATTAACCAATGGATGAAAACAACTACCACCGATGGTTCTCAAATGGTTCTCAATTCTTTCTCCATGATTTTTTTCTAAACCACCTACCACCGAGACACTTTTCCTTTTGCCAAGCCCCATCCATATCCTATCCATGCATTCATATCCATCACCTTCTTTAATCGCCTACGCATGCATTCTTCCAACTCCCATGCAAACACACAGCTCACGTATTTAACTGTAATCTCTTTCTTTCCCTTCTTTCTTCAACTCTTGCCACTGAAACAAAAATGAAAGTGGCCACCGAAATCACATTCCTCCCAACACGCTAACCACCGAAATGCTAACCCCCAACTATCTCCTCAACACCGACGCTCTAACCACCGACGGCGCCGACATGCATGATCCACACCGAAATGCTATGTTCTTCACACCGACAACACCCTCCATCTTGCCACCGACGTCATATAAACCACCCTCAACCTCTTTCCCGCTAAACTTGAAAGCTGCCAAATCTCGTTTTAAATTCTGTCGATTGCAGCGTGCCAATTAATCTCCTACTAACCTCCGAAATACTACTGGTATCACCACCGACAAGCAACCCATACTCACCCCATTTCTTTCGGCCACCAACCTGCATGCTAACATCCAAAGTGCATGCTCACCCTCACCACATTTTCTCTCTCTAGAAAAACTTCTCCCTAAAATATCTCCATCACCAAAGCCACCTCCAAATCAAAGAGCATCTCCACCGAAGATCTCTCTCTCTCTCTTTCCCACTAAACCTCTGATCCCACTCCATCTTTGTCTCTATGTGAATTTTCTCTCTTTTTAAACCTAAGAAGATTGATGAAGCTCTTGCAGATCCCTGTTGGATCACTGCCATGCAAGAAGAGATTTCTCAATTTGAGAGAAACAAAGTTTGGAGATTGGTTCCCAGACCCCGAAAGAAGACAACCATTGGAACCAAATGGATCTTCAAAAATAAAATGGATGAAGAAGGCACAGTTATCAGAAACAAGGCCAAACTGGTTGCTCAAGGATACCGACAGGAAGAAGGCATTGATTATGATGAAACTTTTGCCCCTGTTGCAAGACTTGAAGCAATAAGAATCTTTCTAGCACATGCTGCCTACCAAAATTTCAGAGTCTTTCAAATGGATGTCAAAAGTTCCTTCCTCAATGGGGAACTTGCAGAGGAAGTCTATGTGAAACAACCTCCTGGTTTTGAAGACCCAGCTCATCCAGACTATGTGTACAGACTAGACAAAGCTCTCTATGGTCTCAAGCAAGCTCCACGTGCTTGGTATGACACTCTTGCCAACTTCCTTCTAAAGCATGGATATTCCAGAGGTAAAATTGACAATACTCTCTTCATCAAGGAGACCTCAGGTAATCCTATTCTTGTCCAAATATATGTTGATGACATCATATTTGGTGCCACCGATGAGTCACTATGTGATGAGTTTGCTTCTCTCATGATGAGTGAATATGAGATGAGCATGATGGGAGAACTTACATTCTTTTTGGGCCTTCAGGTCAAACAATCTTCAGAAGGGATTTTTATAAACCAAAGTAAATACATTCGTGACCTTCTGAAGAATTTCAACCTTTTAGATAGCTCTCCTATGAAAACTCCCATGGCACCACCTTTAAAACTCAATGCTGATCTAAAAGGTGAATCTGTGGATGTTACTCTTTATAAAGGAATGATTGGTTCCCTTTCGTACTTAACTGCTAGCAGACCGGATATTATGTTTGCTACTTGTCTATGTGCCCGTTATCAAGCCAATCCAAAAGAATCACATTTAAAGGCTGTAAAGCGGATTTTTCGGTATCTCAAAGGTACCTAGCATCTGGTGTAATAACTAGGTATTTTATTTATTTATTTTATAAGTCTTTAATTTTAATAATTTTTGGAATTAGAAGTTAAGGGATAAGTTTTATTTTATTTGGAAGTTTAGGGGTATTTATTGCCAAGTGAGATAAGTTTAGGGTTTGTTTGGTCTTTTATCCAAACCTCTTTAGCCAAAACCGACTTCCTATTTTAGTAAGGATAGGTGTCCATATTTCAAATAAGAGAAAATATCCTAAGTGTGTGTGTGTGTGTGTGTGTGTGTGTGTGTGTTTACCTTCGGCTAGGTGAAAAGAGAGAAAAAAAAGTGAAATCGAAGAAGAAGAAGAAGAATGAATCTGATCTCCATAGCTGGGATTTTAGTGTTTATGCAGTAAACTGTTCAGGTGATCATCTGATTCCTTTCCCTTTTATATATTTAAGTTTTTAGAAGTTTATATTTGGGTTTTAAGTAATTTTAGAAAGGTATATGGGTCTTTGGTTATGTTTAGAATGTCAATAAGAGTCTAAAAATCATTCCTGGGTAAATATTGGACTGAAAGTCGTTTTTGCTGAGCTTATTAAAAAAGACGGTGAACAGTATTTTTTCAGGTTTTCGCAACAGTAGGTTGCGAGAAGTGAGGTTTTCGCAACAGTAGGTTGCGAGAAGTGAGGTTTTCGCAACAGTGGGTTGCGAGTTCTTTGGTTTTCGCAACAGTGGGTTGTGAAAAGTGAGGAATTCGCAAGCTGTGGGTTGCGAAAAGTGTTAAAATACAGATTTATTAATGAGGTGTATTCTTGTTAATTAACTATTTCAGATAGTAAAATTCAAAGATAAAAGTGGGACTTGTTGAAGAGATTTTTGGAGAACTTGGAAAAGCATTCAGGTGAGTTTTATTTTAAAAACATTTTTCAACTGGAATACATATATATGTGATTTATATATATACATGAAATGGATATGTATGGGTTGAGAATGTGATACATAATGTGATTATGTGTTTTTATTGAAATGTTTATATGCATGATGGTATACTGTAGTTATATGAGTATTCTGCGAGAATACGGGGCCGGGATCCGAGGTGCGGACCGGTGTGTTGCCGGGTTCCGGTAAGCGGACAGGCGTGTTTACTGTAGATGTTGTACAGCAGAGTGAATTGACTAGTTGGCTTGCAACCACTAGTTTGGCCAATTGTGGAGGAATAAGGGGGAATGAGTGGATACGAAACGCAAGTCTTGGTTGGTATTTAATTACGTGTAATATATGTGTGTTTGTATAAAAAGGTTTTATTTAATTGGATTCTTGGCAAGTTTCAACTGGCAGGGATTTTCTCACTGGACCATTAGGTCTAACCCTCATCATTTCTATTTTAAAAATATGTATTCCAGGTTGAGGATCGTTCGTTAGCAAAGGGAAGAATTAATGTGTAAGGCGGGGTTAATAGCTGACAAGGATTAGGAACTGAATATGTGTTATGTTGTATCGTTTCGAGACTGCTGGGACCGTACGTGATTTGTTTGGTAATTTCTTTTTATGAATGTAACGATGTGATGCAATATATGTTATTTGAAACATGTTTGGGAAACCGGGTTGTTACAGATGGTATCAAAGCCCTAGTTTAAGGGATTTAGGTATTAGTATATGTACCTAGACTTAAACTGCATGTGAAGTAGGATGTCCCTATTATTTTAGACCCTTGGGATATTAAGTATAACAAGGTAGAAGGAACATCATGTAAGGTAAATTCGAGTTACACCTGGCCAGTGTAATTGTGAACTTACACTTACATGATTGGACTGGAATACCTTATTATATGGGGTATGTGCCTATGTGTATATTAACCTTGTTGAAATCTACAGAGTGGCAAGTCAGTCTCGACGTATGGATAGAGACGAAGACAGGTATATTTATATAAACTCTACACGTGCTAAAGTGCTATTTGACTTCGGTACAAACTGATTAATTGTGTTTTCAATCTTTTGTTGTTTATATGCGTTAGAAAAGAATTTGATAATTGTAATGGTAATATAGATAGGAGTGGAGTGCCTATTAAGTTATTTTTGATAATGTTGTCGGAATTTGAGGTAGTAGTAAGTATAGGATGGTGTTGGAACTTGATTTTTGTTAAAATTGTCGATTAGGTAATGATAAGTGATCCTCGGTAATTCGGTATATATTGGAATAAGTAGTTATGATGAAAGAAGAGATTGTCGAGTGATTGATTTAAAGTTTCCGTTTGTTAACAAGTTTTATATTAAGGATATATGAATTAATTTCGATAAGGCTTAGTAAGAGTGTAGGTTTGGAAGCATTTGGTGTGAAAAGAGGTTGGTTCTAATTTAGTAAGAGTGTAACAAATATTTTGGATGATAATATTGCTTGGGATAAATGTAAGTGAGAAATCAAGGATAATTGAACTAGAAAGTGAAGATTGTTTTTGGGAGTGATTAGTAAGGAAAAGCTATTAGTGATCAAGGTGATAACCCGTTATCATATGTGTTTGGATTTGAAAGATTTATCAAGGTGGTAGTAAAATTTATTGTATGAGAACGAAAGTGGATGGTAGTTTAAATTGGAATGAATGATCTAACACTTGCAATTGTTTACAATTTTTCAAATTGAAGGTGCATGTTAGAATTTTGGAAAGTTATTTCGAAAGTGTAGAATGTGGCGTTATGTATAATTCAGTATTTCAAACGCTAGGTTATGCCTCCAAATGTTAAAAGTTTATGTTATGAATAAAATTTTAAACGTGTTAAATGATTTGTGATATATAAATATATATATATATATATATATAATTTTGTGCTGAAAGAGGCATGATGAGATACTTTGTGCTGAAAGAGGCACGGTGAAATATTGTACGTGGAAAGAGGCACGATGACATATTTTGTGCTGAAAGAGGCACGAGGTGAAATAAAGATGTACTGATTTTGTTATAAAGATGTTTTTATGGTTGTTATATTTTGGGGATGGGTGTATAGTGTAGATCCAATTTGTTTATTATCGTTTTGAAAGAATATGTTAACGATATTTGAAAAATGAAAAAGTGTGTGGTTGTTTCAGGCAATGGATGTGATTTCGGATTAACTCGGTTAAATTCCTGATATGAGGTGTGGTGAAATTATTGGTTAAGTATAGTAATTGTGGGAATTGGATGTGTGCGATTGGTTTGGAGGTGAAAGAAGGCTAGCTCATAGGATCGGTCTAGAGTAAGCACCTCCTAGTGAGCTATCCTTGGGGAAACATATTTTATGTTGAGGAAAGAGTAGAAGAAAATAGTCGAATGTAATGATTGGGGTGAATGACCATGGGATAGGACGTGGTAGTAGTATGAGAGTGATGTTGTGGCAAGTGTGGAAATCAATTGTAATCTAAGGTTCGGGGTCGGTGTAATTAATGCAAGAAAGTGTTGTCTGTCTTAGATATATTTTGGATTAGAGAAGTGACGGTAGAGTTGGGGATGGCCTATGGAGAAAAGTTCAACTACGGGTTAAGGTGATACTCCAAGTTGATTTTGTAATCTATTGGGGAGTAGAATGTCGTTATTTTTTTTAGTGTTGGATTGTTGGGACATTTTAGAGACGGTGATCGAAGGCGCAGTGTGTACAGTCAGTCGAGGCCAAGGGAAAAGGTAGAGTACTTAGTGTAATTTATTGCTTTCTAGAACATAGGAGTATGTATGCTAGATTGCCTGGTGCTTATTACACTTTGCTGCATGATTATTACTTGCCAGTAGGAATTTATGCTAGTCCTGATAGGTTGTTAAGTGACTGCCTTATAAGTGGTATACAGTAGGAACTAAATATCCTTAGAATATTTGATTTAGTTCTATTGCGCAGCTCTTGTTTGAGTCTAACCGTTGTGGGGTAGAATCTTTATTTCGAATGTCTATCTGATTTCACACTGTATGCGACTGTGCATTCGCGAGGCGACTCGTCATGACTAGTGGAGATTCCGTCATAGCAAGGGTAGTAGGATGAGGTGAACCTTGAGTCTGGATTTGTGAATGATATTGGTATGATTGATCTGGGATATTATACCTTGTTTGTATCACGCGGGTTTTCCTCTTGGAGTAAGAGTTGTTGTAGTTAGGAGGGTACTAAATTGTTGGTATGCGCCTTGGTATTGAAGGGTTACGCATAGTGAAAGTTCATTCAGCCTTTCACGTGTCGATTCTGCGGAAGGGCTTAGCCGAAGCAAGTAAGGTTGTACCGTTAGAAAACACCGGATTGGATCAAAGGTGGAATGATGTGGGGGAAGCGTTGGCGATAGTGGGTCGCAAGGTTAGAAAACTAGGTTGCTGATAACCTGGACTTAACTGAAAGAGAATATGCGTACTATGATAATAAAGTATAAGAAATTGATGCTTGAGAGTTTGCTGGATATAGAAAAATGGTTCAATGGGTTGGATGTTTACCAAATACTTCCCATGGATTGGAGAATTTAAGTTGGAAAAGGGATTTATATTAAGTGTTATGATTAGTGGGAAGAAAGCAATGATCAATAAATATTTTGATGGTCGTGTGATGAACCTTCTTTATGGAGTTGTTTAAGATAAAGAGTTGTTTTAAACTTGGTGCTGGACTTTGCATGTTAAGTCGTTAATGAGTTATATGATGATTTGGTAACTATTTTAGTTAGGTAAAGTGAGACCGGTGTTGATAAATTTCAAATTGCGGAGTGGTTTAAGTGAAACAAATGTCTAAAGATTTGTGTTAGTATTTTTGTGCTAAGTTGGAGATGTAAGGAATTGATGTGATAGCGAGTTTGTTATTTTATTAAGGAATGAATTGGTATTGATATTTGGATGGAAGTCGGTATGAGTTATGGTGGTGAGGTTATTGAGATAATTGAAATGTTTGAAATTGTGTTTTGCTGATATTCGAGAAATTAAGTTGCTATTTAGACTTTGTTTTAATTTGATGGATGAATTGGTGTCAAGTGCAATTAAGTATGGTTGTGTGATTATAGTAATTATGCTATGCTTTCATGGGAAATGGAAATGGTAGGATGAAGTTTACGGGTTTGATAAAATTAAGAAATTTTTCCGTGATAAAGTGATTTGTGTTGAGTATATTCTATTCCATGAAAGAGTATAAGAAATAGGTAGTATTTACTAAGCAAATTTCATATTGAAAGTATATGTTTATGTTTTAGAGTTAGTATTGTAAAAGTGTTGAACACGACGTTTGTAGTAAAAGGCCGGTGAGGTTAAAAATAGTATTAGCGTGGTAAATGTCCCGAGTAAGTGATAACTCTATTTTTAGAGTTATTATTTCCATTTATTTTCCACTTTATTTTGTCAATTTTAGCCATTTCACTTCTAAAAACCCCCATTCTTGGTATGATTTACGAAAACGAGCAAAAGGAGTGAACCATGGTCTTTAATAAATTATTTGGGGAAGTTTTGGGTGTTTTCACGATTTTTCATCCGCAGTGACGTATACAGTGCCCACTCCGGTTCCCCACTCTTCGAGCAGAACAAAAAGAAAAGAAAAAGAAACTTTTAGTTGGAATCTAATTTTCTGGAGGAGGAAGGTTCATTTGGCAGAGAAATGGCTGGAGAAGTACAAGGTAGTTCTCATTGAAGATAGCATCAAGTACACCCCTTTGTACTTGCAAAAGTTGACTTCTAAAAGACCATTGGGTAATAAGAGCTATACATGGAGGATTGAAGCATTACCCTATGGGCTGATTTCAGCATTGCCCTGCAGTCCTTACACCTTGGAAAACCCTTTTTGTGTAAAGACCAACACCTCCTCCTTAGTATAAAAAGGGGTGTTGGGTCTCATTTATTACAATCCATCCATCTTGCAATTTATCTAGCATTTCTTTAAGTTGTAAGCTTTCATTTACTGCAGTAACTTAGCATTTAATTTCAGTAATTTATTTTCTGTTGTAGTTCGAAATACACAGTGCAGGGACGACTTCTCGTTCCCCACTGTGAGCAGTTAATGCAAATCACTTTCAGTTTTATTATGTGCAATTCTTCATCTTTTGTTTTCTTTACTTCGGAAATGTTAGGCTAAACATCCTTTGGGATGTAGGAAGGAGAAGTACCTAGATTTTATCAAAAATGCTTGAGTAATCTTTATACTTAGAATATTTGTTGTTTTGGTCTTTCATTCTCGATATTTACCCAAGGATGCGAACAAGCCGATCACTTGCAAGGATCTAAAGTCTAGTTCTTAACTTAGAAATAAGTAGAACGCAGTGACACGAGCTTGAATGATGCTAGGGGATTCGAAAGAATTCTTTTGACACTTACGAAAGTGAGGTCGGCACAGTGAGCTAATCTCTGCCCACTGGAGTAGTAGGCAAGCTAATTTGTGTATTAAAAACACTTAGAGTATTTGTCTCTACACATTCCATCGAGGCCTGAAAAGGTCCATTTAGAGATTACCATTGACAAAACAATAAGTACTAAGAGTATGGGATTTTTATCTAACGGTGTGAGTATTTTGTAACCGGGCTTTTCTAGCGAAAATGTCCACCACGAATACGAGGATCACTCTAAGGACCGAGTATTTGAGATAAAATTTAGAGAAAATCCAACCTACATTCCTCCTTTTTAACATTTAGTAAATCGTTTCAAGTAGCTATTTTACCAAACCAAACCAAAGTATTATTTTCCTCTCTAGTTGAAACTTGTAAAAGGAGCTCATGAGAACCGTATTGTCTTGATTGTCCAGTCTCTGTGGATTCGATTCTGGTATTTTACCAACTATTACTTGCTGTGACGATCATAGTGGACAGTGTACACTTGCACTTTCCACTGTGGACAGTTTGCAACCCACTGCGATTAAAACACACATTTCGCACGTACCAAGTTTTTGGCGCCGTTGCCGGGGACTGGCGTGATTTTAAATCTCAAGACATTAGTTTTTGTTCGAGCCCGAGTAACTAGTTTTTCTAAGCTGTTCGTATTGTATGCCACGGCGACAACACGAACCTTTGTTACCAATAGATCTCGAAATAGAAAAAACGATGCGAAAAACACGAAGAAGCAAGAAAACAAATCGAAAACCCCCTGTGATCCCCACTGTGAACATGGCTGCAATACCGCCACCTATAGTGGAGACCACAATCACGATTGCCGATAGCAAAGATCGAAAAATACGGGACTATGCTACTTCCGGAGTTAGTGATTTAGGCTCCGGGATTCGAAGACCCGTTCTTGAAACAACGCACTTTGAACTCAAACCAGTGATGTTTCAAATGATCCAAGCCATGGGCCAATTTGGAGGATCGCCATCTGAGGATCCACACTCGCACTTAAAATCTTTTTTAGAAATGACTGATTCCTTTCAGTTGCAAGGTGTTAGTGATGAGGCATTAAGACTAAGGCTTTTCCCTTTTTCATTAAGGGACAAGGCGAAGTCTTGGCTGAACGCACATGCACCTCACTCGATAACCACTTGGCAAGAGCTTGCCGATAGATTTTTGCAAAAATACTTTCCTCCAACAAGGAATGTTAGGTTTCGAAATGATATAATTTTGTTTAGGCAAGAGGAAGATGAGGCTGTTTCGGATGCATGGGAACGATTTAAAGATTTACTTCGAAAGTGCCCACATCATGGCATCCCACATTGCATCCAATTGGAGACCTTTTACAATGGTCTTTCCAATGCAGCCAAAATCATCTTAGATGCAACAGCCGGTGGAACATTTACGAGTATGACTTACAACGAAGGATATCAAATCTTAGAAAAAGTGTCCAACAACAATACCGAATGGTCAAATCCGAGAACACCCATATCAAAGACCAACACCATTGATTCCGAGGCACTTAAAACCATGAATGCGCAATTGGTGGCCTTGACCAAAATCGTTTTAAATCAAAATAGAGGCCAAGTCAATTCAGCAACGCATCTCCCTGAAAACTGCTCCCTCTGTGGAGAGGAGCATGTTTTTGATTTTTGCCCAGCAAATCCCGAATCTGTTAATGTTATAGGAACCAATCCGTGGAACAACCCTTATTCGCAGACTTATAATCCAGGTTGGAGAAATCATCCGAATTTCTATTGGTCTGGTAATCAAGGACTCCAACCCCAAGGGCCGAGTCATATCCAGCAAAGACCATACAATCCCCCTGGATTTCAGCAACATCACAGTGGGCAGTCCCCACATCACAGTGGGCAGTCCCCACAACCATACCAACCACGATCTACTCAACCCGCTGAGACCCAACAGTCACTTGAATCAATTCTCAAGGGTTTTATGAATCAAACTCAAGCAGCCATTAGAAATATAGAGACTCAAGTAGGACAACTAGCCGTTGAAGTTAAGAATAGACCACCAGGAACGTTACCTAGTGATACCGAGCAAGCTAGGGTGATAGGAAAAGGACCAGAACATGTCAAGTCCATAACACTGAGGAGTGGAAAGGATCTGAAAGATATCGTTTTTGAGTCCGATGATTCGCCTCAAATACCCACTGTGGTTCCCACAGTGGGCACTCCTCAAGTCACTGTGGTCCCCACAGTGAGGACCGACATCCCTGACCTTCCCACTTTTGGACCTGTTCCAAAGACTACTGTTCCAAAGCCAATACCACAGCAAACTCAAATTGACCCACGAAATATCCCTTTTCCTCAAAGAATGAAGCCTAAGAATGTCGATGTTCAATTTAAAAAATTCTTAGACATTTTTAAACAACTTCATATTAACATACCCTTGGTAGAAGCTCTCGAGCAAATGCCAAGCTATGTTAAATTTTTAAAGGATATTTTGAACAAAAAGAGAAAGTTGGGTGAATTTGAGACTGTGGCTTTGACCGAAGAATGTAGTGCCCTCCTTACTAGCAAGATTCCACCTAAGTTGAAAGACCCGGGTAGTTTCACCATTCCATGCACAATAGGAGGACAAGAAGTAGGTCAAGCACTCTGTGATCTAGGAGCTAGTGTCAACTTGATGCCACTGTCCATTTTTAAAAAGTTAGGTATTGGAGAGGCTAGACCCACAACCGTGACATTACAACTAGCCGACCGGTCCATTGCCTATCCCAAGGGAAAAATAGAAGACGTTTTGGTCCAAGTGGATAAATTTATCTTCCCCGCCGATTTTCTAGTTCTAGATTATGAGACTGATAAAGAAATCCCAATCATCTTAGGACGTCCGTTTCTTGCAACCGGACGTACTTTGATCGATGTGCACAAAGGAGAGCTCACGATGCGAGTTAATGACCAAGAGGTAACATTCAATGTCTTCAAGGCCCTTAAGTATATAGACACCGAAGACTGTTTTGCTTTAAGTTCGATTTATGGATCCCACAGTTTTGACACAGTGCCCACAGTGAGAAGCACAGTGCCCACAGTGGGGAGTAAGAGTGAGCACTCCGACTCTAAAAATGATGACACTTTTGAGGATGAGTGTAACGAAATTTTGGCAGCTTTTGAGCTGCTAGATTTCAAGGAGAGACATGTCAAACTACCATATAAACATCCCCCTGACTTGAATTTGAAGTCATTGCCTTCCCACTTAAAGTATGCCTACCTCAATGAGTTAGAAGAACTCTGTCACCACTCCTACATAAATGAAAAAACCAACAAGGAGAAAATCAAGAGGTGGCCTGACAAAAAAATCACTCATGGAAATTTTGTGGAGGGACAAAAAGTGCTACTTTTTAATTCAAGGTTAAGGATGTTTCCGGAAAAATTAAAATCTCGATGGAAAGAGCCTTACACTGTGGTCAAGGTAAGTCCTTTTGGAACTCTGGACTTAATGGCTCCTCAATTCGGAAAAATCTTTAAAGTCAATGGACAAAGGGTGAAGCACTTTCTGAGCAACAGTGCCCACTCTCCATCCCGCTCTGGTTAAGCAATGTCACAACCGTTTGTAAATATTTTATTTCACTTATTTGCTGTCTTTTTATTATTTTTGGTCTTTTTAATTCTGCATGGTAGTTTGTTTTAATGTGTGTAGAAGAACGTGCCACTTTTTGAAAAAAAATCAAGGAAAGTACTTTGCAGTGGGGAAGGCTCAGGTCACTGCGCTCCCCATTCCCCACCTGACGAATGAAAGGACTATTTTTGGGGCCCAATGCTGACAAGCTTTCACCTTTTGCTGCCATCAAGTCTACTTTTAGGCCATGGTGTCATAGTTCATCATTTCCCAAGCAAAGCTATCATTGTCCTTCCTCTCCCTCTCTCCTAAAACCGGCGGTTTCCCCCCATTTTTGAAAAGAAAACATTTCCAAAAACCACCTTAACCTCCTTTGCTTCCAAAATTTACCCAGCAAACTTTTTCTTCTTCATTTCTCTCTCTACGAAAAACCCACCAGCAAAACCCTTCCAAAACCCTAAAAATGGCAAGAACCAAGAGAATGAACACCAACCCCGATGCACTCACACGTGCGGCCGTCCGCCGCAGGACCGCCGAGGAACAACCACCGGAAGCCGTCACCGGTGACCTGAACGAACCTCCACTGGTCTCCGGCGAAAACCCGATCATCTCCGGTGCGGCCGACGAGGGTTCTTCAAAGCACGAAAGCCCAAAGGCTACTTCATCATCGCAAGTCTCAGACAACAGTATCACCCATTTCGAGACCGAGACACTTCTAGCCGAAGAAGAAGAGAGGCGGTTAGCAGAGGAGTTCAAACAGAAAATGGAAGCCATTAGAAAAAGAAAGGAAGAGGTCGAGAGGAGGCGTCGAGAGGAAGAAGAAAGAATCAGAAAGGAAGAAGAGGAAAAGCGAATGGAAGAAGAAAGGTTGAAGGCTGAGAAGGAAAGGATTTTTGAGAAAGAAAGGAAAAGGGCTGAGGCAGAGATTTTTGCTGAAGAAGTGGAATTTCAGAGGAAGGTTGATGATGACTATCAGGAACACTACCGCAAGCTTGGGGATAGTGTTGAAAGAGAGACAGTGAGGATGACTGCCCACAGTGGGGATAACCTAATTCTGCGGGCCACAAGAAGGAAAGGAGTGGTCACCCGGTCTGCGGTGACCAAAGCTCTGAAACAACCGACAAAAAGGCCGGCAAAACAACCGTCAAAGAAAGGTACAAGTCTTCAGCCCTCTTTAAGTTCATCTTCTGTTGAGATTGATGTTGGGGATGACCAAGTTCAAACCAAAAACCCACATCAATCCACAGTGGGCACTGCGCATGCCCCCAGTGGGGTGCCCAGGCAGTTCACCACTCCGGAGGTGGCTGCCCACTATGAGTGCATTGCTACACAGAAACTGAAGTTAGAGAGGGGTTTCGACCCTGAGTTTGTTGAGGCCAACCCATTTGTTAAGAATAGGATTGTAGCGCAAGACTGGTCGATTTTGGCCGAAGCCAATCGACGCACGAATGCCTCGTTAGTGCGTGAATTTTACGCCGAGGCCTCTCAAGCAAAGGATCCCATTGTGGTAGTTCGGGGTAAGCAAGTAAGCTATACTCCAGGAGCGATTAACCGGGTATTAGGAAGAAGGAGCCCGACTGTGTGTGAGTTTGCCCAGTTTTTAAAGAAAATGACCCCGACGGACGAGGATCTTGTCTTGCGCGAAATAGCAGTCGAGGGGAAGCCGTGGAATAAAGACGGCCAGAGAAGGTGCCTAAACGCTAGCTCCCTCACTACCGAGGCCGCTGTTTGGTTCCAATTTCTCCGGGCCTCTGTGTCCCCAACATCGCACGATACCACATTGTCTATGCATAAATGTGCTTTGTTGTACTGCCTCCTCACTGGACGAAAGATCAACGTCGGAATTGTTATGCATGCGGCCATAGATCAAGCTCGGAACAGAAAGAAGGTAGTCTTGCCCCTTCCTTGCCTCGTTACGTTACTAATGATAGACGCAGGTGTATCCTCGGCGGTGGAGGATCAGTGGTTTGACTCCACGAGCAACATCAGCACACAAACCATCCGCAAGATGGGAAGGTACGTCGCCACTCCTCCAGCTGAACAAACAGAAGATATCCCCACAGTGGGGACTGTTCACCCCACTGTGACCATTGCTGAGGAGCATGTTGTGAGAACGCCGCGTACACCACTCCATTCAACCGAGGCCGGATCATCAAGCAACCAAATGGGAGAGATTTTGGCAGCTTTGAAGAAGCTCACATACATGATCGAGTTGCTGGAAAGTGAGCAGCGATATCAGAACCGGGCCACGCAGAAATTTTGGATGTATACAAGAGAACGGGATGAGGTGACGGGCCTGATGATGAAAGAGGCCAACCCAATGCTAGCTGCTCAGCTCCCAGATTTTATTGAGGATATTTGCCCAACCAATGCCAGTGATGACGAGTTTGAAGAGGATGACGCCGCCAGTTCACCAGATGCCACCCCAACCTCCTGAATGGTTTGTTAAAACAATGGTTTATCTCGTTTGCTCCTAAAACAGTCTTAATTTCTGTTTATTTTATATTTTGTGCCTATGGCTAGGCTTTGACAATGTTTGCTACATATTTCTTTTTGGCGTTTTAATGCAAGAAAATCCTACCACTGGGTAGGTACTTTTGGGTACTAACGTATTTGTTGTTTGATTGCTTGTTTGATCTCGTTTCCATATTAAGGTACAACTTTCGGCTTCCGACTTAAAAAGGTCCCTTTTGTAAGTACGAATCTCAACTTGATACCATGAAATGATATAGGCCATTTTTCGCATCCAAACACGATCCTTTTTGTACCCCAAACCACCACCTTTGTTCGTTATTTCTATGTCACAGTGGGGACACTGTGAGATCTTAAGTTTGAGGTGGGGAGTTCCAGAGTGACTTCCAGTTTGCTCACAGTGGGGACACTGTGAAGTCCAAGTTTGAGGTGGGTAAGCCGTACCCCCCTCCCAAAAAAAAAGAGAAAATACAAAAATACAAAAACAGAAGAAAAACGGATTGTCACTAACAAAATTGATGGTGTGCCTTTTCTGGACCATCAAAGTGCTCACTCCCAGAAAACGATGGTGTGCCCATTCTGGACCATCAGAAGAAAAAATAGCCATACCCAAATAAAGCCTGAAAGTGTACGTACTTATCATAGCAAAATACTAAACACCCACTTCTTGAAATAAAAATCTCAAAGCGAGATCTTCGGTCAATGTTTGGAAATTCTTGCCAAAACCCTTGGGAAAAGATACAAAGCCATAAACCCTTCAAACCCAAGAAAGCCCTATTGATCAAATGGTAAACAAGGGAAAGATTTCGTCAAGTACAAAAGTGAAGTTTTTAAGTTTCGGACCGAAGGAAGTATCAGAGGAAGGAGATCAAACGCTCATTCAAGTCAAGAAGTATGTAAGTCCCTCAAAGTTTCAAATGCATTGTTTTTCATTTTATTTCTTTCTTTTTATTACTTGGGGACAAGTAATGATTTAAGTTTGAGGTTGTGATAACTCTATTTTTAGAGTTATTATTTCCATTTATTTTCCACTTTATTTTGTCAATTTTAGCCATTTCACTTCTAAAAACCCCCATTCTTGGTATGATTTACGAAAACGAGCAAAAGGAGTGAACCATGGTCTTTAATAAATTATTTGGGGAAGTTTTGGGTGTTTTCACGATTTTTCATCCGCAGTGACGTATACAGTGCCCACTCTGGTTCCCCACTCTTCGAGCAGAACAAAAAGAAAAGAAAAAGAAACTTTTAGTTGGAATCTAATTTTCTGGAGGAGGAAGGTTCATTTGGCAGAGAAATGGCTGGAGAAGTACAAGGTAGTTCTCATTGAAGATAGCATCAAGTACACCTCTTTGTACTTGCAAAAGTTGACTTCTAAAAGACCATTGGGTAATAAGAGCTATACATGGAGGATTGAAGCATTACCCTATGGGCTGATTTCAGCATTGCCCTGCAGTCCTTACACCTTGGAAAACCCTTTTTGTGTAAAGACCAACACCTCCTCCTTAGTATAAAAAGGGGTGTTGGGTCTCATTTATTACAATCCATCCATCTTGCAATTTATCTAGCATTTCTTTAAGTTGTAAGCTTTCATTTACTGCAGTAACTTAGCATTTAATTTCAGTAATTTATTTTCTGTTGTAGTTCGAAATACACAGTGCAGGGACGACTTCTCGTTCCCCACTGTGAGCAGTTAATGCAAATCACTTTCAGTTTTATTATGTGCAATTCTTCATCTTTTGTTTTCTTTACTTCGGAAATGTTAGGCTAAACATCCTTTGGGATGTAGGAAGGAGAAGTACCTGAATTTTATCAAAAATGCTTGAGTAATCTTTATACTTAGAATATTTGTTGTTTTGGTCTTTCATTCTCGATATTTACCCAAGGATGCGAACAAGCCGATCACTTGCAAGGATCTAAAGTCTAGTTCTTAACTTAGAAATAAGTAGAACGCAGTGACACGAGCTTGAATGATGCTAGGGGATTCGAAAGAATTCTTTTGACACTTACGAAAGTGAGGTCGGCACAGTGAGCTAATCTCTGCCCACTGGAGTAGTAGGCAAGCTAATTTGTGTATTAAAAACACTTAGAGTATTTGTCTCTACACATTCCATCGAGGCCTGAAAAGGTCCATTTAGAGATTACCATTGACAAAACAATAAGTACTAAGAGTATGGGATTTTTATCTAACGGTGTGAGTATTTTGTAACCGGACTTTTCTAGCGAAAATGTCCACCACGAATACGAGGATCACTCTAAGGACCGAGTATTTGAGATAAAATTTAGGGAAAATCCAACCTACATTCCTCCTTTTTAACATTTAGTAAATCGTTTCAAGTAGCTATTTTACCAAACCAAACCAAAGTATTATTTTCCTCTCTAGTTGAAACTTGTAAAAGGAGCTCATGAGAACCGTATTGTCTTGATTGTCCAGTCTCTGTGGATTCGATTCTGGTATTTTACCAACTATTACTTGCTGTGACGATCATAGTGGACAGTGTACACTTGCACTTTCCACTGTGGACAGTTTGCAACCCACTGCGATTAAAACACACATTTCGCACGTACCAGTAAACATATAATGTTCTGTTATTTGGATTAGATTCATATGAGTATAAGTTATTTCTTTCTAAGAGATAAGTGAATTTTCGAGTTAATTTGAACCTTCGTAGGATTTGATTATTGAGTGTGTATCGTTGTTTTAGAGGGGCGGATTTCTTGTGAGAAATTAAAACTTTTGATGTTTTGGGTTGAAATATTGAAGTGGGAACAAATGGTAAACTAGAAGCAGTAAAGCGGTGGGTCTAGTAAAAAGTCCTTTGAGGGTTCCGTAAACACTTTGATGTGTTCATAGAATTTAATATCTTTTCAACAGTAGTTACCCTAGTTCGTTGCTTGAGTGAATTCCAGGACGGAATTCTTTTAAGGGGGAGATGTTGTAATAACTAGGTATTTTATTTATTTATTTTATAAGTCTTTAATTTTAATAATTTTTGGAATTAGAAGTTAAGGGATAAGTTTTATTTTATTTGGAAGTTTAGGGGTATTTATTGCCAAGTGAGATAAGTTTAGGGTTTGTTTGGTCTTTTATCCAAACCTCTTTAGCCAAAACCGACTTCCTATTTTAGTAAGGATAGGTGTCCATATTTCAAATAAGAGAAAATATCCTAAGTGTGTGTGTGTGTGTGTGTGTTTACCTTCGGCTAGGTGAAAAGAGAGAAAAAGAGAGTGAAATCGAAGAAGAAGAAGAAGAAAGAATCTGATCTCCATAGCTGGGATTTTAGTGTTTATGCAGTAAACTGTTCAGGTGATCATCTGATTCCTTTCCCTTTTATATATTTAAGTTTTTAGAAGTTTATATTTGGGTTTTAAGTAATTTTAGAAAGGTATATGGGTCTTTGGTTATGTTTAGAATGTCAATAAGAGTCTAAAAATCATTTCTGGATAAATATTGGACTGAAAGTCGTTTTTGCTAAGCTTATCAAAAAAGACGGTGAACAGTAATTTTTCAGGTTTTCGCAACAGTAGGTTGCGAGAAGTGAGGTTTTCACAACAGTGGGTTGCGAGTTCTTTGGTTTTCGCAACAGTGGGTTGCGAAAAGTGAGGAATTCGCAAGCTGTGGGTTGTGAAAAGTGTTAAAATACAGATTTATTAATGAGGTGTATTCTTGTTAATTAACTATTTTAGATAGTAAAATTCAAAGATAAAAGTGGGACTTGTTGAAGAGATTTTTGGAGAACTTGGAAAAGCATTCAGGTGAGTTTTATTTTAAAAACATTTTTCAACTGGAATACATATATATGTGATTTATATATATACATGAAATGGATATGTATGGGTTGAGAATGTGATACATAATGTGATTATGTGTTTTTATTGAAATGTTTATATGCATGATGGTATACTGTAATTATATGAGTATTCTGCGAGAATACGGGGCCGGGATCCGAGGTGCGGACCGGTGTGTTGCCGGGTTCCGGTAAGCGGACAGGCGTGTTTACTGTAGATGTTGTACAGCAGAGTGAATTGACTAGTTGGCTTGCAACCACTAGTTTGGCCAATTGTGGAGGAATAAGGGGGAATGAGTGGATACGAAACGCAAGTCTTGGTTGGTATTTAATTACGTGTAATATATGTGTGTTTGTATAAAAAGGTTTTATTTAATTGGATTATTGGCAAGTTTCAACTGGCAGGGATTTTCTCACTGGACCATTAGGTCTAACCCTCATCATTTCTGTTTTAAAAATATGTATTCCAGGTTGAGGATCGTTCGTTAGCAAAGGGAAGAATTAATGTGTAAGGCGGGGTTAATAGCTGACAAGGATTAGGAATTGAATATGTGTTATGTTGTATCGTTTCGAGACTGCTGGGACCGTACGTGATTTGTTTGGTAATTTCTTTTTATGAATGTAACGATGTGATGCAATATATGTTATTTGAAACATGTTTGGGAAACCGGGTTGTTACAGATGGTATCAGAGCCCTAGTTTAAGGGATTTAGGTATTAGCATATGTACCTAGACTTAAACTGCATGTGAAGTAGGATGTCCCTATTATTTTAGACCCTTCGGATATTAAGTATAACAAGGTAGAAGGAACATCATGTAAGGTAAATTCGAGTTACACCTGGCCAGTGTAATTGTGAACTTACACTTACAGTTACACCTGGCCAGTGTAATTAGTTCAGGTTTTGAACTAATTGGGTATTCAGATTCAGATTATGCAGGTTCCCAGACTGATAGAAAGAATACCACAGGTAGCTGCCAACTTCTTGGTGGAAAATTAGTCAGCTGGTCCAGCAGGAAACGAAATTCAGTTTCAACTTCAACTGCTGAGGCTGAATATGTAGCTGCTGAAAGTTGTTGTGCCCAGATCCTGTGGATGAAGAATCAACTAAGGGACTATGATCAAATCTACTCCAAAGTCCCAATTCTGTGTGATAACTCAAGTGCAATAGCTATTGCAAACAATCCAGTTCGTCATTCCAGATCAAAGCACATAGATATCAGATATCATTTCATCAGGGACCACATCTCCAAAGGTGACTTTGAGCTACATTTCTTTCATGCAGATCTTCAGCTTGCTGATCTGTTCACCAAACCCCTAGATGAAGCCAGGTTCAATTTTCTGATAAGTGAACTTGGAATGTGCAGCTTTCAATAACTATGTGTTCTCATAATCCACCGATCTCTCATCGGTGGACACTCTTCTCTTTCTCCATCACACCAAATCTCATTTTTTTATCCTTTTCAATGTCTAAATCTATGTGATCTCTCTACACCGAAATCCATCTCAGTACTCTACACCGAAGCCATCACCTACTTCATTACCTACACTCTTTTTCCCACCATACATCTCACCAATCTACCATCACCAGAACAAACTTTCTTTGTGCCATCTCCTCATCCCATCCCTTCATCCACCATTCTTCACTCTTGGTTTGCAACCCATCTCTCCTTCTCTCAAAACCCACCCACTACAAACTATTCTGCAGATGTCTCTCCAAATCCTCAAACTCAATCTTTTTGGGTCATCAAAAATTGGAAGATGAAATTCCAATCTTTTCTTCACCTTGAAGATTTTCTCCATGATGCCGTAGCAGATTTTATCCAAACTCTTCTGAAGATGCTAGAAGATTTCCTCCAACCTCTTCAAGAAATTCCACCGAATTTTTGTCAAACTTTTGCAAAATTTCGGTGGGAATGATAAATTTTCGAAAAAAAAATCTACCGATTTTCCTACCGAAATTAGCCAATTTTCGGTGGGGAAGCAAAAAAAAAATTCAAATTTTTACCATACCACCGACCACACCACCGAAATTTCGGTGGTTGGCCCCCAAATTCGGTGGTTATGAGCACACACAAAAAAACGGTGTTTCCAATTGTTTGTGGTGTTTCTTCTCCGTCGTACGCTTAGGGGGAGAAACCATCTGAGGGGGAGCAATATCAGCGTCCAACTCGATCAACACCAACCCTCTGTACTCGTTTTCAGCGTCCAACTCGGAAAAATGAGGAAATCGGGCGGACCGGTCAAGGGGGAGCATATCAGTCCGGGCGGATCTAACTGAGGGGGAGAAACACAAAACCGACTGATCTACTGAGGGGGAGCAAAACCAAGACAAAGGATGATGATGCTGAACAGGAAGTGTTGAAGATGCCAAGAGAAAAAGAAAATGCAAGAGATTGGCAAAAGCATCCTGAGGCTGATTCACTCAAACTCAACCCTCCTCAAAGATTGTCACTATAATGGATGTGTCTCCTATCAAAACCCACAGACTCACTTGGCTGAAATCTTTTGAAGTAAATGGATGACTTAAAGATTTGGAACATCTGAAGAAAAGCAAAAGTGCCTGAAAGATAACGTTCTCTAACACATCAACAGGCTGCTAATCAAAATGAAGAATCCTCAAGCCAGATACAAGTTTCAACTCGCCCCTCCAAAGATGCAAGTAATATTCTTTCTGTTCATATTGTTTATACTTCTTTACATTTTGTTTTCATTTTTTTGTACAGCTATACCTTCTTATTTTGTTATACATGTAAATACTGTACATAGTATACATACTCATACAAAAAGAAAAAGATCAAAAAGAACAAAAAGAATGGTCTATGTGAAAAGAACCCAAAAAGAGTAAAAAGGGTCAAAATGCACTTTACTTTTCAATACTCTTAAATATTCTAAGAAAGGAGCTCAAATTCAAATAGGGGGAGATTGTTGGGTCACCAAGGATTTGAAATTGACTCACCGATGTTTTCCCTAAAAATCCTACTTAGAATATTTTAGTTTGGTTCTTTGAATGACTTGTACAAAATAGCAAATGTTCGGTGAAGTCGAAGATCAACCGAAACCAAGCTTGAAGACTCTCTAATTGTGGAAAATAGAAGAATCTTCTCAACAAACAAACAAGTCATCACCTCCGAATTGTCTTCACAATTTCGGTGGCCATCATCACCACCGAATTGTCTTCACAATTTCGGTGGCCTTCATCTCCACCGAAGTAGCTCTCATCTTTCGGTGAACTGCCTCCACCGAAAATACCTTCAGATTCGGTGAACAACTTCCACCGATATGCTTCTTAAACTCGATGTCCTTTCAGCATGGCTTCTATTCCTGGTTTCAAGAAAAAGGTGATAGTGACTTATCAGCTTTTTAGAAGTCCACTGGTACTTTTCCAAAGACCATTGGTACGTTGCAAGTGACTTGAGGATAATAGTACCATGCATTTAATGCTCAGTACCTTATCCTTACTACAAAAGGAAGATGAAGACTCCATGCAAATTAAGCTTTCTGGATTTCTCTCTCAGTGCAAGGAATTTCCATACTGCTTCATAACTTGATAGCTTTGTTCTATGTGTTCTTAGTTGTTATTGTTAGTATACTTTGTGTAAGATTGTTAGAATAGTTTATCTGTTCTTTTCCGCAACAGTCTTTCTATGTGTTCTATGTGTAATTCTTGTTGAAAGTTTTTCAATAAAAAGAATTAAAATTATGAAAATTTTTGAGTATTGTATTCAACCCCCCTTCTACAATACTTGTTATAGCCATCTGGGACTAACAAGCCATAAACAGACTGATCGACTTGGTAACCTCAGCGGTTGATATTCCACCTCCTCCTCCAATTCAGAAGAAACGAGTTGCTCCAAAAAAGAAGACTCCTTCCTCTTCAGGCCCGTCAATAAGAAACGAGACAGGGATTGATTTCTCTCGTGAAGCAGTTATGGGCCCCAATCCTGATCTATCCAATCTCTACATCTTCTTAACTCCAACTGAAGACTTCATCCCTGGTAAAGTTCTCAGTGATCCCTATGGCATATTTTTCTATGACTTCACTAGTCACAGGTGCTTTCAACGTATCTCTGAGTTATACAAAACTCCAATCGAACAACTCAGAGATCTACTGTATTGGTGCGACTACAGAGGTGACCTCCTTGGATTATTCCTAAAGCCTTCAATCTATTACGAAGCAAAAGTTAGATGGGATCAGGGAGTCATAGTCCCTGATTGGATGATTCCAGAGACTGATACTCTTGATGAACTTCTCGTCAAGAAAGAACTTGTGTAGCTGATAGGATCATCTTTTTGTATTCTTCTATCTTATCAGCTTGTATCTTTTTGTACTTGTAAATAATTTTCATTGTACTTATAATTTTTCCAGTTCCCTTGTAATCTTATACGAAGTGAATGAAAATTTCAATGAAAGTACTTTACTCCATCAGTAATAAGAAAAGATCCCTGAAAAACAGTAAATGGGACAAGTATTTTATGAGTCCTTTTATCCTTATGTTTATAACTTAGCAATTTTCTTTTATTTCTATGTCATCATCAAATAGGGGGAGATTGTTGATCCAAACCCTCAGTGATTTGATAATGACTCTGAGAAACACTTAGTAAAAATTGTAAGTAGACAATATGTATTAATGTTTTGCCATCAAAGAAAATATACTAAGTCTGTTTAGTATCACTGATGAAAAACATGTTTTAATTTATACTTCAGCGAACACTGTACATCAGTGAGCCTGAGACCGTTCGGCCTCACTGAGATCGCTGAATGTTCATCATATAATTGTTTACTTATGATCCCTGAAGACAAGATTCGCGTCAACCAAGTTCAAAGCTGAAATCGAAGACCAAGCTGAAGAACAAGTGACTAAGTCTACTAGTGCCCTGATGTGGATATCAGCGAAGACAAGACTTGTCCATTCCACGTGAATTTTCAAGTAGAAGACTTCAGCGAACACTGAACTTTATCATTCGCTGATAAAGATTCATTCAGCGAACGCTGATCATGAAGCCTGTTCTACAATCAACTTTTGTCTTATCCCCTTGCACGCCTCCATACGATTTTGTCAGAATGGACATCCCTTTTGTCCAGAATCGTACAACCAACTCTGCAACTATTATGTTCATCATACGGCCACTATAATGTTTGCTGAAGTCAAATCATGCAACCAATCAGAGGCTTCCACGTGTAAAGGTATACTGACTTGCATTAAATGCATGTAGTTTATAAAGGAAACCCTACATCACGTTTTGAATTGCTCGGATTTTCTTCCTCGCTGAACTACTGTGTGATTAGAAAACTCCCCTTAGTTTTATTATTTCTTTTCTCTCTATTTCTACTGCAAGAAATCTGTGTGTTCTCATAGTTTGTTTAGATTAGGTTTTTAACTTGATCTTATTCCGCAACAAACTGTAAATTGTTTGATTATATCAATAAACAATATAGAAAGATAAAAATTTGTGTTTGTATTCAACCCCCCCCCCCCTTCTACAACCTTGTATAACCCTTCGGGAGCAACAATTTTTGAGAATTGGAATCGGTTTTAGAAACTTCATTCACAGACCAGATTTTTATTTTTGTGGAACATTCACCTTTGAGAAATTTGACCGTCGTTTTACATCTTTTGAAAGGAAGTCGGTTTGGTTTGGAAGGGGTTTGTCGAATTCAAACTTAGCAAACTCCTCATCTGAACTTTCATCGGAATTCATATAGGCTGAAAAATCAATATCAGGGACAGATGGAACAGGATTGGTCGAGGGAGGTGAGGAACACTTTGAATCTGTGTTATTGGAAGAATCTGTTGCAGATGCTTTTTGAAATTCAGAGTTAAGATTCTTTTGAACACAGTCATCTTGAGACTCTTTTCCTTTTCTAGAAAATGTTTTATGTTGGGAATAAATTCTGATTGAATAGAAGTTCAAGGGATTAATTTGTAAATGTTTAATTTGGGATTAATAATTGTAATGGGCCATGGGCCTAATTAGCTTAGCCTAGATATAAATAGCCTATTAAACTTCTGTTTTAGGTTAATCGTTCATATCATTGTCATTGTAAACATTCTGAAGGTTAATCAAAGTTATATGGATGACATATTGAAATCATATTGATCGTTGTACTATTCTATTGATTTCTGATTGTATGCACTAATATCGGATCCACAATTGGTATCAGAGCATACGGACTATTCGATTCAAAGCATTCAAAAGGTTTCTGGTAAGATTTCTTGAGTTTTTAGGCTACTGTGTTCTTAAGTTCATATCATCATCTTTTGATTCTGACAAAATTGATTGTTTCCAGTTATTCTATTCGATTAGTAATGTTATCATTAGCGATTCAACAAATTTTTGCAGTCCAATTCGATCGTTTGAATAGGTTTTGAGCAAAATTAAATCTACAAGTTTTTGGTCTATGTTCATCCTAAAAATCATAATTTTTTCACCAAAATCTTGTTAATTTGCTCTAAAATCGATTAGGAAGTTGTTATTTTTGTGTTTTGTTAGGTTTCTAATCTTTCAGGAACGATTTTAGCAACCCTATTCGCTTCCCAATCGAATCTGCTCATCACAGCCGCAGTTACCGGAACTTTGCTATACTTCCCGGGTAAGTTCTCTATTTTTCACTTCTTACCGGACGAAATTGATCCGGTAACCAAAAGTTCCCGGTAAATCCAATTTACCCGGGTAACCCAAAGTTCCCGGTTGATTTTCTTTCCAGATACATTTCCCGGTAACCTACTATCCGGACACTCACACTATCCGGTTAATTATTACCCGGATTCCCCTTATCCGGATTAACATATATCCGGTTACTTCCTGATTTCCAGTAAGTTTAATTTTTTCTGGTTACTTTGTTCTTACTTTACCCGGTAACCACAAGTTAACCGGTATCCTCTTAACTATCCGGTAAGCTTACATTATCCGGTAACTCCTTGTTATCCGGATACATTTTTCTATCTGAACTCTGCACCCACATCTGATCCAGATACTTCCTGATCAGACACTGTTTCATCCGGATTCCTATCCGGTAAGTTCTGCTTAGCTATTTTCTTACCAGTTTCACTTTAAGTCACTCTTAGAACCTGCGTTAGGACTTTCACTCGTAGTTCCTTGCGTTAGGATTTCACTTTGAATAGAACCAACGTCTGACGATCACATTAGTGCACATTTCAAAGGTGTCTCGCGATGCTCTTGCAATCGGCACCGATGCCAAGCCACCGACCCTATATCAGGGTGAATACAGCCAATGGAGAGACAGATTCCTCGTTTTCATCGAATCTAAGGACAACGTCGACTACATATGGCAAGCCCTCGCTGAAGTCCCACAAGATCCTCCAATGGTCACCGTACCAGCACAAGCAACAGGTGAGGATGCTGTTGGTCCCATTTAAGACAAGCAAACAATAGAAGATAAAATCCATATATAAGATGTAGAGATAAGATGAACAATAAGAGCAATCATAAAGAAACTCATTTGATATTCATTGAATCACAATATGGAGGAGTAGATATGAAGAACACCACACTTTACAATAATATGACTCTCATCAGAATAGTCTGTGTGTTTTTGGTGTGTTTCTTCAAAATAACCTCTCAAATGATAAATGAAACCCTAAACATCTTTTTAAAGGGTCCATTTACATTAAAAGGCTCAAGCTCATAAAGCTAACTAAAAATCCCATACACTTTTTCTTTATAAAACATTTAATTAAATTAGGAGCTAATTTAATCTAACAATCTCCCCCTAATGTTTTATAAAGAAAGCATCATCTTGTAGTCTTCCCCTTTCTTTCTTTAGAAACTTTTGCGTTCCGTTCTTCGAGTCTTCAAAGCATCACGAGCTCCCCCTCAAATGTAGGCTCATCTTCTTGAAAAACCGAAACAATTAACCCCATTTTGTCCAGTTTTCATGACTCAACTTCACTGTTGAGTAAGCATTCAGCACCGAGCATTAAACATGAATAACATAGGAGGGAGTGACATTTAATATGTCACAATAGCAGCATGAAACCGTGAAGAACCGTCGTGAGAACACCGTTCTTGAAAGCGGAGAGAGCATGAATTAATTGCAATGCTTTCTGTCCAGCACCTTACAGCAGACTTTGAGGCTAATTTTGGCATATCATCTCACATAAATTGAGAAAACTCAAAACATCAAAGTCCTGCGTCTATGAATTATCTTTCTAATGCAACTGGACTCGTGTAATTTGGAGCACCGAGTCAAAAGTTATGTGCATGTTTCTGAAACAGCGCAAAGCTGTCAGAAAATCCAATAAAAATCCGGGCTTTGGGCATTGAGTTCAGAGGCTCTGATGATAACTTCATAGGCTCTTATGGTTACTTTAGAGCTCTGGTGATAACTCCAGAGGCTCTGATGTTGACGTCAGAGTTCTGATGTTGAGTTGAGAGAAACACAACTTTATGTCCAGCAAATGTATACTGACTTTAGCAGAGATTCTGACCAAGAAGAACACTGATTCAGACCAATCTCAAAACATTAAAATTGTTATTCTTTGTCTTAGAAATCCAACGCATCTAGACTCATAAAATTTGGAGCTTCGAGGAGGGAGTTCTGTTAAAAATACGACAGGTGCGCAAAGCTGACAGCAAGTACTAAGAAGTTGGGCTACGGGCTCTGAGGCTCCAACCTCTGATCCTCCCTCTGGTACAACCTCTGATCCTTCCTCTGGTAAAACCTCTGATCCACCCTCTGGTGCAACCTCTGATCCACCTACCTCTGATGCCCTCTCTGAAGATGAAATCTCTGAAGCTATCTCTGAAGGTGCATCTCTGGTGAGTGTGTCTCTGGTGGTGTGTCTCTGGTGAGTGTGTCTCTGGTGAGTGTGGACAACAGCTTATACCTTCTGCACATATCCGTAAGGACAGCCTATGATAGCAGTTTACACCAACTTTGACACTACTTTAGACCATGATAGCTCTGGAGTTTGCAAAAACTCAAAACATAAAGAGTGTGCATTGGTTTGTTATCTTTTCAGAGCATCTGAAATCACCTCTTTTGGAGCTCGGAAGAATAAGATACGGTTGATGTACCATAGTCGCGCAGATCTGCCCAACAGCTTTGTGTCAGCACACTATTGTCTACTTCGACGATGCATATGACCCTTCTAAATTTTGAATCTCTGAAATCTCAAAACACGAAAGTTGTTCATCAATGTGCTTTCAATCCAGGGCCTTTTGAATCGCATCAATTGGTGTCTTGATCAGTGAGATATGATCAATTTACTACAACATCGCAAATCTATCAGCATGCTGTCATTAAATCTGATTTAATGTAGAAAATAAGACGATCTCCATATAACTTTTAGAACCGTGAGTGCAAATACTCAGATCTCTAATTGATCAGGTCAGAAAACTAATTAAAAACACTCAAAGTTATAAAAATTTTTCAGATCAGACTTTGAATACATAGCACAACACCAAATCTTTCTCAATCAACTTTTTCAAGACCCAAATGATTTTGTTTTCATTTAAATGATTATGAGCAGCGGAATATAAACAAAATCTGGATCAAAGAGAGTCCAATCTTGGATTTAAATAAAGGTCAGATCAAAGATCAACAACCTTACTACCAAGATGCTAAAAAAATTGCTATGGACTTAAGCACACACAAGGATGAGATCATAGATCAACCATCTACTTAGTGCTATCAAATATTAGACCAATGAATGAGAAAGAATCAAAACACACACATATAATAAATCTGATCAGATTTGATCCAAATAGAATCAAATCTTCATTTAGGCATTTCATCAAACAAGCGGTGTGCAGAATCAGATTTTGTGAATAGAATCACTAATTTTCTGTCAAAACTTATCCAAATCTTATTGAAATCAAAGATTGGATTTCCAATAAGCACAAAACAGAAAATAAGTATCAGTTATGATATTTGTGTTTAGGCTAATGTGATTGAATCAATCTAAGCACCAAAACAACAAATAAATCATCTAATCTTCTATTGTTGCCATAGATGACCAATTTTGAAGAAAAGTTTCTTCAATTGGCTCTGATACCAATTGTTGGTCCCATTTAAGACAAGCAAACAATAGAAGATAAAATCCATATATAAGATGTAGAGATAAGATGAACAATAAAAGCAATCATAAAGAAACTCATCTCATATTCATTGAATCACAATATGGAGGAGTAGATATGAAGAACACCACACTTTACAATAATATGACTCTCATCAGAATAGTCTGTGTGTTTTTGGTATGTTTCTTCAATAACCCTCTCAAATGATAAATGAAACCCTAAACTTCTTTTTAAACGGTCCATTTACAATAAAAGGCTCAAGCCCATAAAACTAACTAAAAAGCCCATACACTTTTTCTTTATAAAACATTTAATTAAATTAGGAGCTAATTTAATCTAACTGATGCTATACCTAAGCTGAAGAAATATATGAATATGTCCGAAGAGGAAAAAGGCAAGCATGATGGGGAAAAACATGCCAGGAGATATCTGGTCCAGGCTCTACCAAATCAGATCTACACGGCCATAGACAACTACAAGCATACTTCAAAGGGCATGTGGGATAAAGTACATAAGATGATGAGCGGGAGCACTGTTGGAAACCAATTGAAGATCAACAGCTGCATCACCAAGTTTGATAGCTTCAAGCAGCGCAATGGCGAATCACTCACACAAACCTATAAACGATTCTGCCTCCTACTGAATGAGCTCCACAAGAACAAGATCATTCGATCTAACACAGAGAATGCTCTCAAGTTTCTGAATAACCTCCAGCCAGAATGGAAAATGTTCGCTTCTCACATCAAACACAACAACCTGATGGAGAACGTTCTAATCCATGAACTCTACGAGATGCTCCTGCAAGACGAGGATGAAGTCATGGAGATACTGAGCAGCCAGAAATCATCCTCCAAGTCACATGCCGATCCACTAGCTCTTGTTTCTTCAAAAATAGGCAAATCCTCCAGCCGTCACTCAAAGCGAACCCAAGAGCCGAGTGAATCCAAACCAGAATCTGAAGAAGCAGAGGAAAGCGATTCTAATCCTGAATTGACGGCAGTAAAGAAAGCGATGGCTCTAATTTCCAAATCTTTCCAGCAAACGAAGTTTTTCAAGAAACCTTCGTCCAATAATCAGCGCTACTCCACTTCTTCCAACCAGCGCCATGATTATAAGGACAAATATGAAGGAAAGAAAAAGGCAGATGAGCACAAGCAACCTGACCACAAGGAGAAGAATGAGAAGGATGATCGCAAGTCCGAGTCAAAGAAGAAGGATGAACCCGTCACTTGCTACAACTGCGGGAAATTGGGTCATTTTGCCAAGGATTGTAGAAAGCCCGTCGTGAAAAATGTACACTACTACAAAGCCAAACTTCTGCTAGCAGAACATAAAGCGGAAGGAGAAGCTCTATTTGTTGAAGATGACCACTGGCTGGCCCGTTCCGATAGTGAAAGGGATTCTGAATATGCTGATGCTTTCATGGGCTACCATTCTCCTCCATCAGAAAAGGCAAATCTGTGTTAGGTATGTGAACCTATTCATCAAAGCTTAATCGAACAGATGCAACCACTTATTGAACGAATAGAATCTTATAAGGCCACCACTAATGAACAACTGCTTGAAATTAAATCGTTAAAAGAAAAGCTAGTTGTTCAAAAGCGTATCACTGAAAAATACAAGTCCGATAATGCTAATCTAAAAGAAATATGTACAAATCTTTCAATAACACCTAAGGACTTAAGGGCCAAGATATTTAAATTCAATCTAAAGCTTGATCAGTGTGAGAATGAGAAAGCAGAGATTATTTATCAATGCTCCTCTCTCCAAATCCAACACAAAGACTTTATTACGAAAATAACTGATCTTGAAACCAAACATCACAAAAGAGGTCATACCGATCAAACAATTCACATGAACAAACCCAAGGAATTCACGTATTTTAACAAGGAATGGGGAATTGGGTATGATAACCCACAATACTTGAAAAAGATTTTGTCAATGAGACCCACTCTTTATCACTTTAGTTTTCTTGGTCTCGAAAAAGAGTATCCTCAATACACAATTAAATGGACTGGTCCTCTTGAAGAGGAAAAGGAAGAGGAAACCGAGGAATACAAACGCGCACACACCACTAAAATGAAATTACCTTCTGCGTATGAGCGTATGAACTACGCATACAAGAAAAATCCAAAGAAATACCTTTCGAATGACTATTTTGACGGCTATAAGGTTGCTTTACCCAAGGATTCCTCCAAAAAGGATGAGGTCCAAACACCTGAACCCAAAACTGAGACGGACGCGTTTAAACTCTATGTTCCTCCTCTCATTTTGGAAGCCAAAATAGTCGAGTTAGAAGAGACACTCGAAAAGGAAAGGTCCAATTTTAAAAAAGAGAAACAAGTGTTTTAAAATGAACTTGAGAAACTTAAATCCTTCAAAACCAAACCTGTATCAGGCGAGGGACAGGAAATCCTTCGGGATGAAATCAATCGGCTCACATCAAAACTGGCTGATTTGGCAACAAAAGTGATGCAAGAGCAAATGAGCAAGGGTCAACTTAAAGAGAAACTTGCTCAACTTCAAAAGGAAAAGATGATTTCACCCGAACCTTCCTCGGACTCGTCCGATACATCTTCGTGTAAATCTTTTATTGGAAAAACTTCTTCACGAAAAGGTAAAGAGTCTCAAGTTGGTTGTGTTAAAAAGGATCTAGACTCTGAATTTTTTAAAGCTTCCGCACCAGATTCTTCTAAAAACACACACACAAAGTGTTCCTCTCCTCCCTCATCCAATCCTAGTCCATCGATTCCTGATATTGATTTTTCTGCATTCATGAATTCCGACGGTGGTTTAGATGAAGAGTTTGAATCTTTTCCGTTTGACAAACCTCTTCCGAAGCACACTGACTTTCTTTCTAAAGCGGTAAATCGCCCGGTCAATTTTCTTAAAGGAGAAAGTTCTTCAAAACCCAAGACCCCGGCTGTGAACAAAGTTTCTAAAACTGATTCTCGTTCACAAAATCATTCACAGCCGCGACAAAAGACCGGTCGATCAATTGATAAAAATCCTGTCTACTCAAACTCTGCTGACCATGCCGTTAATGATGTTTCAGATAAAAATGGTCGGGCTAAACAAGGAAAACAAAAGTGGTTAGCCAAAGGATCTGTCAAGAACGAGTCAGAATCGAAGTCATTTAATTATGCTTTTAATTCTAGGAAGAACATTAATGATTGTGGTTTGAATCATTCGAAAAATTTCGTTGAACAAAGTGTTAATTTTCAGATTTGACTTTATTCAACTCAGCATTTGATTCAGTTATCCCATGATAGTTTGTGCTGTTCTAACTGTGGATTGAATGACTTTGATGATAATAGATATGCATCTGATTGGTTTAGTTCTTATCATGTTTATCATTCTAAACCTAAACACAAATCCCGTAAGACCAAAACGAAGCTCATTTCAAAATGGGTTCCCCAATCAGAGGTTAAACCACAACCCAAAAGGAAACCCATTTCAAAACGGGTTCCTCAGTCAGGTGTTAAACCTAACCCTCCAGGACCCATTTTCAAATGGGTACCTAAAATCTGTTAATATTGTTTTTGTGGGACGGTCATCTGTGGTACTTAGACTCAGGATGCTCCAAGCACATGACCGGAAGGAGGGAGCTGCTCACGAACTTCACAGAGAAATACTGCGGAAACGTGAGGTTTGGGAATGATGATAAGGCGCCGATTATCGGCTATGGCGACATTGTCCAAAATAAGATCACAATCAAGAAGGTATCATACGTCGCGGGATTGGGACACAATCTGTTCAACATCGGCCAATTCTGCGATAAAGATCTTGAGGTCAGATTTAAAGCTAAATGGTGTAGCGTCCGCACTGAAGACGGAAAGGAGCTGCTTGTTGGAACTCGAAAGACCAACCTCTACACCATAGACCTCTCTGCCCTGAAGACCGATGATTCAGTCTGCCTGATGTCAAAGGCCAACTCACAACAAGCATGGATTTGGCACCGACGTCTCTTGCACCTCAACTTCAAGAATATCAACAAGCTGGTGCTAGGCGGACACGTGAAAGGCATGCCCGAGCTCAAGTTCGAGAAGGACAAACTCTGCGGGGCATGCGAGATGGGAAAAATGAAGCGAGCGACTCATAAGCTGAAGGCCGCTCCGAGCACGTCCCGGTCCCTCGAACTCATCCACATGGATTTGTGTGGACCGATGTGTGTTCAGAGCATCAACAAGAAGAAGTACGTCCTGGTGATGGTCGACGATTTCTTACGCTACACTTGGGTGAAGTTCCTGCACTCCAAAGACGAAACCCCAAAACTCATCATCAACCACCTGAAGACCATTCAACTGAACCTCCGACATCAAGTTCAGACAATCAGGACGGACAACGGGACGGATTTCAAGAACCAAACGGTGAACGAATACCTGACATCCGTCGGTATTTCGCAGAACTTTTCTGCCGGGACTCCTCAGCAAAACGGAGTGGTAGAACGACGGAACCGTACCTTGGTCGAGGCGGCTCGCACGATGCTGTCACAATCGAAGTTTGTTGATCCAAACCCTCAGTGATTTGATAATGACCCTCTCTTAAACACTTAGTGAAAATTGTAAGTAAACAATATGTATTAGAGTTTCACTATCGCTGATAAGTACTAAGACTTTACAGTACCGCTGATAGGAACTCTCACTCTTTAGATTAGATATTCAGCGAACACTGTTCATCATCATCTTATAGCTCTGAGCCTGTTCAGTCTATGAGATGATCGCTGATAAGTTAGTTGTTTACTTATGATCCCTGAAGACAAGTTTCACGACAACCAAAGTTCTACGCTGAAGTCGAAGATCAAGCTCAAGAACCAGCGACAAGTCTACTCATGAACTGATGCGGATATCAGCGAAGCAAGACCTGTCCATTCAACGTGAAGTATCATGTAGAAGACTTCAGCAATCGCTGAACTTTATCATTCGTTGATAAAGATTTGACTCAACGAAAGCTGATCATGAAGTCTCCCTGCATGTTACTATTGTCGTACCTCCCTTGCACGTCTCCGTACGAACTGTCAGAACGGACATCCCTTTTGTCTGTAATCGTACAACAACTCTGATTCTACACTGTGCACCATGCGGCTACTAAGGTTGTCTACAAAGGTCAATGACATGCAACCAATCAGCTGTTGCCACGTGTAAAGCCATACTGCCATGCATTAAATGCATGCAGTATATAAGAAGAACCTTTCTTCAGTTTTGAAGTGTGCTCGGACCATCTTCTTATTTCTCTCTTATTGTTAAGTTATTATTCGTAATTTCTTTAACTCTTTCTAGTGCAAGAAACTTAGTGTTTCTCAAGACTTGTTTAGATTAGGTTTATCCTTAATCTTGTTCCGCAACAAGTTGTAAATTGTCTTGATTTATCAATAAACAATTTAGAAAAGTAAAAACGCGTGTTTGTATTCAATCCCCCCCCCCTCTACAAACTTGTATAGCCCTTCGGGACCAACAAGTGGTATCAGAGCAGATTTGTTTAATCTCATAAACAAGATCTGATCTATACTAAGATTTCTCTTCCTTGCTATTTCTTAAAATGGCTACCAACACAAACACAAACTATATTGCCAACGGTTCTCTTGGAAAACCCCCTAGATTCTCCAGAGATAATTTTAATCTATGGAAAAATAGGATGATTCTCTTCTTAGAAGGTGTAGACCCTACTATGCCTTACTATCTTGAAAACGGCCCATATATATTCCTATAAGAATTAATGCTGCAGTTCCAGCCGTTGAGAATAGACCTTCTATTCCAGAAAGGCTGATTCCCAAGGAAATTCATATGTGGACTGATGAAGATAAGAAGAAAGTGGCTATCGACACCAAAGCCAGATCCATACTCTCCATGGCTCTTCCTGACGAAGCCTACCATTCCGTCATGAACCTGAAAACCTTAAAAGCTATCTGGGACACAAGCTGTGTTCAGTATGAAGGTACTTCTAAAGTCCAGGACTCTCGAAAGATCAACCTGGTAAGACAGTATGAAAGTTTCATTTGTGGTAAGAATGAAACTCTCTCTGAAGTACACCAACGTTTTAACTGCTTAATAATAGATCTGAAAACTGTTGGTAAGGAATATTCTAACTTTGAAGTACTGACAAAGTTCTTAGAATGTTTACCTGAAAGCTGGGATAGTTATTTTATTTGTCTCAAGCTGTTAAAGGATCTAAAATCAATGACCCATTCTACCTTATATGGCACGATGCTGAATCATGAGCAATCGAGTCATCTTAAGAAGAATCTTGTAAAAGATTCCAAAAGCACCCATGTTGCTTTAATCTCAGAGTCACCTTCCACTCAGCGATCGACTATCACTGTCACTGAGTTGGAAACTAACTCTGAAAGATCATCAGACTCTGACGTTTCATATAATGATGAAACTTTGGCATTCCTGGCTAATAAGTTCAGGAGATTTGCTAGAAAGAGTAATTTCAAGAAGAATAAACATCTTGCTATTACTGACAAGCCAAAATCATCAACCCCTATTGATAAGGCTACTACTACTTGCTATAACTGTGAAAAGATATGACATTTTGCTAGCGAGTGCAGGTCAAAGAAAGTCTCTAGACCCTCAGCTTTTCCCAAGAAAAACTTTACTCACAGGACTAGAGATGAAAAATAAAAAAAGCTGAAAGAAAGTATTCAAAGCTGAAAACCTTTAAGAAGAAAGGCAAAGGCCTTATGGCTGACTATGATTGGGCTGCCTCTGACGAAGAAGAATCATCTAACTCTGAAGATGATGATGAAGCCAATATATGTCTCATGGCCAAACTTGAAGATGAGGAAGAAAATTCTGACATTCCCCCTACTTCAACCTCTGCTACTAAGGTATCACCTTCCTTCTTTACCAATATTTTAAATATTGATGAAGCTGATAGTCTTCGAAAGATCGATCTCTTGACTAGAAGTTTATATGAAGCCATGAATGGCAAAACTGTGGTTGAAAATCAAAACCTTGATCTCGCTGAACAGCTTAAAAACTGTCACCTTCAAATAGAAAATCTTTCTAAAATTGAAGAAGATTTTAAAGATCAAGTTCACTTAAATCAGCTAGTCAAAATCGAGCGCGAAGAAGCTATCGCTGCATTAAAAGCTGAAAAAGCTACTGTTGATGGATGGTATAATTCCTCAACAAAGATCACTGAGATAATTAAGTCTCAGATTCCCCTGAGTGATAAACGTGGTCTTGGTTACAAAGCTGATACTCTAGAACCAACCACTGACCGTTCCATGCTTAAATTTGGAATGTTCGTATCCTCTATCCCTGACACTTTCTCATCTCATTGTTCCTCTTCTAAACCGCCTATCCCTGAGGAAATCCCTACCTTAACTTCTAAAGGTAAAGAAAAAGTTGTTTATCCAAAACCTACCTCAGTCTTTAAAAACAAAGGTAAAGGAATTGCTTTTAACCAAAATCCTCAGAAGGGTACCTCAGTACCAAAGCTGAACTGTAAGTCCAGGATACACTCTTACAATCAAATATGAACAATTAAGATTGTATTCACAGCAACTGGTCATATGATTTATTAACAATCTGTGAATTACAAGATATTACAATGAATTTCTCTAAATGGATTCACCAAAGATTATATCAAAGATTTGTTAAAGATTCTATTAGCTACAGTTGCTAACTCCTATATATACTGTAGAGAATAGCTAAAGCTACAGTACATATAAGAAACAGACTAATAGAACAATTACACGTGTTCTAATTAGTAACTGAATATAACAGAGAATATCCCAAGATATGAATTCTGAATAAGCGCTTCAGAACATTTGTCTTCATAGTCAGAAGTTCTGAGTCTCCTACTCAGAACTCTGAATCTTCTAGTCAGAATCCAACACTTAGAATCTTTTTGAGATTTCTCTCTCAAAACTTCTGAGTCTTCTACTCAGAACTTCTGAGTCTTCTTTAGTCTTCTTACTCAGAACTCAACACTTGTGTTTTTGACAAAACTCTAGACCTAACATGAACGCTTCTAAAGCTTCAGTGACTTATCCCTCTGATTCAAAGAATAAGATCCCTGGATTTATTCAACGTGGATCTATTCAGCGATCTACTCCTAGAATCAAAGTGGAAATTATTTGTAAGAAATCCGAAGAACTGAATGTTCCTCCCATTTCAAAAGCCAATAGCTTACTTGGTGCTGGTCCTTCTAATTCAAAATCAAAAGCTCAACATGCAAATGGTCCTAGAACTACTTTTAGTTATAGGAAATGTTATCATTGTGGACTTACCAATCATATTGCTAGTAAGTGTCCCACAGCCACCTAAGCTGAAAAGATAGCTAAGGTGAAGATCATTGCCCCCAAGGCAAAGAAGACCACTGAGGTTAAGAAATCAACCAAAGTGAAGACTGACAAAGCTGAATCTTCAAATGCTGTGAAGACTGCTAAACCTTCTGTAGGAACCCAGATACAACAAGTAACAATAATAATAGCTATAATCTTTGTATACTGACTAATAAAGAGGAGTTTACAAGATAGGAATTAAGAACACTCTCTCTTTGAAGCTCTCTTTCTCTCTATACGTATGACTCTTTCAAGATAGAGGCTAGGAGTCTTTTTGAGGCTTAACCTAAAACACTCACAAGTTACACATTAAGTACTTAGGTTTAAAGGCCTAAGCCCATAATCCACTAAAGCCCACAAATACAATTTGGGCTTTTACAATTTAAGCAAATACAATTTGGGATTTTATAATTTAAGCAAGTAATCTTTAATACAACATAAAAATAGAGTCAACAATCTCCCCCTTTGTATTCAAGATTAAAAATAGCCCGATCTTCCACAAAGTCAGTTGCTTCAATTCCTTCTTTAACCCCCCCCCCCCTGATCGTTGCATACTCCCCCTTGACTGTTGCTTTACCTTTTTGATCTCGGTTGTCTCCCAAAGATTAAACTCAAACAATCAGAGAACGATTTTATGTGCGGAAGCTTGTATTACCAGTTTGAGTAATAACCGATGGTAGATAAACAGCTAGGAGATGAAGAGTAGCGAACACATTCGGCTCATGAGAATCTGCATTAAAGAATAAGTAACCAGGGGTAATCATCTAACACAAAAGCACATAGCAACTGTTATCACAACAATTAAAATAATTGTGTGGCCTATGTTCAGAGTTGACAAATATGAAGCTCTGATAGGACTTCCAGTTATCATAGGAGTAGAATTATAAACCTAAACTTCTCAAACTGTTCTGGCAATATCACATAGATATGCATGTGGAATCACAAAGATTCGTGATATTGTGTGGAAGAAAAATAGAATATTATCTATTAGGCTCAAAAGTATGTAAACTGTTTGGACATAACAAGTGTCCACAGACTCAATGTGCATGAATGAAGTGTGAAGGTGGGGCAGATTTCCTTCTTTTCAATATCCAACCTTCCAAATAAAGATCAGATAGCATGTATGCTGCTTCCCCGTGAAAAGTGAAGGATTTCCCTATTGAGAAGGAAATAAGTTGCTAGTGGGTTAAGTCAAGAGCTGGCATGGGCTCACTGCCTGTTTCAATGATAATCACCAAAGAATCATGATAAATCAGTAATGTGGCTTGCCCGGCTCAGAAAAAGTTAGTGCAGAGTTATATAATTCTTTTGACTCTGTTCTCACACTCTCTTTCTTTTTATCATGTAGCTCACATCTAACCAAACACTCTTTTCAATTTTTACCTCTTAAGCACAATGAGAAAAAATCAGATGAGTTATCTCACCCACTCTTTGATGTAGACCCTTCACCTATCAAACACTCAAGGTTTACTTCTTAGGTAGGAAACACAAGTTTAAGTGATCCATAGAAGTACTATAAAGCTCACACATTGAACCCATGAAATTGTTGTCCTAAAGATTGTATTGTTCCACACACTGACTATTTTTAGTCTCAGAAACGCATTTAAAATCCAACTTCTATATCAGAAAAAGCATTTAGCATCTAGAAGTGGTTTGACCATTTCAGAAAGGTTTTATCATTTTAAAGTTAGTCTTCTTTAAAAATGACGAGTCTAAAGATTTAGAAAGTTACCTTTGGATGTACATGGTCAGATTTGAATTCTCCCCCTCAAATTGAGCATTAAATCTCATTTAAGCTCACTTTGAAATCCGATATCCAGTAAAAACTCTGAACTGAAAACGCTCGGCAAAGGTTTGGCGGTAGAGGATGGTCGGCAGAGGTTTGGCGGCAGAGGTTGGTCGCAGCTCGGCAGAGGTTTGTCGCGACTTTAACAGAGATTCTGACCAAGAAGAACACTGATTCAGACCAAGCTCAAAACACGAAAATTGTTCATCTTTGTCTTAGGAATCCAACGCATCTAGACTCATCACATTTAGAGCTTCGAGGAGGGAGTTTTGTTGAAAATACGACAGGTGCGCAAAGTTGACAACAAGTACTCAGAAGTTGGGCTACGGGCTCTGAGGTTCAGTCGCAGAGGTTCATTCCACAGAGGCTCTGTCAGATTTCACAGAGGCTCTGTGATGAACAGTACCACAGAGGGTGGTCACAAAAGTCTGAGCCAAAGCTTGTGTTGTCGCCATAAGTTGGTCTGAGTGGTCGACAAAGAATGATCACAGCTTGACAGACGCTTGACAAAGGCTCGGTAGAGGTTTGGCAAGCCTTGGCAAGGCATGACAGAGGTCTGGTCGCGGCTCGACAGAGGTTGGTCACTGCTCGGCAGAGGTTGGTCGCTGCTCGGCAGAGGTTTGGTGGTGGCCGGCAGAGGTTTGGTCGCGGCTCGGCAGCAGCTTAACATAAATGTTACACTAACTTTGACACTGATTTAGACCATGATAGCTCTGGAGTTTGCAAAAACTCAAAACATAACGAGTGTGCATTGGATTGTTATCTTTTCAGAGCATCTAGAATCACCTCTTTTGGAGCTCGGACGAAAAATATATGGTTGATTTACCACAGTCGCGCAGATCTGTCCAACAGCTTTGTATCAGCACACTGTTGTCTACTTCAACGACGTATATGACCCTTCTAAATTTGGAATTTCTGAATTCTCAAAACACGAAATCTGTTCATCAATGTGTTTTAAATCCATGACCTTTTGAATCGCATCAATTGGTGTCTTGATCGTGAGATATGATCAATTTACTACAACATCGCAAATCTATCAGCATGTTGTCATAGTACTTGAGTTCTGTATTGTTGTGCACATAAATCAATTGCCTTTGAAGGATGAGTCTTAAACTGAGTGTTTAAGAGTCCATTATCCACTAAAGTGTGAGTCCTTAACAGATGTATTAAGGAGTCCATTTACCTGCAAGACAGATCAAAGAACTTTTGGTACCCATTTTCAAATGGGTCCTATTTTGTTAGGATTTGGAGCTGTCTTCAGGTCCTCTGGTTTGCCAGGTTCCTTCCTATGAAATCTCATACTATGGGTCTTTGAATTTTCCTTTTGAAATGACCCATTATGAACACAGTTTGAATTAGAAAAATGGTTCTTTAATTTAAACATAAGATCAAAGCATTTACAGTTATGAGAATGAAAAGATGAATGTTTAACAAAAACAGATGGCTTTGGAGCATTTGTTACAGGAGTAGAGCTTTTTACTTTCCAAACCATTTTCACTCTTTTGAAAATAAGATTATCTGTATTATCAGCACAAGAGTTTGCTAAGTCAAAGTCCTTAAGCCTTTTAGCTAAAACAACTTTTTCTTTAAGATTCAAATCAAACTTCTTTAGAAGATCTGATTTATACATCTTCTCCAACATAATCTTGGTTGACAAAACAGATAGTCTTTTTGTCAATTTGGACATTTCAGCTTTAAAAACCTTTCTTTCTCTCTCAAAATCATCTTTCAAACACTTTGTTTGAAATCCTTCAACCTTCACCTTTTCAGACTCTTTTCTTTCAAAATCATGCTCTCTCCTATCCTTTTCAAGGGTCTTTTCTAAGTCAGATAATTTGTTAGAAAGCTTAACATACTTTGTTTCAAAAGATTTTCTTTCATTTTCAAAGTTCTCTTTTTCACAAATTACAAGCTTTTCAAAATTAGAAATTAGATTAGAAAAATTTAAACATTTAAGTTCAAGTCTTTTCTTCTCTTTTTCAAAAATCTTTTCAGACTCACATAGTTTTCTCTTAAGATCGAGATTTTCACAGGTTAAGAGTTTATCTGATTCTTCAAGCTTAGCAATCTTTTCTGAGTTAATCAGAATGTTTTTGTTCTTTTCCTTCAACTCTTTCTCAAGATTAGGAATAATTTTGTGAAAATTAGTACTGAGTTTAGAATAATAATGAGCATCAGCATCAGCACTAAATCTTAGTCTTGACATATTGTTACTTGAAAGATCGTTAACAGATACTTTGTGCGAAAAAGAATTAATTGTTACACAGTCTTTTGTCTTAATGCACTAACTTGTCTCAACCCATATCTTGTTGGATTGAGCTGAAATTTGGTAGGTAGGTGCACGAGGATATTCTGGACAACTTTAATTCTTTGAGTTTTGTCCAAAAACCAACAGAAAATGGGTTTTTGAAGCAAAAAACGTGTGCAACAAATAAAAGTTAAGGATGACGATTCAAATGTTCTTGAGTCAATTGTTTTCAAAAATGATCGGATTGAGCTGAAATTTGGTACACAGGTTCGTGACACTATTCTGAGAAACTTTAATGCTTGGTGTTTTGTCCAAAAACCAACAGAAAGTGGTTTTCCGAAGCAAAATAGAGTGCAGAAAAATAAAAGTTTAAAACTCCGAAAATTGAGTAAATGAACAAACTGAGCTACAAACCTAGTGATTTTGCGGAATAAAATACTCAGGTATTATCTACTAACAACCCTTGATCGATTCTAAACCAGTAGAAAGACTCTAATGGCCAAAACCAACCAAAAAGATGAAGAACTTGAAGAACTCTCAACTTTGCACAAAAACACAATAATCTCTCAAAAATTGATAAAAATCAATGGATTGAAGCACAAATTCGAATCTGTTTTGCTCTGATACCAATTGTAGGAACCCAGATACAACAAGTAACAATAAAAATAGCAATAATCTTTGTATATTGACTAATAAAGAGGAGTTTACAAGATAGGAATTAAGAAAACACTCTCTCTTTGAAGCTCTCTTTCTCTCTATACGTATGACTCTTTCAAGATGAAGGCTAGGAGTCTTTTTGAGGCTTAACCTAAAACACTCACAAGTTACACATTAAGTACTTAGGTTTAAAGGATTAAGCCCATAAGCCACTAAAGCCCACAAATACAATTTAGGCTTTTACAATTTAAGCAAATACAATTTGGGATTTTATAATTTAAGCAAGTAATCTTTAATACAACATAAAAATAGAGTCAACACCTTCCACCTCCTCTTCTACCCCCACTGACAAGTGTGTACGCATGGTTAAGTGGGTACCCAAGAAAAACTAATCTTCCTTTGTAATGCAGGTTAAGAAGGGTATCTGGTATCTCGATAGCGGATGCTCTAGACACATGACTGGTATGAAGAACCTACTCACTGAGTACAATAAAGAGAAGGGTCCCTCTGTAACTTTCGGTGGAAATGGAAAAGGACATACCCGAGGGTTTGGTGTACTCTCTAATGGTACAACAACCTTCAGAAGAGTCGCATATGTTGAATGGCTGAAGCATGATCTTCTAAGCATCAGTCAGCTTTGCGACAAGGATAACAAAGTAATCTTTACTAAGGAATCCTGCTTTGTCGCTGACAAAAAGGAGAAGATAGCTCTCAGCGGTTATCGTTTGGAAAATGTTTATGTAATAAACATGGACTCAACAACCACTGAGAACTCCTGTTTCTTCTCAAAAGCCTCATCTGATGTCAACTGGCTATGGCATAAGAGGCTCTCTCATCTCAACTTCAAGACACTGAACACTCTTTCTTCAAAATAGTTAGTCACTGGTCTACCTCAGCACTCATACGCCAAAGAATCCTTATGTTCAGCGTTTGAGAAAGGCAAGCAGACCAAAGCAAGCTTTAAGTCAAAGCAAGTTTCCTTAGTGTCATCTCCTCTACAACTTCTCCATATGGATTTGTTTGGCCCTGTTAACAAACAATCCATCGTTGGAAAGAAATATACGCTGGTCATAGTTGATGAATTCTCTAGATATACATGAGTTATGTTTCTCCGTTCTAAGAGTGACACCCCTGAAGAACTCATCACCTTTGTTCGAAAGATGGAAACCCTGAACAACTTGACCGTTCGCTCAATAAGGAGTGATCATGGGACTGAATTCAAAAACAGTTCTCTTGATTCCTTCTTTGAGAGTAAGGGTGTTTCTCACAACTTTTTTTTCAGTGAGAACACCGCAACAAAACGGAGTCGCTGAAAGAAGAAATAGAACTATTATTGAAGATGCACGTTCAATGCTCAACGATTCTCATTTCCCTACTCAGTTTTGGGCAGAAGCTGTCAACACTGCTTGTTTTACGCAAAACAGGTCGCTGATAGTCAAAAGATTTAATAAAACAGCCTATGAACTTTTTCATGGGAGAAAGCCTTCAATTAGCTTTCTTCACATCTTTGGATGTCAGTGTTTCATACTGAACAACAGAGATGCCTTGGAAAGTTTGATCCTAAGGCTGATGATGGAATCTTTCTTGGATATTCTTCAATCTCCAAAGCCTTCAGAGTCTTCAATGGAAGAAGATAAACTGTAGAAGATACTATTCACGTCACTTTTGACGAATCCCGTTCAGCGAATTCTTGACCTTCTGCTGATACTGTAGAACTGAATCAATGGATGTTTTCTCATCTTGGTGATTCAGAAGATATTCCCACTCCTCATACTCATACCGTTGAAGATGATGATCCTACTATCATCCCAAACATGCAGAATAGTGAAACTAAAACTTCATGGGTCTCAGCTGTTCCTTTAAATACTATACCTGCTTCTGAACCAAATGTCTCAGACATTCCATCTACTTCTCAGCAATCAGTGAATGAGATGACATCTGCACCTACTCCTCTCTTGGCTGATATTCCAGAAGTTGCTGAAGCCTCATCTTCAGCTCCTCCAGTTCAATTTGAGTCAGCGACTTATGCTCCGGCTCAGCGATGGACTATAAATCACCCAATTGATCAAATCCTTGGTGATCCAAACGCTGGTGTTCAGACTCGACGAAGTGCAAGTAATATTTGCTTATTTGTTAACTTTATTTCTCTGGTTGAACCAAAGAAAATAGATGATGCCCTCAAAGATCCAAACTGGGTCAGCGCCATGCAAGAAGAGCTGACTGAATTCGAAAGAAACAAAGTTTGGAAACTTGTTCGAAGACCAACTGACAAGACAGTGATAGGCACTAAATGGGTCTATCGAAACAAGTTGGATGAACATGGCACTGTAACCCGCAACAAGGCTCGACTTGTTGCTCAGGGATACAGATAAGAGGAAGGCATAGATTACGACGAAACTTTTGCCCCAGTAGCAAGACTAGAATCTATTCGTCTATTCTTAGCATACGTTGAACACAAAGACTTCAAAGTATATCAAATGGATGTTAAGTCAACATTTCTCAATGGAAAGCTGAATGAAGAAGTCTATGTGGAACAACCTCCAGGATTCTCAGATCCTAAGCGTCCAGGTTATGTTTACAAACTGGATAAGGCACATTATGGAATAAAGCAAGCTCCACGTGCATGGTATGACACTCTATCCTCTTATCTCCTAATTGAAAATTTTAAGCGAGGTAAAATCGACAAAACTCTATTTTTCAGAATAGTGAAAGGTCATATCATTCTTGTTCAGATATATGTTGATGACATTATATTTGGTTCTACTACCCCTGATCTTTGTACTCGTTTCTCTGAAAGGATGAAAGAAGAGTATAAAATGAGCATGATGGGTGAGCTAACATATTTCCTTGGTCTTCAGATAAAACAAAATGAAAAAGGAACTTTCATTAATCAGGGAAAATATGTTAAAGATATGCTGAAGAAATTCGATTTAACTCAGAGTTCAGCTATGAAAACCCCTATGGCACCACCGCTGACACTAAACAAGGATTCAAATGTAATACCTGTTAATGTCACGTTGTACCGTGGGATGATCGGCTCTCTCTTGTATCTTACAGCTAGCCGACCCGATACTATGTACGCAACCTGTTTGTGTGCACGATATCAAGCTGAACCTAAGGAATCTCATATGATCGCTGTAAAGCGAATCTTTCGTTACCTTAAGGGTACTATGAACCTAGGTCTTTGGTATCCCAAAGACTCAGGGTTTGATCTAATCGCCTATTCAGATAGTGATTTTGCAGGTTGCAAATTGGATAGGAAAAGCACCACCGGAGGCTGTCACCTCCTGGGTGGAAAGCAGGTGAGTTGGACAAGTAAAAAGCAAAACTCAGTGTTAACCTCAACTGCTGAAGCTGAGTATGTAGCCACTGGAAGTTGTTGTTCTCAGGTCTTGTGGATGAGAAATCAACTACTAGACTATGACCTTCAGCTCTCGAAAATTCCAATCTATTGCGACAGCACAAGTGCCATCGCTATAGCCAACAATCCGGTGCTACACTCAAAGACCAAACATATCGAAATCAGGTATCATTTTATCAGAGATCATGTGATGAATGGTGATATAGAACTTTCATTTTTCCCAACTGACTATCAGTTAGCTGATCTGTTCACCAAACCTCTTGATGAGACAAGATTCAACTTTCTCATCAGCGAGCTTGGAATGCTGAACTTTGAAGAGTAAAAATCTTCAGTGGTTCACATTTTATCAGCGATAGGATAAAACAATTATATAACCCATTCTATCATTCTCTCTCTTAACATAATTGATTCGCTGATATCAAGGTATGTTTTCTCTCTTGCTCGCTGACGTTCGCATATGAATGTAAGATTTCAAAACAAATTGCATCGCTGAATATCTCTTTCTTAACAGCGATACATTGAAATTTTTAAACTAAAACTGATATTTCTATTCAGTGCTTCATGTTTTTCAAAATAGTCCCTGAGCTTTCAAAACCTCAGAGACATCCTAAAATATGAAAGGACCTTTGTGACATCATCACAACGGATAAACCCTGGCACGTTCTTTTTCTGACACACGTTTGCACGTTTCGTTTACCATCCAATCAAATGCAAACACGTGTCCGTGTCATGATGAAAAACTTTCCCGCTCGAGTTTTCTCTCTCTAAAATCTCTCTATATAAACTATTTCGGGTTTATATATTTTTCTTTACGCGGACTTCTTCTCCAAGCAAGAAAAGATTTACTGTTGCTTATTTCCATAAATCTATTCATCTCCTTCTTCGATTACCAAGTTAATATTCTTATTATTTACCTGCATAACTTGTTTCTGATCTTCTTATTGCTTTTAACAGATCAAACAAAAGAAACCTTTTCTAAAATGAAATCATTTCTTTCATGGTTTTATGAACACAACCTTTTCATCGTTGTTCTTCAAGTTTAAAACTCAAAATCTTAAACTTGTTCTTCATTCGTTTTTCCATAATCCTTATCTAAAGGAAAATGGAAAACAAGACTTTTACTGGGTTTGTTTTTCTTTTTCAAACAAGAAAACCCTAATCTTCATTAAGACATTTCTTTCTGAATGAAATGGACAAAAATCGGAAAACATCTTATTGGAAAATCTTTCACATTAAGACTATTCTTTATCTATGTACATGGTTGATATTTTAAACAGAAATGACATCTTCTACTCCTACTCCTACCACTGAGAAATCCACGGCTGCAAAGAAACTGACTCTTGTCAAAGCTCCTCAGGTCAAGTTCAAGCTTGAGGAAATCGATTTTTCAAAATCGAACAACCTTCATGCACTTTTCGAGTTTCCTCCTCGAAAGCATGTCACACATCTGGATGATGTTGTGAACTACCTCAAAACATGTTGCTTATCCACAGCCCTGACCATTACACCCCCTGCTCATCAATTCCTACTTTCTCAGTTCTGGTATACTGCTAGAAGAGCTCAGGTACCCCATGCCAAAGACCCAACGAAGATCGTTGACTCTATTCTGTGTGACACAAAATTTGGCACCACCAAAATCAACCCTGCCATTATTAGGAAAGCACTGAGCCTTCCTACCTCTAACAAAGAAAACCGCTTTGTCCATCTCCCAAACCACAAAAACCATGCTGATAGGGAAGCCATCACTGCATTCTTTGATGCAATGGGTTACGCATGGGACACTGGAAGGGACAAGAAGCCTAAGAAGAAACTGACTTTGATCAAGAAGTCCAAAATTCCGAGCGAGATGAACTTCATCTTCGCACATCTGATAAGATGCATGACAGCGAAGAGTGGCTCCTCTGATCAAGCTGCTCAACCTCAGCAAGCAATCGGCTATGCATTGCCAAAAGGTCTAATTGTTGACTGGGCCTCAATCATCTACGACGACCTTGCGTTCAGAGTGGATATGGCTGAATGATCTGCATGGGTTCCTTATCCCAGATTCATAAGCACCGTCTTTCAACAAAGACTTGGCGAAAGGTACCCAACAGAGGGTGATTTGAGACTCTCTCAGGTTGGCCCTAAGGTACTCGACTTTAAGCCACTAGAAAATGAGGTACGTCTTTCTACTCTCTTATCTCTTCTCAATCCTCCTTCTTCTACTTCTGCAGCTCATTCAGTGGAAATCCCCACCGCTGATACCCACGCTGCACCCTCCACTCCTTCTTGAAAAAGGAAGCACTCAACTTCCCAACTTGGTTCCAAAAGAATCAAGAAAACCAAGGAGCAACCCCCCCAGCATTTAGACGCTGAAGACTCCACAACTCATCTTGAAGAGCTGATGGAAAGTTCCGTGGTACGCTCTGCCACAGCTGATCAAGCCACACCTTCCATCCCGGCTTCAGCGTCTCTAAACGCTGAAGTTATAAACTTGGAAATGAACCCACCTCCTTCAGCCTCTCCACAGACTGAAGTGAATGACAGCGGATCCAACGCTGAACCCCGCACCCAACCATCATTCTCATCCCTCATTCCTCCTACTCAATCTTTGGTCTCTCCATCAAATTTTCCAACTTTCTCAGGGACACCCTTCATCGTACATAACTCAGCTGCAGAAACTCTAAATACGATGATGGATGCAAACGTAGGATCTGCAGGCACCTCCATGCGCCAAGGTACTCTTGAAAGCAACATGCAATTTTATTCAGGACACAAAGGGTTCGACAACTTCGCCAACCCGCCTGCAGGTATAAACACAATCCAAAACACTCCTCTCTCTCTACCCCAAACTTCTGAGCTTTCCTCTGTTCATAAGTTAATAACTATTTCTGGTCCTAATTTGGGGGATATCAACACCTCCCTGAAGGCCCTGGAAACAAAGGTGGAAAATTACAACACCATTCTCTCCACGAACTCTTCAGCGGTTACAGACGATGGAGAGAAACTCAAAAAGTTGACCGAGATCGTTGATACAAAAGCCTCCAAAACTGATCTGGAGAAGGTGGATGGTAGCATCGCTCAATTTTCTACCACCCTCGCTGACAATTCAACCGCAACCACCTCTCTTTCAACAAACTTCACCTCTCTGTCCAATGAAGTCACATCATTGAAGACAGAGGTTGGTTCTCTAAAGGGTGAAGTCTCCACGATCAAGGCTGACGTCTCCGCCGTCAAAGAAATTGTTCAGAAAGTACTCGATCGCCTGAACGCCCCAACTTCAAATTTTACTCAGGTCGATCGCGAAACTCTTCAAAAGATCAATCCTGCTATAACTGGCCTGGAAGTCAGATTAGCAAAGATTGAGAACTGTGTTCGGATCTCTGGCCTAGAAGACAGGGACCAAATACACACTACCAATGTTGAACAATCTGTTACCTCCCCCAACCATAATGTGGAAGAGGGGGAGAAGACTAAAGAAGACCTTCCCCATAATGCTGAGGGGGAGGGTATTGAAACTGCTGCTGCTGGTACTTCTACTTCACGACCTCAGGGAGTTGAAAACCCTGAGGAAACCGAGAAACCTTCCTCTGTATCTGAGGGGGAGCAACTCGATGAGCAACTTAAGGAAGTTGTTGCTGACGTGACCGAACCTTATGCTGAAGAGGTCGAGTCTGAAGAAGAAACTGAAGATGATGAACCTGTTGACATCTCTGATGAAGAACCATCATCATCCCCTAAAGATGATGATGATGACGATGATGATGACGACTTCTTCTACGTCCAGTATGTTGCAAAAGCCCCAGCTCAAAAAGGGATCAAGATAAAAGAACCTCCAGGGGAGCGGACCAAGACAAAGCCTGCAGCGTCTGAAGCTGACAAAGGCAAAAACAAAGGCCTCGCTGAAGAAGACAATCTGACGATCTTGCTTCAAAAGACAGTTTGTCAGGTACACTACCTTCTATTCCCTTACACTGCATCCCTCCTCTATCCCTTCCCAATCTCAATCCTTCTATCCTTAAAACCTCTATACACTTAACCACATTCTTTTCTCTATCTCTTTCTTCCCAACTTTTCTTACTTAAACAATCACTGTGTTTCAGCTAGTCCTCTCCCCTGTTTAAGGATCCCGCTGAAGCTCCTTCGACTACACCAGAAATAATCCCAACCACAAGAGTTGAAGAAATAATCCCAGTCTTGGATTTAACCACTGAGACTGATGAACCTGAAGAACAACTGCTCTCTCACAAAAACAGACCTTCCTTGGCTCCTCAAAAGCTAAGTAAAGAGGATCAATAAAAGAGAGATGTAATGATCAAACAGCTTGAAGATCAGCGAATCATTCTTCCCTGTGACAAAATCCCTGCTCCCACAAAGTTCAAGATATCAAGGAAAGAATACGAGGATCATCTAAGAGCTGAAAGATTACTCGCCGAAAAGAAGGAAGCTGAAGAAAAAGATAAGGCTCTCACCATCCAGCTTGTCCAACAATAGGTGAAAGACCCCGCTGAAAAGAACTCCCATTGATGTCCAACGTCAGCTATGGGATGATGCCCAAAGGATCGTTGAAGAAAAGACTAAAGTATCTGATTCGACTTTGGAATGGTGAAAAGAAATGCTGAACTATCGATCTCGACCATCCAAAATCATCAAGGTAAATATCAGAGGTAGACTGTTCGTAGACGTTCCTATTGTTGAAGTTGACGTATTCAGAGAAGACAAAACCAAGCAAACTTTCTATGCTGCTACTTTAGAAAAATTTGGTTTCTCTGAATGGTTGGAAGTGAAATTAGCCATTCAGCGATCGCGCTCAAAGTTCAAGAGCCATGTCGAGAAAATTTTAAATTCTCAGATCGACTTGGTTTCTTCTGTTGTGGATATTCCTCCTTCCACTCTTCTTCCTCCTCAACAAAGAAGAGTCTCTGCAAAGGAAAAGAAAGCCTCAGACTCAGGTCCTCCTATACGGAATGAAACAGGTATTGGTTTCTCTCGTGCTGAAGTTCTTTGTCCTGATGCTGACCTCTCAGCGCTTGACACCTCCCTACCACCTGGTGAAACATTCATCCCTGGCAAAGTCGTAAGTGATCCCTATGGTATATTCTTTCTAGACTGCCATGGAAATCAACACTTTCAACGCATCTCTGAGCTTCTAATCACTCCCATCGAACAGCTCAGAGACCTCATATACTGGTGTGAAGTCAGACGCGACATTCAGGCACGTCACCTCAAGCCCCTGATCTTTGAAGAAGCAAAGAACAAAAAGGATCAAGGTGTCACTCTCCTTGACTGGATGATTCCCACATCAAAGACCCTCGATGAACTTCTCATCAAGGAAGAACCTTTTGACGGATAGGATCGCCTTGTAATTCTTTCTATCCTTATCTGTCTACATCTTCTGTACTTCTAATTTTATTTGTTGTACTTGTAATTTTTTCACTTCCCTCTGTAATCTTTACGCAGTTTAAAGAAAAATTTCAGCGAATTTACTTTACTCCATCAGTACTGAAAAGATCCCAGAAAACAGTAAAAGGGACAAATATTTTATGAGTTCTTTTTATCCTTATGTTTTCATTAAATAGCAATTTTCTCGTTTGCTATGTCATAATCAAATAGGGGGAGATTGTTGATCCAAACCCTCAGTGATTTGATAATGACCCTCTCTTAAACACTTAGCGAAAATTGTAAGTAAACAATATGTATTAGAGTTTCACTATCGCTGATAAGTACTAAGACTTTACAGTACCGCTGATAGGAACTCTCACTCTTTAGATTTGATATTCAGAGAACACTGTTCATCATCATCTTATAGCTTTGAGCCTGTTCAGTATATGAGATGATCGCTGATAAGTTAGTTGTTTACTTATGATCCCTGAAGACAAGTTTCACGACAACCAAAGTTCTACGCTAAAGTCGAAGATCAAGCTCAAGAACCAGCGACAAGTCTACTCATGAACTGATGCGGATATCAGCGACGCAAGACCTGTCCATTCAACGTGAAGTATCAAGTAGAAGACTTCAGCAATCGCTGAACTTTATCATTCGCTGATAAAGATCTGACTCAACGAAAGCTGATCATGAAGTCTCCCTGCATGTTAGTATTGTCGTACCTCCCTTGCACGTCTCCGTACGAACTGTCAGAACGGACATCCCTTTTGTCTGTAATCGTACAACAACTCTGATTCTACAATGTGCACCATGCGGCTACTAAGGTTGTCTACAAAGGTTAATGACATAAAACCACTCAGCTGCTGCCACGTGTAAAGCCATACTGCCATGCATTAAATGCATGCAGTATATAAGAAGAACCTTACTTCAGTTTTGAAGTGTGCTCGGACCATCTTCTTATTTCTCTCTTATTGTTAAGTTATTATTCGTAATTTCTTTAGCTCTTTCTAGTGCAAGAAACTTAGTGTTTCTCAAGACTTGTTTAGATTAGGTTTATCCTTAATCTTGTTCCGCAACAAGTTGTAAATTGTCTTGATTTATCAATAAACAATTTAGAAAAGTAAAAATGTGTGTTTGTATTCAACCTCCCCCCCCCCTTCTACAAATTTGTATAGCCCTCTGGGACCAACAAAGTTGTCACTCTTTCTATTGGCTGAAGCGGTTGCAACTGCCTGCTACACGTAAAACCGCTCCATCATCAACAAGCGGTTAAACAAAACGCCGTACGAGATCATCAACAATCGCATCCCGAACATCAAGTACTTCCATGCGTTCGGATGCACATGCTACGTCTTGAACGACAAGGATGACCTCGGGAAGTTCAGTCCGAAGGCAAACGAAGGAGTATTCATCGAATACTCGATGCAGGCTAAGGCTTATCGCCTTTACAACAAACGGACAAAATCCGTCGTCGAAAGCGTAAACGTGACATTTGACGAAGCCGCGTGTTAGCTTCCGAACTTTCACGTTCGAGATCTACACATCCTCCAGTAAATCCAAATCATGCATCTACGTCAAAATCACATCTTTCTGATTTAGATTTACTGTTTCAACACTTTTACGATGAATTGAAGTTGCTCAACCCTCGTGTATTTGTGCAACCTAGAATTGAAGTTGCTCAAATCGAGAACTCGGCGAATCTTTCCGGTCCGCCGCCTTCGACGAGCACTCCAGCAATTACACTGGAATCCCCTCAGAGCTCAACAGACACTACAAACGGCTAATCTCTCGGAGGAACCTGTGCCAGTCCTGACGATCACTCCTGAAGATTCGTCCTCAACAACACTCAATGACCAACCTCCGAATTCCCCGGAACCGGAAGTTGCTCAACCTTCGACGAATCCTGCTACGTCTCATCTACGAAACCGACCATCATCACTTGAAGTTGTTCAAGACCTTCCGACCGGTGGGTATGTGGATCCGGACACCTTTCATGCGACTCAACAACCGCTTCCACACACCACCAAATGGACCAAGGCTCATCCTCTACACCAGATAATCGGCGATCCTTCTACTCCAGTTCGAACGCGAGGCGCATCGGCCAACTTCTGCTTGTTCTCCGGCTTTCTCAGCAAGATCGAGCCAACAACCGTCTCTGAAGCACTCGAAGGTCCGGACTGGGTCATGGCCATGCAAGAGGAACTTATCCAATTTGAGGCCCTCAAGGTATGGCGACTCGTCCCACGTCTATCTCACAAGACGGTCATCGGCACGAAGTGGATCTTCAAGAACAAGAAAGACGAAGATGGAATTATTGTTCGTAACAAGGCGTGCCTCATGGCTAAAGGAGTATTGACTACGACGACGCATACGCTCTGGTTGCCAGAATCGAGGCGATTCGTATGTTCCTTGCATACGTCGCGCACAAGAACTTCACGGTCTTCCAGATGGATGTCAAGACTGCTTTCCTTAACGGCGAAATCAAGGAAGAGGTATACGTATCGCAGCCGGACGGGTTCGTGGACGACAAAAACCCAAATCATGTCTACATTCTAGACAAGGCTTTATACGGTCTGAAGCAAGCTCCACGTGTAACATCCCTTAATCCCAACATACAAGTTTCATATAATTCATCACAAAATAACATATCATAATCCAAATATGGTCCCTTAAATTCTACAATTAGGTCTTTCAGTACAAACTTTTTCGAATAAAGTAAAATACATAACAACTACTAATTATAACTGAAATCCTCATAATCATTCAACATCCACAAAAGCTAACATGATAAATCCTATCATTATCTCTTGTTTGCTCCATGACCTGGAATACATATTTTAAAACAAAAAAGAGGGTTAGACCTTGAGGTCTAGTGAGAAAAATCCCCGTTAGTAAAAGAAAACATTTGCACATAATTCACGTAAGAATACCAAATATGACTCATGCATCATGTATCTTTCCATCTCTATCTCTTTTCTTTTCCTTGGCCATATTAATTGGTAGCAAGCCAATTAATTAATTTACACCGCTGTACTAAATACAGCCAACACCACTGTCCCTTTGTACAGCCAACTTTCACCGGTCCTAAGCCCGGCCAACTAGTACTCATACAATGTAATATTCATATAAACACTATATGCACTATATTACATTTAATCACATATATGTATTCCATTTGAAAAACATTTCAAATAAAACTCATCTCGTGCGTTATTACAAAAACTCTTTCAAGGTAATTCACGTAAGTCGCTCCTTCACCGAATCTTGTTGTTTCAGATGAAATGAATCTCAAACTCAGCTGCAATAAATCAGATACTTCTTCTTCTTCCTTAGCTTCCTTCGATCTCTTCCTCTCTCTCCTTCTAAACCGAAAAACACACACTACACTAGGATATTTCTTGTTTTTGGCTAAAAGAAGACTTCATCTCCTATTTGGTATGCTAAAGGCGGTGGAGGTAGTGACTAGTTTTAGTAATAAGACCAATTTAATCCTCAACTTCTCCTATATGGCAAAATGCACCCCTATACTTCCATATTAAAATTATAACTTACCCTTTAACTTCTAACTTCATAATATTAAATTAAAATACTACTTATAAATAAACCAAATTAAATTTAGATACAATACCTGGTTATTACAACATCTCCCCCTTAAAAGAATTCCGTCCCGGAATTCGATCAAACTAAAAGGTAAGAATACTTATGATTACTACTTCGAACTTCATCAAAACTATAGAAACTAACTGAATAGACACTCCGCCTCTATCTATACCTCTAACACCAATAAGTAACAAAAGCACAAAATACCAAGAACCACTTCGTATCGAAGTCATATAACACATTAGCACGTATAGAGTTTATAGAAATATACCTGTAACCTTATCAGGACTTTCTTCTACCTCTTGTTCCGTCATCTGAAAAACACGGCCTTGAACTCTCGGTGCTCCAGACCCTTGTACCTTTCCCGATTCAACTTCCGTTAATCTCGCTGTTGTACTACCCTAGCGTGCTTTCCACTGTGGACATTCTGACTGAATATGATCAGGGGAATTGCTAACAAAACAGAATCGATTTGCGCGACAATTCTTAGCGATGTGTCCCATCCTTCCACACTTGTAACAACTTCTAGCATCAACATAACAATTTCCTTGATGTATGCGGTTGCATTTTAGACATAGTTTTTCATTTTCTCTAAAAGGTATGCGACTATCGAACCTTTGAATTTCGTATTCCGTTGAATCATGCGTCATTTCTTCCGACTTTCTTTTCCCAGCACTCTTATCCCCAACATCCCTCTTATTGTCTCGCTCCACATTTTCCGCAGCATTTACCGCTTCTGAAAAAGTATTAGGTCTCGCTGCAGTCACTAACTTTCTAATCTCTGAGTTCAATCCGAATACATACCTTTCCATCTTCATCTTTTCCGTGGCAACATAATACTCCCCAAAACGCGACTTTTCTAAGAAACGGGCAGTGTAGTCTCTTACTGACAAATTTCCTTGTTGCAGACTCAGGAATTCCTCTTCCAACTGTCTAACTGCGGCTTGCGGACAAAACTGTTCCTTAAATGCTCTCGAGAATTCGCCCCAAGTAAAAGTTGAATATACATCAGGTCCTTCAGAGTCAATGAGGGCCTCCCACCAATACAAGGCATCCGCTTTCAACATTGCTGTTCCATATAACACTTTATCTTCTTCCGCGCATTTACTTGTTTTAAATACAGCTTCAACTTCCTTCAGCCATCGCATTGCTTTTACTGGATCTCTGTCCCCTCCATAGGTGGGTGGTTTACAGCTTAAAAACATTTTATAATCACACTTTCTTGGTGCTGATGTGACAATAGGTGCGATAGGCACCTCGTTTTCAAAGGTAGGGTCTGGTATTTCCGTTTCCGTATGGTGAGTCTGGTTAAACATAGCTTGGATATTTGCCTGAAGTCTTCCCATTTCAATCGCTAGGTCGTCTCTCGTAACAAACTCTGTGCCTCCCCCCTGTACTCTGCCCCCTGACCTACCTCTACCTCTTTCTTCCCCTCTTCCCCTTCCACCGGCTATTGGATTAGATCTATTCGGATTTCCTTCCCCTTCTCGGTTTGTTTGTCTCGTTCCACTTGCCATTCTGTGGATTCAACAAGGTTAATATACACATAAGCACATACCCCATATAATAAAGTATTCTGGTTCAAACATGTACCTGTAAGATCATAATTACACTGGCCAGGTGTAATCTGAAATTACCTTACATGATGCTCCTTCTACCTTTTTATATTTATCATCCCAAGGTTCTATAATAACAAGGACATCCTACTTCGCATGCAGTTTAAGTCTAGGTACAGATACAAATACCTAAATCTCTTAAACTAAGGCTCTGATACCATTTGTAACATCCCTTAATCCCAACATACAAGTTTCATATAATTCATCATAAAATAACATATCATAATCCAAATATGGTCCCTTAACTTCTACAATTAGGTCTTTCAGTACAAACTTTTTCGAATAAAGTAAAATACATAACAACTACTAATTATAACTGAAATCTTCATAATCATTCAACATCCACAAAAGCTAACATGATAAATCCTATCATTGTCTCTTGTTTGCTCCATGACCTGGAATACATATTTTAAAACAAAAATAAGGGTTAGACCTTGAGGTCTAGTGAGAAAAATCCCCGTTAGTAAAAGAAAACATTTGCACATAATTCACGTAAGAATACCAAATATGACTCATGCATCATGTATCTTTCCATCTCTATCTCTTTTCTTTTCCTTGGCCATATTAATTGGTAGCAAGCCAATTAATTAATTTACACCGCTGTACTAAATACATCCAACACCACTGTCCCTTTGTACAGCCAACTTTCACCGGTCCTAAGCCCGGCCAACTAGTACTCATACAATGTAATATTCATATAAACACTATATGCACTATATTACATTTAATCACATATATGTATTCCATTTGAAAAACATTTCAAATAAAACTCACCTCGTGCGTTATTACAAAAACTCTTTCAAGGTAATTCACGTAAGTCGCTCCTTCACCGAATCTTGTTGTTTCAGATGAAATGAATCTCAAACTCAGCTGCAATAAATCAGATACTTCTTCTTCTTCCTTAGCTTCCTTCGATCTCTTCCTCTCTCTCCTTCTAAACCGAAAAACACACACTACACTAGGATATTTCTTGTTTTTGGCTAAAAGAAGACTTCATCTTCTATTTGGTATGCTAAAGGCGGTGGAGGTAGTGACTAGTTTTAGTAATAAGACCAATTTAATCCTCAACTTCTCCTATATGGCAAAATGCACCCCTATACTTCCATATTAAAATTATAACTTACCCTTTAACTTCTAACTTCATAATATTAAATTAAAATACTACTTATAAATAAACCAAATTAAATTTAGATAAAATACCTGGTTATTACACCACGCGCCTGGTATGACGCTCTGTCCAAATTTTTAATAAAGTCAGGTTTTTCAAAAGGTAAAATCGATACAACCCTGTTTATTAAAAATGAAGAAGGTCATATAGTCTTAGTTCAAGTGTATGTTGACGACATAATTTTCGGTTCTACCAACCCACAGTACTGTAAAAAATTTGCAAAACTAATGGGGTAGTATTTCCAAATGAGTATGTTGTGTGAGATGAATTTCTTTATCGGTCTTCAAGTTAAGCAACTATCGACCGGGATATTCATAAACCAGGCTAAGTACATCCGGGACATTCTTCAGAAGTACTAGATGGAACAGTCCTCACCAATGAAAACTCCCATGGCACCCGGTACTCGGTTACACGCCGATCCTAACGGAAAGGATGTGGATACCAAAACCTATCGTGGGATGATTGGCTCTTTAATGTACTTGACAACCAGTAGACCTGATATTATGTTCTCGACATTTTTATGCGCCCATTTTCAATCAAAACCAAAAGAGTCTCATTTAATCGCGATTAAACGTATTTTTCGTTATTTAAGAGGTACTGCTGATCTTGGCTTGTGGTACCCGAAAGAGACAGGTTTTGATCTCACAACGTATTCAGACGCCGATCACGTGGGCATCATGTTGGATCGAAAGAGCACATTGGGGCATGTGCAGTTCCTGGGCGATAGTTTGCTAAGCTGGGCATCCAAGAAGCAGCAGTGCGTCTCTACATCGAATGCTGAGGCGGAATACGCGGCCGTCACGAGCTGCTGTTTGCAAGTCATTTGGATGCGCACTCAACTCAAAGACTACGGTTTCACCTACTCTCAAGTGCCTATCTACTGCGACTCGAAGAGCGCCATTGCAATATCCAGCAATCCGGTCCAACACACAAAGACGAAGCACATAGACGTTCGGTACCACTTTATCAAAGATCACGTCGAAAGAGGTATAATCGAACTCTATTTTGTTAATACAGAACATCAATTAGCAGACATATTTACAAAACCCCTGGACGAAAAGCGTTTTAACTATCTTGTGTCCAGGCTTGGTATGCTAAACCTGAAGATTTGATCAAATCGTGCGCCCGATACAAGTTTCATATACTTACGAGAAACTATCTATTCATCATCTGCTGTCTACACTCCAGATGGTTGAGTACTCACTTCCTCGCATCTGTATTCTACTTGTATCGTACACACTTTTCTGTTTAAATCTCTGTATTAATTAGGTAGATTTCGTTTGTTTGCTTTCTTTTTGCGTGTGTTTTCTTTTTATGTTCATTATTGTCGTCTGCTTTATTCTTAGCTATATCTGTGCATTTCACAATCTTGTTCATGTGTTCAGGGGGAGCACATAAACTTACCAGGTAAGTCTGTTCTACATTTGAGGGGGGAGTGCCACACATTTTCTTTCTACACTTCCAAAAGTTTTTTTGTGTAGACATTCCGAAGTGTTTCTTTAAAATCACTTGCACAATCCGAGGGGCAGCAATTGTCTTTCTGCTCATATGTTGAGGGGAAGCGTCACACACAAGTTTTTTCTTCTTCTTAAAAATACATGTTTTTCTGTGTGTGTATGCCATTTTTTCTTTACATGCTTTGTTTCACAAGGCAACATCCGAGGGGGAGCAAAGATGTCCCCATGCTATGTTCGAGGGGGAGCGGAGACTTTTTCAACTCTAAAAGACTGAGTTTAAGGTCAACATAAAAGTTTTAAAAAGGAGCAAGGGTCTGTTTTGACAAATTTCAAAACTGTCCGGATGCGGTATCCGGTAACCTACCTATCCGGATAGGTTTCTGGACCGGGCACCTATCCGGACCGGATACCATACCCCTATAAATATACCCGGATGCTCATTCATTTCATTCTTTCTGGACCTAAACCCAAAACCTCTGCTCGCTCAAAACTCTCGGACACCTCACCTTTTCTCTCATTCTCGATCACATCTCATCTCATCTCTCAGGTATATTTCATATTTCGTCTCCCTTATCATCATCGCGCACACACTGACTTCAATGTGCAAATCGATCTCAAAATCGACAGATTGGGGATTTCGGACCCCGTCTTTTTGTCGGTTCACATTCACTCATTTCGAGGTTGTCTTTGGGTCGATTCGTGGTTATTTGATGCTTACATTATCGTTTAAACGTACCTGCTATGCTTAGATCTGAGGTATATTTGTTGGTTTAGCCCATTACTTGTGACCGGATGTCGTCCGGACACATTCCATCTTATCCGGAAGCGTTCAACGTGCTTAGATATTTTATCCGGTTAGTATCTCATCCGGAAAGCTATGTCACCCGGTAACCCCAGGTTGTCCGGAAACCTCTTAGGTTTCCGGTAAGTTCAACTATCCGGGTTGTCATTGTGTCCAGTCACTTCCTCATCCGGTAACTCAGTTCACCCGGTAACCCATGTTGTCCGGATACCTACCCGGTATCTGGTAAGTTCAACTATCCGGGTGGTTTTGAGTGTCCGGTACCTTTAGTGTCCGGTAACTCCATTTTGTCCGGATAACTCATTTTGTCCGGATACTTCATTTTGTCCGGTAACTTTGTGTTTCCCGGATAATCCGGACACACTATCAACAGTCATGTACCTTGTTCCTCACTGCCAGTCCTCAATCCATTCCAGATTGAGCCATTATTCGCACAGGTACGCAACAATAATCTTTTGATCCCGCCAAGACACTAACATCGTCTCTAACAGGTACTAATGGCGGAACAACAACAACCACAAGACAGCATTACTTCTGAAGAGGAATTCATAGACGAAGAGGCTGACAACGCCCTGGTTCCAGCAGATCATGGCATCGAAATCGCGGCAAATAATCACCATCTAGACGCTGCTGAGTTCCGACCACAACATCGTGTCGTCGTGGTCATCCTTCTATGACATCCACTTCGCGAGGCACTCACCGCTACCACCGACGTCCCGGTCCTCCCACATCTATCAAGTTTGGCGCACAGCACAAGTTGTCACGGCGCTCAACTCTCAGACAATAACGGAGATGATCGATCATCATCCGTTCGCACTCACACCAGAGTCATTCAGACGTCTTCTATCCTTACCCGAGGCGAATGCCGGCGACCATGTTGCTTATGACCCTGCTGTCAACAACGAAATATCTACGCCGACATCCGTGCTCTCAGCTACAATCACGCACTCAACCGCCCATCCGCCTTCAATGAGAAATACTTGGCGCCCATCTGGTACACCCTGTTCACGATTATGAATAGGTGTCTATCCTCCATATGGAAGGGGATCGACCAGTGCACAACCGACTTCCTACGCCTCTTCCATGTCGTCTGCTACAACCGGCACATCGACTTCGCACTGATCATCTGGCGCGAGCTAGTCCAGGCCATACGTCAGATTGGCAGCACGAAGGAAAAGAAGTTCCTTCCATACCCAAGGTTCTTCTCATTGGCCATCCGTCAACATATGGACGCGAATCCGAACATACCGCGGTGCATGAACCACCTGGTATATCCTCCTTTTAACTTGCATTACCTAGTGATTCGTAACCCGTCCAACGCCCAAGCCATGCCTATACGTGGACCCCAATGCACCGAGTGTGATAGATTATAGAAGAGCGTTAGGTATAGGTGCTCCTGTGGTCCAGCCAGAGCCGGAGGGACCTCCCCAAGATGTTAGACCCGAGAGACGTGAGGGTCCAAGGATTCGTGGAGGTAGAGTCCGGGTAGCTGGGGCTCCCGGACGGGGTGTGTTGAGAGTACATCAAGGGAGGGAAACAGACGCGGTCGGTGCATTGGATACGCGTGCAGGTACCAGCCAACAACCCCACCAACACACCGTTCAACCATATATCCCTTCACATACCCGTACCATGACTGACGCCGGACCGTCAACATCCCTATACGAGGTCTCGGTGGTCACTGCCGCCCCCATGCTTGAACGTGACCCCAGAACGGACACAACTGAACCGATCTCACCGTTCACCCAAACCGATACTGTCGACTCCGACACTACCGACTCTGATACGGAACGCGCCTTTCGTCTATCAATGATACCGACTCGAAGGAGTCAACCTCCCCTGACTGAAGGATCTCTATCCGACTCACCCACACCCTCCAACATCCCTACATCCCAGCCAATCTCAGGAGACATAAGGAGAGGGGAAGGAGAATTAGTTGAAAACTTAGAACATGCGAGCCGGAGAGAATGGAGATCGAAAAAGAATAATGAGAGACCGAACGTACAAAATAGAGAGGAAAATGAGCGACTCCGAGCCTGTGTCGCCCAGGTAGCCACATCTACTATCTCGTCTCATCTGTTGGGCCAAGGTATTGAAGAAGCCGTCGTGGACCTAGTGACGGAATTGCACAGCCCCTAGCCACTCAACCAGCTCTTAACAATTGGTTGTTTCATATTCACATGGGGATATAGCACAAAGTCTACCGGTCTCTCACTCGGAGAGTCTCGGTATTGAAACAAGAGAACAGCCTCCCCCGTTCTCGACTTCTTTCTCTGCACCATTGAGTCTAGAGCCCTTTGAAACTATAACATCTTCTTTGGCTAGGACACAGGACGAGACTGCTAACATCGGTGCTCTTAGTGATCCGATCGGAACATCCGTAGTATGTCTGCCTTTGAGCGAAATACGAGGATCGGATGGAAATCCTACCATAGCCAACGTCACGCTAGCTATGAACGTAGGTGGCACTTCTGTTGAATCAACAGTCGTGACCCCAACGGGTAATCTAAGTGATCCCGGCGGTGATTTACCCGTTATCTTATCAAGGAAGTACCTGGACAGCGCCTTAAAGGCTGATCGCAAGACACTGGAAAAGGAGCTCAGAACGGAGCTCGATAAAGTCAAAAGCCTACTGAAAGGGAAGGAGAAAGTAGTAGAAACTGAAACCAGACCGACACCTCTACTGGCACCAGCTCAACAAACTTACTCGTTGGATGACTTGAAGACCATGCTCCTCGCCCAGCAGCTCCAACACGACAACACTGGCTCCTCGACTGAAGCAGATCTCGTCACAGTTCTATGATCGCAAACATCTGCTCAGTCGTCATCCGTAACCAGCCGATTGGACCAGCTTGACACGAATCTCAAGGGCTTTCAGAAAGCCATTGCTACCTTGTCCGATAGAGTCGCCTCTCTCGAAGACACTTGCAAGAGTCAAGCTAGCGGACTCAAACGCCGACACGGTGACCAGGATGATCCTGATCACCGTGAGGGGGAGAACAAAAGACAACGACTATCCGAGTCCGATCCAATCCCCACCGAAACTACTCCAACGGTTCAGCCGGAACCATCAGCTGTGGTACAATCCGAAGACCAACCTGAAGCCCAACTAAGTCTAGCCGAGATGGTCATAGATATGGACATCTCCGATGATGAAGACCCAACAGTTGAAAAGCCCGAGGGAGAATCACAGGATTGATCATATATTCTGCACCGGAAAGGCCCGCACTTGATCTGATGAAATAGACTACGATCAGTTTCTGCTACAAAACCTTCAGAGTACCCCAATCTACGCTAATCAGATTCCCGAGACTTCAACAGCAACTCATCAGACATCTCTTCAGCAACAACAAGCTTCTGATCAACCTCAACATCCACAACAACCTGTCCGATGGGAGAAGATCATCGTCCTCATTCCCCTTCCTAGAGGACTCCCTGAAGAGGTTGTTCGTACACAAGCTGTGTGTGCTCGACCCAACCTTCTGCCTCGGGTTAGCCAAGTTCGACGAAGCATACATGAAACAGTATTTAGAAGCAATGAAAAGGTGTCTACCAGTCAGCCATGTCAGAACAAAGCACAAGATCACCGAAGTTGTGAACATCTAGTCTGGCCAAATCTTGAAGATCTGGTATCCAGTTTTTACGGTTAAACATGAAGATGGAAATGAATGGAAGTTCTCCGAAGCCGACTTCAATAACCTACGACTGAACGACTTCCACGCCTTACTCAAACACCTTCGTACCCGAACGATCCAACCGCTCCACATCACCAAAGCGCTCGAAGCTGTAATGCGCTTTCTGAAACACAAGGTGATGATGTCTTACATCACGGATTTTCATATGGAAGTTGAGCACCGAACAAAGAAGATCAACCTGTTGAAACCCGATCAGAATGCTCCAAGCTAAAGATGTACCCAATCAACTCGTTGCTTCTACAACCAGAATTCGGAATCGTCTATCTCAACGAGCAGAGCGAGAAGAAGTTTCTCCAGTTTAGCCAAGTCGAAAGATTCTGTGACAGAACTCTTCCAAGGAAAAGAACACCGGATTTCGTTTACTGCAAATCGAAACGAAATAAACGCCCGAGAAGCCTTGGAACTTGTTGAAGATCGCATGGAGTTTCATAAAGCAATCCGTAGCTTCGAGATTCTGTTCGCACTTCGAAAGAGATACGTCGAGAATTGGCGCAAAATTGAACTTCGATTCAAAGGGGGAGATTGTTGGGAATCAATTCTGATTGAATAGAAGTTCAAGGGATTAATTTGTAAATGTTTAATTTGGGCTTAATAATTGTAATGGGCCATGGGCCTAATTAGCTTAGCCTAGATATAAATAGCCTATTAAACTTCTGTTTTAGGTTAATCGTTCATATCATTGTCATTGTAAACACTCTGAAGGTTAATCAAAGTTATATGGATGACATATTGAAATCATACTGATCGTTGTACTATTCTATTGATTTCTGATTGTATGCACTAATCTGGGATCCACATTTTACCAACAAAGGCCTTACACGAAGATGTATCTGATGAGTCCGAGGAAGGTTCGACTAGATTCACCTTTTCTTTTTGGAGTTGTTGACTTTTACTCACTTGTTCTTGCATCACTTCTGTTGCCAAGTCCGACAGTTTGGATGTGAGCTTATTGATTTCTACCCAAAGGAGTTCCTTGTCCTCAACAGATGTAAGATAGGTTTTGGTGGATTTGAGTTTCTCAAGTTCAGTTAAAAACTCTTGTTTTTCCTTTTGAAAATTAGTCCTTTCCTTTTCGAGTGTCTCCTCTAACTCGACTATTTTTTATTCCAAAACAAGAGGAGGAACATAGAGTTTAAACTCGTCCGTCTCAGTTTTGGGTTCAGGTGCTGGAGCCTCACCCTTTTTAGAAGAATCCTTGGGCGTTGCAACCTTTTAGCCGTCAAAATAGTCATTCGAAAGGTACTTGGATTTATTTTTCTTGTAGGAATAGTTGAGAGGTTCATACGCAAAAGGTAAATGCATTTTAGTGGTGTGTGCGCGTTTGTATTCCTCAGTTTCCTCTTCCTTCTCTTCAAGGGGTCCAGTCCATTTGATTTTGTATTCGGTAAACTTTTTCTCGAGACCAAGAAAGTTAAATTCGTAAAGAGTAGGTCTCATTGTCAAAATCTTTTTCAAGTACCGTGGGTTATCGTACCCAATTCCCCATTCTTTATTAAAATAAGTGAATTCCTTTGGTTTGTTCATATGAGTTGTTTGATCACTTTGACCTCGTTTATGAATTTTAGTTTCAAGATCAGTTATTTTAGAAACAAACACTTTGTGTTGAATTTGAAGAGAGGAGCATTGATAGATAATCTCTGCTTTTCTCATCCACACACTGATCAAGCTTTGAATTTAACTCAGATATCTTGGCCCTAAGATCTTTGGGTGCTATGGAAAGATTTGCACACTTTTCCTTTAAGTAGGTGTTGTTAGACTTAAGCTTTTCTGTGATCTTTGTTTGAACATCTAACTTTTCTTTTAGCGAATTAATTTCAAGTAGTTGTTCATTAAAGGTAAACATATGGGACTCTACCTTTTGACCAAGCAGTTGAATCTTATCAACTAAAGCATTATGAGTTGGTAGACATACCTGGCAAGCTGCTACAGATTGAGATGGGCAAGACATCTTTATTGAACTTAGATGATCGTCAGACAGTTGAAAATATTGATTCAAGGAAAAATCAGACAATACCAAGAATACTCAATTTGCTTTCAGCTTTAGCTTTAAGAACTTGTAGAACCAATATGCTCGAAGGAGGAAATTATTTATAGCGAACACCACTTGATGAGGAATTAGAAGAATCAATCAAGCAAACAACTTGTAATCTCATCAGCACGAAATACTTTAATCTTTTCAGCACAAATCATAACAATTACTCCCCCTCAACTTTTGCTAACTCCCCCTCAACATGATAATTTGTGTCTTTGAACTTTTTAATCATTTCTCCCCCTCAAGATGATTAGGAGCATCCGAAGCATCATGTAATTTCAAACACGAAACTGATGAGTAGCAAAATACCAGATAAAATGTTTTAGTAACCAAGGGGTAATCAACTAACACATAAACACAAAAGTAACTGGTATATATCGATTTGGCTCAAAAATTGATTTAAACTGGGACTCAAGTTAAAAATCAATTGACACATTGATTAGAATAAGAAGTTTGGAGACCGGAGCTGATGACTTCCTTTTTCACTATCTAAGACCTCCGAGTGAAGAATAGATAGATTATGTGCTAATTCTCCGTGAGTTTATGAAACAAGCATCTTTTGTGAGATACTTGAGTGGCTAGGTGGGGTGACACGAGTTATCGACACTGGGTCCATGTCTGTTTCAATATTCATCTCCAAATAACGAGAATGAATAGATTGTGTGGTTACCCGGATAGTTGACTCGGTTTGGTAAGGACCAATAAATCTTTTAAGTCCTGTCACATCCTTACCATATTCTTTTTACTCCGAACTCATCTATAAATCTAGACCCCTCACTGTTGTCTATTAGGGATGGGTTTCTTGGGTAGGTCCTTCCGGTTCTGGATAGACCATAGAAACAAAATAAATCCTAACACTCCTTTCATGCAACGAATATAACAGTTTCGTAAACAGTGAAGTACGAGTTCTAAATTGAAATGTTTAGAAGTCAAAACTTTTAAGAACGAGTCCTGATCAGAGATAATCAGTTGTCATAAAAATGAAGTCCGAGTTCTGATCTGAGGTAATCAGAAGTCATAGTTGAAATAACAGAATTTCAATGAACAAAATCAAACGCTAAACAGAATGACTCAGTAAGCACAATATTTGCAATAAATGAGACAATGATCAAAAAATTTAATTGTGAAGAACAAGTCACAATTACTATATCAGACATGAAGTGAATCATTAACGAGAAATGGCGAACTTTGAGAAACAAGTAGGAATTTAAGTGAGTGTATTTCCATCGAAAAAATCAACAAACATATGATACATGGAAATAACTAAGTCAAGAAAAATATTGGACGTGGCAATCTTAGAATTTAAAATTGGAGAATAACAAATGCAAGTAAGTTATTCAGAATGAATTACCACTGACTTTAAATTCACTTAAAATCTCATGTATGTGTCAAATACATGATGCTCCCCCTCAAAAATAGCATAACCTTTGAATGCAGTCATGTGGAAAGAATCTTCTGAACTATACGCACATGACATTCCTGCAAAACAGATTAGAAAGATTTTGGTATCCATCCTTTGATGGATCCTTGATGGTTAGATGCCTTATGAGGACCAGGGATACTATAAGTACCATACCAATGAGATGCATATTTTCGATCAACAAAATCATTCGAACCACATGTAGAACAACAGATACAATCCTGATAAAGTTAAAGTAACTGTTGAATTGAGTAAACTCTTAAGGGAAGCTTCACCTTTTGTTCAATAGAAGTACGAGAATTAAAAGCATCATGATTACGATTGTATGTCCTAACATGCGAAACTGAATTAGATGAATTTGTATTCTCTTTGCTTTCATTTGACTTTTTCACTACCCAAACCTGTTTGAACCTTTTTTCCCGACCATTAATATTTGAAATGTCATTAAATGTATGATCATTTGAGTTTGAGTAGGAAGGATGTCTATCATTTGGTTGACCGGTCGTTTGCCGCGTTTGTGAATGTTTTTTAGAATTGGAATCGGTTTTAGAAACTTCATTCACAGACTGGATTTTTATTTTTGTGGAACATTCACCTTTGAGAAATTTGACCGGTAGTTTTACAGCTTTTGAAAGAAAGTCGGTTTGGTTTGGAAGGGGTTTGTCATATTCAAACTTAGCAAACTCCTCATCTGAACTTTCATCGGAATTCATAATGGCTGAAAAATCAATATCAGGGACAGATGGAACAGGATTGGTCGAGGGAGGTGAGGAACACTTTGAATCTGTGTTATTGGAAGAATCTGTTGCGGAAGCTTTTTGAAATTCAGAGTTAAAATTCTTTTGAACACAGTCATCTTGAGACTCTTTTCCTTTTCTAGAAGTAGTTTTACCAACGAAGGCATTACACGAAGATGTATCTGATGAGTCCGAGGAAGGTTCGGGTAGATTCACCTTTTCTTTTTGTAGTTGGTCAAACTTCTCTTGGAGTTGACTTTTACTCACTTGCTCTTGCATCACTTCTGTTGCCAAGGTAGACATTTTAGATGTGAGCCTATTGATTTCTACTCGAAGAAGTTCCTTGTCCTCAACAGATGCAGGTTCGGTTTTGGTGGATTTGAGTTTTTCAAGTTCAATTAAAAGCTCTTGTTTTTCCTTTTGAAAATTAGTCCTTTCCTTTTCGAGTGTGTCCTCTAACTCGACTATTTTTTATTCCAAAACAAGAGGAGGAACATAGAGTTTAAACTCGTCCATCTCACTTTTGGCTTCAGGTGCTGGGGCCTCATCCTTTTTAGAGGAATCCTTGGGCGTTGCAACCTTGTAGCCGTCAAAGTAGTCATTCGAAAGGTACTTGGATTTATTTTTCTTGTAGGAATAGTTGAAAGGTTCATATGCAAATGGTAATTGAATTTTAGTGGTGTGTGCGCATTTGTATTCCTCAGTTTCCTCTTCATTCTCTTCGAGAGGTCCAGTCCATTTGATTTTGTATTCGGGAAAGTTTTTCTCGAGACCAAGAAAGTAAATATCTTAAAGAGTAGGTCTCATTGTCAAAATCTTTTTCAAGTACTGTGGGTTATCGTACCCAATTCCCCATTCTTTATTAAAATAAGTGAATTCCTTTGGTTTGTTCATATGAATTGTTTGATCAGTTTGACCTCGTTTATGAAGTTTAGCTTCAAGATCAGTTATTTTAGAAACAAACTCTTTGTGTTGAATTTGAAGAGAGGAGCATTGATAGATAATATCTGCTTTCTCATCCTCATACTGATCAAGCTTTGAATTTAACTCAGATATCTTGGCCCTAAGATCTTTGGGTGCAATGGAAAGATTTGCACACTTTTCCTTTAAGTAGGTGTTGTCAGACTTAATCTTTTATGTGATCTTTGTTTGAACATCTAACTTTTATTTTAGCGAATTAATTTCAAGTAGTTGGTCATTAAAGGTAAACATATGGGACTCTACCTTTTGACCAAGCAGTTGAATCTTATCAACTAAAGCATTATGAGTTGGTAGACATACCTGACAAGCTGCTGCAGATTGAGATGGGCAAGACATCTTTATTGCACTTAGATGATCGTAAGACAGTTGAAAATATTGATTCAAGGAAAAATCAGACAATACCAAGAATACTCAAATGTCCCCCTTCGGCAACTTAGCACGGGGCAGCGCCCTGAGAAAAAATTTTAAAACTAAGAGTTCAGAAAGCTCCCGGATATGAGATCCGGGAATGGTTTCCAGATAGGGAATCCGGAAAAATGAGTCTCCGGATGGAAGTGTCCGGATATGTGTCTGGATAAGGGAGTTCGAGATGTGATGAAAATATTAGGAACTTACCGGGAACTTGGAGAAAACCGGATGAGAAGGTGTCTGAGCAATCACGTAACCGGATAGAGGTCCGGAAAGTAAAACTTACCAGATGGATGTGTCCGGACAATGACCGAACAACCTTACCAGAAACAATAGTTACCTGGATAGAAGAGTTGACCGGATACGAGAGTAATCCGGAAAAAGGTTACCCGAGAACTTTGAGGAAACCGGATAAAGCACGTCCGGTAAGTGACTGGAAATATGAAACTTACCCGGATAATTGGAAACTTCCGGACACGACGGCTGTTCGAGAAAATCCGATCAGGATTCGATTAGGGTTGCTTGATTTCACTCCTTAAAGGTTAGAAAACAACCAAAACACACTAAACCTAATCGATTTCTAAGCAAAATACCAAGATTTTGATGCTAAAATTTTAAACTTTTCAAGAACAGAGGTTAAAAATCAAGAACACTGTTTTGCTTCAAAACTCACTCAAACGATCAAATCGAACTCTAAGAATTTGCATAAACGCTAACAAGACTATAATAAATCGATTTTGATGATTGGAATCAAACAATTTTATCAAAATCACAATAATGAGAATTTCTAGACAAATTGGCAGTCGATAAAAAAACTTACCATACCTTGAATCGATGTCTGTATGCTCTGATACCAATTGTGGATCCCAGATTAGTGCAATACATTAGAAATCACGAACAATAATCAATAAATGCAGTATGATTTCAACTTGTCATCCATCTATTTCATAACCATTCAGAGAATTCAGAGGATATGTTTACAATGGTTAGTGGACGATTTTTCTGTCTAAGCTCTCTCTCTCTCTCTCTCTCTCTCTAAAGACGATTAGGCGCAATATGAATTCTAACCTAATTTCTAAACAAAATAAACTATTTATACCAAGGCCTAAAGACTAAGGCCCACGGCCCATTAAGCTCTAAACTAAGCCCATTTAACACAATAAGGCTTTTTACAATAAATAATTAATCTCTAATCTTTTCTTTATATCACTTTCTATATTATAGGATATTCATGGTCCTAACATCTTGTTCAGAGATTAGGAAGACATATTAAGCATACCCAACTTGCTAATCAGAAAGTTAAATCTTCTCTCATCAAAGGTTTTGTGAAGAGATCGGCGAGCTAAAAGTCAGTTGAGACAAAATACATCTCAATTGTGCCTTTTTCAACATGATCTTTGATAAAGTGGTACCTTATATCACTGTTCTTTGTTTTTGAATGCTGAACAAGATTGGCAGGGATGGCAATGGCACTTTTAGAGTCACAAAGGATTGGGACCTTGTCAAACTCAAGACCATAGTCTCTGAGTTGAGTTTTCATCCCGACGACTTATGAAAAACAACAAGCAGCAGCTACATATTCTACTGTAGAAGTGGACACATAATTCTTGTAACAACCCAGTTTCCCAAACATACAACAAATAACATACATTGCATAACTTCATTACATTCATAAGAAAAGATACATCACAAACCAAGTACGGTCTCATTAGTCTTGACATTTCAAAATATATAAAAGCTTCCTAATCAACATCCATCAAAAGCTTCCTACACTTCATCCTCTCCTGCCGATCCTTAACCTGGAAAACATATTTTTGAAAACAAAATGAGGGTTAGACCAAACGGGTCTAGTTAGTTAATCCCGGTCCTTTCCAAAATCATTATAAAACCTTTTATGTAAATCCTTTGTATCAAAATAGTTTAGATAAACCTTTGGTAATTCTTTCGTAAAATATAAACATACCACACGTATTTAAATACCAATCCAGACTCGTGCATCGTGTACATCTCATTCACCTTATTCCTCCACAAATGGCCATAGTAGTTGGTAGCAAGCCAACTAATAAATCAACAACCGGTCCGCTCACCGGAACCCGGCTACCCGTCGGTCCGCACACCGGAACCCGACTACTCACCGGTCCGCACACCGGAACCCGGCTACACACCGGTCCGCACACCGGAACCCGGCAACAAGTGCACTCGTGTAGTGCAAAGCTTATATAAATACAATATATATCTCATTACATCATATTGTCATTTATATACACATAATCATATTCCTACCACATAATCATCTCATATATATATACACATATATATGTATCCCAGTTCAAAAACGTTTTAAAGCAAAACTCACCTCGATCGCTTATCCATAAACACTTCCAAGCTTTTCTCCAAAAGATTCAGTCTATCAATCCCAATCCACAGAGTCTGCAAATATATTAAATACAAATATCCCCTTACTAACTGATCACATAAAACATACTAGAAGACCAAGGACTCTAGATAACTCAAATCCTCAAAAGTGACCAAAACAGCTAAAGTATCCGGACAACCCAAACAACCCGGACAACACCACCTTTTCCGGACAACATGACTTTTCCGGACAACCTCAGTAATCCGGACATCAAGACTAATCCGGACAACACGATTTATCCGGACAACACAAGGAATCCGGATGCCATCCGGACTCTAAATCATCCAGAAACCATCAATCAAATCGTCCGGACACTATCAACAACTTACCCGGACACCACCAAAGAAGCTACCCGGACACATTCAACTTATTCGGACACCTCTGTCGGTTTACCCCATTTTTGCCCAGAAATCGACAGAGTCAACCCCAGATGTGTTTGTGATGTTTCTACTCCGATAGGAACCATTAACTAGTAATTACCAACACAAAATACACAGGGAACATACCTTAAATCGTTTCCAAGCAATCCAATTGAAGCCTTAACCCTAGCTTTCTTCTTTTCTCTTCTTTTGCCTCACAAACACACACTCACACACTCTAATGTTTCTGGACAGTTGTTGTAAATGAAAATATCTGGATATAGCTTAAGGGATAATATCTATCCATACTTACCATATAGACCTTGAACTTCTCAATAATAACCCAAACACCCTTAACTTATAAACTTATCTAAACTTTCCCTAAATAGAAACTTTAAAGTTAAATAAACTTAACGGAATTAGATTTTTAACTAACGGATTTACCCGGGGTATTACATTATCTCCCCCTTAAAAGAATTCCGTCCCGGAATTCGGTTAAGCAATAAACGAGGGTAACTACTTATCACGTCCTATCCAATGGTCCTTCACTCTGATCATTACATTCGTCTACTTTCTCCCACTCTCTTCTCAACATAAAACACGTTTTCCCAAGGATAGCTCACTAAGAGGTACTCACTCTTAACGGATCCTATGAGCTAGCTTTCTTTCACCTCCAAACCAATTGCACGCACCCAATTTCAACAATTACTATACTTTACTAACAACTTCACCATACCTCATATCAGAAACTTAATTGAGTCAATCCGAAATCACACTCAATGCTCAAAATAACTTCACATTTTCCATTTCTCAAACGGTAATACTCTATTCTTTAGCTAACCATCTACTGCCACTCCATTCTCTTATTCTTGAATAACACTACTACACATCGCCTAGACATCCATACCTCTCCCCACATACTTTTGGCACCTCTACACAACTTACAAACAAAATTCAGAGCAGAGGTTTCCACTTATACTCACCCCATATCATCACAAATCCACCACTTAATCTCACGAAATTCATTACTACTACACTTCGCACATTCACTAATTATAAACTGCCACCATCTTATCCACATCACCCCACACATTTAAACAATACCTTTCTTGATAGCGTCAGCAATCACATTAAGTATAATCTTCACAACATACTAAACCGTCGCCTTCATGACAAGGTCAAGACTTCACAGCTTACCGTTACTCTCTACACATAATCGTCACGTTCTACATACTGCTATTATTCTTTACACTCAAGCCATCACACTCCATACACTAACAAATTAAAACAACAATAATTAAACACACCCTTCTATATCTCTAACACAATTATCAAATATTTTTTCTAACACAAATAATAAAATTGAAAACACAAAAAAAAAATCGGTTTGCACCGAAGTCAGATAACACCTTAGCACGTATAGAGTTTATAGAAATATACCTGTTTTCATATCTATCCATACGTCGAGTCCGATCTGCCACTCTGTTGATTTTTATAGAGTTAATATACACATAAGCACATACCCCATATAATAAGGTATTCCAGTCCAAACATGCACCTGTAAGATCACAATTACACTGGCCAGGTGTAATCTGAAATTACCTTACATGATGTTCCTTCTACCTTGTTATACTTAGCATCCCAAGGTTCTAATATATCAAGGACATCCTACTTCACATGCAGTTTAAGTCTAGGTACGGGTACAAATAACTAAATCCCTTAAACTAGGGCTCTGATACCATTTGTAACAACCCGGTTTCCCAAACATACAACAAATAACATACATTGCATAACTTCATTACATTCATAAGAAAAGATACATCACAAACCAAGTACGGTCTCATTAGTCTTGACATTTCAAAATATATAAAACCTTCCTAATCAACATCCATCAAAAGCTTCCTACACTTCATCCTCTCCTGCCGATCCTTAACCTGGAAAACATATTTTTGAAAACAAAATGAGGGTTAAACCAAACGGGTCTAGTGAGTTAATCCCGGTCCTTTCCAAAATCATTATAAAACCTTTTATGTAAATCCTTTGTATCAAAATAGTTTAGATAAACCTTTGGTAATTCTTTCGTAAAATATAAACATACCACACGTATTTAAATACCAATCCAGACTCGTGCATCGTGTACATCTCATTCACCTTATTCCTCCACAAATGGCCATATTAGTTGGTAGCAAGCCAACTAATAAATCAACAACCGGTCCGCTCACCGGAACCCGGCTACCCGTCGGTTCGCACACCGGAACCCGACTACTCACCGGTCCGCACACCGGAACCCGGCTACACACCGGTCCGCACACCGGAACCCGGCAACAAGTGCACTCGTGTAGTGCAAAGCTTATATAAATACAATATATATCTCATTACATCATATTGTCATTTATATACACATAATCATATTCCTACCACATAATCATCTCATATATATATATATACACATATATATGTATCCCAGTTCAAAAACGTTTTAAAGCAAAACTCACCTCGATCGCTTATCCATAAACACTTCCAAGCTTTTCTCCAAAAGATTCAGTCTATCAATCCCAATCCACAGAGTCTGCAAATAGATTAAATACAAATATCCCCTTACTAACTGATCACATAAAACATACTAGAAGACCAAGGATTCTAGATAACTCAAATCCTCAAAAGTGACCAAAACAGCTAAAGTATCCGGACAACCCAAACAACCCGGACAACACCACCTTTTCCGGACAACATGACTTTTCCGGACAACCTCAGTAATCCGGACATCAAGACTAATCCGGACAACAAGATTTATCCGGACAACACAAGGAATCCGGATGCCATCCGGACTCTAAATCATCCGGAAACCATCAATCAAATCGTCCGGACACTATCAACAACTTACCCGGACACCACCAAAGAAGCTACCCGGACACATTCAACTTATCCGGACACCTCTGTCGGTTTACCCCATTTTTGCCCAGAAATCGACAGAATCAACCCCAGATGTGTTTGTGATGTTTCTACTCCGATAGGAACCATTAACTAGTAATTACCAACACAAAATACACAGGGAACATACCTTAAATCGTTTCCAAGCAATCCAATTGAAGCCTTAACCCTAGCTTTCTTCCTTTCTCTTCTTTTGCCTCACAAACACACACTCACACACTCTAATGTTTCTGGACAGTTGTTGTAAATGAAAATATCTGGATATAGCTTAAGGGATAATATCTATCCATACTTACCATATAGACCTTGAATTTCTCAATAATAACCCAAACACCCTTAACTTATAAACTTATCTAAACTTTCCCTAAATAGAAACTTTAAAGTTAAATAAACTTAACGGAATTAGATTTTTAACTAACGGATTTACCCGGGGTATTACAATTCTGCTTTTTGGATGTCCAGCTTACTAACTTTTCACCAAGTAGTAGACAACTTCTGGAAGTGCTCTTTCTGTCATTCCTGCATCCTCCGTAATCTAAATCTGTGTATGCTACAAGCTCAAAACCAGATTTAAGAGGATACTAGAGACCCAAGAGTTGAGTCCCCTTAAGGTATTTGAAAATCCATTTTACAGCTGACAAATGAGATTTCTTAGGATTAGCTTGAAATCTACCATAGAGACAGGTTGCAAACATTATGTCAGGTCTGCTTGCTATTAAATACAAAATTGACCCTATCATGCCTCTGTAGTTCTTGATATCAACAAATTGACCATCAGGATCATGATCAAGTTTAACTCCAGTGGAATAGGTGTTTTCATGGGAGTTGAAGTGTTTAGTTTGTATTTCTTTAAAATATCAGAGATGTATTTTTATTGGCTTATAAAGGTTCCTCTGATAGTTTGTTTGACTACCAATCCTATGAAGAATGATAATTCTCCCATCATGCTCATCTGAAATTCACTTTTCCTCAACTCTTAAAACTTTTCACAGTACTTTTGGTTAGTAAACCCAAAAATAATGTCATCAACATATATTTGAACTAAAAGAAGCTCATGTTTGTATCTCTTAATAAACAAAGTAGTATCCACAGTACCTTCTTCAAACTCATTTTCTTTAGAAAGGTTGAGAGAGTTTCATACCAGGCTTTGGGGGCTTGTTTAAGGCCATACAGAGCTTTGTCTAAGAGATATACATGGTCTGGAAACTTTGAGCTTTTAAATCCAGGTGGTTGTTGGACATAAACTTCTTCATGGAGTTTGTCATTCAGAAAGGCATATTTGACATCCATTTGATATATTCTGAATCTTTTGTAGGCTGCATAGGCCAAAAATAATCAGATTGCTTCAAGCCTAGCAACAGGAGGAAAGGTTTCATCATAATCAATGTTTTCTTCTTGATAATAACCCTTAGCAACCATCCTAGCTTTATTTCCGATGATGACTCCATCTTCATCTTTCTTGTTTCTGAAAACCCACTTGGTTCCTATGGCAGATTTGTGTTTGGGTAGAGGAACCAATGACCAAACTTTGTTTCTTTCAAATTCCATAATGCATTGCTTCTATCCACTTTGGATCATCAAGGGCTTCAGTTTCTTTGGTTCTATGACACTTAGAAAGTTCACAAAGAATGCCTCATTGATAGTGGTAGATCTAGTTTTTACTCCATCTTCAGGGGCACCTATAATTTGATGATGAGGGTGATCCTTTGTCCGTCTTGTCATTGGTGCATGAATATGAGGAGGTGTTTGTGCTTCTAAAAGAGTTTGGGGTAAAATCACTTCATTTCTCTGAGGCATAACTTCATTGCTCTGAAGTACACTACTTTGAAGTGTAGCTTCATTGCTCTGAAGTATTTCATCAGCGCTCTCTGAGGGTGTGCTATTTTTTATGGAGTTTCTTCTATTGTTTGTAGTCAATGGTGATGATGGTTCAAGTTCAAGTTGCTCTTCCTCTTATTGTTCTCTTGAACTGTCATCTTGAATGGGACCAGTAGATAATGATATGGAGGGTGAAGTATTTGAAGGACCAGATAGATATGTACCTGATTGTTGGGGTCCTTCTGAACCTTGAATTGGGTTCCCTCTGATGATAAACTCAAAGGTGTCTTCAGCATCAAAGAAATATTCAAATATCAGATTGAGTTCTGATTCTCTGGATTTGAAAGAATCAGAAGACACATTGATGCTATCTCCAGAATGACCTTAGTTATGAGATTGTAAACTCTATAGGATTTGGAAGTTAGAGAATATCCAATAAACTTTCCTTCATCGGCCTTTTTATCAAACTTTGCAAGTTGATCTCTGTCATTCAGGATGAAACATCTACACCAAAAAAACGTGAAAATATTTCACATTTGGCTTTTTGTTGGTTATGAGTTCATAATCAGTCTTTTTGAATATCTTTACCATTATGGCTATGTTTTGGGTAAAATAGGTTGTTGAGACTGCTTCTGCCCAGAAGTTTGTTGGAAGATCAGAGCCTGCTAGCATGGTTAGGCAGCTTCAACCAGAGTTATGTTTCTTCTCTCAACAACTCCATTCTATTGAGGGGTTTTGGCAGCATAGAAGTTCTGAGAAATGCCTTCTTCTGTAAGGTATGATTCAAGCTTGATGTTCTTGAATTCTGTTCCATTGTCACTTCTCATCTTCTGAACTTTTAAACTTAGCAGTACCTGAATTTTTTTCAATAAATTGATTAACACATCTAGGACATCAAATTTAGCTCCCACTAACTCAATCCAAGTATATCTTGAAAACTCATCTATTAGAACAAGAATATACTTCTTGCCAGATAGACTTTGTAAAGATATACGACCACAGAGATCCACATGTAGCATATGCAAAGGTCTAGGGCAATTGTGATCACTCTTAGTTATGTGTGAAGCTCTTTTGAGTTTACCCATTTCACAAGCAGAACAAAGATGGTCTCTGTCAAACTTCAGAGGAGGTAAACCTTTTACAAGATTAAGTTTCACAAGCTTATCAAGAGTTGAAAATTTTAAATGACAAAATCTTTTATGTCAGAGCCAAACATTTTCATTGTTCAAATAGATTAAACAGAGTTTCTTTGAATTAGAATTTTTGTTTGGATTGAAGTTCATGCGATAGAGGTTTCCCTTTCTATCAGCTCTGAGTAACTCTTGACTAAAATTTGAAACCAATAAAGAACAATGATTCTTCTGAAATTTGACATCAAAACCATGATCACACAGTTGACTTATGCTGAGCAGATTATGCTTTAGCCCATCTACATAAGCAACTTTTGAAACAGAAATGTCTCCCTTAGATAATACTCCATAGCCTTTGATCTGTCCTTTCCTATCATCTCCAAAAGTTACTGCACCTTATATTTTGTCTTTGAATGAGGTTAGCAACTCGTTATTCCCAGTCATGTGCCTTGAACATCCAGAATCCAAATACCATATGTGCACATGTTGTTTCTGCAAGACAGATTAGAGTTTCTTAGGTACCCATCTAATAATGGGTCCTTTTCTGTCACGCATGGAAGTATAAAATTTACCATCTGGCTTTCCATTCTGTGATGGTTTGCCAAAGGCTTTTCCTTGTACTTTCTGAAACTTGGTCTTAGGATTTTTCCTTTCTAATGACTAATTCAGAGTACAATGAGGACCATTGAAGTGAGTTTTGAGCTTTGACAGAAGATTAATACAATTGCAGTTAAATGAACATTGAGATGGTTGCAATAAACTTCTGTTTTCATCCATCATCTTTGGAACATATGCCTTTTGAAAATTAAATGTCCTAGCATAAGAGGTTTTACTAGACTTCCTATCTAGAACAGGTTTCTTGGAATTAAAATTGGCCTTCCTCTGATGATGATTGTTTTCTTTGGCCCAAAAAGTGTGTTGTCCTCTGTGATTCACTGTATTTTGAAAAACAGGACTATCATTCACTTTCCTTTTACCTTTCTGTTCTGGTGTGAACTTGATTGTCTTAAAACATGAGGTTTTGGAGGCAAAGAAGTTGGTTTACTCTTGGCTTTCTTCTGCATTCTCTTTTCTAATTCCAAAGAAGTCACCTTAACACACAATCCTCAAATCTAGAACATACTGGAATTCTAGGTTTGTTCTTAGGAATAGGAATTGTATTGTTCAAAATCCCAGATCCAACTGTTGTTTGTTTTACATTGTGCACAACTAACTCTGGTGCACAGAAAACTTGCTCATCAACCTATGAGTCAGACTTAGAGTCCAGAAAGTCTCTTTTGACTCCATCAGGGATGACAGCTTCTGAGGATATGTGGCTTGTGCCAATGTTCTTGGAGTTAGAAAAGTTTAAATCTTTAATTGTGCAGGGTTTGAATCTTTTGATCTTTGATTTCAAAATATCAGAAGCAGAGTTTGCTCAAGTACTCTCCTTATATCCTCTTCAAAAGTTGTTCTAACTTTATCCTTAGAGGTAGGAGAGTAGTCTGGTGCCTCTGGATTAAGTTCACTCTAAATGTTTAGCTCAGAGGTATCAGGCTTCTGAACCTTAAAGGAGTCAAACATGAAAATCTTCTTTCGATCAAGACTCTTAACACACTTTAAAATGGAAATTTCAGATTTACCTTGAACTTTAATCATCTTGGATGATGGTTTTGAAATCTTTTCAAGATCAGGGGTGTTGTAAGAGATGTTTTTAAAGTTAAGCTTATTTGTTCGTGATCCTTTTAAAAACATTTGAAATATCCAAATATGTACAATCAGGCATCTGGACTTTCCCAATACAAAAGGTTGAAGATAGAGAAGTCTTCTTCTTCCTAGTAAAGTAATCAAGGTCACTGAAACCTAGACCTTGGGTGTCTGTCCATCTTGGTACTTTTTTATTAAAATTTCTTTCTTCTGAAGAGATTGGTGCAAAACCTCTCTTTCTTTTTTAACATAATTTTTCAGAGCCACAGAGTTGAGTCTTTCATGCTCAGATCTTTTCACCTCTTCTTCCTTCTATTTTAAAGCTTCTTCAATTTCTTTACACTTTATAGAGAAGGATAAATCCTTTTGTTTCTGAAAATTTTCTAGCTCAGATTTTTCTTTTGAAATTTCTTTCTTTTTCAATCTCTAAGAGATCTTTTTCTCTTTTGTAAAACGTTAAGTCCTTCTGAGCTAGTTTTCTCTTTTCTTTTTCTTCAGAAAGCTTATGTTTCAACTTCTGAAATTCATCAGCAAGTTTTTATACACTCATCTCAAGTTCTAACTTACATTCAGGGTTAGAAGTGGAACATACTTTTGCAATAGTTTCAGAGGCATCTAGTGTTTCTTCAGCTGAACTGGTCTCCTTTTGATCTTCTTGCCCAGCCATAGCACAGAACTTGGTGTGCTCTGACTCCTCATCATATGAGTCAGAGACCTAGTTCCCCATCTCTGCTACTAAGCTTCTCTCTCTCTCTAAAGTTGTACTTATAGTAGTTCTGATCTTTTATCAGTCTACCCTTACAGTTGGCAGAGAAGTGGCCTGGTTTGCCACACCTGAAGCATCTTCCATCATTTTGATTGATTGGTTGTGCAGCACCATCTGGCTTCTGTGGAGCCTGCCGAAAGTACCTCTTTTGTTGAAATTAAGCTGGTATCTGATCTTGAAAACGAACAGTTCTCTGATCATGGAAAGGTGCAGTCCTCTGTTCTGGATAGATAGGCCTCTGTTCCTTCAGGTACTCCTGTCTCTAATAACTTCTCCTCTCATCTCTATCTTCTCTCCCATTTCTTCTATCAAACACGTTTTTGCCAAATTTCTTATTAAACTGTTGAGTAATAAGTGCAAAAGACTTGGCAAAGGCATTGATATTCTCATCTTCATCAGCCTCTGATAGGCTTTCTTCTTCACTCTCTGCTATCAAAACTTTCTTTCCTTTCTTCTACAGAATCTTGTCTCCGACCTTCTTTTCTCTGGACTCACTGTCTCTGAGTGTTTTCCCTTCAGAGGGAGTTTTATCATCAAAGATAAGTGCCAGAGGTCCTCCTACTGTTGCTTTTCCTTTCTGTTTCACAACATCTTTCTCTTCGGCAGCAAGAGTTCCATAGACATCAGCGAGAGACCATGTATCAAGGTCTTGATTTGCTTATAGGGACATAGACAGATGTAACCCCTCATTATTGAGACTTTTCAAGAAAAAAACATTGTTATCTTCATTGGATCTGACAACCACACATTTTCTGCATTTGTTTATCAAAACATTGAACCTATTGTAGGTTTGTTTAGGCATGGGAATGGGTCGGGTACGGGGATGGGGATGAAGATGAGGATCGGGGACGGGCATGGGGATTGAGGTCCCCTCCCCATCCCCGCCCCGCCGGGGAATATGTCATATCCCCATCCTCATCCCCATCCCCAACGGGGAAACGATGATTTTTTTACCGATCGAAAAAATATTATTTTAATCCAAAAAAATTATTTTAATACAAAAAAAACTTATTTTAATACAAAAAAATTACCACATCATATAGTAATTAATAACTTAAAAACAAAAGAGATTCAACCTAATCCTAGAAAAACGTAACATCACATGTGCCGAAACATATCGAGTGATATCTAAAACCATATCAAGTAATTATATATTAATTTGAAGTCCAAAATACGTACTAACATCCGAAAAATAACAATTTTATATTCTAAACCTAGTTAGGAAATAGGAAATTATGAATTACCGATTTAGTTTAAATAAATAATATATATTTAGTTTATTAATTTAAATATATAACGGGGACGTGGCGAGGCAGGGAGTGCCATACCCGTCCCTGTCCCCATCCCCGGTTTGAGACAAACGGGGATCCCCGTCCCCATCCCCGGTTTAGTGGGGAATCCCCATCTCCGATCGAGGCGGGTGGACCGGGTTTCCCGACGGGTCAGGGCCCATTCCCATGTATAAGTTTGTTACAGGGTTTCATCTGGAAGAGCAGTGAAATCATTGTATTCATTAATACATTGGGTTCTTTTGTTTTTCTGGGTATTTATACCCCCTTCAAGTTGATTTAACAGTTGATCCCATATTTCCTTTGCTATAACAAATGAATCTAATTCTTGGAATATGTCATTTGGAATAGCCATGATCAAAAGTTTAACTACTTTGGAATCATTTTCCAGTTTCATCCGTTCATCTTCAGTAAAACCAGTGCTTTTTGGTTCAAGATGAGCAGGTATTTCAGCAGTGGTTTCTGTAGCAGGGACACGAGAAACCATAACAATTGCATGGAAATGTCCATTTGTGACAGATCTCATAAGATCTTTGTCCATCCCTTCGAATAAATTAACCATCCTAATCTTCCATTAAGGATATTCATCTCTCAGAAGAGTAGGAGATTTGGTTAAAGAACTAGTTGTGTAAATGGCGTTTATATTGATGTTTGCCATTTTTGAAGAAAAACAGGGTAAGCTGAAAATATTTGATGAGAAAAGGGTTTTTAAACAAGATTGGGACAAATTGAGATGAAGAGAATGTTAATGATGCACTGTAAACAAGTTCTAGAGTAAGATTCAAGGTTTGAAAACAGATTTGGAGCTTGAAACTAAATGTTGCAGATTTTAGCAAAAACTGAGATAAAACAAAGTATGAACCAGTAAGCTTTTAAAATGGTAAAGATAAATGATCAACAAGTATGAATCAACCTGTATAGATTGGATCGATTTGATTTAAGAAAATCAATCTGCTCTAATACCAATTGTTGGTTCCCAGATTCAACTTGTATTACTAATCAAACTGAAAAGTTGAGCGGAAGCATCAAGGAAGTTTGTAAGTAATTGATCATAAACACACTAGTAGAGATAATCAATAAAATATACATGAATAAGAGTTGAAAAACTACTCGTATATTATATTGAAGATGAAGAACACCAAGAACACCGAAGTGTGTGTGTAATCTTCACAAATCTCTCTAGCTACAAAATAGTACTATGTACAAGTAGTGAAATGGAATTACAATGCAGTGTGGTGTGTATTCTTACAATTGTGTGCTCCACTACCCACTATTTATAGCCTGGAAAAGGTGAAGGCAGTGTACTATCTAACCCTGGAATGACACGTGTAAAGTAAAAGGTTGTCCTTTAGGGCTGACACTGCTTCAACACTTGAGAGTTTTTACGAGTCTTCGGCTTCATCAGAGGGAATTGTCTTCAGAGGGAGGTCTTCAGAGCTCTAATGATCTTCTGTTGAGGTCGTCTCTGAAGTTAAGTCTCTGAAGTTCTCTTCCTTGGTCTTCTGATCCATCTCTGAAGTCTTCTGACTTGGATAGATTTTCAATACTTTTACATGGAATATACTTGGGGCTAACAAAAGCAATTAATCAATTTGGCTCATGATAAAATTTGTTGTTCTAAATGTCGGATGAAAGACTTTGTTGATATAAATGTTTCTTCTGATTGGTTTGCACTTACAAAGTTTCTAATTTGAAAGATAAAGTCTTTGCATAATCAACACGAAAAGGACTCGTTTTCAAATGGGTGCCAAAATCTAACACTTCACCTAACCTGAAAGGTCCCATGTTCAAATGGGTACCTAGATCTGCATAATTTGTTTTGGAGATCGGTTATTTGGTATCTAGATTCAGGTTGTTCTAAATACATGACTAGAAGAAAGGTGATACTCACCAACTATGTTAACAAATTCGGTGGGAATGTAAGATTTGGTAACAATCATTTTTCTCCTATTATAGGCTATGTTGATGTCGTGCAAGACAATATTACTATTAAGAAAGTGTCATACGTAGATAGACTTTGACACAACTTATTCAGTATTGGTTAGTTTTGTGATATAGATCTAGAGGTAAACTTCAACGCTAAAAGATGCAGTGTTAGAACTGAAGACATTAAAGATATTTTAGTTGGGACTCGACGCTCAAACCTCTACACTAGTGACTTGTTGTAAGGACTGAAAATGTAGTGTGTCTCTTGTCCATAGCCTCTATGCAACAAAATTGGTTGAGGCATAGACGGCTCTCCCACATAAACTTCAAGAACATGAACAAGTTAGTTTCTGGAGGGTTGGTAAGAGGCTTACCTGAGCTGAAATTCAAAAAAGGGCATCTATGTGCAACTTGTGAGATAAGGAAGATGAAGAGAGATTCACATAAGTCGAAGGTTGAACATGGATCCAAGAGACCTCAATAATTGATTTGTATGTATTTGTGCGGTCCGATGAGAGTACAAAGTATAAACGGAAAGAAGTACATGTTAGTGATGGTTGACAACTACTCACGGTACACTTGGGTCAAATTTTTGAGAACTAAGGATGAAGCCCCAGAGCTGATAATTTCTTTGATCAAAAGTGTACAAGTGTTGGTCCCAAAGGGGTTATACAAGTACAACAATTTGAATAAGGGGGGGGGGGGGGGGTGAATGCAAACACAAATTTCTAGTTTTCTAAATTGTTTATTAATAAATAAAACACAATGTACAGTTTGTTGCGGAATAAGATTAAGTAAATCTAATCTAAACAAACTTGAGAAGCACTAAGTGTTCTTGCACAAGAAGATAGAAAGAAAGTAGAATGTAGAAAAACAAGGATTTTTCTACGCACTAAGTAGTTCAGGGAGATCCTTCAAACTGAAAGGGTATTCTTCCTATTTATACCCATTGCAATAAATGCATGGAAGGAGTACTTTACACGTGTCAGCATATGATTGGGCGCATGCTTCTGACTTTTAGCAAGACATGCTTTGGGTCGTATGGTGAACATTGTAGTGGCAGAGTGGTTGTACGATCTTGGACAAAAGCATGTAACTTCGGACAATCCGTACTATGTGTGCAAAAGGATAATGCAAACAAATCTTAAAATAGAAGCTTCATGATCAGCGATCCCTGAGGAGGTCTTCCATAAGAGAAAAGCTAATGTAAGTCAGTTATCGCTGAAACTTTCTTCTTGATTTGTCGCGCATGTGGACTTGTCTTGGTTTCACTTATATCTGCATCAGATCATAAGTAGACTTGTCACTTGTTCATCAGTTTTGTCTTCGATGTCAGCGGTGAACTCCTTTGTCGCGAGGCTTGTCTTCAGGGATTACAATCAACACTGCTACATTTGAAATCATCAGCGATAATGAACAGACTCAAGTTATCGCTGATAAAACACATGTTATCGTTGATGGCGAAACATTAATACATACAGATGCTAATTGCAATTTTCACTAAGTATTATAAGGGTCGTTATCAAATCACTGAGAGAGTTTGGATCAAGAATCTCCCCCTATTTGATGATGTTAGCCCCAAGTATCTCTTATGTAAAAGTATCGAAAATATTACAAGTCAGAAGACCACCAGAGATCCTGAAGAAGACTTAGAAGAAAATCAACAAGATGTCGAGCTCTGGCAGAAGACTTCTTCTGTTCCACCAGAAGAACTGTTCACATCAGAAGACCATCAGAGTTCTGGCGTAGAAGCTCTGGTGAATGAAGACCTCTGTGAAGCCTAAGTCTCGTAGAAATCTCTAAGTGTTAGACATGTGTCCGTACTTTCCACGTAAGCCCTAAAAGGACGGAGACACACTTTCCACGTGTCATTCCCGGGTTAGATAGTACACTGTGTTCACTTTATCAGGCTATAAATAGAGTGGTAGTGGAACACATAATTGTAAGCGTTTGGAAGAATTGTTTTCCACAATTGTAAAAACACACACTGTAACATTCCATAGCACTACCACTGTACGATATTGTTTCCTGAGAGATTTCAGAATACACACACTTGAACGTGTTCTTAGTGTTATTCAAATAGCAGTATACGAGCAGCTTATTTACTTGATCTTGTTATCATTTACTGTTCATCATGGATACTCTCACTGTTACATTATCGTTTACACAATCACTCACATTTAATAGCTTTATATAATGCTTCCGCTATCTGTTTTATGCTGTTTATGTGATACAACGTGAATCTGGGAACCTACAGTTGGTATCAGAGTGAATTGATTTGCTCAAATCAAACGATCCAATCTAACCAGGTTGATTCATTGTTGTTGATTGTGTGTGTGTTTCAAAACTTCATAGTGTACTCTGTTTTACTGCCTAAAAGTTAAAAGTTCATTTAATAATTGTTTTAAGCTTTCTAGATAGTCTAAAAATCTTCTCTTCCTTTGTTAATGTTCCATTGGTTACTGTTCATTCACTCTCAGTTTAAAACTCTTTCAAAACCCTTTAAAATCTTTTGAAAAACTTCATACTCTGTTTTCTGAAAAAATGGCTAATAACAACATCAATGCCATCTACAGTGTTGGTTCTCTGACCAAACCTCCTACTCTTCTGAGAGATGAATATCCTCAATGGAAGATTAGGATGGTTAACTTCTTTGATGGAATGGATAGATACTTAATGCGATCTGTCACTGATGGACCATTCAGACCTATGGTTTTGGTTCCACGTGTACCCGCAACAGAAACTACTGCTGAGATTCCTGCTCACTTCAAAGCTAAAACCACCGGGTTTACTGAAGAAGAGAAACTAAAAATGGAAAATGACCTTAAGGCAGTTAGACTTCTGATTATGGCCATTCCAAACGATATTTTCCAAGAACTAGATTCATGTGTTACTGTGAAAGAAATCTGGGATCAGCTTCTTAATCAACTTGACGGTGGTGTCAAAACCCAAAAGAACAGAAGAACCCAATGTATTAATGAATACAATGATTTCAAAGCACTTCCAGAGGAAACCTTACAACAGACCTACAACAGATTTAATATTTTAATAAACAAATGTAAGAAATGTGGGGTTGTTCGGTCGAAGGAAGATAACAATGTTTTGTTCTTGAAAAGTTTAAATGATAAATGGTTGAATCTATCCATGTCTCTACAAGCTAACCAAGATTTGGATGCATGGACTCTTACTGATGTGTATGGCACTCCTGCTGCACAAGAGAAGGATGTTGTCAAACAGAAAGGCAAATCCACCATCGCAGGTCCAATAGCTTTGATATCTGATTCAAAGAATCCCACTGAAGGAAAGTCCAACAGAGAGAGTTCTAGCAGAGAGAACAAGAAAGAAAAGGTTGTGAAAAAGAAGGGAAAGAAGAGTTTGGTCGCTGAAAGTGATACAGAGGAAAGTTCATCAAAGGACGATGATATCAATGCTTTTGCTCAATCTCTTGCTCTAATAACTCAGAAATTTAACAAGAAATTTGGCAATAAAGTATTTGATAGAAGAGGAAGGTACGAGAGAGAAGAGGAAGGTACGAGAGAGAAGAGAAAGACGAGAAAAGAGGTTATGCTTAGGCCTGTGCATCGGTCGGGTCGGGGTCGGCCCAAAACCCCCCAACCCGATCGGGTTTCGGGTGGATGATACAGGCCCCGAAACCCATCCAAACTATTGTTCGGGTTTCGGGTGGATCGGTTCGGGTTTTGGGGTATAAAATACATTGTTGCCTGATGCGAGTTCTATGTTTGCATGCGAGAAGTTGTTGTTAAACAAAATCAAACACAAACACACACACCTCACACACACACACGTACATCACAATTAAACACACACACACAGCTTAAACACACACACACACAAACACAGCACACATACTCAGTTCATACACACACAACATACACTCACACTTCTCATACACAGTAACAAAAAAAAATCAAACATTTTTAAAAAACAAAATCGAGAACACATTTTTGTAACAATTAAAACCAATTACAAACACTTAAAAAATAGTCTTTTCAATTTATTTCAATATCTAAAATAGAAAATTAGAAACAGAAATTATAAATTATAAATTATAAATTATATATATATATTTACGATTTATTGAAAAAAAAATATTTTTTTAAAAATTTCGGGTTTCGGTCGGGTTCGGGTTTGGGAAAACCCAACCCAAACTGAATCGTAATACCTTGATCGGGTTTCGGGTTTCGGGAAAGTTCGGGTTTCGGTTAATCGGGTGGCTCAAGTTCGGGTACATCGGGTTTCAGGTCGGCCGGGTTTTGCTCACCCCTAGTTATGCTGAACCTCACCATCAGAACAACCACAGAGCTCCACCAGAGCAGAAACCAAAACAGAAGTATAATCCTCCAGCCCCTCAGAAAGTTGATGCTTCCCAACCCATCAACCAGAATGATGGACGATGTTTTAGATGTGGCAAACCCGGCCATTTCTCTGCAAATTGTAGTGGTAAACTGGTAAAAGACCAGGACTACTACAAGAACAAGAACAAGTACAAGTACAACTACAGAGAAAGAAGCTATGTTGCTGAGATGGAGAATTGGATCTCTGACTCGTCTTCTGATGACGAACCAGAGAAAGCCAATTTTTGCGGGGTTGCTGTAGATGATAAGAGTCTAGAAGAGGTAGCTGACTGGATGACTGGAGAGATGCCAAAGAGAACAACAGAGGAAGATTTGTCTCAGAATGTATATGCTCTTACCGTAACAGAGTCAAATGACAGAGCGCTGGAGACCACCAAACCCAGTGCCAAGGTATGTTCTACTTCCGAATCAAAATCTGACTCTGAATTGGAAATGCATGTGTCTTTACTAACAGAAGAATTTCAACTTTTAAAACAAAAGCTTTCAGAAGAAAATGAGTTAAGAAAGCTAGCTCAGAAGGATCTGTCCTTTTACAAGAGAGAGAAAACTCTCTTGGAACAGGAAAAGGAAGAGATAGCCAAATAAAAGTCTGAGCTAGAGATTTTACAAAAACAGAAGGAAAACTCTTTTTCTGGAAAGTGTAAGGAGTTTGAGGAAGTTTTAAAGCAAAAAACTGAAGAGGTCAAGAAATCTGAAAATGAGAGATTAAACTCTGTTGCTTTAAAAGATTATTTTCAAAGAGAAAGGGAGATTTTGCATCAATCCCTGTAGAAAAAGGAGATTTTAATCAAAAAGTACCAGGATGCACAATGGTGGTGTTTCAGTTTCTAAGGTTGCTTATGTTGAAGGTTTAAACCATAATCTTTTCAGCATAAGTCAACTTTGTGATCATGGGTTCGATGTCAGATTTAAGAAAAAGTATTGTTCTTTGTTACTTTTCGAGTCTGGTCAAGAGGTTTTAAGAGCCAACAAAAAAGGCAATCTGTACAAAATGAATTTTAATCCCAATCAAGGTTCTACAACAAAAAAAATCTGTTTAGTCTCTTTGAAAAAGGAAGATGCCTGGCTCTGGCATAGAAGGTTTGCCCATTTAAATTTCTCAAACCTTGACAAGCTCGTGAAGTTGAACTTAGTGAAAAGTCTGCCTTCTCTTAAATTTGACAAAGACCATCTCTGTTCTGCTTGTGAGTTAGGTAAGCTAAAGAGAGCTTCACACAGAACAAAGAGTGATCACAATTGCCCTAGACCTTTGCATATGCTTCATGTGGATCTTTGTGGTCCAATCTCTGTGCAAAGTCTGTCCGGCAAAAAGTATATTCTTGTTCTAATAGATGAATTTTCTAGATATACTTGGATTGAGTTCATCAGAGTAAAATTTGATGTCCCAGAAATTCTGATAAGTTTGTTGAGGAGAATACAGGTTCTGTTAGGTCTTAAAGTCCAAAAGTTGAGAAGTGATAATGGGACAGAATTTAAGAATGCCAGAATTGATGCCTACCTATCAGAAGAAGGAATCTCCCAGAACTTCTCAACAGAATGGTGTTGTGGAGAGAAAGAACAAAACTCTGGTAGAAGCCGCCAGAACTATGTTGGCTGGTTCTATTCTCCCATTCAACTTCTGGGCAGAGGCAGTCTCAACAGCCTGTTTTACCCAAAACAGAGCTGTAATTATGAAAAGATTCAATAAGACTCCCTATGAACTCATCAACGACCTAAGGCCGAATGTAAAATTCTTTCATGTTTTTGGCTTCAAATGCTACATCTTGAATGACAGAGATCAACTGGGCAAGTTCGAAAAGAAGGCTGACGAAGGAATCTTTATTGGTTATTCCTTAACCTCTAAAGCCTACAGAGTCTACAATACAAGAACCAGAGTCATTCAAGAGAGCATAAATGTGTCCTTTGATGAAAATACATCAAGCTCCTCTGATCACAAATCACCAGAGGGGACACAGACAAAAGAAAAGCCCAGTTCTTCAAGGTCAAGGGAAGAAGATATCAATCTTGTGTTCAACGATTTCTTTGATGATGATTATTCCTCTGACAACATCACCAGAGGCAATCAAACTCAGAACTCTGTTGAACAGAACCAAACAGGTACATCTCTTACAGGTCCTTCCAATTCTTCACCATCTACTTCTCTGTCCACAAGTGTTATTCAGAGAAATGAGGGACCACAATCAGAAATAAGAGAACTTGAACAAGAGCCATCATCACCCCTGATGACTCATATTGGGAGAAGTTCCCTGTTTGAAAGCTCACCCTCTCAGAGCCCTGTTGGTATATCACAGAGCAATGAGGCCACTCTCTAGAGCAGTGTGCCACAGAGCCCTGGTGCCAATCCTCAGAGCTCTGATTGTGACTTACATCTTTTCCCATCAGAAGCACAGACTCCACCTGTTGTCCATGCTCCAATGACCAGATGGACAAAGCATCACCCTCATCATCAGATTATAGGTAGATGGTGTAAAGACAAGATCGACAACAATCAATGAGGCTTTCTTTGTTAATTTTCTAAGTGTGATCGAGCCAAAAAAATATCTCTGAAGCCCTGGAAGACCCAAACTGGATCGAAGCCATGCAAGAGGAGCTTCTGGAGTTAGAAAGAAATAAAGTTTGGTCCTTGGTTCCACTTCCTGAAGGCAAAGCTGCTATTGGAACCAAGTGGGTGTTCAGAAATAAAAACGATGAAGATGGGATTATCATCAGAAACAAAGCTCGGCTGGTTGCAAAGGGATATTGCCAAGAAGAAGGTATTGATTATGACGAACCTTTTGCATCTGTGTCTAGGCTAGAAGCTATCATAATCTTCTTTAGCCTATGATGCCCATAAAGGTTTCAAAGCCTACCAAATGGATGTAAAATCTACCTTTCTGAATGGCAAACTCCAAGAAGAAGTCTATGTCCAGCAACCACCAGGTTTTGAAAGTCTAGAGTTTCCAGACCACGTATACAAGCTAGACAAAGCTCTGTATGGCCTTAAACAAGTTCCCAGAGCCTGGTATGAAACTCTGTCAAATTTTCTGTTGACTAATCACTTCGAGAAAGGTACTGTCGATACAACTCTATTCTTTAGAAGGTATAAGAATGACATCCTTCTGGTACAGATATATGTTGATGACATTATCTTTGGGTCTACAAGGCAGGAATACTATGGACATCCACTGGAGTTAAACTTGACTCTTATCCTAATAGTCAAACTGTGGATGTCAAGAAGTACAGAGGCATGATAGGGTCACTTATGTATTTAACTGCAAGCAGACCTGATATAATGTTTGCAACCTGTCTTTGTGCCAGATTTCAAGCAAATCCTAAAGAATCACATTTGTCTGCTGTCAAACGAATCTTTAAATATCTCAAAGGGACTCAATTTTTGGGTCTCTGGTATCCTCTTAATTTTGGTTTCGAGCTTATTGCATATACAGATTCAGATTATGGAGGATGCAGGAATGACAGAAATAGTACTTTTGGTAGCTGCCAATTGCTTGGAGATAAGCTAGTCAGCTGGAAATCCAAGAAGCAGAATTGCGTATCAACTTCTACAGCAGAAGCAGAATATGTCGCTGCTGCTAGTTGTTGTTCTCAAGTGATCTGGATGAAAACACAGCTCAAGGACTATGGCCTGGAGTACAACAAAGTCCCAATTCTGTGTGACTCCAAGAGTGCCATAGCAATTACAGCTAATCTAGTTCAGCACTCAAAGACAAAGCATATCGACATAAGGTACCATTTTATAAAGGATCATGTTGAAAAAGGGACGATTGAAATGTACTTTGTTTCAACCGACTTCCAACTTGCTGACTTGTTCACAAAAGCCCTTGATGAAAGGAGATTTAACTTCTTAATCAGCAAAGATGGGTATTCTGAACATGTCCTCCTAACTCAGTTTAAAATTCACCATAGCTTCTGATGATCATACCAGAGCTCTGTCAAAATAGTTGGGTAGGATAGTTCAACAGAGCCTCTGATGATTCTCACCAGAGCTCTGCAAGTATACTTTTTCAATATCTTCTCTTGTAAATTTCATATCTGTATATACTTAATTTTTCTCTTTATACAATTTTTTTATCCTTCAAAAGGCTGAAAAGAAAAATCTTTCAAATTAAGCTCACCATTTTAGGGGGAGCTTAAGAGGGAAATAAGCATGGTTTAAGGGGGAGCAAGTCTAATCAGTTTCAAATCTAAATGACTTTGCTATATGAAATTCAAAGGAAATCTTTTTGAGGAAGGGAAAACCTGGTCTGATGAAAACATCTTTTGATAATGTCAAAAACTTACCAGAACTCTGACATTTCACCAGAGCCTCTGTTGATGCTCACCAGGACTCTGTGAAATTTCTGAGTCGGTTCTGCTTTCGTTCTTTGACTACTTTCACATCAGATACAGGATTTTTAAATGATTTTTGGGTAAAGGTGAAACATCTTGGGTTACTTGAAAAGAATGAAAAAGGTCACTCAACAGAGGCAAAACTGTGCTGAATTCCACCAGAGCTCTGTCAGTTTTCTGCCACGTCATCAGAAGTGCTGTCATCAGAGATGCGGGTTATTTCTTAAGCGTCAACCACATGTTACGCACACATCTCTAACCGTGACGGTTTGATAGCCCAAAAATTGTTAGAACCAAATCTTACGTGGCATTCTCTGATTGAAAGACCAACCGTTAGCTATTTCCACGTTCCACTGTTGAGGTCGCTCCACTATCTGACACTCGAGTACCTATAGTACCTACAATGGTTATCCAGCCATACGTTTCTAGTATAAATACCCATTCCAATCGACCCATTTCATTTCTTACGCTTACTGAACATTCAAACCTTCTACCTTTCCCTCCTTTGTTCAAAAACCCTTTGAGTTCTTCAAAACCCTAAACCTGCAACAATGGCTGAACAAGCTCACTCCGCAGAATCGATCCGAATAGGAACCATAGATCAAATAGTAATCCTTCCATACGATTTTATAGATAACAATTATCATTTTGATGCCAATCCAGCCAACTATTTGCCCACTTATCATATTTTGTAGAGTTTTCTAGAAACTCTGAAATCTTCCGAGCCCTCACAATGTTCGATGATGACCTCCCAGAAATCTATGTCCAACAATGGTGGACTACTTGTCAGTTCATTCCTGAACAAAAAGGGATCATCGGAAATGTTGATTCTGGACGTCAGGGAGGAGGAGGCACTGTACGTATCCGTGACAAAACCCTAAGAAGAATCTTTGGGATGCAGACTAAAAGACAGTTTGGAATTCAAGGCGTATGAGAAACCCCCAAAGGTTGCTGTTCTTCTTGACATCATGAAGTTCTTAGGTTACAACCACACCCTGAACAAGATTGGTGAATTCAGAAGAGGCCATTTACCCCCAGTGTGGAATTTCATGTTTTCCACACTGAACAGAACCCTAACTTGTAAATCTGGTAGCCAAGACCAAGCCAGCACAGAGATTCTTCAGATTATGTGTGGCCTATACTTCAAAAGAAATTTCGGTTATGCCAACATTCTCTACAAAGACCTTCTTTCTGCTGTCAATACCAAGACTTCAACTCTAGCAAGAGGAGGGGAAGTGGGCATGCATAGAAATCTGAAAGCCATCAGATATCCTCGATTTATAAGTTTGGTCATCAGAGAAGCCTTCCCAATCTTGCAACTAAATCAACATGGAAGTCCAACCCCTGTTTGGGTAATGTCCAGATTCTCTCCAACAACTACAGGTGAGTATCCCATCATAAGAAGAGTCCCACGAACAATGCTTTCATTAATAGTCCCAACTCATATTTCTCTCCAAAACTATAATCCTGCTGCTCAACCTCAAGAACCTGAGGTGAGATCCCCAGCATACTTAGGTCCTGAGCCTTCTTTAGAGAGTATGAGTGAGGTAAGAGAAGAGGCAGAAGTAAACAGACCAGAGGTAAGAGTACCCGAAGTGGGGTCTTCCTCTACTATTAATGTGGAAGAGGAAGTAGTGGACAGAGCATCCCCTATGGAGGCTGTCCAAGAGGAAGAAAGGGAAGCTACAGAGAAGGTGGCAGAGAGTTCGCCCTCCTCTGGTAGTAGTGAGGAAGAGAGTGAAGAGAAGACTACAACTGAGTCTTCTACATCCCTAATAGCCGAGGGAAATGTGAGATTAGAAGAAGATGTTCAAATAATGAACACACATGTGAGATTCCGAAGCCCAACTCCCAGTACAACCACACAACCTATCCCTGGTGATCAAGACCAGAGGGATATTGAATCAGAGGTGCACACCTCGAACCCAAACCAACTTGAACCACCAGAGGCAACTCTTCACGCCTCTGGTATGCACGAAACCGGGGAATCTATTTTTGGTAATGATGGCCAATCGCCCCAGGCCATCCATAGGTCACTTACACACGCTGAAGCCTCTGTGGCTTGCATAGACTTGACACAAACTAGCCCTGAGATCTTTCGTATCTCGCGTAGGCTCTACCCAACTCAGGGGCAGTAGGATGACCTAGTAGCACAAGGGAAGACCTGTCTTGATCACAGGTGTGAATCCCAGTTTGACAGTTAACAATGTAAACAATAAGCAATAACAAGAACAATCGTGGATTTCAACTTGTCATCCCTCTCGTATTCATTCAACGTATCGTTCAGAGAATATTACAATTCAACGTAAAGGAACGGTTTCTAAACAATAAGCTCTAATGAATTTCTCTCCAATTGCTATCAATTGCTAACCTAAAACTAAAGGTTAACTAAACCTTATATACTTAGGCCTTAGCTAAATAAGGCCCAAGCCCATTAATCAAATAAGCCCAAATACCATAATAAAGGCTTTTATAATTAAATAATTAAACTAATTAAGCACTATATAATTATTTATATATCTTTCTAATATGTAGGACATTTATGGTCCTAACAATCTCCCCCTAAAGATATATAAATAAAAATCGGTCTTGAAACCTTCAGGTCTTGATCTTCTCTTCTTTTTGGATCAATGAAACACTTCGGCGTTGCTTGTCTTCATGTCTTTTACCGCTCCCCCTTGAATAAAGCTCTTAGTCTTCAAATCTTCAACTTTAAGAACTTGTAGAACCAGTATGCTCGATGGAGGAAATAATTTGAAGCGAACACCACTTGATAAGGAATGAGAAGAATTTGTCACTTGTATGCACTTTGAACTCTTTGGATCTCAGAACAGATCAAATAACAGAATTGTTACTCCCCATTGGCTTTTGCATGGGGACTTCTTTACTCCCCCTCGGCTTTTGCTAACTCCCCCTCAATTTGATATTCGGTGTATTTGAATCTGTACCTTTTCTCCCCCTCATGATGAGTAGGAGCATCCGGAGCATCATGCACGTTCAAAGACAATAGTGACGAGTAGCAAAGAATCCAGATCAAAAACATTAACTAACCAGAATGGGGTAATCAACTAAAACAGAAACACGTTAGTAACTATTATCACAACAATTTTAAAAAATTGTGTGGCCTATGTTCAGAGTTGGCAATGGGGTATCTCTGATAGGACTTCCAGTTATCACTGAAGTAAAAAATTACTTCTCAAACTGTTCCGACAATATCACGAAGATATGCAATTGGAATCACAGAGACTCGTGCATGTGAGAAAGAAATGAATTATATCAGTTAGGCTCAAATATTGATTTAACCTGGGACGCAAGTTAAAAATCAATTGTCACAGTGATTAGAATATGAAGTTCGGAGACCGGAGCTGATGTCTTCCTTTTTCAATATCTAAGACCTCCGAGTGAGGAATAGATAGAGTATGTGTTAAATCTCCGTGAATATTTGAAACAAGCATCTATTGTGAGATACTTTAGTGGCTAGGTGGGGTGACACGAGTTATCCACACTGGGTCCATGTCTGTTTCAATATTCATCTCCAAGGAGCGAGAATGAATAGATTGTGTGGTTACCCGGATAACTGACTCGGTTTGGTAAGGACCAATTAATTCTTTTAAGTCCTGTCACATCCTCACCATATTCTTTTCTCTCCAAACTCATCTATCATCTAGACCCCTCACTGTTGTCTATATGGGATGTGTTTCTTGGGTAGGTCCTTCCGGTTCTGGATAAACCATAGAAACGATGTTAATCCTAACACTCCTTTCATGCATCGAGTAAAGCATTTAAGTAAACAGTGAAATACGAGTTCTAAACTGAAATGTTTAGAAGTCAAAACTTTTAAGAACGAGTTCTGAACTGAATTATTCAGAAGTCATTGTTTGAAATACCATAATTTCAAGAAACAAAATCAAGCGCAAGACAGAATGACTCAGTAAGCACAGTATTTTGCAAGAAATGAGACAATGATCATAATGATTAATTGTGAGGAACAAGTCACAATTATTATATCAGATAAGAATTGAATCATTAATATGAAATGATGAACTATGAATACAAAGTGGAATTCAAAAACGAGTGTATTTCCATCGAAAAATCAACAAACATTTGAGACATGGAAATAACTAAATCAAGAAAGTTTTGGACATGGCAATCATGGAAGTTAAACTTAGATAATAACAAACGCAAGTAAGTTATTCAGAATGAATTGCCAGTGTCTTTGAATTCACTTAGAAGTTCACTTACCTTTCAAATGTAGCATAACCTTTGAATGTTCGTCATGTGATGCAAATAATAGGAATTAAACCGCACATGACATTCCTGCAAAATAGATTATAGGGATTTTGGTATCCATCTTTTGATGGATCCTTGTTGGTTAGATGCCCTATGAGGACCAGGGATACTATAAGTACCATACCAATACTTAGCATGGTCTTTATTCACAAAGTCACTTGTTCCACAATAAGAACAACACAGCTTTTGTGTAGATAAGCTGATCAGCTTATTAACAGAGTAAGCACGATCAGTTTTCACAAAAGGTTTAGCGTGGAAAGCTTTGTTGTTCTTGTCACTCTAAACAGGGACGGGTGACTTTGGAGTAGGAGAGGATCCTTTAACTCTCCAAACCATGTTTACTTTCTTGAAAGATTTATTATCTGATTTGTCAATGATAGGGTTATAAAACAGATTAGAGGTATGGATTCGATCTTTTGAAAAGCTATTTGATCTAATGCCGGTCTTTGAAGAAACCATTTTGTGGATAGAACTTGAAGCAGCATTCTTAGGAAAGCAAACTGAATTAACTGAATCACCGTAAAGAGACTGTTTAACAGTATCTGGACTAGCAAGATTGGGTGATTCAACATCAGAGTTTTTGGTTTCAAGTTCTTTGTCATTGTTAAACAACACATTTTTCTTTTCAAGCATTAGATCCAACTTCTTTTGGAGATCAAATTTTAGCCTCTTCTCTATCATAATGTCAGTTGACAAAACAGATAAATTCTTTGTGAGCTTAGAAATCTCAGTCTGAAAGATCTTTCCCTCGTTTGCAAAATCATCTTTCAAACGTTTTGCCCTAAAACCTTCAACTTTCTTCTTCTCAGACTCTTTGATTAGAACGTCTAATTCTTTCTCCAAATCGGATATTTTCAAAGAAAGTTCTCCATTCTTTTTAGTAAAATATTTGCGTTCAGTTTCAAACTTCTCTCTTTCTAAAATCAAAACTTTTTCAAAGTCTGAGATCTGTTTTGAAAGTTTTAAACACATAAGCTCAAGACTCTTCTTCTCTTCAAGAGATTTGGTTGAAAAACTAGATTGCTTTTGTATAAGCAATTGTCTTTCCTTTGCAAAACTTTCTTTCTCCTTTTCAAAAACCTTTTCAAAAGTAGTTAGTTTATTTTTAAGCTCAAGGTTTTCACAGTTCAGGAGTTTACCTTTCTCTTCTTCTTTAGCCAGCTTCTCAGAACTATTCCAGATTTGAGATTTCAGTTCCTTCAGTTCTTTGATGTACTTGTTGCACAAATCATCTGATCACTTGATATTCTATTCATGTAGTCCTGCTTGCTCTTTCTCAGTCTCCTTGATATCATCTTGTGATGATAAATCAGACAGCTTCTTTTTCAGCTTAGTGTTTTCAGACTCTAATGCTGTTGCGTTTTCTTCAGATTTAGCAAGCTTATCAGCACTTTCAGATATTTGCAGTTTCTGTTCCTTCAGTTGTTTGAAGTACTTTATGCACAATTCATCTGCTTGCTTGATATTCTTTTCATATAGTCTTTGAAAATTTAAACATTCCAGATTAAGGCAATACGTCGACATTGTTACCTGAAAAATGTATGATCGTTGATCGGTGTTATTTTGAAGAATCAAAAATGCGGAAGAAAATCAAAAATTAAATTTGAAAAACAAATCTAAAAATAAATTCGTTTCCAAAATTTAAAATTTTGATTATTATCGGAACGAACGAAATCAAACTTCGAGAATGAAACCTACAAGATAAACAAACCAAGTTAGATCAAGACGACAAAATGAATCACAAAAAATGATAAGCGTCGCGAATAAGATCAAATCGTCGCAAAAAGTCTCAAACTGTCACTAAAAAATTCTCAAGTTAACGGTAAAAGTTTCACAAAACGTCACAAATAATCGCAAACCGATCGTTAAAACATTGCAACTTACCATTAAAATTCTCAATCACGAGACATGCGGTAACTCGGGTACCGATCAGAACTTACCAACCAAAACTTACCAGGTGATTGAGTTTCTTGCACCAAAGAAAACTTACCTGATGGTATCCGGGTAAAGTTGAAGTTACCGGAAACAAAGAAATTTGACTTACCGGATAAATTAAGAGTGTACTTACCGGACGACAAATCAAACTTATCGGGAACTTATCCGGATGCGATACACTTACCGGATGCGAAGAAAATTGTGACTTACCGGATAAACAAAATTGAGACTTACCGGACGAAAATGGTTTACCGGGCACAACCTTACCAGATGAAAATTGAAGTGAACTTACCGGATAAAAAACCCAAGACTCTAACTCAACCAAAATTATGCAAAAGTGATTAATTAATAATGAATGTATGTATGCAGCGATGGATGAGAAAGAAAATATGCAAATGATGTATGTATGTATGTTATGTATGTGTGATAAGGATGGCTAAAAGAACATGCAAATATTTATGCTACGTGTCCTAAGAATGAAGAAAGAAATTCAGCAAAAAAAAAATTGGTCAACTAAAGTGTGATGAGGGAGGTTACCGGATGTACATAGATCACCCGAAAAGTAAAATCAATCGGTAACTTGGGGATACCAGGTAACCTTGTGTTTACCAAGTAACCTTGTGTTACCAGATACCCGGTAACATGATTTACCCGGTAACAAGTGAAAAAACAGAAACTTACCCGGTAACAGTATGATAATGTCGGTAACCACGGCTGTGGTTGCAATTGGGATCTGGGATCGATAGGGTTGCTTGATTTCACTCCTGTAGGGTTAGATTTTGACCAAAAACACAAAAACAAACATACCCAAATCGATTTCTAAGCAAAATATATCATATTTTTCATTAATCACCACAAAAATTTAAGAACACTATCAAAAACTCAAGAATTGATTTTTAACTTGAAAATTTAATACCTTTGAGAATCGATATAAACGCAGATAAACAGCAGATAAACGCGAGTACACAATCGAGATCTAACAAATGAATTATTAAATCAACAAAAGAACTTTGCAAACCCGATTGATGAACGATTTTCCCACAGAAAACTACAGTAATTCGAAAATAAAACAGATGCTTTCTGGACCTCAAACGATTAATCCCACCGTTCAGAATGTGGAACAGAATGTCGTGAAGCTACTGTCCAAATATCGTGACGATCCGACGGTTCAAACTCCGGGAATAGGCAAAACGGCTCGCTGCGTTTTCCAGAAAAATTCAATACGAATTTTTATGCTTTTTCTTGTTTTCGTTCGATTTCTTCTATTCTTCAAATCACCGATTCGGCTCTGATACCAATTGTTATGATCAACGCGCTTACCACTACGCCAAAAGCAATTGCTGGTGGAGAAGGCGCAACTTATTTCCATATAGTGTAGCAGCCAGCGCCACGTTTCGATTTAGGAAGATGCTGGTCAATGACCCAACAATAGACATGTTAGGATCCACGCGCTTACCACTACGCCAAAAGCAATTGCTGGTGGAGAAGGCGCAACTTATTTCCATATAGTGTAGCAGCCAGCGTCACGTTTCGATTTAGGAAGACGCTGGTCAATGACCCAACAATCCCCCCCCCCCCCCCCCGGGCATCTGCCAGCGCTAACGAGAGCTTCGCTAGAAGTCAATGGCTGCACAGCATGCCTTTGGCATTTTTTAAATGCACTCCATGGGATTCGAACCCGTGACCTGCTCTGATACCACATGTTAATCCCAGTTTGACAGTTAACAATGTAATCAATAAGCAATAACAAGAACAATCGTGGATTTCAACTTGTCATCCCTCTCGTACTCATTCAACGTATCGTTCAGAGAATATTACAATTCAAAGTGAATGAACGATTTCTAAACAATAAGCTCTAATCAATTTCTCTCCAATTGCTATCAATTGCTAACCTAAAACTAAAGGTTAACTAAACCTTATATACTTAGGCCTTAGCTAAACAAGGCCCAAGCCTATTAATCAAATAATCCCAAATACCATAATTAAGGCTTTTACAATTAAATAACTAAACTAATTAAGCACTATACAATTATTTATATATCTTTCTAATATGTAGGACATTTATGGTCCTAACAACAGGTCCTCTCAACACATCATATTTCCTTCTCCAGAACCTGAGCTGGAAGAGGAAACTCTGATCTGAACACCTGTAGATGTTTCCCCAGAAAAGGAACATCAAGGATTGGGTGGAAGTCCTCCAAGAGCCAACCTAAAAACAACTCTTGATGGAGGCACCTCTAAACTCAAGGCTGACTTGGATCCATCTGTTGGAACCAAGGTTACCACCGCTGATACTGTCACCAAAGCAGAGTTCAAAAGCTTCTGTGACAATATTAGCAACTCCTTGAATGAGTATAAACTTATCAATGCCACAAAAGAGGAGTTGATTCGCAAGGAGAATGCTTCTTTCAAAGAAGAGCTGTAACAGATTACAGCAAAATATGCAGAGACAACCCAGAAATACGCTGATGCTGAAAGGGCCAGAGCAGAGGAGACAACAAAGCTAACATCAATGCTCTCTTATATGAAAATAACCATGACAGAGAACCACACTGCGGCGATGAACAAAACCCTGCCAATACCTTCCGTTCTCCTCTCTGCCTCCAACATCAGATCCTTAACAAAGTTAATCAATACCTCTGTCAAGAATGCTATTAAAGAGGCCACAGCACCAGAGGCACCCGTACCGTTTCCCAACAATCAGCCTATCGACAGAGCGTACATGAGTGGGTTCAGCAAATCTGTCTTGAGCAGAATGATGACCATCTCTTCAAAATTTGTCATGAAAGCTCAAGCGACAGAGAAACATGTTCAAGCATCTCTTGATTCACAAAAGTTTAACTTCGACAATCAAGTAGATGAGGCCAGAGCTGCAGCGACAGATATGGAAGATGTTCTGAAAAAGGCAGTGACTGATTTCAAAGCTGCTATCTTCGAGACCATGTCAAATAAGAGAGCTGCAGACTGGATACCAGAGGGAGAACCTTCAAGTAAGAGAGCAAAGTTTGTTGCCCCGGACTCTCCCAAACGAACTATAGCAACCTCTGGCGGTGGTAATGATAATGATGATGATGATCAAAATGATGACACCCACAGAGATACCACGGGTCCTTCAGCTGCTCAAGAAGGAGAGTCCTCTGTGCAACAAAAGGGGGAGACATACAAAGGGAAATAGAAAGAGAAAGAACCAGAGGCAGAGAAAGAGAAAGAAACCCAAGGGGAGAAGGAGACAGAGGAAACTCCAACAGAATCTCTGGAAATGGTGGAATTCGACTACATGTTCAAAGACAGAGTTATCAGAACACCAGAAGAGTCGATTGCTCAACCACCAGAGATCATTATACTAGACACTCCTCCCCAATCTCCAAGGCATGAACCAGAGAGAACAGACCCAATCTATGTTGATGAACAAATAAACCAGAACCAACCCCAAGTCCAAACCCAAGCTGCACAAGAGCCCGAGCCAGAACATATTGACATTCTTATGGCTGAAACTCATGACGACCAGAACCCAATCCAAAACCCAGAACCAGAACAGAACCCAGAACCATCATCCCGACACACCGAGAACCCGTCCTTAGAAGAAATTTTTGCCTATCTCTATGCTGACAGAGATATAATCCCTATCAATGTCGTACCCATCAACCCATACCTTAATCCCATCAAGGCTGCTAAACTTACGGATGAAAGGCGAAGGTTTATCTCAACCAAATCTCATCTGAACAGAGCCATAAACTCATCCTTTACATTTAGTAGAATTCACATGATAGAAGCAAAGAAGTTTTCCCATGACAGAGTTCTGTACCATGTTTACACAGTGGAAACAGAAGTCAAGAAGTTCGAAACTTTCAACGACAACGACCTTGTTCTTCTGAATCCTTATGACTTAGTAACTCTTCATGGCTACTGTGAAAACCACATCGACAGATACAGAGGCACAGGAACTGCAATGAGAGAGATTCAGCACGTTATGCAAGAGCACGCCAACCTCAGAACGCAGATAGACTTCCAGATAGGCATAGAATTTGAAAGGGAGAAACTGGCGATTGCACCTCCAAATGAGAGTCTTGAGGGTTATGGCCACTACAGAACTGGAATCGTGATTGGAGATCCTCCAATCTTCATCTGCCGACAAAAGGGCACCAAGAAGGCCATCAGATCTGCTGAAACCCACAAGTACTCAAGTGAGTCGCTTCAGTATCTCAAGAACGTGATTCTGAATCTTCCAAGAGAAAAGTGCCCAGAAGAGCAACTGAGGCTCTACATCAACCAAATAAACCTCATGCTAGATTTCTGAGAGCAGATCAGAAGATTCGACAGAATTCTAAGAGGAAATTACTATTCTTAGTGTACTCTTTCTTTTACATTGTATTGTAACCATCCTTAAAAGAAAATTGCAAAGTTTCACAGAGGATAACTTTCTCTGTCTTCTGTTTAACATCTCTGTAATTTCCATTAATTGTATTTTCAATACTTAGGGGGAGATTGTTAGCCCCAAGTATCTCTTATGAAAAAGTATCGAAAATATTACAAGTCAGAAGACCACCAGAGATCATGCAGAAGACTTAGAAGAAAATCAACAAGAAGACCACCAGAGTTTGACATAGCTCTGGCAGAACCATCAGAGCTCGACAGAGCTCTGGCAGAAGACTTCTTCTATTCCACCTAAAGAACTGTTCACATCAGAAGACCATCAGAGTTCTGGCGTAAGAGCTCTGGTGAATGAAGACCTCTGTGAAGCCTAAGTCTCGTAGAAATCTTTAAGTGTTAGACACGTGTCTGTACTTTCCATGTAAGCCCTAAAAGGACGGAGACACACTTTCCACATGTCATTCCAAGATTAGATAGTACACTGTCTTCACTTTATCAGGCTATAAAAGGAGTGGTAGTGGAACACACAATTGTAAGCTTTTGGAAGAATTGTTTTCCACACTTGTAAAAACACATACTGCAACATTCCATAGCACTACCACTGTACGATATTGTTTCCTGAGAGATTTCAGAATACACACACTTGAATATGTTCTTGGTGTTATTCAAATATCAATATACGAGCAGCTTATTTACTTGATCTTGTTATCATTTACTGTTCACCATTGATACTCTCACTGTTACATTATTGTTTACACAATCACTCACATTTAATAGCTTTATATAATGCTTCCGCTATCTGTTTTATGCTGTTTATGTGATACAACGTGAATCTGGGAACCTACATATGATGACAAAGCAACATAAGAAAATTGCTAAGTATAAAAATATAAGGATAAATAGGACTCATAGTTATGTGTCCCATTTACTGTGTTCAGAGATATTTTCTAGTACTTATGAAGTAAAGTACATTCACTGAAAAACTTTCATGAACTCTTAACAAGTTTACAAAAGGAAGTTGAAAGTTACAAGTATAAGTGAAAGAAAAATTACAAGTACTAAAAGAAATACTGATAATTACAAAAATTACAAGAAGGGAATCTATCAGCTATTCTGGTTCATCCTAAAAAAGCATTTCGTCATATGAATCTTCTTCAGTGATCATCCAGTCAGGTACTTTCTACCCCTGTTGTTTTATAAGCTTTGTTTCCTTAAGTACATGGGCTTTGAGAAAGATACCTGGTCTTGATTGGTTGCGCCAGTGGACTAGATCTCTGAGTTGTTCAATTGAGCAGATAGGGATCTCTGAATTTCATTGAAAGCGCAGGATACCATTCCAATCAGGGAAGATGATTCCGTAGGGTTCACCTATCACTTTCCCAGGTTTGAAGGGACCTCCTGGTGGCAGCGATAAGTCGAGAGCTGATAAGTCTGGTGGTGGTCCAAGCACTACTTCCCGTGAGAATTCGATACCTGTTTCATTTCAGGGGGGCAGGTTCACTAGAGGTCGATCGTCGATTTTGTTTTTTCTTCATTGACCTTTGGTTTTGAAGAAGAGCTGGAGGAGGAGGTAAATCCATTCTCGCTGAGACCTTGTTGATTTGAAAATTCAAGAACTTCTCCACATAGGATTTTTACTTGGATTTGGACTTCTGTATATCATTTCTGATCTCTAGCCATTCATCAAAACCAAAGAGTGTTAGCTTAGACATGTACATTGTTTACGATGAGTTGTTTTCTCTGAAGACTTGGAGTGTCACCAACATTGTTTTCTTCTTGCTCGAACCCGTTATAGTTACAGCAGTGATTCTGCTCGGATGGTATCTGTGGTCGATCTTTTCTCTGCTTCTCAACCTCTTTCAGCAGTTGTTCTTGAACTCTGATCGGATTTCTTTTCAGCTTCTTAAGGGCAAGTTTAGCATCCTTTCGGCAGGCAGCATATAATTCCTCATCTCTGATAGACTCTTCGCGTTTTTCCGGAGTCAGGAATTCGAGGCCTGGTTGAGAATGGATCTTGAGCCGTTGGCTTTCTAACTGATGAAGCATTGCTGATCTTCTTTTTTGAATTTCATCCTCAGGCCTTTGAATTAGTCTTGAGGGTATTTTTGGGTGACTCAGCAATTTTTCTTCCTCTTCTTGTTCATCCGTCTCTAACACAGAGACTGGGATTATTGGAGTGTCTTCAGTGATGGTTGCTAGCATTATTTGGTGTTGATGTTGAACTTCAGCTCGTCCCTCAAACAGGGGAGAGAACTAGCTGAATGAAAGTAAAAGTGAGTTAAGTTTGGGAAGAAAGAGACAGATAAAAAGTAAGTGTATAATAGGGGTCGAAGATGTGTATGGGTAGAAGCAGAGTATGGAATAATGGAGAGGCATATCTGAGAAGGTTGCTCCCCCTCAGATGCAAAGCAAATCTTCAGGTTTCCCTTGGCAGCGATCCCCTTCTGCATGCCATGGGAAGATTTCTTTGTCGGGGTCTTCTCAGTCCTCTCCCCTGCTTCATTGATAGAGACTCCTTTGAGAGGAGGAACACTGATGGGAGCAGGCTTGAACCATAGCACTGACTCGTCATCTTCATCATCATCATTATCGGCGTTCCAGGAGTCCTTGTTGGAGACATCAATTTCCAACTCTTTTTCCTCCTTTTCTTCTTCATCCTCTTCTTCAGAGGGAATATTGACAGTTTTGTCATAGTAGAAGAAGATGGAGGGGTTTGAGTTTCTCTATTTAATTCCTCCCCCTCATCATGAGGGATGTCTTCTTCTTCGGCCTTCTCCCCCTCTTTGTCATCATCAATGGAGGAGGGTTCAGTGGAGTATCTGCAGCTTCAGCAGTTACCGCTGCAGATGTTGAAGGAGCATTCTCAAGTGTTTCCACCCTGGATTCGAGGCTAAGGATCGCTTCAGTGGCTTTTAAGATGAAGTTAGCGACCATCCCCAACTTGGAGCGACCATTGTCTGTGAAGGATGGAACAGGTGCAGCCACTGGTCCCTCAACTTGCTCAAGATGTCAGCAAGTAAGGTATTATTCTTGTCGACCTTAGAGCTCAAGTCGATGACAGAATTGGGGAGTGAGCCGACGATGTTGCTCAGTGATTGCAGCGAGGAAGTATTAGCAGCAACATTCGTCTTCAGCTTTGGAACCTCCTCCGTTAAGGCTGATAGCTGAAAATTATCAGCTTTGGAGGAGAGGTGGTGGAGAGTTCTTTCAGTGACGTGTCGGCAGCGTCCACGCGATCGCTGACCTTCTTGATGGAGGTATTAATGGTCTCCAAATTAGGACCTGTAAGAGAAAAGGAAGATTGAGCAATGGGATGCTCAGGTTGAGATATTTTAGAAGAAATGGGTAGGGATTTGGGAGTACCTGATGGTGCGGAGAAGACGTCAAAATGACTACTTCCCTCATAAAATTCCATGTCTCACTCGAGAGGAGTCTGGGATGTGGATATTTGCTGAGAGCCCTTGAGAGAGAGACCATCAGGTCCTACAACATTGGTGCGCATGAGTTCTTGCAACAGAGTTTCGCGTGTGTCAGCGAGCGTAGTTGTTGGTGCAGTTGTGGTGACCATGGAAACAGAGAGAGAAGTGAAGTTGGTGAAGATGGTCGTGCTTGGTGGCGGGGTGGCGCTGGTGGTGCCAAAAACTACCTTATCAGTGCTTTGAGGCACTGAGAGTAGTGGGGAAGTTACCGGCATAGAATCAGCGATGCTAGTGATCGTTGAAGCAGTAGTCTCGGTAGCAGAACTGGTGGAGCGTACCATGAATGTTTCTAGGGTCGCTTGTGAAGAGGCGATCTCTGATGATGTTGTTATCGATTGCCGCGTGGTTTTCTCTTTAGTAACTCTCTTGATCTTTTTAGAGTGACCAAGAGGGGCTTCAGAGGGTTTCCTCTTTGAAGAGGTAGGTTTTGCAGCTTGGGAAGCCACGGGGGGTTGACCCGTAGGCATCGCTGCATAAAGCAAATAAGGAGAAGAGGAAAGGCGGCGTTTAAGTACAGAAAGACTAACCTCATTATCAACCCACTCCACCTCGAGGATACGGACCTCGAGCTTTGGGAGTTGATAGTCACCCTCGATCGGGGTAGAGCTGCTTGAGAAAGAACTGTAGGAGAGCTGAGACAAAGCGGACATAAGGGACTTTGACTTCCATGCCTGATTTCTCGATCTTGGTCATCAGGTTGTCAAATATCATCCTGGCATAATCGATGTTCTTGCCAGTGATGATGCTATAGGGCATCTGCCGTTAGAATCAGTTAGCCTGGTCATGCGATCCGATTTTGCCACTCATGGCTTGAATGATGTGGGTGAATATGTAATTCAGTTCATAGGGTATCTTGACCTTCAGGACTTTGGTGAGCTTTTTATCCAGGGCATTGGATCTAGGCTTTGTCTCCCATTCATATTCCATGTGATCCAGGAATTTTATCAGTTCTTCATCGGTAGGGGGTTCAGCGAAGGGCCTGGTAGTGGGTAAGTGGAGTGTTGAGCGAATACCGTTAGCAGTGATGCTACCTTCACCATACTTAGTCTGGAAGGAAATTACAATAACACTTTTTCTAGACTGAAGAGTCTTCTCAGCACGTTCTGCGGTGTACCAGAACTGCTGTAGCAGGTTTTTTGGGCAGGAGGAGCGACGGTCAGCGCGTAGAGTATGGGAGAGTTCCTTAGCAGCGTAACAACATCCTCCAAGAGCAAGCATGATTTCTTATCATGGAATATAAGCAACGCCAACTGATTCTTTCCAAAGAATTGGATAGTTGAGAGGTCGAACTTGACGTTCTTGGATTTCACTAAGGTTGATGCTTGTGAGGCCGTTTCTGGAAATATTAGAAGAACAAAAGAAAAAGAAGAAGGAAAGTTTCTTAGTATGGAATGTTTTTAGAGAAGGTCCATAAATAAGAAAGTGGGTTTTTACCAGTTTCCTTTTAAGGAAAGAAACTTGTAAAATGGGTTTTCCAGTTTTATTAAGGATGAAAAAAGTAGAAAAGTATGTTTTATCAGTTTCTTTTTTGGGAAAGTAATCTGGAAACAAGCATTGAAGATGATAGAGAAAGTTTAAAAACAGTTTAAAACCTTAAAACCCTTTTTAGTGTTTTTGAAAGACAATCATGAAAGAGAATGATTTGTAGAAAAAAGAAAAAGTTTTTGATCTTTGTTAGAAAAAATATAAGATCAAAAGAAGTTTTGTTTGTTCATAATGTGCACTAGTTTAAGAATAAGAACCTGTAGTCTTGAAGGTTTTGATGATCGAGTTCTTAAGTTCTTAATTCGTTTGAATGCCTTGAATGTTCTTGCCTTTAGAGAGGGTTTGTGCACGTAAAGAGAAAAAATATAAACAAGGGTTGTTTATACTGGAAGGAAAGAGGAGATAGAAAATTGATGAGCGGGAAAAATACCCATCATGACATGGACACGTCCCACGAAAATGATTGGTCAAGAAGTGTAACGGACGAACGTGTCAGACAAAAATGCATGCCAATGGTTATCATCTAGGATGACGTCACACAAAAATGTGTCTTTTCGTTTTTTAAAAGAGATCCCTGATAATAAAAATTATCAGGAATGGATTTTGTTTTTCAAAAAATCACTGATGAGAAATATTAGTGATGAGTTTTTGTTTTTCAAAAGGATCACTGAAGGAAAAACGTCAGTGATAGATTTTATTTTTGAAAGACATCTCGCTGAAGGGAACTTCACTGAGTTAGGATAGAGAACATACCTGAATATCAAAGATCATTTACTCAGAGATTAGGAGATTAATATCAGATATAGAACCTTATTGTTTACATAATGCTTGACCGCCGAAGAGTTATTCTTCAAGGTTCACCATTCCAAGCTCGTTGATGAGAAAGTTGAATCTTGTTTCATCAAGAGGTTTGGTAAGAAGATCAGCTAACTGATAGTCAGTGGGAATAAAATGAAGTTCTATGTCTCCATTCATCACATGGTCTCTGATAAAATGATATTTGATTTCATTGTATTTAGTCTTTGAATGTAGCACTGGGTTGTTTGCTATAGCGATAGCACTAGTACTATTGCAATAGATAGGAATCTTGGATAGCTAAAGATCATAGTCTATGAGCTGCTTTCTCATCCATAAGACATGAGCACAACAACTACCAGCGGCTACATACTCAGCTTCAGCGGTTGAGGTGGACACTGAGTTTTGCTTTTTACTTGTCCAACTCACCAGCTTTCCACCCAGAAGTTGACAACCTCCTGTGGTGCTCTTTCTATCCAGATTGCAACCTGCAAAATCACTATCTAAATAGGCAATTAGATTGAACCCTGAGTCCTTACGAAACCAAAGACCTAGGTTGGGTGTACCCTTCAGATATCGTAAAATTCGCTTTACAGCGATCAGAAGTGATTCCTTGGGTTCAGATTGATATCATGCACAAAGATAAGTAGAATACATGATATCAGGTTGACTCGCTGTTAAATTCAAAAGAGAGCCGATCATTCCTCTATAGGCAGTTAGATTAACAGGTTTTCTATTTAAATCCTTGTTAAGTGTCAACGGAGGTGCCATAGAAGTCTTCATAGCTGAACTTTGAGTAAGACCAAACTTTTTCAACATGTCTTTAACGTACTTACCTTGGTGAATAAAAGTACCTTTATCACTCTGCTTGATCTGAAGCCCAAGGTAGTATGTTAGTTCACCCATCATACTCATCTTATATTATTTCTTCATTCGTTCAGCGAGTCGAGTACACATAGATGCGTTAGTAGAACCAAATATAATCTCATCGACATAGTCTTTATCACATAGCTGACTGATGCTAAGAAGATTGTGCTTCAGTCCTTCTCCATAAGCGACTTTTCTGAAGGTAGTTGTACCATTTGAGAGTACACCAAACCCTCTGGTATAGCCTTTTCCATTTCCACCAAAGGTCACAGAGTGACCTTTCTCTTCCTTGTATTCAGAGAGCGGGTTCTTTTCTCCAATCATGTGTCGAGAGCATCCACTATCAAGATACCAGATACCCTTCGAGACCTGCAATCATAAAGAAGATTAAGTTTGAATTGGTACCCACTTTACAATGGGTCCACAATTGTCAGTGGAAGAGGAAATGGAAGGATCAGCGACCTTCACATTATCTGTTGATTCAGCGCTAGTGGTAACCTTCACTTTGGTTAATTTTTTAACCTTAGTGGTATTCTTCACCTTGGCCTGTTTTTCACTTGGGGTGATCTTTTTGCCTTAGAGGCAGTCATCTTCACCTTAGCTGATTTCTCAGCTTTGGTGGTTGTGGAGCACTTACTAGCAATATGATCAGTAAGTCAACCGTGATAGCATTTCCTATAGTTGAAAGTAGCTTTAGGACCATTGGCATAAGTATTTGAAACCTTTATTTGAGAAGGGATGTACCAAGAATGCCTTTGGCATCAGATATCGGAGGAACCTTAGGTTTTTCAGATTTCTTAGCTTTTACATCAACCTTTATTCTTGGAGTTGATAGTTGAACATGTTCAGGGATCCTGGCTTTTGAAATGGAAGGTTGATTAGTTGAAGGTTTAGTCTTCTTCAGCTTTGGCACTTTGGTACTCTTTTGAGGATTTTGTAAAACAGTTTTTTTTTGTCCTTGAGTTTGGGACTCATAGGAGATTTTTCCTCAGGGATAGGAATAGTAGAAGAGGAGCACTACTTGGTTCTTCTTTGTCAGCCCAAAAACCAAGACCACTTATGTCATGGGCAGGGATCTGAGCACCGATTATCTCAGTGATCTTTGCTGAGGATTTACACCATCCTTCAACAGTAGCTTTTTCAGCTTTCAGTTCAGTGATAGCTTGTTTGCGTTCAATGCTGATTAGTTGATTTACATAAACATGGTCTTTTAAATTGTCTTCTATATTAGATAGTTCTTGGATCTTTAAATGAAATTTCTTAAGTTGTTCGGTTAAATCTAGATTTTGTTGTTCAGGTTGTATTTTGCCATTCAGGGCATCATATAAATCAACTGTCAGTGAATCGATAGCACGAAGTCTATCAGCATCAATGAGAGCTGAGTTAGAAGAGGTTGATACCTGAGAAATGGAAGATGTAGAGGGAACATCAGAGGGTTCTTCTTTCACTTCTTGGATTCCGGCCATTAGAAAGAGATTGGCCTCATCTTCTTCATCATAATCTGATTCGTCATCTGATTCAACCCAATCGTGTTCTTCTGTGATTAGACCTTTACCTTTCTTTTTGTGGTTTTTCAACTTCAAATATTTTTCTTTCAGCTTAAGTTATTTGGCATCTATGGATTTGAAGGTTGAAGAACTGTTGAATGATGAAGAAGGTTTGAAAACTTTATTTGACCTGCATTCACTTGCAAAGTGTCCTTTTCTTTCACAGTTATAGCAAGTAGCAGTAGCCTTATCAATGGGAGTTGATTTTGGCTTGTCAGTAATAGCAAGAGGTTTATTCCTTCTGAAGTTACTCTTTCTTGCAAATCTCCTAAAGGAGTTTGTCAAGAGTGCCAGTGATTCATCAAGTTCTGATGGATCAGTTTTTGATGAATCATCAGAGTTTGATTCTATCTCAGTGATTGTGACAGAGGATCGCTGAGAGGGCATCATCTCTGAGGAGAGTAAAGCAACATGTGTGCTTTTTGAATCTTTTACAATATTCTTCTTAAGCTGACATGATTGCTCATGATTGAGCAAAATGCCATAAAGAGTGCTTAAGGATATATCTTTCCGATCCTTTGAGAGTTTAAGACACATGGTATAACTGTCCCAACTTTCATGAAGACAATCCAAGAAGTTTGTTACGGTCTCAGAATTAGAGTAGGTCCTACCAACAGTTCTTAAATCAATTAATAAGCAGTTAAACCGTTGGTGTACCATAGATAAAGTTTCATTCTTACCATAAATGAAGCTTTCGTATTACCTTACCAGATTTATCTTTCTGGATTCTTGTACTTCAGATGTACTTTCATATTAAACACAGATTGTGTCCCCCATGGCTTTGGAAGTTTTGAGGTTCATAACGGAATCATAAACCTCATCAGGTAGAGCCATAGATATTATTGATCTGGCTTTGGTATTGATAGGCGGGTTTCACCCCCCCCCCCCTAAATCTAACCGCAAGTGTACGGTGTCGAATCAAGTAATAACGTACGGTAAGTACGAGTATCGAATCCACGGGAACTAGGAACTAAGTATCACAATTACTACAATCGCTATTAACTGAGCTGTCGACTTGAGAGATGGTTGGCTATTGCTAAACTACTTAATTGCAGAAAGTAAATTACAACTCAAACACAAACGAACCAAATAACGACTTAGGAAACTTCGATAGAGAGAAAGTTGGGGGTTAGAAATCCTAAGGTTTTCCACATGCAAACGCTTGACTCAAAACAATTACCAATTTATCCATTTAATGATTCCCAAATCTTTTAAGATCACCGTTGTTCTCTTTCAAGCAACAACGGATTTTATTTTGAAAAGGACAAGTTAAATCTCTCGACCTCAACTTATGGATTCCAAAACACATTAAGCACCAAATTTATATTAAACGGCTAGATTTCATCTCTCGATTTCAACCTAATGGTTCAATTGGGACTAAGACTTATTCGATATATCTCTATCACCGATTTATCGTCTTAGGCATGCAATTCCTAGTTCTTTTTAACAGTTAATTCTCTCGAACTCAACTGAAAATAATAAATCAATTGAAAGCTAGCTAGACTCTCAAAGGCATTAAACACAAAATCACATGCTTCATTAATAACGAAAAAACTGATAAAATATCAAGTCAATTGTTTACGTGCTTAATAACCGAATTCATTCCAACCCCCAACACGAACCTGGTTAGTTCATGTCGGTGGTGGATTCAAACACAAAAGAAAAGATAATGGAAGTGTATGTAAACATGATTTAGCGTAATAGATGAAATCGTGAAAGGTAAGATGATGAACTCCCTTCTCTCGTGCTCGTCTCTACTTCGCGTGTTGAACGTCTCCTTGATCGGCTCTCGATCGTGACCTTGAAAGCTCCGAAAAGTCTCCAGAAATCGCCCCAAAATCGCCCCTGGCCGTCGTGTGAAAGTTGCGTATCGAATGAATGACCTAAAACCCGATTAATAAAGCTGATTTTCGACAAACAGTGGCTTACGCGGTTTGCCACGCGACTTGCAAGGCGCGTGGTAAGTCGCGCGTGTCTTTTTGGCTGCATGGGTCGATTTCTGGTTCGCGGATCGGGTCCTGGTTCGGTCGTGGGTCTTGGGCTTTGCTTTTGGGCTTCTGTTAGGTTTCGTTTGGACTCGTTTTGGGCTCTTTTTAGCTTCTTTTCTCGATGATTGCCGCCTTTTAGATAACCTGCATAAATCACTCGATAAACCGTAAAATACCCGCCTTTTTACTTGAATACAAGCCAATCTCATTGGTTTGAGAACTGAAAATAACGCCAAAAATTGGCGTTATCAACAACCCCAAACCGAGCGTTGCTTGTCCCCAAGCAAATGAGCGATAAAAACAGAATAAAAGCATATATTTGTGAAATAATAACTGCACAATTCCCAATCGGTACCGAGTGATGCATCGGTGATTTCCCATACCCGTGAATGTCTATCTCACTCTCACCTCATTCTTATTTCGTCCGATCTATGACTTTCCATTGGGAGTTGAACTCGTGACCATTCCGATTACATTAGGGTTAGACTAAGTCCAAACATACTAGGAAAAACATTTCGCCTCGACCCTACCTCACGGGTTACTCTCTTTGCACTCGAACCTAGGTTATCGCTCATGTTGTCATGTTATGGAGGTTATGTACAAGAATACGCAATAATTTCATGACAACTAACATGAAAGACGCACAAGTGTCCAAAAGATTGATCTCAGAAGGAATAAAGTAGCAAGACAGGGACTATCGATAAAGGTGGTCGTATACCGTAATCACATCTTCCAAAAGATCATCCAGGTCTTTACAAGGGTTGTAATGGGGCTAAGGTTAAGGCTATGAAACGAAGGGTAAAATGGTTCAAAGATCCTTGGCGTGTCAGTCATTGGCAGTTCCTAACTTCTCTACTTCAGCCTCTATCATTTGGCCCTCTTTGTCACTATTGGAGTCGCTTTGACTCTCTTATTCAGCTGCTATACATACTATCTGACTAACTGTATTTATTTATTTTATTTTATTTTTTATTTTTTTTCAGTTGGGACTTCATTGGTCCTCTTTATTTCTTGGGTTACATTGACCCATTTTATTCTCATGACTGGCCTGTTCTCTTCTCTTCTGCTCTATCTCTCGTAGTTCATTACCGCCTCTAATTGACACACTTTCGGATAAGGGTTGGCTAAGGATTTTGGCTAAAGGTTTAATGGTGGGTTTAGAAAGAATTAAGGTGCGTGTTTGGCTGCAAAGGGGGTTATGGATACACACAGAAGGGTAAAAGGTAATGATAGCTAAAACGGGTTAAAACAAAACACACAATGCCTGGAATCATATCTTAAGGTCCACACGATATGGTCTACTATACCCTTACCCAATATCCCGAGGTTCGTCTTTGCTACTCAATGCAATAATGTAGCGAGATCATTCTACATTCACGACAAGGAATTCAAAAAAGTGTATAAGAATTAGGTGTATGAATCCCTCAAAATGAAAAATGTCTTTTAGGCTCAAAACTCACTATCGGGTGGTCTCCACTAATGTCCCTAGTCATGTCCTTTCCCGGTCCTTCCCTAACGGTCACGTCACTATCACAAGATTCTTCCCACAATGGTTGGTCTCAATCATTCAAAACAAAAAATTTAGCTATTATGATCTAGACACTCAGAAGTGCAGGAAATCTACGTGCATAACTTGGGCCCGATTGGGCAACCCCAAACCTTACCCACACATTGTCCCCAATGAGCAAGTAAAGTCGTAGGTGATGCGACTCGAATCATTGTGCAGTTATTATAGGTATAAAAAGGATGGGCAAGGCATTACATAGGAAGCAAAAGAAAACCCAAAATTTCTAAAATGGGCACCCCAAACCTAGGTCGTGGCCTAGGTTTGCCAATAAAAGCCAACCCCAAACCTCGGTAAAACCGAGGTTTGCACAGGGTCAAAAAATTTGAGTATGTAGATGTGAAAGATGAGGCACCCCAAACCTAAGTGAAACTTAGGTTTGGTGCATCTCGTGTAACTAAGAATAGAATAGAACATCGTACACCACTCGTTTAGCAGAAAAATTTATAACATAGCTGTTTTGTCCGGCCGGAGGAGATTCTTCTCAAAAGATTTGAGCACTTAGAGGAGACAGAGAGAGAATGGAAAACCAAAACACTCAAAGCAAAAGACAAAAGATAAAAAACAAGAAAAGGAAACACACAAAGCAAAAAAGGAATAAAGATTGCACGAACAACGAACGAGACACAACAGGGGGCTCCCGCGGTTTTGGCCACGGGATGTAAGTCGCGGGATAAGCCGCGTATGTCCCTGTTTCAGGAAACCAAGAGGGTGCCCCGCGGCTTGCTGCGCGGTATGCAAACCGCGTGGCAAGTCGCGTATGTCTCTATTCGTTTTTCGCTTTTTCGATTTTTTTCAATTTTTATGGTTTTCTTCGGAAATAAAAGCACACTCAAACAGAAGTAAAAACTAAGCACGCAAATAAATAGGAAATCAAACCTTGGTGGGTTGCCTCCCACTCAGCGTCGTATTTAAAGTCGTGGCACGACTGTGTTTGTCTTTCAGCTTGGCTCGGTATCCGCGGGGTCTAATCGCCCACACTTGCGATTCTTCGCGGATTCTTCTATCTTCGGTCTTCCATGATCAGCTTCGGATCCTTCTTCTCTTCCAACTCGCACTTTCTCAAACATTTTGAACATCACCTTCTCGCCGCTAACTCTGAAGGTCACCTATCCTTCCTCCACATCAATCAGTGCTCGGCTCGTGGCCAGGAATGATCATCCCAAAATTAACGGGACCTCTTCATCTTCGTCTATATCGATCACCATGAAGTCGACAGGAAAGTAGAACTTGCCAACCTTTAAGAGCACGTCTTCTACGAGTCCCTACGGATATCTGATTGATCGATCGGCGAGCTTTAGCGTCATGTACGTTGGCTGCACTTCACCCAGTCCGAGTTTCCTGAAAACAGAAAGAGGCATCAGGTTAATACTTGTCCCTAAATCACATAAAACTTTATTAAAGGTAAACTCCCCAATCTGAATAGGGATCGAAAAACTCCCTGGATCTTTAAGCTTCGGGGGAAGCTTATTTTGGAAAATCGCGCTGCACTCTTCAGTGAGTGCAACGGTGGCCTGGTGATCAAGTGCCCTTTTCTTTGACAGGATCTCTTTCATGAACTTCATGTAGGAGGGCATTTGTGCTAACGCATCTGCAAAAGGGATGTTAATGGTTAACTTTTTAAAAACATCAATAAATTTCGAAAAATTAACATCATCCTTCTTATTTCTCAGTCTGTTCGGATATGGCATGCTCGGTACTGCCGGCTTGGTCGGTGGTGTCACTTCTTTCTCCTTCGGCTTCTTGCTCTCTTCAACCACGACCTCTTCTTCAGTCTCTAGCTCAGTCATGTCTATGATCTCGACCTCTTTCTCCTTTGGATCGGTCTCTCTTGTCGGCTCCCCATTCAGCTCCTTGCCATTTCTCGGATAAATGGTGTTGCAATGTTCCCATTTAGTCTTTTTGGGTTGACTTGGGAAAGTACCGGGAGGTCGGTTTTGTAGGGCCTCGGAAATCTGCCCCACTTGCCTCTCTAAGATCTTGATGGAGGCTGTGTTTTGTTCGGTTGCGGCTTTGACTGTACTCACCGTGCTCGCTAATCCCTCAACCGTGCTTTCCATCTTCGTCATGAACTTCATCATCATGTCCTCTAGCCCCGACTTCTTCTCTCCGGATGGTCCTTCGTTCCTTTGGTTGAAACCTGGAGGACGGTAAGCATTGTTAGTATGAGAAGAATTAAAAGAGTTAGACGAATTACCTGGTTGTTGTTGAGGTTGACCCCATGAAAGATTAGGGTGCTTTTTCCACCCCTCATTGTAGGTGTTCGAGAAAGGATCGTTCCTCGACTGGTTCCGGTTTTGCACAAACTCAACCTGATCAGGTTCTCCCAGATTACCTCTATTCAGATGATTCGTGATAAAGGCTAGTTGAGCTTTCAGTTCATTCAACTCATTACTTTCTTGCACACTTGCCACCCGTCTCACGGCTGATCTCGGGGTGGAAAAACCATGCTCCGCCAAATTCTCGATCAGTTCGCACGCTTCTTCATAGGACTTATCCATTAGTGCCCCACCCGCTGCAGCAGTGATGTCATTTTTAAACTGCGGGTGAAGGCCACTAAAGAAGGTCTGGATGATGACCCAACCTTGTAGCCCGTGATGAGGACACTTCTTGATCATGTCCTTGTAGCGCTCCCAAGCCTCATATAGCATTTCTTGATCCCATTGTGCGAAATGGGTGATCCCGGCCATTAGTTGGGCGGTCCGACTCGGAGGAAAGAATTTCTGAAGGAACGTTGCCTTCAGTTGTGCCCATGTAGTAACTGAATCCGGCTGGATACTCTCGGTTCATGTCTCGGCTCGGCCCTTGAGTGAAAATCCAAACAATCTCAGCTTGATCGCGTCCTCGTTCATGCCATTAATCTTGAACGTATTGCATATTCGTTCAAATGCCCGAAGGTGTGCATGAGGATCTTTTGTCGGCGTCCCTCCGTATTGGTTTTGCTGTACCATCACGATGGTACTCGGCTTAAGCTCAAAGTAGTTCGCCCCGGTTGCGGGCGCTTGAATACCTATGCGTGCTGCCGCCACATTCGGATCGGCAAACGACCGCATAGGAATTCTTTCTGGAGGTGGTGGTGGATTATTACGCGGTGGATCATTGCGTTGAGGTCCTTCGTCGTCGGACATCTCGAATTTCAGATTTCTTTTAGCTTTCGCTTCTTTACGTAGACGACGGATGGTTCGTTCAATCTCCGGATCAAATTTCTCGAGCTCTTCCCCTCGGGTCTTCCTTGGCATAAACCAATTAGTACCTGAAATGAAAAGTGAACAAAATCAGCAACCCAAAAATTGAACGTGACAAGATAAAATAACAAGAAAGGAAAATGCTCAATCTAATAGCGCGTATAGCTGGTAGTGCTATTAGCTACAACTAGTTCCCCGGCAACGGCGCCAAAAACTTGATAGGCGGGTTTCACCCCCCTAAATCTAACTGCAAGTGTACGGTGTCGAATCAAGTAATAACGTACGGTAAGTACGAGTATCGAATCCACGGGAACTAGGAACTAAGTATCACAATTACTACAATCGCTATTAACTGAGCTGTCGAATTGAGAGATGGTTGGCTATTGTTAAACTACTTAATTGCAGAAAGTAAATTACAACTCAAACACAAACGAACCAAATAACGACTTAGGAAACTTCGATAGATCCTAAGGTTTTCCACATGCAAACGCTTGACTCAAAACAATTACCAATTTATCCCTTTAATGATTCCCAAATCTTTTAAGATCACCGTTGTTCTCTTTCAAGCAACAACGGATTTTATTTTGAAAAGGACAGGTTAAATCTCTCGACCTCAACTTATGGATTCCAAAACACATTAAGCACCAAATTTATATTAAACGGCTAGATTTCATCTCTCGATTTCAAACTAACGGTTCAATTGGGACTAAGACTTATTCGATATATATCTATCACCGATTTATCGTCTTAGGCATGCAATTCCTAGTTCTTTTTAACAGTTAATTCTCTCGAACTCAACTGAAAATAATAAATCAATTGAAAGCTAGCTAGACTCTCAAAGGCATTAAACACAAAATCACATGCTTCATTAATAACGGAAAAACTGATAAAATATCAAGTCAATATTTTACATGCTTAATAACCGAATTCATTCCAACCCCCAACACGAACCTGGTTAGTTCATGTCGGTGGTGGATTCAAACACAAAAGAAAAGATAATGGAAGTGTATGTAAACATGATTTAGCGTAAAAGATGAAATCGTGAAAGGTAAGATGATGAACTCCCTTCTCTCGTGCTCGTCTCTACTTCGCGTGTTGAACGTCTCCTTGATCGGCTCTCGATCGTGACCTTGAAAGCTCCGAAAAGTCTCCAGAAATCGCCCCAAAATCGCCCCTGGCCGTCGTGTTAAAGTTGCATATCGAATGAATGACCTAAAACCCGATTAATAAAGCTGATTTTCGACAAACAGTGGCTTACGCGGTTTGCCACGCGACTTGCAAGTCGCGTGGTAAGTCGTGCGTGTCTTTTTGGCTGCATGGGTCGATTTCTGGTTCGCGGATCGGGTCCTGGTTCGGTCGTGGGTCTTGGGCTTTGCTTTTGGGCTTCCGTTAGGCTTCGTTTGGACTCGTTTTGGGCTCTTTTTAGCTTCTTTTCTCGATGATTGCCGCCTTTTAGATAACCTACATAAATCACTCGATAAACCGTAAAATACCCGCCTTTTTACTTGAATACAAGCCAATCTCATTGGTTTGAGAACTGAAAATAACGCCAAAAGTGGCGTTATCAAGTATCAATGGCTGCCTTCTTCTTATCTTCATCAGTCCATCTAGAGACATCTTTAAGAAGCTCTCTTTCAGGTATGGCAGGAATGGTAGCGGTGGCAGGAAGAGCAGGAGATATAACATATGGAACATAGGGTCCCTTTTCTACATAGTATGGCATAGTGGGATCTACACCTTCAAGGAAAAGCATCATTCGATTTTTCCAGAGATTAAAGTTGTCTCTGCTGAATCGAGGAGGTTTTGCAAGAGAACCATTGTCTATGTTGTTTGTGTTTGTGTTGAGTGCCATTTGAAAAATAGCAAGGAAGAGAAAAGTATAAGAAATATCTTGTTATTGAGATTAAACAATCTGCTATGATACCACTTGTTGGTCCCAAAGGGGTTATACAAGTACAATAGTTTGTAGAAGGGGTGAATACAAACACAAATATATAGTTTTCTAAATTGTTTATTGATAAATAAAACACAATTTACAGTTTGTTGCGGAATAAGATTAAGTAAACCTAATCTAAATAAACTTGAGAAGCGCCGAGTGTTCTTGCACAAGAGGATAGAAAGAAAGTAGAATGTAGAAAAACAAGGATTTTTTCTACGCACTAAGTAGTTCAGGGATATCCTTCAAACTGAAGGGGTATTCCTGCTATTTATACCCATTGCATTAAATGCATGGCAGGAGTACTTTATACGTGTCAGCATGTTAGCTTCAATCTTCCTAATCATAGAAGTATTTAGAAGTAGTGAAAAATAGGCTAAGTGAAGAAAGCCTCTTACAGAGGCTCTGCCGAACTTACCGAGAGATCAAGGTCAAGAAGCTACAGAAGCTAAAGAGGCGCCCTACAGAAGCTCTGTCATACGCGCAAAGAAGACCAAAGACTCGGAATCCGGTGAAGACTGCTCTTCTAAGGACCAAACCGCAGAACCTCTGTGGCACTTCACAGAGCCTCTGCGGTCTTCAACAAAGACTTAAAGGATATTTATAATATCTTGCTACTGTTACAGGACCTGTTCATCAACTTGCATGGTAGCATGCCCTGTCCAACTGCAACGTGTCAAACTCTGGTTGGATTCAATAGGGCTTAGTACATAATAGACGTCTGCTGCATTAAATGCAATACAGCACGTCCAACTGTTCATGCCATCCGTCCAACTATTCATACCGTCCTTTGTGAATAGTAGCATATGCTTTATGGTCCCCTTTGAGTAGTATATAAGGAAGACTCATGTTGAGTTCTTCCTATCCATCCATCGATCAATCGAAACAAGAATTCAAGAGAGAAAAACATCACAAGCTTTAAACACTTTGAGAGTCATATCTGTTTTAAAAGCTTTGCTTAACTCACTGTTCTTGAATCTGTTCTTAATATATATATTCAGTAAACTTTGAGATATTATTTCCTGTTGACTGTTTATTTATATTATGTTCTAAATCTATCAAACATATCTGTTAGTTCTTCAAATACGCTTCCGCATCAAACTCAAACTTGAACTAATAGATCTGATAATCTTGTTTAAACAAAACCGGGAACCAACAATTGGTATCAGAGCGAAGCTTGATTTTCAATATCAAGTGATCCTCGTTTTTACAAGATTAGTGATAGAAATCATTTTTTCCTATTCCTCATCTCTAGGTTAAAACTCCATTAAAGTGTACTCTGGGAACTGTTCAAACCCAGAAAACTTTCCAGATCTTCAGACTCATACTCTTTAAATCATACTATCTTTTCAGAACCTTAAAATGACAAATACAAATAACTTCTTTACTGCTGGTTCACTCACCAAGCCTCCTACTCTCCTACGAGATGAGTATCCTCAATGGAAGATAAGAATGGTTCATTTCTTTGAGGGTACTGAAAAAAATCTAGTACAATATCTTTACAACCTTCCTCATGTTCCCATGATAGCAGTACCACGAGTACCAGCTACTGCTGAATCTCCAGAAATCCCTGAACATCAAAAACCAAAACCAAAAGAAGAATGGTCAAATGAAGATAAGGCAGAAGATGAAGTTGCACAGAAAACAAAAAGAATCCTGATAATGGCTATCCCCAACGAACTTTTTCAATCCTTAGATGCATGCGAAACTGCGCACGATCTTTGGAAAGAATTAGAAAGACAGTTGGAAGGGGGTGCTAAAACACAGAAGAACCGAAGGGCACAATACATAAATGAATATAATGCATTCAGAGCCTCTGCAACAGAATCTCTGCAAACAACGTACGACAGGTTCAACTCTCTCATAAACAAATGTAGAAAGTCTGGCAATCACAGAACCTCGGAAGAAAATAACGTCATGTTTCTAAAGAGCCTGAATGATGAGTGGCTTCAACTGTCTATGTCTTTACAAACAAACCAAGATCTAGACTCATGGACACTCTCTAATCTCTATGGAACACTAGCTGCACAAGAGCCTCAAATAGCACAGGCTAAAACAATAGCCATTGCACCATACGCATTGGTTAGTAAAACAACAGAGGCTACAGAGAGACCAGGAAATGAGAGAGCAACAGATGAAAAGAAGAAGGAGAAAAAGAAGATAGTGATGGTTGATAGCGAAGAAGACGAGCTGATAGAGGAAGAAATAACTCTTGCGTCATTAGCTAAATCATTGGCTCTATTGACAAGAGAGTTCAGAGGTAATCAAAGAAATTTTGGAAATGACAGATATAGCAGAGACAACCAGAGAGATAGAAGAAATGATGAAAGAAGAAAAGAATCAAGTGACCGACAGAGGTCAGACTACAGAAGTGACCGACAGAGGTCGAGCGACAGAAACTACAGAGGAAATGACCGACAGAGGTCAGATGACAAGGTAGGCCACACACAAGAATGCTACAAATGTGGTAAGCCTGGTCATTATGCAAACGAATGCCGAACAGAGAAAGGTGGAGACCAACAGAAGTCGGACGATCGAACTGGAAACACCTCCCAAGGTTGCTTCCACTGCGCCAAGCCAGGCCATTTCGCAAAAGATTGCAGAAGTAGACAAAATCACCCACAGAAGGACTCAGGTTTTTACAAAAAGAAGGCTGAATATTATGCACAAAAATCCCTAATGGCGAACAAAGGGCATTCTGAAGCAAATAAAGAGGACTTCGAGTCAGACTCTACATCTGATGATGAATTCACCACCAATGCCCTGTTCTGTGGCATGGCAGAAGTCGACTCGGGCACTGACAATGAGGTATCCATTTCAAACTCAACCTCTTGTATTAAATATGTAGAAAATGATTCAGTTAGACTTAACATTGAATTGATTGAACTCAAAGAGATAAATGAAAGTATTCAGAAAAGACTCACCTTTAATGAGAGAGAAGTAAGGCTTCTCACTCAAGAAAAAGCCAAAATTTTTGAAGAAAAGAAAAGAGTAGAAAAATATTGGAGCAAAAATGTAGATCCTTTAAAAAGGAAAATTTCTGAATTAACCTCTGCTTTAAAAGTCAAAACTAAAGAGCTTTCAGTTTCTAGGAGTGAAACAACTGACATAAGAGCTCTCAAAGAATACTTTCAAAAAGAGAGAGAGGTACTTTGGCAAAGAAATATCTGAAAACACAAGATCAGATTGGTATATTTAAGTTTGGTAAACCAGAGACTCAAACACAGGTCGCTTTTGTCTGTACGATAGATGTCAAAAAGAAATTATCTGCAAAAGCTCCTGAGTTTAAACCCATCTTTTCAGAAGAAAATCTTAAAAGATCAATTGAAAAAGAAATTTTGGAAGTTTTGAAATCAAATGTTTTAGAAAATCTCTGTACATCTTCTATAGATCAAATTCTCGCTGAAGAGATCTCATCTGAAACCTCTGCCATCTATGAAAGTTTTTCTACAGAGGAAGAAAACTCGTACGATACATGCTCAGAAAATCCAACCTCTGTCGAAAGAAATGACTCAACCTCTGTATATGAGGACGATTCATCCTCTGACGACTCAGAGACTGATTCTAAATCAGGGATAATTCACTGTGACACAGAGGATGTTAAATTCTCCTCTGAGGTTCTTAACAGAACAATTTCTCCAAAAGAGAAAATCACAGAGATACCTATCTGTCCAGATTTTCTAAAAATGTGTATACAAGTCAAAACCTCTACAGAGCTTGATAATTTGAAAAAGGCCTCTGAAAATCCTAAAAGCTCAAAATTTTCAAAACCTTTAAGGCCTGAAGCTAACAAATATCTTTCCTCTGTGACAGTGAAGACAGACGTTCACCACAGAAGAGACTCACAGAAGGCAGGACCTAAACAAGATTTTTGCAAAAAACATTCTAGTATTCATAGATCTTCTTGTAATAGGAAATCTAATGTTAAGAACGAATGTAATGCCTCTGTTACTCAGTTCAATGAATTCAATGAAAAGTTCAAACAAATCACGTCTCATATTAAATACTATCATTGTTTTGATCTTATGTTCAGATTGAAAAATCATTTCTCAAGTCCAGATTGCTTACTCTCCACTAAAATGCAAACTCTAAAGTCAAAACCTAGAGAGATACAATCTGATCTTTCTACAAAAAATAAAATGTATTTCAAGAATGCTAAGGCAAACTTAAAAAATTCTAACAATATTGGACCCATATGGATATGGGTACCTAAGTCTCTGTGATTGTCTTACAGAAGCGGTATGTGCCAATTTGGTATCTTGACTCCGGATGTTCAAGGCACATGACTGGCGACAGAAGTTTACTATCCACGTACAAAGAAACACACGATGGTGGATCTGTAACTTTTAGAGACAACAAGAAGGAACACATCAAAGGCTATGGAGTCATACAGAAGGAAAACATTTCTGTATACAAAGTTGCATATGTGAATGGCCTTAAACACAACCTACTCAGTGTAAGTCAACTATGTGATACAGGATTTGATGTCTTGTTCAAAAGGACTTTCTGCTCTCTGCAAAGTGAAGACACAGGAATGGAACTTCTGCGAGCCGAAAGAAAAGGTGATCTGTATCTGATGAACTTTTGTTCAACAACCAAGGACAAAGTTTGCCTTGTAGCTTGCGAAAGTAAAGAAGCCTGGTTATGGCATAACAGGTTCTGTCACTTGAACTTTCACACCTTGGATAAACTGGTCAAACTTGATCTAGTTAAAGGTTTGCCTAATGTTAAATTTAATAAGGATCACTTGTGTTCTGCCTGTGAAATGGGAAAACTCAGAAGAGCTTCCCACAGAGGCAAAACAGATGTGTCTTGCACTAGGCCTCTGTACATGCTTCATGTCGACCTCTGCGGTCCCATTGCCATACAGAGCCTAGGTGGCAAGAAATATATACTTGTCTTAATTGATGAGTATTCGCGCTTCACATGGGTTGAATTTGTTCGAAAGAAATCGGATGTTCCAATCATCTTGATTAATCTAATGAAAAGAATCCAAGTTCTTTATGAATGCAGAATACAGAAGTTAAGAAGTGACAATGGCACAGAATTTAAAAAACTCTGTCATTGAAGCCTATCTTTCTACAGAAGGAATATCACAGAACTTCTCTGCCGCACGCACTCCACAGCAGAATGGCGTAGTCGAAAGGAAGAATCGAACGCTCGTGGAGGCCGCAAGAACTATGCTATCAGCATACGGATTACCGATGAACTTTTGGGCAGAAGCAATTTCTACCGCTTGTTACACACAGAATCGGTCAACCATTGTGAAAAGACACATCAAGACTCCTTACGAACTGATCAACAAAAGGCGGCCAAACATCAAGTTTTTCCATGTGTTTGGATGTAAATGCTTTGTTTTAAACGACAGAGATTCAAGAGGAAAGTTTGTAGTAAAAGCTGACGAAGGAAAATTCATTGGATACTCTGCCACTTCCAAAGCCTACAGAGTATACCTTACAAGATCTCGCAAAATCATAGAAAGTATCAATGTTTCTTTTGATGATTCTTTCCAAATGACTTCTGAGCAAATCCGTTCAGAACTCGAACTTAAAAGAGAAACCTCTGGCATCTCGCAAACGAAAGAAGACTTGAATCTTCTATTTTTAGAGATGTTCCACGATGACATTGATCCTTCTGTTGGAACCATCAGAGTTTCTGAAGAACCATCCTCTGTTGGACAAAATCCTACAGCTATGACTCTAACTGGTCCAAATAATGCTTCATCTTCTTCTATAAATACGACAGATGCAAATGCCGAAGAAGAAAATGCAGAAGATGAAACATCAAGAAAAACGACCACAGAAGCTGCTGAAAAACAAACTCCACAATCCACAGAAGAACCAATTACAGAGGTAATTGAGGACCAAGACTATACGTCTCCAGAGGAACAAACTCCACCACCACTCATACCAATCATTCCACAAATGGTAGAATCTTCTACCAAGGTAAGAAGAACGACAGAGGCTATACAAGAAGAAGATCCACAAGAAGCTTCTGAAGAAAGGTTCGATGACATTGATGACCATCTTCCTCGCACCACTCAGTGGACAAAAAGCCATCCTCCAAGCCAAATAATCAGAGAACCTTCTGACTCAGTAAAAACCAGGTCTGCCACTGCTAATTTTTGTTTCTTTACAAATTTTATTAGTGTGATAGAACCAAAGAAGATTTCTGAAGCACTAGATGACCCAAACTGGGTAGACGCCATGCAAGAAGAACTTCTACAGTTTGAGCGTAACAGAGTATGGACTTTAGTACCTCTGCCACGAGGGAAACAGGCCATTGGGACTAAGTGGGTCTACAGAAATAAGAAGGATGAAGATGGAGTGGTCATCAGAAACAATGCACGATTGGTGGCCAAGGGATATAGACAAGAAGAAGGCATAGACTACGATGAAACTTTTGCCCCTGTCGCACGGCTCGAAGCAATAAGAATATTCTTAGCCTTCGCAGCCCACAGAGGATTTAAAGTTTATCAGATGGACGTAAAATCAGCTTTTCTAAAACGGTGAAATCCAAGAAGAGGTTTATGTAAATCAGCCACCAGGGTTTGAAAGCTCAAAGTTCCCAAGGCATGTATACTACCTTGAAAAGGCTCTGTACGGACTGAAACAGGCTCCAAGAGCATGGTACGAACGACTTTCTACCTTTCTTCTAGTAAATGGCTACAACAGAGGTACAACAGATACTACCTTATTCTATAAACGTAAAAACAGTGAAATAATGCTTGTAAAAATCTATGTGAACGACATAATTTTTGGGTCTTCTAACACAGAAGAGTGCAAAAGTTTTGAAAAACTCATGCAGAGTGAGTTTGAAATGAGTATGATGGGAGAACTAACATTCTTCCTCGGACTCCAAGTCAAACAAACATCAGAGGGAATTTTTATAAATCAGGCCAAATATGTCTCTGACATTCTTTTCAAATATAGCCTCTCTGATACCTCTGCAATGAAAACTCCAATGGCTACTGGAAATAAGTTATCCTTAGATCCAGATGGCATCTCTGTAGAATGCACTCTCTACAGAGGCATGATTGGATCTCTGTTATACTTAACTGCAAGCAGACCTGACATTATGCATGCCACATGTCTTTGTGCACGTTATCAAGCTAATCCAAAGAAATCACACTATGATGCTGTGAAAAGAATCTTTTGATATCTAAAGGGGACCAAAAATCTCGGTCTCTGGTATCCACAGAACTCTGGTTTTAGTCTTAAAGCTTATACAGATTCAGACTATGGAGGATGCATGCTCGACAGAAAGAGTACCTCTAGGAGTTGTCAATTCCTAGGTGGTAAACTAGTCAGTTGGACCTCCAAAAAGCAAAATTGTGTCTCAACATCCACTGCAGAAGCTGAATACGTTGCTGCTGCTAGCTGTTGTTCTCAGGTTCTATGGATGAAGACTCAGCTAAAAGACTATGGCCACATCCTATTCAAAATACCTATCCTCCGTGATTCCAAGAGTGCCATTGCTATCTCTGCCAATCCTGTGCAACACTCAAAAACCAAGCATATCGATATAAGGTACCATTTCTTGAAACATCATGTTGAATACGGTACAATCGAGATGCATTTCGTGCCCACAGAATACCAACTCGCGGACTTATTCACCAAAGCTTTAGACGAGAACAGATTCAATTTCTTGGTGGGTAAGTTAGGAATGATCAATATGACGTAAAAATCCTCAGTAAGTATAGCTTTATCTTCTGTAAATATGTATATATTTCTAATTATTTTTGCTTTAATTAATTTATTTATGTATGTAAGTTCTCAATCTTAAATAGTTCATAAAATCACAGAGCTTCTGTAAGTCTACTCAGAACCTCTGACAACCCCTACAGAACCTCTGGAAAATATGACCTATGGTCTATGCAAAACTTATCATTCTTTGATCCAAGAATAGGTCAAGGGGGATGTTGGTTCCCATATACACTTACTCAAGATTAACAATCTATTAGTAGAGTTTAGAGTTTGATGCGGAAGCGTATTAAACTAACAGATATGTTTGATAGATATTAGAACGCACATATATAAAGAAAACAGTAAAGAATGAAAAGGATTTCTTGAACAGTTAGTGTTATTCAATATATGATAACAACACGAAGAACAGATTAAGAACTTGGTGTGTGTGAGAATATAACACTCAGATATTTGACAATAAAGTTTGAGAGTATTAGTGATTCCTTGTGTATTCGTCCGTTAGGAAGATCTCAACATGAGACTTCCTTTTATACTACTCTTAGAAGACTATGAAGTAGGTCACTGTTCCTTTTACGGCATGAATAGTAAACTGGATGGTGTGAACAGTGGACTGGATGGTGTGAGCAGTTGTTTGAGCCATGCGCATTTAATGGAGCAGATGTACTTTTGGTAAATGCATTAAATGGCGCAGACGTCTATTTTGTACCTTGCCCTATTGAGTCCACTCAGAGCTTGACACGTGTTTTGACAGTACTTTTCCATGCAAGTTGATGAACGTATCCAGTAATATCTTCCAAGTCTTAATTGAGGACCACAGAGGCTCTGTAATGAATTACAGAGGTTCTGCGGTCTGGTCCTCTGTGGAGCAGTCTTCGCCGGATTCCGAGTCTTTGGTCTTCTTTGTGCGTATGGCAGAGCTTCTGTAGGAAGCCTCTGCTGCTTCTGTAGCTTCTTGACCTTGATTTCTCGGTAATGTCGGCAGAGCCTCTCTAAGAGGCTTTCTTCACTTAGCCTATTTTTCACTACTTCTACATACTTCTATGATTAGGAAGATTGAAGCTAACAATCTCCCCCTAAGTAGTGAAAAATAAAAAATTTGAACTTGAGTTAAGTTTGGCTAAGTTAGATAAGACAGAGGTTAAACAATACCTCGAAATTTCTTTCATTTAGAAATATGCCAGAGGCATTTTACATTTGAGTATAATGAAAGATAAACTTTAACTTTGTTTGCAGAGATTGGAGGTCTGAGAATCAGATTTTGGCATCTTTGAAATCGTTGTAGCTTCTGTTGTCTCTGCCGACTTTTCTGATTTCTTTGTAGAATCTGATGCAGAGTTCTCTTAGGCGGATTGTTGAGTCTATTTCTCTGATGAAAGTATCTGCATCATCTCTATCCATTTTTTCTGTACCTCTGTATTTTACAAGGCTTGCTCTGAATTTGCTCAGAGTACTGGTTGCGTACTTCTGACAATCCATGAGTACAAAAAGTTTAACCTGGTGTTGTGGGTTTTGAAATACTAACCCAAATCTTGGTTCTCTGATGATTGAGTTGGGCACAGCGTCTGGTGGGCAGCGATCTTCTGGTGGTCGTAGATCTAGATGTTTGAGACCAAGATCCTTTCCCAGCTGAAAATCTATCATGCTGTATAGCAGAAGCTTTTCCCTCATCGCTTTTCTCAACACTTGATAGGCTCTGGTATTAGGCTCTGTGTTGTAGTTGTCTTTTGTCCATTGCAGAAGGTCAGGTAGATCGTAAGGATTGATGTTTCTTAAGTTAGCATCAGCGAAGGTAGATTCTGAATTGTTCTCTCTTCTGACTTTGTAAAGATTGTACCTGACCCTTGGATAGGTTCTTGTGAAAGAGAATCTGCAGAAGATTACCTTTTTGATTTTGTGAATTGAGAAAACATCTGCTTTGGCTCTTGGCTTTGTTCTTGTGAAGATGTTTTCAAATTCTTCTCTGATCCTTGGATCTGTCACATGATCTACTGGATGATTTGTCTGATAGGATTGTTTGTAGAGGTATTTGTATACCACTTCTTCCATCTCTTCATGTGTTGGACCAGGTCGTGGAATTTGTCTTCTGAGACTCTCCATCTGTTGAACAACTTCTGCAGCTCTACCAGTTAGAGGAATTTCTGACAGAGGCTTCAATCCATGTGCCCAGTCAACTTCTTCGGGTTTTGGGGTTTGAAAGGCGTCAAACGCACTCTTCATTAGTTTTTCTGTTGGCTTTGGCAATGTTTTCTTCTTCTTTGGCTCTTCTGTCAGTATCCCTTTGCCCTTATCTTTTGCTTTTGTTGTGGCAGAACCTGTTGCTTCTGTGGGTTTTGAGGTTGGTACTTTTGTTGGTTTGATGGAGGTTGCCTCTGTGGATTTTGACGATTGTGATTTAGAGGACTTTTGTGGCGATGGTTCTGTTGGCTTGACTTGCTCTGTAACCTCTTTTGGAGGTTGTTTGATGACTTCTTCTGCGAGCTCAGTTTCTATTGATGAAATATTGACATTGAATCTTCTTGCCATTCTGAAAGCTAAAGTGAACTTTTGCCTTTCTTCTTCTCTCTTCACCATACGATCACTCATTGTTGTGTGCATCCTTTTCAGAATGTCAGAAGCAGAGGTCGTTGCTCTTTTTGGTTTGGTGGCAATCGACTTTCTTCTGGGTATGGTTTGGGGTGTTTCCACAGAGGTGGGTGTTTTCTCTGTGGTTTGTTCATCTGTTTCTTCCAAAATGATTACCTCAGGGGCGGTTGTTGCCTCTGTAGCTTGCTGTTCTGCTTCTGGAGTTTTGGTTTCGTCAGATGATTCCACAGAGATGGGTGTTGTCTCTGTGGTCTTTTGGGTTTGTTGTTGTCGGGTCTGTTCTGGAGGTGCTTGACTCAGAGGTTCTGCGGCTATTGGTGGACCTGTAAGTCCTCTGCTTGCAGCTTTCTCTGTAGTTTTCTCCCCCTCAGGATGATCTGATGGACCAGGATGGTCATCATCATCAGAGTCATCCTGACCCTTGTCTGATGTACCCTCTGCTCTACAGGAAGCATCGGGTTTCTTTGGCATTGTGGCTCCAGCAGCGATCAGTTTCGCGCAGACATCATCACAGAGGCCAAGAAGAGTTGCTAGCTCTGCCTCTGTTTTGAATCTCATCCTTCCTACACTTTCTCTAAAATCTTTGACGAAGTTAGCATTTGCAGCGGTGAAGGAAAGGATGACTTCTGTCACTTGATTAATCACGTTCTGCCCAAGCTCTGTCAGCTGTGCTCTTGTCATGTAGTCTTTGGGTTGCATCAGCATGGTATTTCGCATGGCTTCTTCTTGAACTTTTTGTAGGGCCTTCTGTAGATCTGCAGGAGTGATGCCCGTTGACACTGAAGTCTGTTTGTTCAATTGATCAAGGAACTTGTTGATGGAGTTCTCAATCGAAGAAGGAGTAGTTGTTGCGGCAGAAGTGGTGGATGCGGTTGCAGCAGACTTCATCTGTGAGATGGCAGTTTTCACCTCTGTGGACAGGTTGTCCATTTTGGTGTTCAGGTTTAGCAGTGCCAGTGATGTTGTCTCTGCAAAAGATTTGAAAGAGCTTTGCAACTCTTTCAAGGTTTGGTTCACAGAGGTCTCAAGGGTTTGGAACTCATCCCTTGTAACTTGTGTTCCGGTGGTAACCTCTGGAGGAACACATTCGTCTCCAGAGTGAATCCCTGTTCCTGGGATACCTTCTTTCATTCATGTTTGTATGTTGAGAATGGAAGGATTTCCTTCTGATCCTTGAGAAGAAACATGAGTTTCAATCCCTACAGAAGTTCTGAGAAGAACATTGTCCAAATCCACTCCAAAGGTGGGTATTGGAATATCCTTCTGTTGACTAGGAGACTTGTCTAGAGTCTCTTTGTCTTTGTGCTCTCTACTTCTCTCTGAAAGAAGTGTGGGTCTTAATAAGTGTGTGGCAGAGGAAACAAATTCCTCTGTTGGGCGTTCTTCTGTGATCTGGGGCAATTGATCACGAACTATAGGTGAGTCTCTTTGAGGAGACTCCCTAGGTATGGATTCCCCGGTTTCTGTGGGCACAGAGGTTGAAAGAGTAACCTCTGGCTGGATGGCTTGGGTTAGGTTCGAGCTGTGCTGCTCTTTTTCAATGACACCTTCTGCAGCTAGACCTGCAGTGTCAGAAATGTGGGTTGCACTGGGAGTTGGTTTTGGTTGTGTGCCTCTATTTATCCAGGCATCTTTTCTTGCTTCTTCCCTAAGTTCTGTGGAAGTTCCTTGCTCTGGTCGTAATTGGTCATACACTTGATGAGATCCAAATAATCTCATGACATGAGGATGATAAAGACCCTTACGTATCCAGACAGCTTCTTCTTCATCTGAATTTGTCTCTAAGATCTCTATTTCTGTCTCCGTTGTTGCTAATCCCTCTTTTTGTACAACTTCGGCCCCTTTTTCTCTCTCTTCTTCCATCATGTTCTCCGAAGCCTCTGTAATTTCAACTCTGTTCCATTCAGCTTCAGTTTGTTCTATTTCTTTTGAAGCTGGGTTTGGACTTCTTCTGTGGACATCCAATCCTTGAATGAAAGGGTTTTGTAAAATAACAGGGGTTTCGGCTGGTTGATTTCTGGGTGTTGTGTCATCTTCTTGCAGATGTGTGTCAATGCCAGAAATGAAGAAATCTTCTTCTGGAGAGTGGTGGTCGAGAGGTTGTGCCGTCCACCCTGCTGTATTTAGGGTGTTGGCAATTTCAGGGTTCTGTAAGAAGTTGTTCAGGTCTCCTTGGTGAGCAAATCTATCTGGAGATTGATAGGGTGATTGATACCTTTCTGTAGCCATTTCTTCTTCTGCAATTTCTTCTTCATCAGTTTCCTCTTCTGCAATGGTTACCAACTTTGCAAGTGATTTACCATGCCTCTTTTTGGTTTTCCTCCTCTTAGGATTTGGTGCCCCTTTTGCTGTTGATCTTGATCTTTTCTTTTTCATTTTTTGGAGAGGGAGGAGCAGAGGAGCCAATTTCTGTGGCATGAGGAGGTGAGGGTTGATCTTCTGCAGAGCTTGTTGAGGTGCCTTCTGCAATTTTCCTCTTCTTAGCTTTTGGAGTAGATGCAGAGGTTCTTGATGAAGACTTCTTTCCCATTAGTTCTGCACGTTTGGCTATAAAGCTGAGTTGAATAGCCATGTGCTTTGCTAACTTCTGATCCTTTTCTTTTTGATTGGAAAGAGGTTTTGCTGTCATTGTTCCTAGGGGGACACCTAAACGCGGGGGTGTCATAGGACTCGGTTTAGGAGTTCTATGATCGCGTATATACTCTTTCTTAAGGGATTTATTCGATGCGTATTGCAGAAGCTTCTTTGACAGAGGTCTGCAGTGTGAGTAGCCATCAGCATGATCAGTGGGGGTATTCTTGTTCAGCGGGAACTGTTTGGGAGTTGGCCCTTCCATTGGCCAATTTTGGATTAGCAGCAGAGGTTCGAACAGTACTCCTAATATTCTTTGGAATTGCAGAGGTGGTAGAAAGTTGGGATCGTTCTCTTTGACCCTTTTCGAGTTGTTCTTTCTGTCGATGGTGTTTATGATCTCTTGCATCATTATGGTCGCATAATCTAGTGGAAGATCATAGTAAACCCCATACATGATGCTCAAGATTTGATGTGAGCTCTGGTCAATACTGCCTATCTTTCCTGTCAGGCATCTGTTAAGAATCGAGAACAAAGTGTTCCACAGAGGTGGTAATCGGCCTCTGCGGAAGTCATTTCTCTTCCGTAGTTGGGTGTTGTACCCAAGCATTTCCACGAATCGACAGAGCTCTTCGTCTGTTGGTTGCTCTGCATAACTCTTCAATCCCAGAAGACCCCTTGTTGGTAGGTTGAATTCAAGTGAGAACATTGTTCTGTTGAACTTGATTTCAAGATGCTCAGATTTATCAGGTCTTGAAATGTACCCTTTGATAAGAGAATCGTCTTTATCAAATCGGCAGCTTTGCCAAAATTGGTTCAAATAACGGACTGGAATTTTGTTCGGGGTTCTTGAGAGTAGAGGGAAGAGGACACGATTCTCCATGTTGTTCAGAAGTATGGCATGAGCTTCGCCGAAAGTAGAGGGTGAAGGGACCAAATAGCAGTTGTTGGATTTGATAGGAAGACTGGCTTCGAAATGATCCTTTGCTATAAAGTTTTGCAAGTGTGTCGTCGGAGCAAAGTCTGCTGAGTCCCCGGAATCTTGTTGTTCAATATTTCTTGCTAGGCTGGGGTTTTCAGAATGTTCTGAATGTGCAGGGGAGTGTTCCGGTGAGTTCGCCGGAGAGAGTTCAGAGGATGTAACTCGAGAAGATGAAGCCATTTGATTTTAAGAATAAGATTTTTGCAAGCTTTTTGCAGGGTTTCGCCGGAGAAGAAGATGAGAGTTTGTAAAATGTTTTATGAGAGGGTAAGCTTTGTTTTTATAGGATGGTAAAACGGTAGAATTCGAAAGAGTTAAATATGGCAATGGATTAAAGTTTGGAATCCGCACTCGAGTTTGAGCGGCGGGTTCAACTTTCCAAATAAAAACGTTCCATGTACGCCCAATGAAAATGGGACACGTAGGCCTTGTCAGAATATGACAGGACGTCGTGCGCGGCCCATTAATGCTAGGCGCGTGAGGTTGATTTTAGCCATATGAGTTTCACTCGCAGTAAAAGTAACCGTTATTACTACAGAGATGCCCAAAAAAAATCAGATTGACAGAGCTTCTGTAGTTTACAGAGGCTCTGTGATTTTAAAAATCTTTGATGTTTATCCCTTTTTCATATATCTCATTGTTATCATGACTTCTGTGGGGTTCTTCTTTTAACCAAAACCATTGGAGAGGATAAAATCGGATTTTTGTGAAGAAATTTGCTTCGCAGAGGTTTTGTGGCTCTGTTGGAACTTGCAGAAGTTCTGTGAGGGCCAGCAGAAGCTCTATGAGAGAAAAAATCTCATAACAAAAATTTTATTGATATTTTTGATCATCCAATTTTTGATTTGGTTTAAGAGATGTTTTTCGGATATATTTGAAAGTTTGTGTCCGAGAAAACTGTTAAAAAAAACGGTTTGTCCGAGAAGGTCATGGTCTGCGTTTTCGGTTTTCGAGATAACATTCCAAAAGATCGACAGAAGGTTAATTTGTGATCACAGAGCATATTTCTTGCAGAACCTCTGTTGAGCTCAGCAGAAGCTCTGTGACCTTAAATTTCTCCTAATTCGAATTTTGTGAAACTTTTTGAGCTTTTGATTTTTGAAATGTTATTCACAGTATATTTAGGACATATTTGACAATTCTTGTCCTAGAAAATTGTTTTCCAAAAACCTTTTGTGCGAGAGACATACCTTTTGGTTCTTCTTTTCTCGGCAGTGATATCTGACTTCTGTCGATATGGAGTCATCGACATTTTTCTTTGGCTTTCCCTTGAAAGTTCTCTCTCTTTAGATCATTTCAGGGTTCCCTTCTGCTCCCCCTTGATCTAATCACCTCTGTAGAGCAAGTAATTTTCCTTTTGCTCCCCCTTGACCTATGCTTGGATCAAAGAATGATAAGTTTTTGCATAGAACATAGGTCATTGTCTTTCAGAGGTTCTGAGTTGACTTACAGAAGCTCTGTAATCTTAAGAACTATTTAAGGTTTTAAGAATTTTCATACAGAAGTAGAATCAATCAAAGCAATAAATTAAGCAATGTATTTACTTGTTATTTACAGAAGATAAAGCTATACTTACAGAGGATTTTCACACCATGTTAATCATTCCTAACTTACCCACCAAGAAGTTGAATCTTTTCTCGTCTAATGCTTTGGTGAATAAGTCAGCGAGTTGATATTCTGTGGGCACGAAATGCATTTCGATTGTACCGTATTCAACATGATGTTTCAAGAAATGATACCTTATATCGATATGCTTGGTTTTTTAGTGTTGCACAGGGTTGGCAGAGATAGCAATAGCACTTTTGGAATCACAGAGGATGGGTATTTTGAACAGAATGTGGCCGTAGTCTTTTAGCTGAGTCTTCATCCATAGAACCTGAGAACAACAGCTAGCGGCAGCAACGTATTCAGCTTCTGCAGTGGATGTGGAGACACAATTCTGCTTCTTGGAGGTCCAACTGACTAGTTTACCACCTAGGAATTGACAACTCCCAGAGGTACTCTTTCTGTCGAGCATGCATCCTCCATAGTCTGAATATGTATAAGCTTTAAGACTAAAACCAGAGTTCTGTGGATACCAGAGACCAAGATTGTTGGTCCCCTTCAGGTATCTAAAGATTCTTTTTACAGCATCATAATGTGATTTCTTTGGATTAGCTTGATAACGTGCACAAAGACATGTGGCATGCATAATGTCAGGTCTGCTTGCTGTTAAGTATAACAGAGATCCAATCATGCCTCTGTGGAGAGTACATTCTACAGAAATACCATTTGGATCTAAGAATAACTTATTTCCAGTGGCCATTGGAGTCTTCATTGCAGAGGTATCAGAGAGATTATATTTTAAAAGTATGTCAGAGACATATTTGGCTTGATTTATAAAAATTCCCTCTGAAGATTGTTTGACTTGAAGTCCGAGGAAGAATGTTAATTCTCCCATCATACTCATTTCAAACTCACTCTGCATGAGTTTTTCAAAAATTTTGCACTCTTCTGAATTTGTAGACCCAAAAATTATGTCATCTACGTATATTTGTACAAGCATTATCTCACTATTTTTGCGTTTATAGAATAAGGTAGTATCTGTTGTACCTCTGTTGTAGCCATTGACTAGAAGGAAGGTAGAAAGTCGTTCGTACCATGCTCTTGGAGCCTGTTTCAGTCCGTATAGAGCCTTTTCAAGGTAGTATACATGCCTTGGAAACTTTGAGCTTTCAAAACCTGGTGGCTGATTTACGTAAACCTCTTCTTGGATTTCACCGTTTAGAAAAGCTGATTTTACGTCCATCTGATAGACTTTAAAACCTCTGTGGGATGCGAAGGCTAAGAATATTCTTATTGCTTCGAGACGTGCGACAGGGGCAAAAGTCTCATCGTAGTCTATGCCTTCTTCTTGTCTATATCCTTTTGCTACTAATCTTGCTTTGTTTCTGACGACCACTCCATCTTCATCCTTCTTGTTTCTGTAGACCCATTTAGTCCCAATGGCCTGTTTCCCTCTTGGCAGAGGTACTAAAGTCCATACTCTGTTACGCTCAAATTGCAGAAGTTCTTCTTGCATGGCGTCTACCCAGTTTGGGTCATCTAGGGCTTCAGAAATCTTCTTTGGTTCTATAACACTAATAAAATTTGTAAAGAAACAAAAATTAGCAGTGGCAGACCTTGTTTTTACTGAGTTAGAAGGTTCTCCGATTATTTGGCTTGGGGGATGGCTTTTTGTCCACTGAGTTGTGCGTGGAAGATGATCATCAATGTCATCAAAGCTTTCTTCAGAGGCTTCTTGTGATTCTTCTTGTGCAGCCTCTGATGTTCTTCGTGCCTTGGTAGTTGATTCTACCGTTTGTGGAATGATTGGTACGAGTGGTGGTGGAGTTTGTTCCTTTGAGGATGTATAGTCTTGGTCCTCGATCTCTTCTGTAATTGGTTCTTCTGTGGTTTGTGCAGCTTCTGTGGTCGTTTTTCTTGATGTTTCATCTTCTGCACTTTCTTCTGCTTCGGCAATTGCATCTGTAGTATTTATAGAAGAAGATGAAGCATTATTTGGACCAGTTAGAGTCATACCTGTAGGATTTTGTCCGACAGAGGATGGTTCTTCAGAAACTCTGATGGTTCCGACAGAAGGATCAATGTCATTTTGGAACATCTCCAAAAATAGAAGATTCAAATCTTCTTTTGTTCTTGAGATGTCAGAGAATTTCCCTTTAATTCCGAGTTCTGAACTTATTTGCTCAGAAGTCATTTGGAATGAATCATCAAAAGAAACATTGATGCTTTCCACAATCTTGTGAGACTTTGTAAGGAATGTTCTGTAGGCTTTGGAAGTGGCAGAGTATCCAATGAATTTGCCTTCATCTGCTTTTACATCAAACTTTCCTCTTGAATCTCTGTCGTTTAAGACGAAGCATTTGCATCCGAATACATGGAAAAATTTGATGTTTGGCCGTCGTTTGTTAAGCAATTCATAAGGCGTCTTTAGGTGTCTTTTCACAATGGTTGATCGATTTTGAGTATAACACGCAGTAGAAATTGCTTCTGCCCAAAAGTTCATTGATAATCCGCATGCTGACATCATAGTTCTTGCGGCTTCCACAAGTGTTCGATTCTTTATTTCGACAACACCGTTCTGTTGTGGAGTGCGAGCTGCAGAGAAGTTCTGTGAAATTCCTTCTGTTGAAAGATAAGTTTCAATGACACAGTTTTTGAATTCTGTGCCGTTGTCACTTCTTAACTTCTTTATTTTGCAGTCATAAAGAACTTGGATTCTTTTCATTAGATTTATCAATATAATTGGAACATCTGATTTCTTTCTGATAAATTCAACCCATGTGAAACGTGAATACTCATCAACTAAGACAAATATATATTTCTTGCCACCTAGGCTCTGTATTGCAATGGGACCGCAGAGGTCGACAGGAAGCATGTACAGAGGCCTGGTGCAAGACACATCTGTTTTGCCTTTGTGGGAAGCTCTTTTGAGTTTTCCCATCTCACAGGCAGAACATAAATGATCCTTGTTGAATTTAACATTTGGCAAACCTTTAACTAGATCAAGTTTGACCAGTTTTTCCAATGTGTGAAAATTCAAGTGACAGAACCTGTTGTGCCATAACCAGGCTTCTTCACTTTTGCAGGCAACAAGGCAAACTTTGTCCTTGTTCTTTGAGTTGAAGTTCATTAGATATAGATCACCTATTCTTTCAGCTTGCAGAAGTTCCATACTTGTTTCTTCACTTTGTAGAGAGCAGAAAGTTCTTTTAAACAACACATTGAATCCTGTATCACAAAGTTGACTTACACTGAGTAGGTTGTGCTTAAGGCCATCCACTGTTAGAGCATTATTGTATTCAAGATTTACTGTAAAGTCAATGTACTGTATGAGTCTATACGGTATTGTGAATGCCTTTATACCTTGTATGTCATGGGTATAAATAGGCTTGTCTAGTTCATTTGTTAGTAAGCTTTTGAAATCTTTTAGAAACCTTTTGTAATTCTTTGAGATCAATACATGGATGACATATTTGCTCTCTAGATTCTCTCTCACTACATTCATATCTTATTGCTAGAGATTTGGGATTTAACAATTGGTATCAGAGCTAAACAGAAGATGCAAGCAGATCGAAGACCAAATTGAAGAATTTTTACACTGTTCTTCAAGAATTCAGACCAAGTGGCTTTTACTGTTCATCTGAAGTCTTATCATTCAGACATGAAGTTTTTCCAGATTTTGAGTTTTTGAATCAATTCTTTGCATCATGGCATTCGGATTTGCTTCCTGGACACTTTTAATTCTTGGATTAACATCAAAATCTGCACAAAATTGACATATCTAATCGATTCTTGAATTTTTTTTTTTCGAAAACTTCAAGATCACTGTTTTGATCTTAATCTGTTCAAAGTGATCGAATTGTGAATTGCAATCAACAGAAAAAGTGTGCGGATTTCAATTACGAACAATTTGATATAAGATTCATCACAATTGATCAAGAATTGAAGAAGTTATGGCAGATTAAGTGATTTTGAAGTTCGAAGTGCAGAATTCGGATCATTCTTGGTGAATTCGGATCATTCAAAGAGAATTCGGAACATTCATAGAGAATTCGGATTGTTCTTGGCATCACAAGTGTAGAATTCGACTCAAGAAGAATTCGAATTCATAGAATTCGAACCCTATTAGATTCGAATTGTAGAGAATTCGAACCCTGTTAGATTCGAATTGAGAACTTGTGTATTGATTTGAGTTGATTAAATTTTCCTAAGTATAGAATTCGAACCCTGTTGAGTTCGAATTGAGTGAATTCGAACCTAAGTACATTCGAATTGAGTGAATTCGAACCCAGTTACATTCGAATTGAGTGAATTCGAACCAAGTTAAGTCCGAATTGAGTGAATTCGAACCCTTCAGCATCCGAATTCATTGAATTCGAACCCTCCTTCATCCGAATTCATTGAATTCGAACACTTCTTCATTCGAATTCATTGATTTCGAATCCTTATTCATCCGAATTCTTGTGAAGTTTTTTTTGAGAAAAATTTTTATCCCGAAATTTTTTCTATAGTGTATTTCATACATTGTAAGAGCTTTTCAAAAAAAAAAATTATATAAATTTTTTTTGTAAAGTGTATTTTCATACACTGTCTGCTTGATCTTCTGAATGATCAATTTCTAGCAATTTTAAAAATGGTTTTACAACAAGTTATTGTTAAAAGCAGTGTTGAAGATTTGAAGCAAACTTTGAAAAAGGAGATTCCTCCAATTACAAAAGTTTTTGTTAAACCAAATAATAAAATGTTGCAAAAAGTTATTATAACAAAAACACCTTCTAAACCACATGTTTCTGTTAAACCAAATAATGTAGTGTTGCAACAAGTCATTTTAACAGAATCATCCTTAAAATCAAAAACTCCTTCTAAAGACAATGCTTCAAATTCTTCAACTCCTATTTTAAATAAAGCATTGGAAGAAGAAAATGTTAATCTGAAAAGACAAATTTTAGATATTTCTTCTTCAAATGCTAAATTTACTAAAAGAATAACTGATCTTGAAGCTTATATTGCAGATCTTGAAGCAAAGAAAGACAACTCATGTCTGCACGATCAATTAAAAGAAGTTCAAGAGAAAAGAACAACGTTGGAAGGTGAAAACGTTGAATTGAAGAAGAAGCTTACAGAACGTGAAAGAGAGTCACTTTCTTCAATGAAAGTTCTTAAAGAAAAGGAAGTAATTGAGCTTAAATATATAAAACTTTCAAAACAAATTTCTAATCTTGAGAAAGTTTTATTTTTAGAAAAAGACAAGCTCGAAAAAGAAAGAGCTAAATTTGAAACTGAACGAAAATCTTTTGAGATTAAAAGTTCTGAACTTTCCGTGAAAATCTCTGAATTAGAAAATCTTTTGGAAAAGGAAAGAAAAGATTTCACGGAAAAGAAAAATCTCTTTGAAAAGGAAAGTAAAACTCTTAAAAAGAAAAATATGGAAATTTTCAAAGAGATTACTGATAAAAGAAAGTTTTTGGAAAAAGATTTTGAATCGGAACGTGAATATTTTGAAGATGTGATTCTTAATCTTACCAAAAGATTATCTGGTTTATCAGCTGATATTATGAAGGATCAGTTGATCAAATCTGATCTCCAAAAGAAATTTGATCTAATTTCTAAAGAGAAAAATGTTTTAATAAACAAAGTCAAAGAACTTGAAGACGTCATTTTTAAATTTGATGTCTCAAAGCAGACCGGTCATAATTCTATCTTTCAGACTCCATTTGTTGATTCAAATGATTCAAAATGCTCTTTTAAAACTGCTTCAAGTTCAAGTTTTAAAAACATTTCTTCTAAACAATTTAATAGATCAACAGATTTCTCAAAAGGTCGGATTCGTTCAACAAATCTCTTCTATAATCCTCTGTATGATAAATCAGATAACAAAACAAAAGTGCCTAAAGTTAATACTTCCAAACCTGAAGAAGTTCCAGTCTTCAAGAGGGTGAAGATGGAATGGAGAGTAAAAGGCACAACAGTTCCAAAGAAAGAAGTGCCAAAATCATCTGTATCCACATCAAATGCAAAGAAGAACAATACGCCAAAAGGTAAATCTCATGCTAAACCTAATCCTATTCATTATGTAAATCATCTTATTAGGTTGGCACATAAGAAAATCTGTTGTTCTTACTGTGGATCAAATGACTTTGTGCATAAAGATTATACTTCTTATTGGTATGGTTCTTACAGTATTCCTTGTAAGAAATCTACACCTAACCTACTAGGACCCAAGTGCCATTGGGTACCAAAATCTGCTTAAACTGTTTTGTAGGTATATCATGTGTTGTGCTGAATGTTACATATATACCACACACATGACTGAAAACAGAAGAGAAGCGGCGTAATTTTTTGAAGAATATTTGTACTATTAAGGGGGAGATAAATATTTTTGGCTTTTGGACATATCAGTTCAAAACCCGTTCTTCAAAGACTATGGCTTCTGAACAACTCAGTTCAGGACCCGTACTTTAAAGACTAAGACTTCTAAACAAATCAGTTTAGAACTCACACTTCTCAGGTAATATCCTTAACTGCTATATATTTTTGTTTCAAGGAACAAGTGGCAAAAGGTAACATTGGATTATATTTGTTTCTACTGATTTGAAAACTTGAAACTTTACAAATTTAATTCAATAAGATGAAATTTTCAATTTTCATTCAATGAATTAAATGTGTGCTAAAAGATGATTTTACAAGAAACTTTGTACTATCTGAGTTAGATTTGCTTCAATTTTCACCTCTAAAATAAATCGAAAGGTCAGCAAAACATGAATGAAATTATGCTGAATGCTCAAAGTTATGTGAATCTGGATATATATAGAATATAATGCTCAAAAAGCCTATATGTCAGAATGATGGATGGAAATGAAAATATGGGCAAAGCACTATGTTTTAGAACCAAGTGATTGAGATAAAATTATTGCACTATCATTTAGTTTGAAAGTTTGTGCCTGTGGCCTTTCTGGTTTGGGAGAGTAAGTCCTAAGGGGTGCTCGACACCTAGTCCCTAAGATCAACTGGTCTGGGATCGGCTGACCCAAATCCTGCAATAGAACCAAATAGAAAGCCATGTTCTACTGGTACAAATGGGTTTAAGATATATCGACGTGGCCTTTCTGGTTTGGGAAATTAAGTTCTAAGGGGTGCTCGACACCTAGCACCTAAGGCCAACTGGTCTGGGATCTGCTAACCCAAATCCTGCTATAGAACCAGATAGAAAGTCATGTTTAACGGTGTATCTTATTCTTACTAAACTTTTTGATCAAAAGATGCCAATGAGCACAAAATCAAAAGATGACAATGAGCACAAAATCAAAAGATGCCAATGCGCACAAAATCAAAAGATGC